>OZ012738.1:473922784-475122784 GCA_963859935.3 Lathyrus sativus
CATCCCCCGACTAAACTACGTAAGTTATTCCCGATTCTAACCGTTCAAACATCGGTTTCTATCGATTTTTCCTAATTCGACCTAAATGGAAAAAGATGTGAAAACAACCAAACAAAACCAAACACATACATACATGATTCATACACAATGATAAGATGATAGAATTTCACACCCTTACCCGATTATCCGATTCCTAGCAAGCGTTCTTGATGATTTCCCAAATTTTCCTCTTTTTCTTCTCTTCCTCCTTCTTTCTCTTCTCTTTCCCTCTATTTCTCTTTTCTTTCTTTTTCTTTCCTTTCTTCTATTTTTCTCTCTTATTTCCTCTTATAACTTTTTCCTTCTATTTCTATTTCTATTATACTTCTTTCCTTACTATTAAATGTTAAATGACCAAAATACCCTCCAATCTAATTTTACCCGAAACTTTCCGAAATGGTAAAATATCAAAACACACTATATTAACACATCAATTCACAATTAAAACAATTATTACTCAAATCAAACAAAACACTCAATAAAATGCAATAATCAAAATCGGGGCGTTACAACTCTCCCCCACTTTAGAAATTTTCGTCCTAGAAAATAGTACCTGATTCAAACAAGTCCGGATACGAATCTTGCATCCCACTTTCCTATTCCCAAGTCATATTGCCTTCAGAAGCGCCTCCCCATGCTACTTTCACAAGTGTAATATCCTTGCCTCTTAGTTTCTTAACTTCACGGTCCAAAATCCTAATCGGTAAAACTTCAACTGTAAGGTTATCTCTCACCTCAACCTCGTCCATAGGGACAACATGTGAAGGATCCGGAACATGCTTCCGAAGTTGCGAAACATGGAACACATCATGCAAATTCGAAAGATTCGGAGGCAACGCCACACAATAAGCCACAGAACCTACTCGTGCAGTAATCTGATAAGGACCAATAAAACGAGAAGTCAACTTCTTCGACTTCAAAGCACGACCCACACCCGTAACCGGTGTAACTCTCAAAAACACATGGTCGCCTTATTGAAACTCAAGATCTTTCCTTCTCTTGTCATGGTAGCTCTTTTGTCTACTCTGAGAAGCTTTCATCTTCTCCCGAATAAACTTCATTTTCTCCATAGTTTGTTGTACCATCTCCGGCACAACTACCGACCTCTCACCGGTTTCATGCCAACACAAAGGTGTTTGAGATCTCCGACCATACAAGGCCTCAAATGGTGCCATAGTAATACTCGAATGAAAACTGTTCTTATAAGTGAACTCAATCAATGTCAAATAACTATCCCAAGCACCACCTTATTCTAGCACACAAGCACGCAACAAGTCTTCCAATGATTGAATTGTCCTCTCAGTTTGACCATCCGTCTGTGGATGATAAGTCGAACTCAATCTCAACTTAGAACCCAAAGCACTTTGCAAACTTTCCCAAAATCTTGATGTAAACCTAGGATCTCTATCCGACACAATACTCTTAGGAACTCCATGTAACTTCACAATCACGTGAACATAAATCTCAGCTAACTTTTCCAAAGGATAACTAATATCAATCGAAACAAAGTGAGCAGATTTAGTAAGCCTATCAACAATTACCCAAATAGAATTATGACCTCTTTGCGTATTCGGCAATCCCGTAACAAAATCTATAGATATACTATCCCATTTCCATTCCGGAATGTCTAACGGTTGCATCAATCCACTAGGCTTCTGATGTTCCACCTTAGACTTCTGACAAGTCAAACACAAATACACAAAACGAGCAACATCCCGCTTTAACCCGGACCACCAAAAGATCTTCTTCAAATCTTGATACATCTTATTTGCACCCGGATGAATACTTAAGTTGTTTCGGTGTCCCTCCTCCAATATCATCTTTTTCAACTCCGAATTATCATGAATACAAATACGACCATGAAATCTCAAAACTCCAAAATCATCAACCTTAAAATCTCCACTCTCATTCATCATCAAATCAACGAACTTCAAATCCAACTTTTGCTTTTCACAAACGGTTGCAAGAAAATCATTCATGACATGTAGCATACCAAGTTTCACACTTCTCGGCGTCATTTCACAAACCAAACTCAAGTCTCTGAAATCTTCCAAAACTTCCCATTATTTCACCATCAAGGCGGACATATGTAATAACTTTCGACTTAAAGCATCGGCCACCATATTCGCCTTACCCGGATGGTAATTCAATCCAAAGTCATAATCTTTCAAAAGTTCTAACCATCTCCTTTGCCTCATGTTCAATTCTTTCTGATCAAATAAATACTTCAAGCTCTTGTGATCACTAAAAACTTCAAATCTTGCACCATAAAGATAATGTCTCCAAATTTTCAAAACAAACACCACGGCCGCTAACTCCAAGTCATGGGTAGGATAATTCTTTTCATGCACTCTCAATTGCCTCGAAGCATAAGCCACAACTTTTCCATCTTGCATCAAAACTCCACCTAAACCTGTCAATGAAGCATCACAATACACCACAAATGGATCGGTAGGATTCGGCAAAATCAAAACCGGCATCGTCATCAACCATCTCTTAAGCTCCATGAAAATCTCTTCACAATGAATATCCCAAACAAAAGCTTTTCCTTTACAAGTCAACTGCGTCAAAGGAAGTGCCAACTTCGAAAATCCTTCAATGAACCTTCGATAATAACCCACCAATCCTAAAAAGCTTCGGATTTCTGTAACCGACTTAGGAGTCTCCCATTGTCTTACTGCATCAATCTTGGATGGATCAACACTAATACCACTACCGGAAATAACATGCCCAAGAAAACTTACTTCCGACAACCAAAACTCACACTTAGACAACTTAGCATACAATTGCTTTTCTTTCAAAATTTGAAACACAATCCTTAAATGCTCATCATGCTCCTCTTGAGACTTAGAATAAATCAAAATATTGTCGATGGACACAACCACAAAATGATCCAACTGCTCATGAAAGATATGATTCATGTATTCCATAAACACACTCGGCGCATTAGAAACTCCGAATGGCATCATGAAATATTCGTAATGACCATACCGTGTCCTAAAGGTTGTCTTCTGAATATCTTCCTTTTTCACACGAATCTGGTGATAACCTGATCTCAAATCAATCTTGCTAAAAACACATGCACCAACCAATTGGTTCATTAAATCATCGATCCTTGGAAGCGGATACTTGTTCTTATTTGTCACCTTATTCAATTATCTATAATCAATGCACAAACGCATACTTCCATCCTTCTTCTTTACTAACAATACCGGAGCACCCCAAGGAGAAAACTAGGCCTTACAAATTTCTTGTCTAACAAGTCATTCAATTGTTTCTTCAATTCTACCAACTCCGATGCCGACATACGGTACGGTGCCATCGAAACTGGTCTAGTACCCAGAACTAGATCAATAGAAAACTCAACTTCTCTTTCCGGCGGTACATCCGTAATATCCTCCGGAAACACTTCTGGAAAGTCACACACCACTGGAAAAACATCAAGTTCCATCTTACTCTCCACTGATAATGATGCAAACAAATCAAACAATTGAGCTTCTTCTGCTAAAAGTTTCTTCAACTCTTTAGTGGGTAGAAAACTCACATCTTCATCATCTTCCAAAGAAGGAAACCTCACTAACTTATGATAGCAATCTATATGAACTCGATTAAACTGCAACCAGTTCATACCCAAGATCACGTCCAAACCCTCCAAAGGCAAACATACTAAATCCATGACGAAGTCTCTACCATACATGGTCAGAGGACAACTTACACACACCAAGGACGTAGTTACCGACCCTAAAGCAGGACTCTCAATAACCATCTCACCACCCCAAGAAGTCACACACAAGTTCAAACGCTTAGCGCACTCATGAGAAATGAATGAATGAGTCGCTCCCGTATCAATAATAGCAATTAAAGGCGTACTATTAATAAAGCATATACCTTTAATCAGACGGTCTGCACTGGTAGTATGCTTTCCAGCTAAAGCAAACATTTTACCACCTGCCTGAGCTTGCTTCGGCTTAGTACATTTAGTACTAATATGTCCCACTTCTCCGCAATTAAAACATTTCACCACATTCCTTCTACAATCAGTTGTAGCATGACCAATACCTCCACAGTTAGAACACTTTGCAACGGTATTTCCGCAATCAAAAGACTTATGACCTAATTCACCACACTTGTAGCACTTAATGGGAACAGAACTCCCTCCTCCAGATCTCCTATCAAAGTTTCCCCTATGTTTGCCCTTATCAACAGGCGTCACATAAGGTCCACTCCTTACTTGCTGCTTTCATTTCCTCTCATTCACACTCTTATAATGTGTGAAACGAGCTTTGCTATCTTCCTAAAAAATTCTACGACATTCGATCAAATCCGAAAACCTTCGAATTCTTTGATATCCCACCGCTTGCTTAATCTCAGGGCGCAAGCCATTCTCATACTTAATACACTTAGAGAATTCCTCCGTAACCGCAACATAATAAGGATGAAATTGAACCAATTCCACAAACTTAGCCGTGTATTCTACCACGGACATATTGCCTTGCTTCAACTCAATAAATACCATTTCCTTCTTCCCCTTCACACTCTCAGGGTAATAATTCCTCAAGAATTCCGTACGAAATAAATCCCAAGTGATTGTTTCCTCATCCACCTCAATAACTTGTCGCATACCGACCCACCAGTCGTCGGCTTCTTCCCTCAGCATTTGAGTCCCAAGTCTCACCTTATTTCCTTCAGCATAATTCATAACTCTAAAAATTCTTTCGATTTCTTTCAGCCAAATTTGAGCACCGTCAGGATCGAATCTTCCTTTAAAGACCGGCGATTGATTCTTCCTGAACTCATCATTCTCATTCGCATTCGGCAGACCCTGCACCGCTCTAGCCATTGCTTCCATGGCAGCACCCATCACAACATCATTTCTACCAGCCATATTCTGATCAACCCAAAAACAACAACAAGGTTAAACCACAGCTTAACCGTTAACAGCAATAAGACAGACACAACTGACTTAACAATGGCTCTGATACCACTTAATGTAACACCCCATTTCTATACCCCCAAATAATACAAATAATCATTTAGGCACATAATATAAATTCCATCAGAGTATAATTGCATCATGGCATAAAAGAGGTATGTCACATTATTCATGAAATAAAAACATAACATACAACACCTGCTCGACATATGATATGCAACCGTGGGGTAACTTTAAAAACATAGGAACTTAGTCCTCACACCCACATCTCAATATTTAGAATAAAAGCGGAAAATCTAAACATTGAATCACAACCGGCATGTATTTACATATATACATATTCACATCATCCACTGTAATTCATCAACAACATTCATGTTTACATAAACATGCATCACCAAAAATACATATACAAATGTATTCATCGAAAAAAGCCAAATGCTTCCTAGCTACCCGGTGTTACATATCAGAGCCATCTAATCAAAACAATGAAGACACGCTTGACAAAAAAGGATCACCAGCATACCTAATCTGCAATGCCTCATAGAGCATCATAAAACAGCAGAAGGGTGAGAAACACTATCATAATCATCAATGCATATATATATATATATATATATATATATATATATATATATATATATATATATATATATATATATATATATATATATATATATATATATATATATATATATATATATATATATATATATATATATATATATATATATATATATATATATATATACACACGCACACACATAAACATAGAATACGCATATTTCTCATTTTTCACCACAATTCATTGTCCCTCATCATATACACCGCAATGTATAAATAAACAAATAATGGATAGTCACCAAACATATTTATCATGCACATATCCATAATTCCAGTCAATCTATATAAACATACACAATATGTTCATTTCATCACCAATTCACATAAACATCTACATTCATGTTTATTTCACTAATACATCATATAAAGATGATAAATGCAACTCATAGAGACCGACTCCCGACTCTATGCAGATGCAAATGCGGTACCGACTCATTCAGCAGGTTCAATTGAAGAACCAAAATGGAACCATCGCTCGTTACCGAAGTAACTCCCCGTCGGGCCTACGATCTTCACCCATCGCTCACACCCCACATGGCACACGATGTTTCAGGATTGCTCACACCCCACACGGGCACACAATCCGATTGCTCACACCCCACATGGGCACACAATCGTTCTGCAGATTCTACGCGGAATCAATTATAAACCATCGCTCACACCCCACATGGGCACACGAGATTTCTACAGATCCTACGCGGGATCAATCAACACAAGAATGCATATCATGATGCCTCACATGCAAAATGACTCATGACATTCTTGAAATGCATACATATTCGCAAATATATTTTTCATGCATTCTTCACATATTAACACATACAATCATCATACATTCACCATGTATATTGTATTCATCATTCATCACATTCATCATGCATTTTTAATCAATTCTAAACAATGCATATAAATTGCCCAACGGCCACAATTCGCAATTGATTCATAATCTAGGATTCACACCATACGGCTACCCACAGCAAAACAATCGACAACACACAAGTTACTCATGCAAGAAGAGGTCGATCGCAACCGAACGCTCTAGCTAATTAAGCTTGACTCACTTAAAGTCATTATTTTCGATTAATCAGTAAAATCGGATAAAAGTCGGCTAAAAATAATATTTCTTTTCACCATGTTATAGAACATATTATTAACTTCAGTTTGATATAAAGAACGACAAAATTCGATAAACGGTGAAAAAGTTATGAATTTTCAAAGTTTTGAAAAAAAAGTATTTTTCCTCACACTTACAGTGTTAACCGGTTAACCATATACGTTAACCGGTTAACGCGCGCAGATTTTCACTCCCCATGCGCATTAACACTGCGTTAACCAGTTAACCCATACCGTTAACCGGTTAACACCTGCAAATGTTCGAAAGTTAGCTACGGCTTTGAGCTAAAAATCCTCAAAAACCCGACCGATTAAATTGTTTTCACCCGATTAAATGCCTATTCACCATTACCAATCATATAGGAACAAATTAGGATCATAAAACACGAATTTTACGACTTCCGATTTTTATCCAAAATCTTAACTTCAAATTATCCAAAAATGGTAAAACTCACAATATCGCTCGATTTTCACCAAACTAGTTTCAATAGTCTTAGTCTAACATCCCCCGACTAAACTACGTAAGTTATTCCCGATTCTAACCGTTCAAACATCGGTTTCTATCGATTTTTCCTAATTCGACCTAAATGGAAAAAGATGTGAAAACAACCAAACAAAACCAAACACATACATACATGATTCATACACAATGATAAGATGATAGAATTTAACACCCTTACCCGATTATCCGATTCCTAACAAGCGTTCTTGATGATTTCCCAAATTTTCCTCTTTTTCTTCTCTTCCTCCTTCTTTCTCTTCTCTTTCCCTCTATTTCTCTTTTCTTTCTTTTTCTTTCCTTTCTTCTATTTTTCTCTCTTATTTCCTCTTATAACATTTTCCTTCTATTTCTATTTCTATTATACTACTTTCCTTATTATTAAATGTTAAATGACCAAAATACCCTCCAATCTAATTTTACCCGAAACTTTCCGAAACGGTAAAATATCAAAACACACTATATTAACACATCAATTCACAATTAAAACAATTATTACTCAAATCAAACAAAACACTCAATAAAATGCAATAATCAAAATCGGGGCGTTACAACTCTCCCCCACTTTAGAAATTTTCGTCCTCGAAAATAGTACCTGATTCAAACAAGTTCGGATACGACTCTTGCATCCCAATTTCCAATTCCCAAGTCATATTGCCTTCAGAAGCGCCTCCCCACGCTACTTTCACAAGCGTAATATCCTTGCCTATATGTTTCTTAACTTTACGGTCCAAAATCCTAACCGGTAAAACTTCAACCGTAAGGTTATCTCTCACCTCAACCTCGTCCATAGGAACAACATGTGAAGGATCCGGAATATACTTCTGAAGTTGCGAAACATGGAACACATCATGCAAATTCGAAAGATTCGGAGGCAACTCCACACGATAAGCCACAGAACCTACTCGTGCAGTAATCTGATAAGGACCAATAAAACGAGAAGTTAACTTCTTCAACTTCAAAGCACGACCCACACCCGTAACCGGTGTAACTCTCAAAAACACATGGTCGCCTTCTTGAAACTCAAGATCTTTCCTTCTCTTGTCATGGTAGCTCTTTTGTCTACTCTGAGAAGCTTTCATCTTCTCTCGAATAAACTTCACTTTCTCCGTAGTTTGTTGTACCATCTCCGGCCCAACTACCGACCTCTCACTGGTTTCATACCAACACAAAGGTGTTCGATATCTCCGACCATACAAGGACTCAAATGGTGCCATAGCAATACTCGAATGAAAACTGTTATTATAAGTGAACTCAATCAATGCCAAATAACTATCCCAAGCACCACCTTGTTCTAGCACACAAGCACGCAACAAGTCTTCCGATGATTGAATTGTCCTCTCGGTTTGACCATCCGTCTGCGGATGATAAGTCGAACTCAATCTCAACTTAGAACCCAAAGCACTTTGCAAACTTTCCCAAAATCTTGATGTAAACCTAGGATCTCTATCCAACACAATACTCTTAGGAACTCCATGTAACTTCACAATCACGTGAACATAAATCTCGGCTAACTTTTTCAACGGATAACTAATATCAATCGGAACAAAGTGAGCAGATTTAGTAAGCCTATCAACAATTACCCAAATAGAATTATGACCTCTTTGCGTATTCGGCAATCCCGTAACAAAATCCATAGATATAGTATCCCATTTCCATTCCGGAATGTCTAACGGTTGCATCAATCCACTAGGCTTCTGATGTTCCACCTTAGACTTCTGACAAGTCAAACACGAATACACAAAATGAGCAACATCCCGCTTTAACCCGGACCATCAAAAGATCTTCTTCAAATCTTGATACATCTTGTTCGCACCCGGATGAATACTTAATTTGCTTCGGTGTCCTTCCTCTAATATCATCTTTTTCAACTCCGAATCATCGGGAATACAAATACGACCATTAAATCTCAAAACTCCAAAATCATCAACCTTGAAATCTCCACTCTCATTCATCATCAAATCAACGAAATTCAAATCCAACTTTTACTTTTCACAAACGGTTGCAAGAAAATCATTCGTGACATGTAGCATACCAAGTTTCACACTTCTCGGCGTCATTTCACAAACCAAACTCAAGTCTCTGAAATCTTCCAAAACTTCCCATTCTTTCACCATCAAGGCGGATATATGTAACAACTTCCGACTTAAAGCATCGGCCACCATATTCGCCTTACCCGGATGGTAATTCAATCCAAAGTCATAATCTTTCAAAAGTCCTAACCATCTCCTTTGCCTCATGTTCAATTCTTTCTGATCAAATAAATACTTCAAGCTCTTGTGATCACTAAAAACTTCAAATCTTGCACCATAAAGATAATGTCTCCAAATTTTCAAAACAAACACCACGGCCGCTAACTTCAAGTCATGGGTAGGATAATTCTTTTCATGCACTCTCAATTTCCTCGAAGCATAAGCCACAACTTTTCCATCTTGCATCAAAACTCCACCTAAACCTGTCAATGAAGCATCACAATACACTACAAATGGATGGGTAGGATTCGGCAAAATCAAAACCGGCATCATTGTCAACCGTCTCTTAAGCTCCATGAAACTCTCTTCACAATAATGATGACACTAATGCTGATGATTAACAAACATGTGGGGAGTCAGTTTACGCAACCTTGCGATAACATGCTTTCAGAATAAGCCTCGCCTCAATTAGGTCTTTCGAGGATTGTAACATGGTCTGGTTCAAGGTTATTGAAACAAAGGATATTAGGCTTAAAGTATGATTTATACCCACCCCTTCTTCGCGATGATCTCCAGTCCCACATTCAGTTAATTCTGCACACGTTTTTCTTCCAAAAGGGTTGATGGTGTAAGCTTGATGATTCAAGGTTTGCTCGAGATGGCAGTCACCTTATTTTGTTTTTATGGATGTTAGTGATCCTTTTGATTTTGATATGGTGTTCAGTGAATGTTACTTTGTTTTTGTTGAGGGTTTTGAGGGCCTCTTTTTATTTTGTTTTTGATCCCTAACTTTTGCATGGACTGATTTCGTTTGTTGAGTCCATTGGGATTGCCTTGATTTTTGCCTAAGTCTCCTTTGAGGTGCTTGATTTAGAAGGCTTTTGATTTTTTTTTTATTTTTGAATTTTGTTGGAAGATTGTGACTGCCAAGTCACGAGTCATTGATGAGTAACTGTCATGTCTTTTGGATTTTTTTTTGTGATTCAAGTGCGTAATTGGATTAACTGAACACTACTTTACCCCAGGTTGAGTGTAAGGATTTGAATATCCAAAGGAAACTACTACTTCTAGGCTCGAAATGGTTAACTAGGGATTAACTCTTTGTCTCTCCAGTGTTTGGGGAATCGAAACAATGCATGTACATCATCGACGAGATTCTGTCTGAAAGCATACGGTTTGCAATTATGGGTATTTAATTTTCATCATCCTCCCTCTAATCATGCTAAACATCAGTTAATGAAGAGTGAAATGGACAAAAAATGTGTCAGTGATTCGTGATAAGTGGAAGAACTGAGTGAATACGACATAGCTAATTCAAAGCACGCATAAACATTACATTAATGAAAACCAAATACGAATGGAAAATGTTTAATGCGTACAATACTTAAACAAACAATGACAAAATACAAGAAAATAAAAGATGAAATGGCAACATGACTGCCTTTTTCGGGGAGCTGAACTTGACTTGACCTGATGTTGGCACTAGCGTGGCAGCGACATAGGATTATTGATGATATTTGGAGTTTTCCCATTGAAGTTGATAGCATCCCTATCAATCATGTCCTGAACTTTGTGCTTGAAAGATCTGTAGTTCTTGATTATATGCCCTGGAGCGCCCTTATGAAACTCACAATGAGCGTTGGCATTACAGTCGGTAAGAATGACAGTTGGGGAGCTAAATCTCTCAAAGTAATTGAGCAAATATATGAGCATATGACATTGGTAGACTATTAAAGACTCTATTTGGCTTCCACGTCCTCTGTTGATTAGGTTGATGCTGTTGTCGAGCAGCTTGTTGTTGTTGAGCAGCTTGTAGTTGTTGCTGCTGAGGATGATACCGATACCCTTGTTGATTGTAGGAATGTTGTTGAGGAGCCTTCTGCTGAGGCATTTGAGCTTGAACATCCTGAACAGCTGGATGATAAGGTATTTGAGTGTATTATGCAGCAGCAACATACGGGTACTGATAATATGGGATTTGATAAGGTATAGGAGCGAGAGCTTGTTAAGGAGCTTGCCCTTTCTGTGTAGAGACAACATTTGTTTCACCCTCTTTCTTCTTGTATCCGTTGAAAGGATTCTTGGCACCAGCCTGACTGCTAGAACCTCCTTGGATCTTTCCAGTCTCCAGACCTTCTTCAGTTCTCTCACCAACAATCACCAAGTCAGAGAATCCATCCGAAACACTACTGTTGTACCCTAAATTTTACCTTTAGATTCTCTAATCCTTGCATTTCATCCTAGGTCAATCATCTATACACGAGCTAACTGCTTTACCAGCTTTGTTGTTTTGTGAAGTTAGGTTTTTGTTGAAGAAGGTCTAGAGGATAAGAAGTCTTTATGTGTAGACCAATCCCTCACAAACGGTTTTGAGTCCCTGAAGAGATGAAGAAGGCATATGCTTTTATCCTTATGGGTTTGTAGTCCATACAAGCTCGTTTCATTTTCCAGACTTCCCAGAGATTTTCCCAAAAGAGAAGGTTAAAGTTTTGCCTTTTGGTTCCAAGAAGAGTCACTTAAAGAATTGAATGGAATTTTGTGGTGAATGTCAGTACAAATTGGAACCCTCCCTTTCAGTGGTCTCCCTAAGTTAAGATTTTGTTCGTAGTCATGAGGTAGTTTATGGGGGTTAAATCCTCTTAGTTGGTGGTTTAAAGTTGTAAGTTTGGATAAGGGTTTTGAATCAAACTTTAGTAAGTTTTCAAAGTAAGGTTCGAGATCCACATTTTCTTTACAACGATTCATTATGATTCATTTGACAAAGTTCGAATAATAAGACATTCCTATCTTCGACACTAATAGTTTGGTTCATATTGCATCTAATTACACTCCAATTCATAAGTTACAAGCTAAATCTCAAGGTTACAATATGGGTCACGATTTAAGGTATGCGTCAAGTTTAAGATGAATATCAAATATACAAGTTCAAGATAGGGATTCAATTTATTGTAAAAATTCAAGGTTTCAAGTTTAAACTCCAATTGCGAGATGCATACACTTCAAGATTAAAATTTAAAATACAAGTTGTTGTGAAATTCAAAAGAACTCTCAAGAAATCTTTGGATTCAAGAGATAAGATTGCAGTCAATTGTCCTAGTTACTTGACAAAATTGAAGATTTCAATATAAGTAATTATTTTACAAAGCTCAAGAGAAAGAAATTCTAAGTCCATGGAATTCATCACCATTTCAAACAAATCTTGTTGTTACATGTTTGCTACCTTAGAAGTAGCCTACATCATTTGCATCAAATGAGTCTAAATCGGACCAAGAAGCAATTAAAGAGCCAAAGTTATTTCAATTTCAACTTATATTTTTCTATCTTTTACATTAAGATGCAAAAGGAAAATTCATCATAATTCAAATCCATTCCAAATACAATTCAAGGGTTCAAATGTTCAAACTATCATGGTTTGGATTACATATACATAACAATTGAAATGACAATTGAGATCCAAATTGAATTCTGATGGAAGCAAGCCCGCAAATGGAGAAGTCGCCGATTAGTCCTAAAGACTTTTGAGCTTCTTCTTGAGGAAACCCCAAAACAGCAACTCATTTAGCAGCAATGGTGACGCCGCCATCGCGACCGCCACGTTCCCTCAACAAATGCCTTCTAACGGTTTGCCTGCATAAAAATATATCAAAAATAACAAACACTGATTATTGACTCATCTTGAAAGCAGCCATTAAAACGCTAAAATCAGAACCGACACAAGCTTTGAAACATCAAGACCATGTTCTTTTCTTTCCAAAACATTTACAGACAAGTTCAATTGAAAACAGAAATTTTTTTCCAAACACAATCAAATTGTTCAATTTTCTCATAATCAAACAAAATCAAGGCATAAATAGGGTGTTCAAGAGGAAATCGGAATTCACAACACTATGTTTCTTTCCAAAACAACTTAGAAACGCATTTAATTTTGAGACCTATAAAAGGCACAACAGAGAACACGAAAATGACAAAAAAACAAAAACAAAAACCCTATTTCACACACACGAAAATCACAGAAAAAAGAGGAAGGGTTTAGAGATATTATCTCTATTGTCTACAAAGACGAAGTAGTCGTGGCCCTCCGTAGAAGTTGTCGTCTGCCACATCCTTACACGGTGCGAACCGCCGCTGTAACACCCCAAATTTAATTGGAATATTTATTTAATTTATTTAAATAAAAATATTCGCATTTTGGGTGATTTTGGTGGTTTTGTGAAATATTGAGAATTTAATAGAATTTGAGTTATTTATTTTGGAATAATAGTATATAATATGAATATATTATTATTAATTAAAATAAATATAAGTGAAAGAAGGGCAAATTGGACAATTAAGAGGAGTTAGTGGGGATAATATAGGAAAAACCCAATTGTGAGGTCCAAGTCTAGGTTTAACAAAAATGAAATTGTGATGGAATTATGATTCATTTGTTAGACCGTAAAGAGATTTGAGGTTAGAGCTCTGAGGAGGGAGAATTGGAGGCAAAAGTTTCGGAAGGTTCCCAGAATTTTTGTGAAGGCTTTGAATCGACAATTAAAGTATGGCGAGTATTGTCTTTCATAATTTTTTGTGTAGATTTCGATGTAGTAAGGTTTATTTAAGGGTTAAGGGTTTGAGGGTAGAAATGAGAAATTATGATCTTTGGCCTTCGTGGCCTAAACCGATTATAGGTAAATTTAGCCGTGGTTCAATTGGGATAAAGGGATTTTGGCCTTCGTGGCCTAAATCGATTATTGAGAATTTTAACCGTAGGAATTTATTTGGGAAAAGGGGGAACTAGGCCTTCATGGCCAAGAACTATGATCTGAAATTGGTCTAACCCTTTAGGGAAATTTGATAGTGAGAACTCTGATGATTGTGATGTAGTGGTAAGTATTCCTGACTGTTAGAGTATAGATATGAGAAATAGTGATATTTGGTCTTTGTGGCCTAAATCTGTTATAGGTGAATCTAACCGTGGAATCCATTGGGAAAAGGGAAAGGTTAGGCCTTCATGGTCAAAATCTTGAATTGTTATATGTCTGACCCTGAAGGGATGAGAATATTGAATAGTGAGTAATCATGATGAATAGGGTGTAATTGAAGGAAAAATTGTGAGTTAAGGCGTGAATATGATACGGGATTGGTCTAATAAACCATACATTTTGTGCCTTTATCGCCGTAAAACCTTAGGGATGATTTAGGGATGTTTTGGGGGCATTGGGAAAGTAAATCGTGTGGACTTTTAGGTTGATTTAGGTTCTGGTGCATAACAGTGTTTTGCTGTCCGTCACGACGGTTCATGTTTTCGGTCGAAATCGTTTTGGACGTAACTTTTGATCCGTAAGTCCGTTTTGGCCCCCGTTTGAAGCGTTGGAAAGCTAATAAATAGGGCTATAATATAGTATAGATATAGGACTTGGTTTTCCAATATTTTTATATCTAATTATGTTTGAGAAGTCAATTGTGTATATATTCTATTAATGAATCATGTTCTAGTTAAGTGATGTCTTGATGTTTTGATGCTGTGATTTTTCTGATGAATTACCATGAGGGTAATTGTGATAATATATGATAATATGATGATTAATATGAGTAGGACTGTGAACTTTATGTGATTAATAGGCGATAGTA
Source organism: Lathyrus sativus (assembly GCA_963859935.3). Taxonomy (NCBI): domain Eukaryota; kingdom Viridiplantae; phylum Streptophyta; class Magnoliopsida; order Fabales; family Fabaceae; genus Lathyrus; species Lathyrus sativus. Next base: position 473,937,795 of record OZ012738.1, read on the forward strand.
TGAGAATTACCGCGAGTATAATTATGAATTAATATGCGATAATATGTGATAATATGATGAATTAATATGAGTATGACTGTGAGCGTTATGTGATTTGTATATGACTATATGATGAACTATGATGACATGATGTATGATGATGATTATTATGATGAGATATGATGACATGATGTATGATGATGATTATGATGATGAGCTATGACGTTTGATAATGATAAATATGATGAATGATAATGCACATATGATGTTGTTATGAGGATGATTTGTGACGTGTGCATCATGCATTCATGTGCATCCGGACTTCGGTTTAGGACCTCGATTTCTTTGGCTTCAATCTCATTGTGTGGATGTGAAGTATTTTGATGTGCTTCGGTTCTCAAGTAGAATCGATCCTATTGATGGGGATCAATGGAGGGTTGATGGCCCAGTGTTCATCGAGCTGTGATGATTGGTACCACATGCATTGAGTCTTGTTGCATTGCATTTATGGGTCTTTTTGTATGAATTATGACGTTGTGGCCTTTGAGGTATATTAAGGGATATGAATGTGTTGAATTTAATTATGATGTCATTTATATGTTGATTTTTATACATTGATTATCATGAATTTTTTTATTCACCCTGCCTGTTTGAATGTTACCACCACGTGGGTAACGTACAGATGACCAGGTATAGCCGTGGACGCCGTTGAGGACATTTGAAGTTTAGAGTTGTTATCCTTTCGGTTACCTTAGAGGGTCTTTCTCTGATAGTGTAACATCGGGTTGGAGTCTTTGAGTTGAACTATGTTTCTATTTGAGTTATTTTGATTATCTTTCCGTATAAGGAAAACTTTGGATTATTCTTTTGAGTTCCGCTTCCTTTGAGAAATTTTTGATATCTTTTGGGAAAAACCCGTTGTACACAGAGCATTGACTTATTTTGAGCTATTGAGAAATGTACACCCTTTGAGGTAATTTTTATTGAGTTAAATGTTTTACTCTGATTTATGTGAAAAATGTGATTTTTAATTGTGGGTAGAAATGGGTGTTACGTTAGTGGTATCAGAGCAGGTCGGTTCGTCCGGCCAAGTTGTCTAATGTTGTTTGTTCCCTTGTATGCAACATATGTGTGAAAACATTGTCGGTACACATTTGTTTTCTAACCTTTGTCTGCAGAAGTGGGAATGAAACAAGTGATGCTTCAAGTGTGGAGTGGTTGCTCAGTGTGTCGATGAACGCTCTTATAGTTTGGTAAAGATGGTTTAGGCCTCATCATGATTTTCGGCTGTCTATTGAAAAATTGAGGAACTGATCACCCTTAATCTCTTGTTGATAGTAGACGGAGTCATGTTGGATGGGATAGACGTGTCTTGCAAGCTTAGATGGCGTGAACAGTGAATTGTTTTGGGTAAAGCTAAGTGCTTACAAATTGTTTTGATGATTCAGTGCAAGATGATGCTGAGATGTTTATTTTGATGGAAACTTTTAGTGTTAATAAAGTGGGGAAGTTGGTGGTGTACCAATTATTTGTGATTGTCCAGGAAATTTTCCTGATGAGATAAGTGATTTACCGTCGGAACATGAAGTGGAGTTTACGATTGACTTAGTTCTTGGAACTAGTCTGATATTGATGGCTCCATATCGTACATCTGCATTGGGATTGAAAGAGTTGAAGAGTCAACTTGAAGATTTGCTTGATAGGGTATTCATTCGTTTGAGTGTGTCACCATGGCGTGCACTAGTTTTGTTGATTAAGAAGAAAGATGGTTTTGTGGGGCTTTGTGTGGATTATAGACAAGTGAAAAAGGTGACTATCAAGGATAAATGTTCACTTCCAAGGATTGATGATTTGATGGATCAGTTGGTTGTTGCAAGTATGTTTAGTAAGATAGATTTGAGATCTGGGTATCATCAGATTCGTGTGAAGGCTGAGGATATTTAGGAGACTGCTTTTAAAATAAAGTATGGACATTGTGAGTATTTTGTGATGTCATTGGGTGTGACTAATTGTTGATGCGGTAAAGTAGCAAGCAAAAATATTATTTTTGGAAGAATTTCCTCCGGGATTTATCGTCTCCACAGGGATTAGTGCGATATGAACACCGTTCAACGATTTCTACATTTCTAAGCTTAATTTCAAAAGGTTTGGTTTAAAAGGTTCAAAGAACCATAGATAAAAACAAAAAATATAAAATAAAGACTGAAATATAAACGGAGCCTTGTTGGGATTGGATTTCATCAATTGATAACACATACATTCTTCTAATCAAATTAAACACAATGCAATCATTCGTCCAATATCCTTATGTATCACTCTCGACAAAGCTTATCTCTAATGCATCATCGAGAGAACAACCATGTTGTCTCATTGGTGATCTCTTACCCAACAAAAACACAACACAGAGCATTAAGATCTGATACTCACGCAAATGCTAAGCCTAAACCTATCTCTAGAATTTAGGACCTAACAGGTAATCATTATAGATCCAGATCTGAAAAGTATATCTCTATCATGATTCAAATCAACAATAAACAGATAAGCAAGGATAACACCCATATCGGATAAACGATTGTTTTGCATAAAACACAATGATTAGAATACGTACACACGTTTAACCCTTTTTACATATATTCATCTAATCCGCCAAATTGTTATGAACATCATTCTTCATCACTATTATCACATACCCACACAATATCATATTGATCCTACCCATGCTACTTAATCAACACAACACCATAGAGGACAAAATGAATATCAACTTCAAAACCATGTCAAAAGTTTTTCCATTGATAGAAGAAAATCTGAGATCAAAGATGTGAAAAGGTTTTGTCAAGACCCACAAATAAGAAATCAAAGATAATCATTCAATAGAGAATCCAAACTAGTTCATAAACATAAATTAGATGAAATACATAAGGTATCAAAATATTACATCCAAACCCCAACGAGATCAAGAATCTTACCTCCTCCCTCTTAGGGTTTTATGTTTCTCTCTAGAAGAAATGAAAAGAGATAAGTTCTGTTATCCAAAATGTTACAAAATGAAATTATGACCTAAAAAAGCAAGAAAAACACTTAAATACACATTCAGGATCTGTCTTGTTCGCCTAGTGAACAACTAGCGAACCTAGCGAACTTTTGGTACTTTTGGCACTGTCCAATTATGGGCGTGCTCGCTGGCTTGCTCGCCTAGCGAGCAAGCTAGCGAAGCCTTCGCTGGCTTGTTTGCTACCAGCTCGCCTAGCGAGCGTGACAATAATTTGGTGGTTTGCATGTTGTCTTGGTTTCCTTGCCCATTTCTTGTGTCTTACTCCTCACTTATTTTGTGCCTAATTTCTGCACAATAACACACAAATCAAAGGTACCAAGAGATTTTCTCATAATGTTGCAAACCAACCAAAACAAGAGTGGTTTTCAACACTTAATTGACGAAAATAAGTGAAAATGCCAACATTTGATAGATCAAATAAGTGAAATTTGGCATCTAACCCTAATGCACCATATGTATTTATGGAGTATATGAACATGATTTTCCATACTTATTTGGGCAGGTTTGTGATTGGGTTTATTGATGATATTCTGATGTATTTGAAGAGTAAAGAGGATCATGCTGAGCATCTGAAAGTTGTGTTATCAACATTAAAAAAGGAGCAGTGGTATGCAACATCAGCAAGTTTTAGCTTATGCTTTAAGGTAACTTAAAGTGCATAAGAGGAATTATCTGATGCATGATTTAGAGTTGGTTGTTGTTATGGGTGTGTCGAAGCTTTGGAAGCTTTATTTGTTTGGTTTGAGAATTGAGATGTGTAGTAATCGTAAGAGTTCGAAGTACTTCTTTGATCAGAATGAGTTGATGGCGAGGAAGAAGAGATGATTGGGACTTCTAAAGGATTATAGTTTTGGTTTGAATTATCATTCGAATAAAGAAAATGTGGTAGTTGATGCATTGATTTGGAAATCTTTGCATATACCGATGGCGATGGTAAAAGAGTTAGAACTGATTGAGTAATTTCGTGATATGAGTTTGGTTTGTGAAGAGACTTCTTATGGAGTTAAGCTTTGGATGTTGAGGCGTACTAGTGGTATTCTTGGTGAGATTCGAGGAGGTCAGAAATCTGATTTGAGTTGGTAGATCGGTTGAATTTGATGAATCAAAGTCGAATAGTTGATTTTCATATTAATGGAAATGGTATGATAAGATGTCGTGATAGAGTTTGTGTTCCAGATAGTGTGAGTTGGAAAAGAGTATTCTTGAAGAAGTACATTGGAGTAGATTAAGTATTCACCCCGGTGCTAAGAAGAGGTACCCAGATTTGAGAAAATTGTTTTGGTGGCCATGTATGAAGAAGGAAATTGCAGAGTTCGTATATGCTTGTTTGACTTGTCAGAAGTCGAAGATTGAACATCAGAGGCCGTCAGGTCTGATGCAATCATTGAGTATTCCAGAATGGAATGGGATAGCATTTCAATGGATTTTGTAACAGGTTTACCGAAGACTTTGAATGGATATGATTCGATTTAGGTGATTGTGGATAGATTGACTAAACCGGCTCATTTTATACCAATGAGGATCAATTATTCGTTGCGGGAGCTTGCCGAATTATATATTGATCAGATTATGAAGTTGCATGGTGTTCCTTCGAGTATTGTGTCTGATAGAGATCTGAGATTTACATCGAGATTCTGGGAAAGTTTGCAGACACCTTTGGGTACTAAGTTGAGGTTGAGTTCTGCCTATCATCCACAGACGGATGGATAAACAGTGGGAACTATCCAGTCTTTAGAGGATTTGTTGAGGGCTTGTGTGTTGGATTAAGATAGATCATGAGATAGTTATTTGTCGTGGGTTGAGTTTACCTACAATAACAGTTACCATTCTAGTATCGGAATGGCACCATATGAGGTTTTGTATGGTAGGAGGTGTAGGACTCCTTTGTGTTGGTATGAGTCAGGCGAGAGTGTTGTACTCGGACCTAAGATTACGTAAGTGACGACTGAAAAGATCAAGAGGATCCAAGAAAAGATGAAAGTTTCGTAGAGTCGTCAGAAGGGTTATCTTGATAAGAGAAAGAAAGCACTTGAATTCCAAGAGGGGGATCACGTGTTTTTGAGGGTTACGCCGGTAACTGGTGTCGGCCGAGCTTTGAAGTCTCGAAAGCTCACACCGCATTTTGTTGGTCTGTATTAGAGTGGCGTTGCGGAAGCGTGGGGAAGTAATAGGTCAGATTACTTTACCGCTGTCGTTTGGGAATTTGCATGATGTGTTTCATGAGTTTCAGTTGAGGAAGTACATTCTAGATTCGTCGCATGTGATTCAGATGGATGATGTACAAGTGAGAGATGACTTGATTGTTGAAGCGTTGACAGTTCGGATTGGTGAACAAGGAATGAAGCAACTGCGAGGTAAAGAGATTGCCTTGGTAAGGGTATTGTGGGGAGGACCAGCTGGAGAAAGTTGGAATTGGGGGCATGGAGATCAGTTGAGGGAGTCGTATCCGACTCTGTTTTCTTGAGATAATTTTGGAGTGAGAAAATCCTTTTAAGTGGGGGAGAGTTGTAACACCCCAAATTTAATTGGAATATTTATTTAATTTATTTAAATAAGAATATTCGCATTTTGGGTGATTTTTGTGGTTTTGTGGAATATTGAAAATTTAATAGAATTTGAGTTATTTATTTTGGAATAATAGTACATAATATGAATATATTATTATTATTCTTAATTAAAATAAATATAAGTGAAAGAATGGCAAATTGGACAATTAAGAGGAGTTAGTGAGGATAATATCGAAAAGCCCAATTGTGAGGTCCAAGTCTAGGTTTAACAAAAAGGAAATTGTGATGGAATTAGGATTCATTTGTTAGACCGTGAAGAGATTTGAGGCGAGAGCTCTGAGGAGGGAGAATTGGAGGCAAAAGCTTCGGAAGGTTCCCGAAATTTTTGTGAAGGCTTTGAATCGACAATTAAGGTATGAGAAGTATTGCCTTTCATAATTTTCTATGTGTAGATTTCGATGTAGTAAGGTTGATTTAAGGGTTAAGGGTTTGAGGGTAGAAATGAGAAATTATGATCTTTGGCCTTCGTGGCCTAAACCAATTATAGGTAAATCTAGTTGTGGTTCAATTGGGAAAAGGGGATTTTGGCCTTTGTGGCCTAAATCGATTATTGAGAATTTTAACCGTAGGAATTTATTTGGGAAAAAGGGGAGCTAGGCCTTCATGGCCAAGAACTATGATCTGACATTGGTCTAACCCTGTAGGGAAATTTGATAGTGAGAACTCTGATGATTGTGATGTAGTGGTAAGCATTCCTGACTGTTAGAGTATAGATATGAGAAATAGTGATCTTTGGTCTTTGTGGCCTAAATTTGTTATAGGTGAATCTAACCGTGGAATCCGTTGGGAAAAGGGAAAGGTTAGGCCTTCATGGTCAAAACCTTGAATTGTTATATGTCTGACCCTGAAGGGATAGGAATATTGAATAGTGAGTAATCCTGATGAATAGGGTGTAATTTAAGGAAAAATTGTGAGTTAAGGCGTGAATATGATACGAGATTGGTCTAATAAACCATAGATTTTGTGCCTTTATCGCCGTAAGACTTTAGGGATGATTTAGGGATGTTTTGGGGGCATTAGGGAAGTAAATCGTGTGGACTTTTGGGTTGATTTAGGTTCTGGTGTGTAACAGTGTTTTGCTGTCCGTCACGACGGTTCATGTTTTCGGTCGAAATCGTTTTGGACGTAACTTGTGATCCGTAAGTCCGTTTTGTCCCCCGTTTGAAGCGTTGAAAAGCTAATAAATAGGGCTATAACCTAGTATAGATAAGGGATTTGGTCTCCTAATATTTGTATACCTAATCATGTTTGAGAAGTCAATTGTGTATATGTTCTATTAATGAATCATGTTCTGGTTCAGTGATGCCTTGATGTTTTGATGCTGCGATTTTTCTAATGAATTACCATGAGGGTAACTGATAATATTTAAGGTGAGATAATACTTAGAAGGGGGGTTGAATAAGTATGAAAGATTAAGACTTAAAAAATAATCACACAATTATTTTTATCCTGGTTCGTTTAAACAACTACTCTAGTCCACCCTTCCTATAGTGATTTGCCTTTCTCAACAAGGACTTAATCCACTATTAAATCAAACTGATTACAATAGTAACACCTAAGAACAACTGTTCTTAGTCTTCTCAAGAGCTACTGATTCCAACTGAATCCTCTTAAGGAAATCCTTTACAATCAATGTAAATTAAATACAAGAGTATTAATGCTTCTATAAAGCTTTTATCACAACAGTGATTTTTCTCTTAAGTTTAAGTACAAGAAATTCTAAGAAGAATATGAAAGAATGAGAGCTTAGAATAATATGATTTCTTTTCAGCAAATTGTGTAACTGAAGAATGTGGTGGAGTTCTCCTTTTATAGGCAGCTGATCCAAGGATGCTGAGCGTTGAAAAGAGAGTCCCAAAAAGGTCTGAGTCTTTTTGTCTTCACATCAAGTGACCTTTCCTTGAAGTAGATAACACAGAAAAATCCTTTTTGTCTGTGTAATTGTGTCTAGCACAAATGAGGAAAGAGACGTTGATTTACTCCAACGGATATATTCTTGAATATTTCTTCTTCAGTTTTCAGCAAGTTCTTCAGAGTCTGAATGGATCAGAGTCTTCTAATGATATTCAGAACTTTGCTGTATCAGAGTCTTCTGCAGCATGTGTGCTTTCAGCGTGTTAATCATCAAAGCATATTTGACACAGAACTTCAGTACTTGGCAGCGTTAGTAATTTCAGAAACTTCTGTAGAATTATGCTTTGAGAAACTCTTCAAACAATATTCTTCTTTGCTTCAGATGCTTCAGCTTCAGATGCTTGTGACTAGCTTCAGATGCTTCTGACTCAGAATGTTCTGGAGCTTCTTGCTTCAGATCCTTCTGGAGACTATGCTCAGGATCTTCTATAAAGAGCAATCAGAATCTTCTGTAAGATGCATCTGGCGCTTCAGAGTCAGGATAACTTCTTGTAAATACTTCATATTTGCTTCTAGAGAGTTAATTTCATTTCAATCTGCAGTAAAACTCTCAAACAAATTTTAGAGTATATAATTTTTAAATATAAAATTTCCTAACAGTTATCATCAAAACAAAGAGTTATTATTAAGAACCAATCTGTGTTCTAACAATCTCCCCATTTTTGATGATGACAAAAAGAATCAGAAATTTTATTTAACTGAACATATAGAATTATAACTCCCCCTGAGATGATGAATCTCCCCCTGAGTTAAATATGAAAAAGGAATAGAAACTTCCCTTTTGTCTTGAGTAATCTTCAGAGTTAGATCTTGTTTGTTCTTATAACATTTTAGGATCAGAATGTCTTGCAGATATAAGATTCAGAGTTTGATAATAGACAAATGATCTGAGAGACTCAGAGTTTCTTTTATAGAGTGTACTTATCAAATGTTCTGAAATAGTCAAGTTAAATGTTAGATAGAATAGATATGTCTGAAGATTCATTCTGGTGAAGTTATATTAAACAGTTCAGATCTATATTTTCTCCCCCTTTTTTGTCATAAGCAAAAAGTAAAAACTTTTAAAAAGACAAATAAAAGGAAACAGTAAATAAGGTAAATCAATGGAGAAAACTGATTCATTCAAAATATCAGAGCAAGAGTACATAGGTAAGCATCAGAAGACATAGCAAAAAGTACGGATGCAAACAACATATGCAAAAACATTAGAATGAAAAAAAACTAAGAATGTTTGGACAAAAGCATCTTCAATAGATCTGTAATCTCAGAGGAGGATTGCTCTTGCTTGGACATCCACTTAGTCATAGTTTCATTCTTCTCATCTTGCTTTGACATCCATTCTGTCATATCCTCAGACTTCTTATCCTGCTTAGCCATCCAGGATTTTATCTCTGACTGTCCAGCCTCCAGAGCAGCAATCTTGTCTTCAAAGTCTGGATGTTCTGTCTTTATCTCAGATGAAGAATTAGGAGGTTCTGTAGCCTGAACAGAGTCAATTGCCATTGGTTTTGTAGATCCTGAAGAGGGTTCTACCAGAGTCATAGTCAATGCATTATCAGTAGATTCTGTTGATGGTGGAGGAGCATCTAAACGAAGCAGAGGTTCAGTTTTGTTGATAGTCCAGAATAGAGTCCTTTCAGCTCTGAGCTTTGCCTCATCAGAACAGACGTTCTTCATATTTGAAGCTACAGTGTTGAATCTGTTGATGAATCCGTTCCAGATGATGTCAGATCCTTTGGCATCCATTATTTCTGAGCATTTCTTCTGAACAGTACCTAAAGACATCTGTATTTCTTGCAAAAATGTTTGAAATAAATGATCAATATTAAGTCTGGGCAATGGTCATAGCAAGGTTTCCAGAGTGATAGGTTTAGGTTGGGGAGTTGGTGGAAAAAGTGATTTTTGGATGGAAATCAGAGGAGGAGGATAATATGGAATGAAGGGTATCTCAGGAGCTTTTTCTTTTGATCTGACTAAAGCATTAAGCAAATGAGGGTTTGGTCTTGTGTGAGGGTAAACAACATCAAAAGGTTCATTTGAGTATGGTTTGAAAGAAGATTTTGGTGATGCAACAGATGCAACAGTGTTATCAGATGCAATTTGCAGAGCTGAAACAACAGCTTTACCAGATGTTGCAGATATTGTTGCTAAAGATCCTACGATTGTCATTGATTGAATATATGAAACAATCACAGATGGAAGAGCATGTCTGAGTTTTGGTTTCAGAGGGTTGAGGGGTTCAGATGGTTCAACTCTGTCATAAAAGTCTTTCAGTTTGAAACCATAAGACAGATTATGAAAAAGAGAAGAAACTTGTGCACAGGATATAGAAGATGTTGGATTGGAATTGGGGATTAATATCTCAGATGATGGTGCAGGTGGAGGCATAGGATCTGGAATGGGAGTTTTAGAAGGTATGGTTGATTCAGGTTGGTTTATCTCAGAGTATTTGTCAGATGGAGAGATTAGAAAATCTGGGTGGATTTCTGATTCTGATGAGTTGGAGGATGTTGTAGGTGTACAAGAGGTAGAAGATACTTGAAACACTGTTTTTAAAGGTGTGACATCAAGAACTTCTGTCTCAGGGATGTGAGGTTCAGAAGTGTTGGTAGGTTCTGAAGGAATGTCAGATTGTTTGGATGGTGGTTCTGATGAAACAGGAGCAGAAGTTACTTTTATAGGTTCAGAAGTAACAGGTGCAATGGGTTCAGAAGGTGGATTATTTGAAGGTGGATTGTCAGAGGCTTTTTCTGGTTGAACTTCTTTTGGTTGGTTCTTTGGATGTTCAGAGGTTTGTTGTTGAACAGATGTTTGTTGTTCTGATGGTTGTGGATCTGATGGTTGTTGATCTGATGGTTGAGGACGTGGAACAAAGTGTTTGATATGAATTTTGGGTTGAGAGGGTTTTGTGGCAGGAACTGTTGGTGTTGTTGTTGTTGTTGTTTGAGTAGGAACAGGTGTTTGTTTTTGTGGTGAAACAGAACTGGGAGCAGTAACAGAAGTGGTTTGTGTAGCAGGTGGTTTTGGAACAGACTTAACATTTGAATCATTAATAACAAGATTTGCAGAAGTTACAGATGATTTAGTACCTTTTACTTTAATTCTCTTGGCAGGTACAGAGGCAGCTTCTTCAGAATCTTTTCTCTTTAAGAGCTTCTTGGGCTTCTCAGCAATCTTGACCTTCTTCTGAACAGGTTCAGATTCTTCTACAGGCTGAGTCCTTTTCCTCTGGAGTGGTGCTTCTTCTTCTCCTGCATCTGGTAGTGGTTGTTTAACTAGCTGAAACACATTAGCAGGAACAGGTATTCCTTCCTTCTTGCATTCATCAATATACATAACCACTATATGTATGGGTTCTTCAGCAAAGAATAGAGGAAAGTCATCTACAGGAACCCTCTTATTCAATTCAGACATATTCAGCTTCTTGGGAGCTGTAGTGAGTTCATCAACAATTTTGAGTCTCAGAAGACTTTTAGCATTCAGAGGCTTTCCCATTATAAACTCTAATTCCTCTGTAACTCCAGCAGCGTACAGAGCAGTTACCAAGCCATTTTCAGTAAGAAGATCTGAGATCAACCTTCCAAAGGGGATCCAAGTTCTGATCTTCTGTCCTTTCTCTTTCACATATTCTCTAGATGCATTGATATGGTTCCACAGATGCATAAACAGAATGTATGGAAGATCTACCTTGGTGCTCTGACTAAGGCAATACATGAAATAGAGCTGTTCATTATTGACATAGTCTGGAGAATTAGTTGACTTCCTGTGGTGGATGCATCCCATGAAGATCTTGGCCCAGATCTTGTAATCAGGCTTCAGATATTTGAATTTGTTAGAAGCTTGACCAGCAGTCATTACTTCTTCATAAACCTCATCCATGTCCACACGCCCAGCTGGCAAGTGGGAAACGCCATCTGTTTCTTCATATCCTATCAATTTTCTTATCAGATCTTCTATGATAATAATCTCTTTTCCCAGCACAGAAGATAAGATGAACTTGGGATAAACTGATGCATGGATCCAGAATTCTTTCACAAGGAGAGGGTAAACTGGTCCAAAGAGCCTATCAAAGTACTTAACCCATCCTTGAGCTCTAATTATGGAACGAAACTCAAACCCATTATCTACCAGAGAATCAAACTCAACCATAGATTCACATAGAACTTCCAGTTTATCAACAGGCGTTAGAAGTGTTCTTTTGGGAGGAGAATATGGAGCAACACCCAAGTTTTCTGAAGTCACAATAGCCATAGTAGATTGGAATTGAGCAGTTGTTGATGATGAAGTTGCCATTGAAGAATACTTTGTCAAACACTTAGGTTTTGGGTTTTTATGCAGAGAAAATAGGAGATGAAAACGCATGTAAATTCTGAGAGAGTGAAAAGTGTGAAAGTGAATACAAGACAAGTATTTATACTAAAACACTTAGGCACATCAACAGTCAGAAAAATGCACGTTTGAACAAGCATTAAATGAAGAGAATAAAAATAATTTCAAAACATTAAATGTTTCTGACAATTTGGGGGGAAAACCAAGATTCTTACTATTCAAACTTCACCTCAAACGTCTCTTCAGTTATGTTCACGCCACCTCTTCAGATTTTGTGTGACACGTGTTTACTTGCATGCTATTCTGAATTCTCTTAAGAAATGAAACGTTAGCCAACGTTCAGATCTTCTAAAGATTGTTAGTTCAGAGTTTCACAAAAGAAATAATGATCAGAATAAAATAAGCAATAAAAAAAATACTTCAGAGCATTAAGCATTTTTGCATCTGTAACAATTTGCTTCTGATAAATATTATTCTGGACAAAAATCCATACCAATATTTTTCAGAATGAAATTGAATCTGTCTTCAACAAGGGGTTTTGTAAAAATATCTGCCCATTGATGATTTGTATCAATAAAGGCTAAGTTTATGATTCCCTTCTGAACATAGTCTCTGATGAAATGATGCTTAATTTCTATATGTTTTGCCTTAGAATGTAAAATGGGATTCTTGGACAAGCATATAGCAGAAGTATTATCACAAAAGATAGAAATGTTACTTTCAAAAATTTGATAATCTTCTAGTTGACTCTTCATCCAGAGCATCTGCGTGCTACATCAAGCAGCAGCAATGTATTCAGCCTCTGTGGTTGAAAGTGCAATTGTGGGTTGCTTCTTGCTGTACCAGGAGATTAGATTTCTTCCTAGAAATTGACAACTTCCAGAAGTACTTTTTCTTTCCACTCTGTCTCCAGCGTAGTCAGCATCACAGAATCCAACTAATTTGAAATCATCAGATTTCCTGTAACACAAACCCACATTAGAAGTACCTTTCAGATACCTTAGAATCCTCTTGACAGCTGTCAAGTGTGATTCTCTAGGATCTTATTGGAATCTAGCACACAGACAAACACTGAACAATATGTCAGGTCTAGAAGCAGTAAGATAAAGAAGAGAGCCAATCATACCTCTGTAGAGCTTCTGGTCTACTTTCTTACTTACCTCTTCTTTGCCAAGTGAGCTAGTAGGATGCATTGGAGTCTTTGCCAGCTTGCTGTCAGACATGTTGAATTTCTTCAGAAGTTCTTTAACATACTTTGTCTGATGTATGTAGGTGCATTCTGGAATTTGATTAACTTGGATTCCTAGAAAGAATCTGAGTTCTCCCATCATGCTCATTTCAAATTCTGCCTGCATACATGTAGCAAACTCCTTTCCAAGCATAATATTTGTTGATCCAAAAATAATATCATCTACATAAATTTGGCAAATTAGAAGATCTTTCTTAATTGTTTTACAGAATAGTGTTGTATCCACTTTGCCTCTGATGAAATTCTTCTCCAGAAGAAAATTGCTCAATCTCTCATACCAAGCTCTGGGAGCTTGTTTTAATCCATATAGAGATTTCTTTAATTTGAAAACATGATCTGGAAATTTTTCATTTTTAAAACCAGGAGGTTGGTGGACATAAACTTCCTCTTCTATAATACCATTAAGAAAGGCACTTTTAACATCCATCTGATACAGAGTGATGTTATTTTGTGCAGCAAAGGAAATAAGAAGGTGTATAGATTCTAACCTTGCCAGTGGAGCATATGTCTCAGTGTAATCAATACCTTCTTGCTGACTGTACCCTTGAACAACCAGCCTTGCCTTATTCCTCTCAACTTCTCCTTTCTCATTTAGCTTATTTCTGAAGACCCATTTTGTACCAATTATATTGAATCCTTGAGGTCTTTGAACTAGATCCCATACATCATTCCTGCTAAATTGATTTAGCTCTTCTTGCATGGCAATAATCCAATCATTGTCTTGCAGAGCTTCTTCTACAGAAGATGGTTCAATTTCTGACACTAGTCCAAATAGTGATGCTTCAGATGATCTTAGAAAGGATCTTGTTCTGATGGGATCATCCTTCTTTCCAATAATGACATCCTCTGGATGAGAAGCTTTAATTCTGGATGATGATCCTCTAATAGTTGACTCTTCAGAAATGTTAAGATTATTCATCTGAGAAGTTAAAGGAGTAGCATCTGGAGTTGCTTCTGGTTCCTTTACTTGAATTTTGTCTGCTTCTGGAACTTCAGAGTCAATAAAGACTACTTCCCTATCTGCAGAGTTATCAACCTGCTTTGGCTTTTCAGAGCCAAGCTTATCATCAAATCTGACATGAATGGATTCTTCCACAATCTGTGTCTCAGTGTTGTATACTCTGTAGCCTTTAGAGCGTTCAGAATATCCAAGCATGAAACACTTATGTGCTTTGGAATCAAACTTGCTCAGATTTTCCTTAGTGTTTAACATATAGCAAATACATCCAAAAGGATGAAAATAAGAAATGTTGGACTTTTTGTTCTTCCACAGTTCATAAGGAGTCTTCTTCAGAAGAGGTCTAACAGACAATCTGTTCTGAATGTAACATGCTGTATTGATTGCTTCTGCCCAAAAATGTTTTGCCAGATGTGTCTCATTGATCATGGTTCTGGCCATTTCTTGCAAAGTTCTGTTTTTCCTCTCTACAACCCCATTCTGTTGTGGAGTTCTAGGACAGGAAAAATCATGAGCAATGCCATTTTCAGAAAAATATTTTTCAAAAAATTTATTTTCAAATTCACCACCATGATCACTTCTGACTTTTATAATTTTGAAATTCTTTTCATTCTGGACTTGCTTGCAGAAGTCAAAGAACACAGAATGTGGCTCATCCTTGTGTTTTAAGAACTTTACCCATGTCCATCTACTAAAGTCATCAACAATGACTAATCCATACTTCTTGCCTCTGATGGATGCAGTTTTCACTGGTCCAAACAGATCAATATGAAGTAGTTCTAGTGGTTTAGAAGTAGAAACAACATTTTTTGATTTGAAAGATGTTTTTGAAAACTTCCCTTTCTGGCATGCTTCACAAAGAGCATCTGAAGTGAACTTCAGATTAGGGAGTCCTCTAACAAAATTAAGTTTATTAATCTGAGATATACGTCTCATATTAATATGGCCCTATCTTTTGTGCCAGACCCATTGCTCTTCATTAACAGACAAGAGGCATTTAACATTTTGAACTTTAAGTTCTGAAAGATTTATTTTATAAATGTTGTTTTTCCTCTTACCACTAAATAGGATAGAGCCATCCTTTTGACTAATAGCTTTACAACATTTTTGATTAAAGGTAATATCATAACCATTGTCACTTAATTGACTTATGGACAATAAGTTATGCTTTAACCCTTCAACAAGTAAAAGATTAGTAATAGAGGGAAGTTTACCATTTCCAATAGTGCCAGATCCAATGATCTTGCCCTTCTGGTTCCCTCCAAACTTCACGTCACCTCCAGATCTAAGTTCCAGGCTTTGGAACATAGACTTTTCTCCTGTCATGTGTCGTGAGCATCCAGAGTCCAGGTACCATGATTGGTGTCCTGACCTTGCTGCTAAGAACATCTGCAACAGGAATTATTTTGTTTTTAGGTACCCAGATCTTCTTGGGTCCTTTGGGGTTAGTTGGTTTGTAGGTTTGTCTAAACTTCTGTTTTTCAACATAATGTTTATTCTGACTTGCCTTGGGTTTAAACACATAAGTATTCTTCTCAGAGCTTGTGTGTTTAATGTCATTTAAGTGACCAAATTTAAATTGAGAATACATAGGTGTCTTCTTGATGAAAAGTTTGTCAATAGGTTTTGGATTGCTTCCAGATGAAGATTCATATCCAATACCTCTTCTGTTGTTTCCACTAACACCATAGATCATGGAAGCCATCTTGCTTCTGTCTATGCTCTTGGTAAGAAATCTCTGAAAGCTAGAGTCATATTTTTCTAAAATGTTTTCACATGACTTAGTCTCAGATTCAGATTCTTGTTGAGTTATTTCAAAGTCATTTTTGATTTTCAGATTAATATCTTTTTGCTCAACAAGTTCTGTCTTCAGAAGATCAATCTCAGATTCAAGATTGCTTTTCAGCTTCTTGTATTTGAGTTTGATATTGTTATAACTTTTAAGAACTTCTGTTAAAACTTTTATGAGTTCTTCTTTGGTAAGTTTAGCCATTACCTCTTCTGCATCATCATCAGATTCAAAATCTGATTCATATCCTGAGGTACCTTCCTCCTGATCCTCTGTGCTGGCCATCAGTGCAACATTGGCACATTCTTCTTCTGATTCAGAAGATGATTCAGATTCATCTGAGTCATCTCATGTTGCCATCAGAACCTTCTTCTTTTTGTTAAACTTCTTCTTGGGTTTTTCTTTCTGAAGTTTGGAGCAATCATTCTTGTAGTGCCCAGGTTCTTTGCACTCATAGCACACAACTTCTTTCTTGACAGATCTTCTGTGTCCAGAAGATTCCTTTCTATTATCAGATCTTCTGAAGTTGTTGAACTTCTTTCCCTTGTGCTTCCAGAGTCTGTTGATCCTTCTGGACAACATGGATAACTCATCTTCTTCTTCAGAAGAAGATTCTTCAGAGCTTTCTTGAATGACCTGCAAAGCTTTAGCAGTTTTGTTAGATTTTAATGCAACAGATTTACCTTTTTCTTTCTTCTAAGGTTCATCTTCCTCAAGCTCAATATCATGGCTCCTCAGTGAGCTGATGAGTTCTTCTAGAGAGATCTTGTTTAGATCTTTAGCCATATTCAAGGCAGTCACCATTGGTCTCCATCTGGTAGGCAGACTTCTGATGATTTTCTTTAAGTGATCTGATGTAGAGTATCCCTTGTCCAGAACTTTCAGCCCAGCAGTGAGTATCTGAAATCTGGAGAACATGGCTTCAACAGATTCAGAGTCTTCCATTTTGAAGGCCTCATACTTCTGGATCAGAGCCAGAGCTTTTGTCTCCTTAACTTGAGAATTTCCCTCATGAGTCATTTTTAGGGATTCAAACATATCAAAAGCAGTTTCCCTGTTAGTAATTTTCTCATACTCTGTATGTGAAATTGCATTCAATAATATAGTCCTGGCTTTGTGGTGATTTCTGAAATCTCTCTTCTGAGCATCTGTCATAGATTTTCTGTCAATCTTCTTGCCATTCCCATCTGTGGGATGGACATATCCATCTATGACTAGATCCCATAGATCAACATCATATCCTAGGAAAAAACTCTCAATTCTGTCTTTCTAGTAGTCAAATTTCTCCCCCATCAAACATTGGGGGTTTGGTGCTGATCCTATCCCTTTCTTCATATTTATTGTTAATATTGGACATTAAATTATCAGCCATGATAACAAATAAATATATATCAAAGTATTTCTCTCTGGATCTTTACTGACACTGTTAAGTGGTAGCACACTCAGAACCGGAGCTCTGATGCCAACTGAAGGTGAGATAATACTTAGAAGGGGGGTTGAATAAGTATGAAAGATTAAGACTTAAAAAATAATCACACAATTATTTTTATCCTGGTTCGTTTAAACAACTACTCCAGTCCACCCTTCCTAGAGTGATTTGCCTTTCTCAACAAGGACTTAATCCACTATTAAATCAAACTGATTACAATAGTAACACCTAAGAACAACTGTTCTTAGTCTTCTCAAGAGCTACTGATTCCAACTGAATCCTCTTAAGGAAATCCTTTACAACCAATGTAAATTAAATACAAGAGTATTAATGCTTCTATAAAGCTTTTATCACAACAGTGATTTTTCTCTTAAGTTTAAGTACAAGAAATTCTAAGAAGAATATGAAAGAATGAGAGCTTAGAATAATATGATTTCTTTTCAGCAAATTGTGTAACTGAAGAATGTGGTGGAGTTCTCCTTTTATAGGCAGCTGAGCGTTGAAAAGAGAGTCCCAAAAAGGTCTGAGCCTTTTTGTCTTCACATCAAGTGACCTTTCCTTGAAGTAGATAACACAGAAAAATCCTTTTTGTCTGTGTAATTGTGTCTAGCACAAATGAGGAAAGAGACGTTGATTTACTCCAACGGATATATTCTTGAATATTTCTTCTTCAGTTTTCAGCAAGTTCTTCAGAGTCTGAATGGATCAGAGTCTTCTAATGATATTCAGAACTTTGCTGTATCAGAGTCTTCTGCAGCATGTGTGCTTTCAGCGTGTTGATCATCAGAGCATATTTGACACAGAACTTCAGTACTTAGCAGCGTTAGTACTTTCAGAAACTTATGTAGAATTATGCTTTGAGAAACTCTTCAAACAATATTCTTCTTTGCTTCAGATGCTTCAGCTTCAGATGCTTGTGACTAGCTTCAGATGCTTCTGACTCAGAATATTCTGGAGCTTCTTGCTTCAGATCCTTCTGGAGACTATGCTCAGGATCTTCTGTAAAGAGCAATCAGAATCTTCTGTAAGATGCATCTGGCGCTTAAGAGTCAGGATAACTTCTTGTAAATACTTCATATTTGCTTCTAGAGAGTTAATTTCATTTCAATCTGCAGTAAAACT
This sequence comes from Lathyrus sativus, assembly GCA_963859935.3. Taxonomy (NCBI): domain Eukaryota; kingdom Viridiplantae; phylum Streptophyta; class Magnoliopsida; order Fabales; family Fabaceae; genus Lathyrus; species Lathyrus sativus. Next base: position 473,956,186 of record OZ012738.1, read on the forward strand.
CTCAAACAAATTTTAGAGTATATAATTCTTAAATATAAAATTTCCTAACAGTTATCATCAAAACAAAGAGTTATTATTAAGAAGCAATATGTGTTCTAACAAATATGTGATAATATGATGAATTAATATGAGTAGGACTGTGAAGTTTATGTTAATAATAGGCGATAGTATGAGAATTACCACGAGTATAATTATGAATTAATATGTGATAATATGTGATAATATGATGAATTAATATGAGTATGACTGTGAGCGCTATATGATTTATATATGATTATATGATGAACTATGATGACATGATGTATGATAATGATTATTATGATGAGCTATGATGACATGATGTATGATGATGATTATGATGATGAGCTATGACGTTTGATAATGATAAATATGATGAATGATAATGCATCTATGATGTTGTTATGAGGATGATTTATGCCGTGTGCATCATGCATTCATGTGCATCCGGACTTCGGTTCAGAACCTCGATTTCTTTGGCTTCAAGCCCATTGTGTGGATGTGAAGTATTTTGACGTGCTCCGGCTCTCAAGTAGAATCGATCCTATTGATGGGGATCTATGGAGAGTTGATGGCCTAGTGTCCATCGAGCTGCGATGATTGGTACCACATGCATTGATTCTTGTTGCATTGCATTTATGGGTCTTTTTGTATGAATCATGACGTTGTGGCCTTTGAAGCATATTGAGGGATATGAATGTGTTGAATATGATTATGATGCCATTTATATATTGATTTTTATACATTGATTATTATGAATTATTTTACTCACCCTGCCTGTTTGAATGTTACCTCCACGAGGGTAACGTGCAGATGACCAGGTATAGTCGTGGACGCCGTTGAGGACTTTTGAAGTTTTAAGTTGTTAGCCTTTTGGTTAACTTAGAGGGTCTTGCTCTGATAGTGTAACATTGGGTTGGGGTCTTTGAGTTGAACTATGATTCTATTTGAGTTATTTTGATTATCTTCCCGTATAAGGAAAACTTTGGATTATGCTTTTGAGTTCCGCTGCCTTTGAGCAATTTTTTATATCTTTTGGGAAAAAACCGTTGTACACGGAACATTGACTTATTTTGAGCTATTGAGAAATGTACAGCCTTTGAGGTGATTTTTATTGAGTTAAATATTTTACTCTGATTTATGTGAAAAATGTGTCTTTTAATTTTGGGTAGAAAAGGGTGTTACAGCCGTCGCGTACCCATTACAGTAATTGATTTTTCCATAAACTTGTTTAATTCTTTGAGCTTATTGTAGTTTGCAGGGTTTCTTTTAGTTCATAATTTAAGGAAAAAGAAGTGAAGAAACGAGAAGGAAAAGAAGAAGAAGAAGAAGAAGAAGAAGAAACGGGAAGGAGAACACGAAGAAGAAGCGAAGAAAAAGAAGGACAGAAGGACGAGAAAGGAGAGAAGAAGAAAGCAAGAAAGAAGAGAGGAAGACGGAGAAGTGAAGGAGAAGAAGAGGAAACATAGGGAGTGAGAAGGAAGAAGTAGTTGTGGGGGGGGGGGGGGGGGGGGGGGGAGAAGAAATTAAGGTTTCTAACCCTTTCCCCACCTTTTTGTGTTTGTTCGTGGACCGGGTCCGGTGGGTTTATCACCACCGGCCCATTGTGTTTTTAATTTCTTTTTCAATTTTTTTGTACAATTGGGCTGGGCCCTGATTTTTTTTTAAATTAAAAAATAACAAGTATATAAAATAAAAACAATAATATAAAATATTAAATAATAATACAAAAACCATAAAAATAAAATAAAATATAAACAAAATAAACAATAATAATAATAGTATAAATAATAATTATTTAAAGAATATAAATAGAGTTTTTTTTATTAAAAGTAAATAATTTAGTTTTTAATTTAATTTAAATCTTGGTAAAAATAAAAATATAATACAATAACCATACAAAAATGTATTTAACAAAACTAAACAAAAATATTTTTAAAATAAGTTAGATTAAGTTTAGATTTTTATAATTTAGATTTTTTAATTTTAATAATTTTAGAATTAGAATTTTAGTAATTTAGATTTTTAATACTTTAGTTTGAATCTAGATTAATTTAATTTTAGCAAAATACAATTAAAAACAAATTAAAAATATCTAGTTGTTCTTGTTACTTACCTTTATTTTAACCATGAATTCATCGGTCCAAGTTAAACCAAGTCGTGATGTCTTATCTCGAGTTTTTGATTTACATATTCACATATCTTTTATCTATTATGTAGTATTTGAGAATCATTGCATTTTTTACTAAGCCCATCTTCTGAAAGAAAGTTTATTTTTGTTGGCTGCCATATCAATTCCCCAACTCTAAATCCTACCTTTTTCCTAGCCTTAGGATCTGAGTCGCCGTACTCACACTTGGCGTCCCGCCGTGGACTTGCATTCACCTTTTACCTGTTATCCTAGCCTTAGGATCAGGAGTCGCCGTACTCCTCGTAAGTTTCCGCCGTGGATACTTACCCATATTTTCCAAACTTAGTCTTAACGTAGATTCGAAGTCGCTGCACTCCACATAAGTATCTCACTATGAACACTTATTTCCCCCTGGAACCTTGACCATAGTCGAGAGTTCCTCACCCTTGTTGAGGGGAACTACGAATACTCTGATTCTATTCCCGTCAGGATACGTAGTCACATGATGCAATTTCTTGGCGAGTATACTTAGGACTAACTCCTTAGGTCTCCCTTCAACCCTTAGCATACCTTTAACAAATAGATATACCAAATAGCACACATAAAATAAGAGGTTCCTGTAGAGTACTATAGGTGCTTAGGATGCTAACACCTTCCCTAGGTATAACCAACCCCCGAACCCTAGATCTTCCTGCATTGTTTTTACAGTGCAAATTAGGTTTTTCTTTCTTTAACCTTTCCTTCAGATAAATCAAAGACCGGTTGTGAATTCAAGATTTGTGATTCAAATTAATCAATAATTTGATATCCTATTCTCACTGCAACAGAAAATGGCGACTTTATTGGGGAAAGTCATAACTTTCGTGGGTTACCCATAACTTGTTTATTTGTGTTTTTTATTTGTATATATTATCTATTTATATATATATATATATATATATATATATATATATATATATATATATATATATATATATATATATATATATATATATATATATATATATATATATATATATATATATATATATATATATATATATATATATATATATATATATATATATATATATATAACTGTATCTGCTTGGGTTATATAATATTGTGAGATAAGTCTTATACCCGTACTTGAGCGTGCTTATGATAGGAAGGTGATATATTCGACGAGGCTTATAGGGAGTGATTTCCGACCAAGCTGACTTGAGAATCACCGCTCAGTTGAGGCCCTCTTGAAAATAAGTACTGTTAAACGAGTATTCGTGAAAACACTTACTATTTTCGACCTAGGAGCCTATGATACTGGAGACCTTTAGTCACCATCTTACCCCACTTTAGCCTTCTTAGGACGTAGTGCGATGACTATGAGGAAGTAGTCCCAAAATAGTTGATACGCGATACTACACTCAAAGAGGTTCTCTTGAGAATATTGTTAACCACCGAGTTATGCAAGAAATTGATAATATCCGAAAGATGGAATGATGACTTTGGGCACCTCTTAGAACCCTTGTTCTGTAGGTACAATTGACCCTTAGTACATACCTTTCGGGATGGGTAGACCATGGCTCCATGCTTATGACCCTCTAACCTAGGACTTTGTTTGCTTATCTGTGTATTTGTGTGTTTGTGCATCCATTTAAGCATCATAACATTCCTGGTTTCAAGGAATTCAACTGTCAGTCCTTTGCAAATTCAAAAAAAAATGATCTAAAATTTCAAAATCTGAACTTTTTCAGTTTTCCTAAGAAATATTTGCAACTGACTGTTGAAATCCTTGAAACCACTGCATTGCATTACATTCATGTCTTTGCATGTGCATTGCCCTTCCGATTTTCTTATTTCGGTTCTCTCGTCTTCAGTTCTTTCATCCTGAGTCCTCTGCACCAGTACAACACCAGAGCTCGAGCTCATAAAAAGATGGCGGAACAAAATCAAGAGCTTGGTTGTGCCAGTAATGAATTAGAAGACCTTCGAGGAAGTATGGGGAAGATTATGGAGATGCTACAGGTTATACGTGCGAGGATGGATACTCAACCCACTGTTGTTTCTGAGATTGCCAATGTTGTTGTGGACCCTCAACCATCTGTTACTACTACAAGTGTACCTCCATATGGTCTTCCACCTGGTTTAGTGCCAGCACCTGCTGCAGTTCCTATTGTTCAACAAGTTCAACAAGATGTTCCTTTGGTTACTGAAACTCCTTAGGTGATCCCGACCTTTGTGCCAGCTGCTGTTCATACTCATGTACAACCATACTTTAATGATCATCAACCAGTATATGATATCCCTGATATGAAGGAATATGAAGACGAACATCATGAGAAGCTCAGGGAAAATGTGTAAACTATTGATAAGAGGTTGAGAATGATGGAAGGAGATCAAATCTTTGGTGCTGCCTCCAGAGAAGTGTGTCTTGTATCTGGTCTGGTTATCCCTCCAAAGTTCAAAACTCCTAGCTTTGATCGTTATGAAGGAGCTACATGTTCGAAGAGTCATCTGATCATGTATTACCGTAAAAAGGTTGCTCATGTTGATAATGATAAGCTGATGATTCATTGTTTCCAAGAGAGTTTGAAGGGTGCTTCGTTGAAGTGGTACTTAACTCTGGATAAATCTCGTATTAAGAGCTTCCAAGATTTGTCAGATGCCTTTATCAAACATTACAAATACAATATGGATCTGGATCCTGATCGAAGATAATTACTGAGTATGTCCCAGAAGAGTTCTGATTCATTCAAAAAGTATGCTCAGAGATGGAGAGAGATTGCTTCATAAGTGGAACCTCCCTTGATTGAAAAAGAACTAGTTGATTGGTTCGTTGACACTGTTTGTCCGGAATTCTATGAAATAATGGTTGGTAGCGTGACTGCAAACTTCTTAGATATTGTTGTTGTTGGTGTGAAGGTAGAATTGGGTCTGAAGAGTGGAAAAATATCAAGTACTGCTGGTAGTTCAAGCTCCAATAAAGACCATGCCAAGAAGCCTCCATTTAGCTCTCACAAGAAAAAAGAGGGTGAAACCGATGTTGTAATAGCAGGCAGAAGAAGAAATCAGCCTTGGAAACATCAACAAAACTATGTTCAACAACTAGGTTACCCTGTTCAGTTCACTCAACAACCATATGTAGTTGCTGTTACACCTGCTTTCAATCAACAAGCTCCTACTTATCAGCCTGTGCAACCGGTTCCTGCTTATCAACCTCCTATCTATCAACCTCCTCCTAGTTATCAGCATACCCAAGATCCATCCAATTATCAACGAGTGCCCAACGCTTCTGCCTATCAACAACCAAAGAATCAGGCACCTCACCAGAATGTTCCTAACAGGAGACAATATAAGCCATGTCCTCCTATTTCGATGACTTATACTGAGTTGTACCCTTCATTAGTGCAACAAGATCTGATAACTACAAGAGCTTTGGGTCCACCTCCTAATCCACTGCCAGCTAATTACAACCCTAATGCTCATTGTTTATTTCATGAGAATGCACCTGGCCATGATCTGGAAAGCTTTTATGCTCTCAAGCACCTCGTAAAAGAGTTAATGGAAAAGAAGATCCTGTCTTTTGATGATCCTTAGCCAAATGTTAAGAACAAACTTTTGCTTACCCATGGGTCTGTTAATGCCGATGATGAAGCATCTGACGAGAGCCTAATCCTTGATGTTTCTCATATTAAGACTCCTCTTCGAATCTTCCATTCAAGGTTATTTGAAGCCGGTTTAGTAAGTGTTTGCCATGATGATTGTACAAATTGTGATGTCAGTATCAAGGGTTGTATGTTGGTTTAGAGTGATATCCAGAAGTTGATCAATGATGGTTTCCTACAAGTGGTTAACAGAGTAAAGAATGATGAAGTTGCTGTGATTGAACCCTTCTTCAACTTGCCAGAATCAAGCTAAAGTGCTTGTTTTCAATCTGCCAAAATCAAGTCCTGCAGTGCCTGTTTTCAACACATCAAAGCCAGTTGGTTCTGCAACTAATCATCCAAAGCCAGTGATCATTCAGAAGCCTAGTCCTTTTCCCTTCAGAGACTCTAAAGTCGTACCTTGGAGGTATGATGTGACCATGATTGACAAAGAATCTGGGAAGGTTATTCTGAGGGAAGAATTAAAGATTGCTAGTGAAGACGTGACTAATACAGTTGGGGCAAGCAAAATGACATGAAGTGGTCGTATTTATACTCCCCGTTTCAATGAGGCTCCGCCTAAGGAAACTACTACTGCGCCTGCCAAAGACAAAGGGAAAGAAGTAATTGCAAATAATGAAGACGCTGAGTTCCTGAGGATTATCAGAAAAGTGATTACAAAGTCATTGATCAGCTTCACCAGACTCATTCTAAAATTTCAATTCTATCATTGTTGATGAATTCACCTGCTCATAGAACTGCATTACAGAAGTTGTTGGCTCAAGCTCATGTTTCCCAAGATATTACTACTGGCCAATTTGATAGTGTGATTTCCAATATTACCGCCTGTAATACTTTCAGCTTCAGCAACGAGGAGTTACCAAGAGAAGGTCAGAATCATAATCGTGATTTACATGTGTCTGTGAAATGCCAGGAAGATAATTTAGCAAGGGTACTTGTGGATACCAGTTCCTCTCTGAATGTCTTACCGAAGAGGGTTCTTACAAAGTCGGCTTACCGAGAGACTGAGATGAAACCTACTTCATTGATAGTCAAAGCTTTTGATGGTTCTCGCAGAACTGTGATTAAAGAAGTGGAGTTACCGATCTTGATTGGTCTGCATGTATTCGACATCACATTCCAAGTATTAGACATCAATCCTAATTACAGTTGTTTACTTGGAAGGCCATAGATCCAAACTGCTGGTGCCGTAACTTCAATACTACATCAGAAGATGAAGTTTGTGGTTGATGAGAAGCTGGTAATTATACATGGTGAAGAGGATTTGATGGTAAGCAACCTGTCTTCTTTCCTTTACATAGAAGATGATGAAGATGCCTTGGAAACTTCTTTTCAAGCACTCGAGATCGCCAATGTCGTCCTGTTGGAAGTCGAAGAAACAGTGGGCAAGGGTAATCCATATTTCGCGTCTTTCAAGAGTACCAGATCAACAATCGAAGGAGGCATACTTGAAGGTTGGGGATGTCGCTGCTCGAAAAATGCGTCGCGCAACGACGGGAAGGCGAAAAAGATAGACAGAAGAGTCGCCACCGAACTTTATTTATCCCATGAGGGGAAAGGAAAATATCGAGAAAACGTTAAGAAAGAAATGGATAAGATGGTCTCGCGACCAAGAACGGGTTCGGAAGCCGGTTATGCGAGGGGAAGGTATTAGCACCCCTCGCATCCATCGTACTCGATGGGAACCTTTTGTTTGTCGATGTGTGATATATTTGCTTAGACATCATGCTATAAGAAGTGTTCCACTGGGTAAAAGAAGGGTTATAAACAAGAAAGTTAGGAGGAAAGAGAGAACGGGGAAGAAAAGAGAAAGAACAGACTCGGTAGGACTTTGCAGTCCTATGCCTACGTATTCTCAATAGACATGAGAAAGTCAGAGTCGACGTAGTTCGGGGCTACGGATATAGAGGGGAATGTGCTCGGCAAGGATTGTGGCCCTTGTGCCTACGTATCTTTACTTGAAAAAAGTAAAGAATCAGAGCAGCCGTAGTTCAGCCTACGGTGTGCGGGGAAGTCTTGGTAGACGCTGCTATCGTGCCCATTCTAGCAGTTAGGTGTATTACTGCTCGCTCGTTGGAGACTTAGGCGTTACCTGTTTGCGGTAGAACGGACGTAGCATGCCTTTCTGGGAAAGGGTGAAAAAGAAAAAGGGTGCTCGCTAGGATATCGCAATCCTATGCCTACGTATTCCCATTATGCATGAGAAATCAGAGCAACGTAGTTCGTGCCTACGGTGCGGATAACCGGTGTGTTTGGGGATGATGTTATCGTACGCGTTCTAGCAGTTTAGGTGTTTTGCTGCTCGCTCGTTTGGAGACTTATGCGTACCTGTTTGCGGTAGAACGGACGTAACATATCCTGTTTGAAAGGTTGGTTTTCGCCATGCGAGGCAAGGTATCATGTTTGATTGGTTGAGATTGTTTTTTAGGGCGAGATAGGTCCTCGGATAGTAACCCCTACGGATAGTACCCAATTCTTTATCTCAAAAATTTTGTTATAAAAAGGTGTGGCGAACGTAGCGTCTTCGTATTGAAAGACGAGTATCGAGACCACCCCCACTACAGTGAGCATCCCAACACTCGGAGAGGAAGAAGACTACACTTAATCCTCTCTCTTTAATTCAATGCAAAGAGAACCTCGTTCTCTTATTAAAGATGTTTTTGATTTTGAATGGTAAGTGCTTTACGACAGAGAACCCTACGGTAAACGTCAGCACTCGGGATAGGAGAAGGCCTACGCCTAACCACTCCACGACGATTCAAGTTTTTGTATGAAAAGGAATTTGAAAATGCACTCGGTACGAGACCGAGGTTTTAGGTGGGAAAGGTTTCGGAAAGGAGTTGTGAAAGGAGAGGTGGTGGAAGAAGTCGCGTCTTCGTATTGAAAGACGAGTTATAAACCACCCACACTACAGTGAGCATCTCGACACTCGAAAAGGAAGAAGTCTACACTTAATCCTTTCTCTTTAGTCCAATACAAAGAGAAGTTGATTCTTATTGAAAGGGATTTTGAAAATGAACTCGGTGCGGGGCCGAGGTTCTTTAGGATAGGAGGGATTGAAAACGTCTTTGTATTGAAAGACGAGCGTCGAAACCACCCTCACTACAGTGGGCATCCCAACACTCGAAGAAGAAGAGGTCTACACCCAATCCTCTCTTTTTAATTCAATACAAAGAAATAATTTTAAGGAGATGAGATTTGAAAATGGATGGAAAGCGTTGAAAGCGGAATGGTCTCAGATCCAACATTATTCATCAATAATTTGACTGGTAATGAATTACGGAAGTGTCGTCATCGACCCAAAAAGGCAAAAAATGCCCAATAACAAAAGAGAAAGAGAATTTAACTTCTAAAGTAGAAAATAAAATAAAACTCTACAAAAACTTCTAGAAGAAAATTGCATAAAAGAATTTTTTAAATAAAATTAAAATTATGATTCTTAAAGAAATTTGGATATAAAATAAAATATATATAAACTCTAAAAGAAAATTAATATGCAAACCAATAAAATCTCTATGAATTCTAAAAGAAAAAATAGAATTAAAAAGTAATATACAAACTATAAAAATAATGTTAATAATATACACATAATAATAATAATAATAATAATAATAATAATAATAATAATAATGATATATATTTACATAACTATAATAATATTATTTACCGCTAAATTAAAATAGAGAAAATATAATACATTTTGGCTTTGAAAAAATGAAAGAAAATCAGAAAGAGAGGGGTATGAAAACGAATGACCTGGGCTTGTGAACCTATCCACCGTATACTCATTACCATTGGAAAATGGTGGTGCAGGAAATGACACCGGTCACAAATTAAACCCAAATCAGTGAAACAAGGAAAAACAATATCATCGTCGCACATCACCGAAAATGAAAGGGAAAGACGAAGCTTGGCTCAAAATTTCTCATCAAAGAACAACCACTGGGTCCTCATCCCGTCTCAAACATCTGCGGTCCAGGTGCTATTTGCTCCATTCTATTTCGATTCGTCTTCATCCCTATTACATGTTGGGTTTGATTTGTTATGGTGGAAAGAGGTTGCAATGAGGGTATGAGAAAGACGGTTGGTGGTTGTCATGCTTCTGGGTTTAGGTTTATATAAAACGACGGAAATGGAGTTTGATGATGAAGGTTGGAAATCGAAGGTGGATTGAATTTGAGTTGAAGATTTGTGGTTCGTGTGTTGTTCGAAGGAGCTTCGTGTTGTGGGTCTGTGAGTGAGATGAGGGTTTGATCCAAGACAAAACCACAAGATCTCATCATACAATCATTAAATCAAGCGAACATAGAACATGCTACAATATGAGGAAGCTCACCAATATCTGAACCAATTTCGTTGCCATTGCTGCCGTCAAACTCTGATAGAACATCGAAAGTATAGAGTTTCCAGTTCAGTATTTGTATGACAGTAAAACATATCTGAAAGTGGCATTGCAGATTTGGCTCTTCTTTTCCTTTACGTCGTCGATTTGTTGACTAACTTAGGGGATGTATACACTGCCGCGATTTGAGTTTGTTAAAGGCGTAACTAAGTTGCGGAGTGAACTGCAAAGCTTCAGCACGTGGTTGTTGCTAGTGTTCACAGTGGAGCTTAATGTTGTTGTTGTCACGACCTCCACCAAGTTGAGACGAGAAAACTGCCTCGATAGCGGAAGGAATTTTTTGTTTGGCTTTGATGTTGGAAGATGGAAGAAGATTGTTCAATGGTCAAAAATAGTGATGGTTGCAGGTTACAATAGTGTTGAATGGTATGATTTGAGTTTCTAGAATGAAGATGATTCTATGGTGATTTCGAAAGGTATGTGTGTGAGGCCAAACAGCCTTGACACAGGGAGCATTTGTGAGGTTTAGATGTTGTTTATTTTGGGTAGGAAGAAAGTATGTGAATGATGATAGAAGTGTTTAGTGTGAAATGTCTTAAGATTATGATTTGGGAATGTTCAGGTTTGTTAAAGGATGAAAATTTGGAAGGAGGAAGACATGGGTTTGTTCTTGAGAAATATGAGTTTGAAAAGCTATTGAGTTGAGGTTGAAGAAGAAGAAGGTTCAGAAGAAAAGATGAGGTGATGGCTGTGTTGTTAGGGTTGAAGGAAGAAGATTGATGGAAGGTGATGATGGTTCTCTTTTTTAGTTGAAAAATGGTGATGTTAAGAGGAAAGTTTTGTTGATGAGTTGAGATATTTTTTGGAAAATCCTTTTTTTTTATTGAAGTTCCCTGAGCTTCGAAGGTTATCTCCCTTTTCTACTTGTTGTTTCCTCTTTTTTTTTAAGAGTTTTTCTGTTGTACTGATGCTACCTTTTTTCTGATACAGAATGAGGAGGGCTGGTTTGTTGGTCCATATTTGGAAGTTTTGCAGGTAGCAAATTGTGAAGTTCCTTTCAATTTTGGAGTGTTGTGATATGGTTGCAGATCTTGTCTGGCGTGGGTGTTAAGTGTAGAAGAATGGTTGTAGCTGGCGGTACGGTTTGCAGCAGGTTGCAGTGGTCTGGCGGTTTTAACAGAGCTTGTCTAGTGTGGAGGTAATACGTGAATCATGTCCATTGGAATGATTTTCGGTTCCATTTCGATATACTCTTTTTTATGCTTTATTTTGTTTTGCAAAGAAAGGACTGTTATAGTTGGTTTTGTACTGCAATCTGCAGGTCGTGGCTGGAGTGTAGCAGCAGGTTTGGGGCATGATGTGCAGAGGATTACCAGCCCTTTTTGTCATGGTGTGAATGTTACGGTTTATGCAGGGGCATGAGTGGGGTTTTCTTGGTTTGTACTGGTTTTGGGTGAAAGACCAAAAGCAAGTGTTATTGTTTTTTTATGTGTGATTCAACTTGCTTGTATTGTAAAAGCTGGTGTGAAGTGTGTGATTTTCAAATATTTAAACTGTACTATATTTCTATCTAATTCTATATTAATAATAACATCTCTTCTAATTTAATCTAAATAATAATGTAATCTTAATTAATTAATGCTAAAAAATCTAAGCTAATTAATAAATAAATAAATAATTACAATAAAATAAAAAAACTGCTTCTATTTTCTATTAAAAACACTGAACAAATAAAGAAACTTTTTAAAGAAAACAAATTTAAAATCCTAATTTCTATTAACAAACTATTTTCTAAATAAAGTTCTATTAAAACTCTTTTTTTCCTAAAAACAAATATTATTCTAGAAGTTAATTAAATAAAAATCTACTTTTACTACTAAAACAAAAAATAATAGAATTTTATATTAAAACCTATTTAAACCTAAGTCTACTTAAATAAAAATGAACAAAAAAATAAATAAAAAGCTATTTCTATCTAAAATAAAATCTATTTCTATTTAAACAAAAATATAATAAAACCTAATCTTAAAAATAAAATAAAAACAAAAAAACAAAATGATTATCTAAATAAAAGCTAAAACAAAAACATATACAAAATATTATATTGGAAAAATAAAAATGCAAAAATATTTACAAAAGTTGGCGGGCAAATTTAGGGTATGACAGATGCCCCTATCTAATTGGCTTAGACCGAGTAAGATGAATTGATGTAGCGTTCATTTTTCAAGGTAGAAGTCAATTAGATACAAAGAAGACCCTGAATTTTTTTCGACAAAAGAAAATAGATGGTGTGCCATTGGCTGGGCTGAATTTGTCGTTGATATTCTTGAATTTTGTGGGAGACCCACGGTTTTTTGTTGTTGCAATTAATGCCCCTGACTGGGCTGATGATTGCATTGAAGCTCTTGAATTTGCCCAACAAAAGTTGCACAACTTCGTGGGGAACACCCACACTCTTGCGGAAGATGCCCCTGACTGGGCTGATTATGATCTTGATATCCTCTGACTCTCGTGGGAGAAAACCACGATCTTGCAAAGGATGCCCCTGACTGGGCTGATGATGATCTTGAAAATCTTCAAAATTGATCATGGATCTGAACTCGCATATGTGAATGCTTGATGATAATGATATTACATAACGAATGGAAATGCAAATGCAAATGCTAACATGCGAAGATGCAAGAGCTGGGGAGATATGACATGATTTGGGTATGCATATGATGCAAGATGATTATGACGTCAAATGCGATGCGTATGATGCATATGATGCGTATGATCGCAGACAAGTGATTAGAAATGTAGGTGCCGACAGGGTGGACTTTGGTGGTTGCCAATGCAGATTGGACTTTGAGTTGGAAGTACCAGATGATGGCTGGTATTCGGAGGGTAGACCAGATGGGACTGGTTGGCGAAAGGTTAAGCTGTCAAAGGAGGGCTGATTTTGTGGTTTGCCAGATGGGATCTGGACTTTGGGATGAGGTTTACCAGACAAGAACTGGTGGCAAAAGGTTAAGTTGTCAGACGAGAACTGACTTCTAGGTTTGGTCTCAGACGGGAACTGACTTTGTGGTTTTCCAGACGAGGACTGGACTTTGAAATTGTGTTTTCCAGACGAGGACTGGTTAAACGGAAGGTGACCAGATGGGACTGGTTTGAAGGTTTAAAGGTTTGACCAGATGGGACTGGTATTTAGGCTTGCCAGACAAGAACTGGACTTTGGAGGTTTCGGTATGTTTTGATAGGTGACAGGTTTAGGCTGTGGGATGAAGGATCCAATGACAGCAAGGCCTTCAGACGGTTAAGGTTATTAGGTGAGATGACAGTATGATTCCTCGACACTTGTTTTGAACTCAACAGTTGCTGATGATGATGAACTTGCTAGAGTAATTTGCCATGAGACGACCTCGAGATGGCTTGCCCCAGAGTTTGTACCACGAAAGGATTTATCATTGTTTAACCAATCCTTGGTGGTTGGCTTCGATATACTCTTTGGAGTAGCTTGCTCTTGAAAGAGCGTTGAAGCGACTTAACTTATCATGATTGAACATTGGAGGGATCTATCTTCAAGTCAGAGAAACTCTGGGTGGCCTGCCCCTGATTGGTGTATTTCACTTTTGATCAACCGCTTCTTGAATGATTTGCCCCATTATCAATCGATGCTGGGGGATTTGCCTCTGACTGACTGATTCCAAATTCGCGGGATGACAATGCTCCAGATCCACGGGACTACAAAGCATGCTCGATTCTGATCCAGACTGCTGAAATGGTCAAGTCCTGTTTGATTGCTTCGTGTTGGAATTTCCTTGATGCCAACTACTGACTCGCAATTAAAATTGTTTATTCACAAATGGTAATTTTAACGCGAAATTCATGCAAGTTTTTTGAAAGAATTGTTGTTTATTGAGTGTCGTGGTAGTGAGACGAATGGACCGTTAGTCCAAACGTTGTGCTAATTTGATTGGTGTAAAAGATATAGCAAGGATATTGACACCAAAGCTGATGATTAACAAATATGTGGGGAGTCAGGTTACGCAACCTTACGATAGTATGCTTTCAGAATAAACCTCGACTCAATTAGGTCTTTCGAGGGTTGTAACGTGGTCTGGCTCACGGTTATAGAAACAAAGAATATTAGGCTCAAAGTTAATTTGTACCCACCCCTTCTTCTTGATGACTTCCAGTCCTACGTTCAGTTAATTCTACACCTATTTGACGGTGTAAGCTTGATGGTTTCAAGGTTTGCTTGAAATGGCAGCCACCTTATTTTGCTTTTTGAAGGATGTCAGTGACCCTTTGGGGTGACCACTGAATGTTATTTTGTTTTTGGTTGAGGATTTAAGGACCTCTTTTGATTTTTATTTTGATCCCTAACTTTTTCATGGACTGACTTTGCTTGTCAGATCCATCGGGATAGCCTTGATTTTTGCCTAAGTCCCCTTTTGAGGTGTTTGACTTAGCAGGCTTTTGATTGATTTTTTTTGGATTTTGTCGGAGGATTGTGACTGCCATGTCATGAGTCAGTGATGAACAACCGTCTTTTGGGTTTGGCTTTTTGATTTGAGTGCGAGATTAGATTAACTGAACATTACCCTGCCCCAGGTTGAGTGTTAAGGGTTTGAATATCCGAAGGAAACTCCTACTTCTAGGCTCGAAGTGGTTGACTAGGGATTAACTCCTTATATCTCTGGTGTTTAGGGGATTTGAAACAATGCATGTACATCATTGACGAGATTATGTCTGAAAGCATACAGTTTGCTATTATGGGTATTTCGTTTTCGTCATCCTCCCTCCAATATTTGCTAAACACAACAGTGACGAAGTGGAGTGGATAAAAGGTGTATGTGTCGGTGCTAAGTGGAAATAATGAGTGAATACGACGTGACTGATTCAGAAAATGCATAATCACTTCATTAATATTACCATTCAAAACAACAATGTTTAAACACAAGTAGCAATTAACAGGAAATAAACTACAAGATGCAAATGATAAAATCGTTCAAGGACTGCCAATGTTGGGGACGTCTGCCTGTCTAGACCACTGGCTTCTGGAAATGACCCTTGAAATATTCGAGTTTAGACAGCTGAGAGGTTGACATGGACAACCAAACTTCCTTCTGGAAAAGAGATGTACCCTTTGTCAATTAGTTGTTGCACCTTGGCTTGGAAGGCTTTGCATTCTTCAGTCGCATGCCCCATGGATCCACCATGATATCCACACTGAACATTGGGATTGTACCCAGGAGGGTAAGGTTCTGGCACAGGCTTAAGAGTTTTAGGCTCCACCAATGAGTTTTGAATCAAATGCGAGAGAAGCTGACTATGCGACATAGGGACCGGATGAAGAGGAGCAGTCCTTCTTTCCAAGTTGTTGTTGGGCCTATTCTGATCGT
The DNA here is from genome assembly GCA_963859935.3 of Lathyrus sativus. Taxonomy (NCBI): domain Eukaryota; kingdom Viridiplantae; phylum Streptophyta; class Magnoliopsida; order Fabales; family Fabaceae; genus Lathyrus; species Lathyrus sativus. The sequence goes on from OZ012738.1 coordinate 473,971,711, forward strand.
GGCGCTGATTCGGATGACCTCGGCCATGGGCTCGTTGATTTGCATGAGGAGCGACCCGTGGCTTGCAGAATGAAGCTTTAGAAATGGCTGATTTCCCATAAGGATAACATGGCGCTGGTAATGATGCATGTTGAGCAGATGAGGGACCACAGAGTTTTGCTGGTACATCGTGAGAGTACTCAATGTTTGCTATGAATTCATTGGTCTCATATTTCTCTTCCTTATGGAAATCATCGAAAGATTCAATCTCACTGGCCTGGCTGCCTGATGCGTCCTGGATTTGTCCACTTTTGAGGTAGCTTTCGAGGCGCTCTCCTACAATCACAAGGTCAGAGAAGCTTGATGGTGTACAACCAGCCATTCTTTCAAAATAAGAGCCCTGCAAACTGTTGATGAACATGTCAATCAGTTCCCTGTCCGAGAGTGGTGGTTGCACTCTTGCTGCGAATTCTCTCCACCGCTGTGCATATCCCTTAAAGGGTTCATTCTCATTCTGAGATAGGCTTTGTAACTGCATGCGGATGGGAGGAGTGTCCAAATTGAACTGGTAAAACTTTAGAAAAGCGCTGGCTAGGTCCCTCCAGGATTGGATATGACTTCTTTCTAAATCTGTGTACCAACTTAATGATGCCCCACTCAGACTTTCTTGAAAACAGTGGATCATCAACTTATCGTTATGAGTGTAAGGGGTCATTTTTCGACAGTACATCACCAAATGACGCCTCGGGCAACTAAAGCCGGTGTACTTCTCGAAGTTGGGTATCTTGAATCTCGGAGGAATCACCAAGTCTAGCACTAGACACATATCAGCAGCATCGAGGTCGGGCATGTCAGACACTCTCATAGCTTGAATTGTCTCCTCAAGGGCGCGAAGCTTTTCTTCCATGGGATCAGTCTTTGGCATCCTCGGGGGTCGAGTTGGAACTTTTACTTGCGGAGGATGGCCATCCGGCGGAAGATCATACAGTGGATTGTTCGTCACAGTAAACCCTGGTGGGGACTCAACATTCTGGCGGTTGTTCTCTGGCATAGCTACCTCAACTTGCCTTGTTTGATTGGCCCTTCAAGGCGTCTACGTTCCTCTTTGCTTCAAACTCTTCACAGCTCTCCCAAATTCAATGGGAGTGTCGAGAAATCAACTGCGGGTTATGAATAGAGGATGGGTAAGCTTGGAATCTTGGTCAGGGAAGAAAATGCAAAATGATGCAGATATGCTTATGCAAATGCAATGCAATGAGTGCACACGAGAACAGATCCACAACAACGATTAAAGTCACAAATCCTGCAAGACAACAACAAAAGGTATCTCTCCCATTGGGTGGGCTATCTACTGGTTTAAGAGAGGGTATCCCAAAGGCTTTAAAACAAAGTCCCATGTACAAACCCTCAAAAGTTTTCCATCATAACGACTACTCGTAAGACGGTATTCCCTTCAAAGGATGAACACAGAGTTATGTTTTAGGAACCTTCGGAATAAGGTTCTACAAAGGTCCTCAGAGTCACGGACTCCCATGTTGGAAATAAAAGACGCCATTACGACTACACGTAAGACATAATCATCCCAAAGGGGTCTCGTCTGAGCGGTGGAATTCGATCCAACTCAACGAGTCCTAAGTCTCGCAAATCAGAAAGAATCCACCTCCTAACTTAGTGTATACTCGAAAGCTCGGGTAGAAAGCTTTTATCCTCACAAACCAATCCAATAAACCCAACAGGTTAGTGAACACAACATAAAAAAAAACAGATAAAATCAAACAAAATCACACACGCGACAAACAAATTAGGCTTGGCTCGCTAGGAGTCCCCAGCAGAGTCGCCAGCTGTCGCTACTCGAAAAATGCATCGCGCAACGACGGGGAGGCGAAAAGGATAGACAGAAGAGTCGCCACCGAACTTTATTTATCCCATGAGGGGAAAGGAAAATATCGAGAAAACCTTAAGAAAGAAATGGATAAGATGGTCTCGCGACCAAGAACGGGTTCGGAAGCCGGTTATGCGAGGGGAAGGTATTAGCACCCCTCGCATCCATCGTACTCGATGGGAACCTTTTGTTTGTCGATGTGTGATATATTTGCTTAGACATCATGCTATAAGAAGTGTTCCACTGGGTAAAAGAAGGGTTATAAACAAGAAAGTTAGGAGGAAAGAGAGAACGGGGAAGAAAAGAGAAAGAACAGACTCGGTAGGACTTCGCAGTCCTATGCCTACGTATTCTCAATAGACATGAGAAAGTCAGAGTCGACGTAGTTCGGGGCTACGGATATAGAGGGGAATGTGCTCGGCAAGGATTGTGGCCCTTGTGCCTACGTATCTTTACTTGAAAAAAGTAAAGAATCAGAGCAGCCGTAGTTCGGCCTACGGTGTGCGGGGAAGTCTTGGTAGACGCTGCTATCGTGCGCATTCTAGCAGTTAGGTGTATTGTTGCTCGCTCGTTGGAGACTTAGGCGTTACCTGTTTGCGGTAGAACGGACATAGCATGCCTTTCTGGGAAAGGGTGAAAAAGAAAAAGGGTGCTCACTAGGATATCGCAATCCTATGCCTACGTATTCTCAATATGCATGAGAAATCAGAGCAACGTAGTTCGTGCCTACGGTGCGGATAACCGGTGTGTTTGGGGATGATGTTATCGTGCACATTCTAGCAGTTTAGGTGTTTTGCTGCTCGCTCGTTTGGAGACTTATGCGTACCTGTTTGCGGTAGAACGGACGTAACATATCCTTTGGGAGATTGGTTTTCGCCATACGAGGCAAGGTGTCATGTTTGATTGGTGAGATTGCTTTTGGGGCGAGATAGGTCCTCGGATAGTAACCCCTACGGGTAGTACCCAATTCTTTATCTCAAGGTTTTTGTTACGAAAAGGTGTGGCGAACGAGGCGTCTTCGTATTGAAAGACGAGCGTCGAAACCACCCTCACTACAGTGGGTATCCCAACGCTCGGAGAAGAAGAGGTCTACACCCAATCCTCTCTCTTTAATTCAATACAAAGGGAACTTCGTTCTCTTATTAAAGATGTTTTTGGTTTTGAATGGTAAGTGCTTTGCGACAGAGAACCCTACGGTAAACGTCAGCACTCGGGATAGGAGAAGGCCTACGCCTAACCACTCCACGACCATTCAAGTTTTTGTTGTGAAAATAAATTGAAATGCACTCGGTGCGGGACCGAGGTTTTTAGGTGACAAGGGTTGCGGGATGAAGTTGTGAAAGTGAGGGTGGTTTCGACACTCGTCTTTCAATACGAAGACGCTTCCACCCCTTTTCCTCCTAAAACCTCGGCTCCGCACCGAGTGCATTTTCAAAAACCTCAGTCTCGTACCGAGTCCATTTTTAAACCATCTTTAAAATAAATTTCTCTATGTATTGAACTAAAAAGAGAGGATTGGGTGTAGACCTCTTCTTCTTCGAGTGTTGGGATGCCCACTGTAGTGAGGGTGGTCTCGATACTCGTCTTTCAATACGAAGATGCGACTTTGTCCACCACCTCTCACTTTCACAACTTCATCCCGCAACCCTTGTCACCTAAAAACCTCGGTCCCGCACCGAGTGCATTTCAATTTATTTTCACAACAAAAACTTGAATGGTCGTGGAGTGGTTAGGCGTAGGCCTTCTCCTATCCCGAGTGCTGACGTTTACCGTAGGGTTCTCTGTCGCAAAGCACTTACCATTCAAAACCAAAAACATCTTTAATAAGAGAACGAAGTTCCCTTTGTATTGAATTAAAGAGAGAGGATTGGGTGTAGACCTCTTCTTCTCCGAGCGTTGGGATACCCACTGTAGTGAGGGTGGTTTCGACGCTCGTCTTTCAATACGAATACGCCTCGTTCGCCACACCTTTTCGTAACAAAAACCTTGAGATAAAGAATTGGGTACTACCCGTAGGGGTTACTATCCGAGGACCTATCTCGCCCCAAAAGCAATCTCACCAATCAAACATGACACCTTGCCTCGTATGGCGAAAACCAATCTCCCAAAGGATATGTTACGTCCGTTCTACCGCAAACAGGTACGCATAAGTCTCCAAACGAGCGAGCAGCAAAACACCTAAACTGCTAGAACGCGCACGATAACATCATCCCCAAACACACCGGTCATCCGCACCGTAGGCACGAACTATGTTGCTCTGATTTCTCATGCATATTGAGAATACGTAGGCATAGGATTGCGATATCCTAGCGAGCACCCTTTTTCTTTTTCACCCTTTCCCAAAAAGGCATGCTACGTCCGTTCTACCGCAAACAGGTAACGCCTAAGTCTCCAACGAGCGAGCAGCAATACACCTAACTGCTAGAATGCGCACGATAGCAGCGTCTACCAAGACTTCCCCGCACACCGTAGGCCGAACTACGGCTGCTCTGATTCTTTACTTTTTTCAAGTAAAGATACGTAGGCACAAGGGCCACAATCCTTGCCGAGCACATTCCCCTCTATATCCGTAGCCCCGAACTACGTCGACTCTGACTTTCTCATGTCTATTGAGAATACGTAGGCATAGGACTGCGAAGTCCTACCGAGTCTGTTCTTTCTCTTTTCTTCCCCGTTCTCTATTTCCTCCTAACTTTCTTGTTTATAACCCTTCTTTTACCCAGTGGAACACTTCTTATAGCATGATGTCTAAGCAAATATATCACACATCGACAAACAAAAGGTTCCCATCGAGTACGATGGATGCGAGGGGTGCTAATACCTTCCCCTCGCATAGCCGGCTTCCGAACCCGTTCTTGGTCGCGAGACCATCTTATCCATTTCTTTCTTAAGGTTTTCTCGATATTTTCCTTTCCCCTCATGGGATAAATAAAGTTCGGTGGCGACTCTTCTGTCTATCCTTTTCGCCTCCCCGTCGTTGCGCGATGCATTTTTCGAGTAGCGACAGGGGAGAGGTGATAGATGTCAAGACAAAGGTGAATCGCCATGGGTTGGGTTACAAACCAACTAATGATAGAGCTTTTGCAACTACCAAAGGTCGTCTGAAGACTGTCCAGGAAGTATTTGTCAGCACAGGTTTCCAGATCAATGTCGTCAAAGATAATGTCGAAGATGAAGACTTGAGCAATCTGGTATTCAAATGTGTTTCAGCTTTGAGTAATTGGGAAGCAATAGAGATCCCCGTGATTTTTCCCTTGTCAAAGTAATTTATTGTCTTTTGTTTTGTTGTTTTCAAAAATTCCATAGCTATGCCCAAAGCTACTGGATTATTTTGTAGGGAAACCTTTTCTCTTTCAAATGACTATCAATAAATACATTTTGTTAATTCTTTTTGTTTCATTTACTGTTTTTTGCTTTTACGTTTTTAAAGAGATTGGCAATTTTTCAAAACTAGAAAAAACATTTCTTTCTCTTGCATTTTCCTTGAGCATTTAATAAAATAAGCATTCCTAAACCTGCAGAAATATCCCAAACCTTGTTGAATCCAATGACCCTGCTTTCATTCTAACTTTGATTCGCCCATTTATCAAGCTAAAGATGAGGGTGAGGAAGATTTTGAAGTCCCCACTGAACTGGAAAAATTGGTTGAGTATGAGTACATTGAACTTCAACTGCACAAAGAGCAGGTAGATCTGATTAATCTTGGAACTGATGAAGAAAAGAAAGAGGTCAAGATTGGTACAACACTTGGGGCTGATGTTAAGCAGAGATTGGTCAAGCTTTTAGAAGAATATGTTGATGTCTTTTCATGGTCGTATCAAGATATGCCCGGTCTAGACACTGATATTGTTGTTCACAAGTCGCCACTCAAACCAGAGTGCCCGCCTATCAAGCAGACACTTCGAAGAACAAGACTTGACATGGCTTTGAAGATTCGAGATGAGGTTAAGAAACAACTTGATGCAGGTTTTCTAACAGTTGCAAAGTATCCTGAATGGCTTTGAAGATTCGAGATGAGGTTAAGAAACTACAGGGATTTGAATAAAGCAATCCCAAAAGACGATTTCCCTCTGCCACATATTGATACACTTGTGGATAATACAACCAGTTTTGCAGTTTTCTCTTTCATGGATGGTTTCTCCGGTTACAATCAGATCAAGATGGACCCTGCTAATAGAGAAAAGACTACATTCATTACTCCTTGGGGAACCTATTTTTATAAGGTTATGCCCTTCGGTTTGAAGAACGCAGGGGCAACATATCAAAGAGTGATGGTCACTCTCTTTCATGACATGATGCATAAAGAGATCGAAGTATACGTTGATGATATGATTGCCAAATCCCAAAATGAAGAGGACCATATGGAATATTTATTGAAACTGTTTGAACGACTCAGGAAGTACTAGTTGAAACCAAATCCTGCTAAGTGTACTTTTGGTGTTATATTTGGAAAGTTACTTGGATTTATCGTCAGCCAACGAGGAATTGAAGTAGACCCTGATAAAGTCCGGGCCATTCAGGATATGCCAGCTCCGTAAACTGAATCACAAGTCAAATGTTTTCTTGGACGCCTGAACTATATCTTTAGGTTCATTTCCAATATGACTGCTACCTGTGAGACAATATTCAAGTTACTCTGCAAGGGTCATATTATTGACTAGAATTCTGATTGTCAACAAGCATTTAAGAAGATCAAGGTTATTTGCAAGAGCCTCATATCTTGATTCCTTCTATTCCTAGAAAACCACTCTTCATGTACCTGACTGTTCTTGAGAAGTCTATGGGTTGCGTACTGTGTCAACACAATGAGACTGGACGAAAAGAACATGCCATCTACTACTTGAGCAAGAAATTTACTGATTGTGAAAGCAGATATTCACTTTTGGAAAAGACTTGTTGTGCGCTAGCATGGAGAGCTAGACGTCTCAGACAATACATGATTTGTCACACTACTTTGTTGATCTCGAAAATGGATCCAATAAAGTATATTTTTGAAAAGCCTGCTCAGACTGGAAAACTTGCCCGTTGGCATATGTTGTTATCCGAATAGGACATCCAGTATGTGACTCAAAAAGCTATTAAAGAAAGTATCTTATCAAACTATCTTGCAGACCAACCGATTGAAGATTATGAACCTCTCAAGTTTGACTTTCTTGACGAAGACAATATGTTAGTGAAAGACTATGAAGAGCCAGGTCCTGATGAAGGTCCCGAGTCAGGTTCCCGTTGGAAGATGATGTTTGATGGTTCTTCTAACTACAGTGGGCATGGCATAGGTGTCGTTCTAATGAATCCAGAAGGTGGTTATACCCCATTTACAATAAGGTTAGATTTTGAATGTACAAACAATATCGCCGAATATGAAGCATGCATTCTTGGCCTTGAAGCATCTATTGACCTTCGAATCAAAATTCTTGAAGTGAATGGAGATTCAGCTTTGGTAATCTATCAAGTCAAAGGTGAATGGGAGACCAGAGATGAGAAGTTAATCCCATACAGAGCTTACATTGTTGAAATGATTGAGTACTTTGATGAGATCACTTTTAAACATATTCCAAGGACTGAAAATCATATCGCCGATGCTCTAGCCATGTTAGCCTCAATGTGGAAAGTCAAATTTGTCAATGATGTTACACTTATCAGAATTGAATGCAAGACTGAGCCTGCCTATTGTTATATGGTTGAAGAAGAAAGCGATGACAAGCCATGGTTCCACGACATTAAGAATTATCTACTAAACCAAAAGTATCCAGCCAATGCTACTAATCTTGACAAGAAGACTTTGAGAAGATTATCATCCAAGTTCTTCCTCAGCAATGATGTGTTTATAAAAGAAACTACGACATGGTTCTGCTTAGATATGTCGACAGACATGAAGCAGACATGTTACTTCAAAAAATTCATGAAGGAACCTTTGAAACTCATGCCAACGGTTATGCCATGTCTAAGAAAATTCTGAGGGTTGGGTATTACTGGTTAACTATGGAGCCTGATTGCATCTAATATGCCAGGAAATGCCATAAGTGCCAAATTTATGCTGACAAGGTGCACGTACCTCCGACACTATTGAATGTTTTATCATCACCGTGGCATTTCTCAATGTGGGATATTGACATGATTGAGGCAATCGAACCTAAAGCTTCCAACGGTCATCGATTCATTTAGTTTCCATTGACTACTTCACAAAATGGGTCGAAGATGCTTCTTATGCCAACGTAACCAAGCAAGTGGTTTCCCAATTCCTTAAAAAAGAGATTATCTGTCGTTATGGAATTCCAAGCCGAATCATAACAGATAATGGGACCAACTTGAACAATAAAACTATGAAGGAGTTATGTGAAAGTTTCAAGATTGCACACTGTCACACCCTCATTTTCACCTTTAGCCTTTCATACCCTACATTCATCATATCATACATTGTTCTATTGCATATCGAGCATGTGGGTTCACAAGGTAAGGGTTGGGTCGACTCATTTGTTTTCTATTTCAAATAAGAAAAATTACCTATCATGGGCTACATGGAAGAAAAGGTTCACCATCTAAGGTTTGATTCAATTTGGAAAGTCTACTCATGTAGATTTCTTCAAGGAGAAGTTACTTGAAAAAATATTAGGATATTCAAGATCAATATTCCTAATATACATGAAGTGCAATGCCTAATTCAAGGTTTCTTCCTCCAACTTTGTTTCAAATTCTTGATCAAAGGGAAGTTCAAATTTGCAAAGCATGAGTCAAGATCACAAGTGCATAATTCAAGACTTCATTCATTCCAAATAATGGTATAAGGGAAATCCATCATTCAAAGTTCAAGATTCATGAATTCAAGACTAGAATATTACAAAGAGAAATTTCATGACATTACAAGAATGTCATTTGTTACAAAATCTCCAACTCTAAGTAATGTTTAGAAATTAGTCTATTTCTAATCTTGATTCAAGTCTCTAATCAAATTCATGCAATGGTATCCTTCATGCCCTAACAGTTTACATGTTCCACATTGTTCCCACAAACATCCAAAGAAAATAATTAGGAGTTAACTCAACATTGGAACATGTCAAGATCAAGACTATGCTTGCTTAGCCATGGGTAATTTTAATATGATCCAAAACAGCCCCATGCAAGAAGTGACAATTTCCATTATATCACAAAACCATTACATGTCACAAGACCAAGGAAATGAACCCAAAATGATGCATCTACATATTAAATATCAAAATTTTCAAAATGCTGTCAAAAGGTAGTAGCATTAACCATAAGAGTTGTCCAAGCACAAGCCAACAAATGGGTACAAGATTTGAGAGCAAAAAGTGCAACAGAAAAAAAGACAGCATATGCAAGTAGTGCAGCAAAAATGCAGCATAGCAACATACATGGAAATGGAAAGAAAGAGAGTGACATGAGAAAAGTGGCAAGAAACATTTCTCCATTAAAAAATCTGATGTTTTAAAAGAAGGGAAAACCCTAATATGCGGAGATAAAAGAGGAGAGGGGCTGCAAGTAAAGGGGGGACTATTCACTACACCTTGAGAAATAAGGAGAGCAAGAAACCCTAGAAAATCAGAAAAATAGAGAGAAAGAAAATCAGAAAAAAAAATCAAAAGAGTCATATAGAAACACAAGAGAACCATGGAGAAGTAGAACCATCAAAACATAGAGTGAAGAGTGAAGGAAACACCCAACCAAAATCAGTGGAGGTTTTGCAAGAAGGAGAGCAACTTTTTGGTATCCATTTCTTCAAACTTTTCTCTCTTTATATTTTGCATTTGTATTTTGTTATCTCTTTTAAGTGTTCTTTTTGTGTTGTGTACCTTGTGTAAGGTCCCAAGAGGGACCAAGGAACCTCTGTAAGAACCGCAAGAAAGAAGAGGAACAAAAAACATAGTTTAGATTTTTCACCCAGCAGGGCTGACACGGGCCATGTTAGCTGACGCGGGCGGCCGTGTCAGCCCGCTGTTTAAACTTTTTTCTGCGCACACCTCTCAGGAGTACTGACACGGGCCGTGTCAACTGACACGGGAGACCGTGTCAGCTCCCTGTTTACCAAAAAAATCTAGTATTTTGGGCACTTCCTGACACGGGCCGTGTCAGGCCCCTTTTACCTAAAAAATTAGTGTTCTGGGCACCTCTTGACATGGGCCGTGTCAGGCCCTTGCTTTTTTACCTTCAAAACTATTTTTTTCTTCATGTTTTGTGTTTTTCATGCCGACTAACCTGGTACGGTTAAACGGCTATTGTATGTGGACATTATTATGGTTATGTTTGACTTTTTTGTTCCAAAAATATTTTCAAAAATAAACTCTCGATTTTATCGAGCCATTTTCACCCTTGTAAGTCGGTCGCCTTGTGCGTCGCCATCGACCTAGTTCGTGTCACTTCAAATATTTTTACAAGCAATAAAAAACTTGATCCAACATCAAGTGGTATTTTTCTCATAAAAAATCCAAAACACAATAAATATGTGATTAGGGTCATACGCCATGAGATTTAAAGTGGTGGGGAAGGAATGAGAGTGGAGCCCCTCCTACACTCGTTTCGAATGTTTTGAATGCAAAGCGCTCGACTTAGTCATTCGAAACATTCATATCTATCCAAAGTATTTTGTGTAATCCTAATCAAGAATAATTTCTCCTCAAAAACCTAAAAATAACATCAACTCATCAAACTTCTTTTCGCCTTAGGGCATAAATCCGAAAACCCTTTTTCAAGGCATAAAATCAACCAACAAACAACCATTTCACAAGCCTCTGAACTACGGAGCTCTGATTCTTCACTTCTTTTAAGTGAGGATACGTAGGCACAAGGGCCACAATCCTTGGCGAGCATTAAAATAAAAAACCAACCCCTCTTTTCTTTTAAGCAAGCACACTTTTAATAAAAACACCCATTCAAGCAAAACAACCTAGAAGGTTCCCATCGAGTACGATGGATGCGAGGGTGTGCTAACACCTTCCCCTCGCATAACCGACTCCCGAACCCTAAAACTTGGTTGCAATGACCATACTCTTTTCCCAAAGGTTTTATCGCTATTTCTCTTTCCCTCTTTGGGATAAATAAAATCCGGTGGCGACTCCGTGTCATTTTTTGCGTAGCGACACACACCACAATTCTTCTCCTTACCATTCTAAAATGAATGAAGCTATTGAAGCTGCAAATAAAAACATCAATAAAATCCTGCAAAAGATGGTAAAAACTTACAAGGATTGGCATGAAATGCTACCATTTTCTTTGCACGGATACATAACTTCAGTGCGAACTTTAATAATTACCAATTAGCTTTTCATAGTACTGGCCTTACAAGGTACCCATGAATATATCAATCAGTTCACAATCAACAAGAGGTTAATGCACCCTTGCAACTAGCTCTCTTAATCATTGTGCGTACTCCTTGAAGAATTTGTTGTCCTTTGGAGCCATATTCTGAAGTTGAGTATGGTTAGGAGCAAGATCAGTGTTGTATTTATACCGCTTAGAAAACGGATCAGCTAGCTCAGCCCAAGTGCGTACATTGCTACATTCTAGCTGCATATACCACTCGAGTGATGCTCCAGACAAGCTGTCTTGGAAGAAATGAATCATTAACTTTTCGTCCTTGGCATAAGCGGCCATCTTGCGATAGTACATCTTCAGATGAATGTTTGGGCAGCTGAGGCCTTTGTACTTTGAGAATTCAGGCACTTTGAACTTGGGAGGAATGACGACATCTGATACCAAGCACAATTCCAGAGCATTCAAAGAAGATAAGTTGTCCCCTTCCATGACTCAGAGTTTTTCAGCTAAATCAAGGCACATCTTGATAGCTTTAGAATCCTGAGCAGTGACAGGGCTGGAAATGGGGATAGCAGCATAATAGTTTTGAACATCATTATACTGATCCAATAGATTCTCTTCGACATGAGGAATGGGGATTTGAACGACAACAGGTTGGGCTTGCAGGATAGCTCCAACAGTAACTCCAGGCGCTGGGATTGGTTGAGAATTGACTTCTCCAGCTGTGGTAGTGAAGTTCATTGGTATCCCATGGGGGTTGGGGTTGGGAAAATGAACTGAGAGCCTTGAGGTGGACCCTTGCACCTGACTATTGTTGTTGACAGCAGCAGCCTCACGCAGTTCTTCTTCCTTTCTGGCCGTAAGGAGGGCTTCAAGAATCTGGTCAATCTTTCCTTTAAGGGAGTCCAATTCTTTTCTGAAGGCAACTTGCTCTTGTTAAATCTTCTCCATCATGCGTCTAGTATTGACTCTAGTTGCGTTTTAGTGTCGAGGAATCAACTCGATTTATTGGAGATGAAGGAAGAAGAAATGAGATTCTGCTGAGGGAATGAAAATTCAAGATGCACAATAGATGCATGTAATGCAATGACATGTATGCAAATGCAAGATGCAAGATCTAGGATCACAGGATCACATATTCGAGAAATTCTGAAGTTGGTCGCTGTAACAGGTAAGTAACCATAGTTTCCGATCAAAGAAACCTTACAGGCAGGCCCTATACGGGAAGATATAAATTCTTTACCCATAAACCCACTCACAGGATGGTTTCTACATTGGTGGATATGGTTCTCAGGATCATGGAAGCTAATCACATCAGCGTCACGTAATAGGCTAGTTGTATTACGAGGGTAATGACGACAAGGTCTCTTGTAACACTCCTCTAATCCCCGTAATTAATTAAAATAATCAGAGTAAAATTAACATGCATTCAACCAAGGGTGTCACACTTCAAACTTTCAAACACCTGTCATGCTCATCAACACTTCAATGAATAATCATGTTTTACAATTTCAATTAGCATGTAGCAGCGGATTCATTTATCCAATGATTTTTTATAAAGGAAATATTTGTTTTCATCACATAAATCAACAAGGCTCGGGCACTAAGGCCAACTTCTTATTATTTTAATAAACAAGAAAACATATTATATTCCTAAAACATAAACCAAGCGATCCCAGTGTTACACGACCAGAGCATGACTCGACCCAACATGATAAAAATACTAAACAGCTGCACCAACAGCGACTTCGCAACAACGAACAGCTCTACTCTTATACCTGCACGATGTCATGTAGGACATCATTCCAGCAGAAGGGTGAGAAATATTACCATAATAATCAATGCATATAAGCAATCATAAAATACCTATATGCCACATTTCTCACCACATTTCATATTCAATTCACACATACCTCTCAATTACCTCATCATATAAACTAACATGGTTGATCATCAAGCATATTATCATGCACATAGCATACTTTCATACAACACTCACATACTCACCACTCTTAAATCAACATATCATGTATATATGCACACTTCTCCTAACAATCACATATTCATCATTTTCAATTACACAAGTCATGTTTACATACGTAAGCATAACTTAAATCAACAATTCTATCCATGCCATATGGCTCACGTAAAGCCCATCAATTCTACCAATTCACTATTACACATTCACATTTCTCAATTACACAAGTAATGCACATACGCATATTCCACAATTCTCACCACTATTCACCCTCTTAGTCATATATATTTACCACACATATATAGACAACATGAATATTCACAAAGCATTCCCACATCATGCATACACTCACATTTCCACAATCTTATCATTCACACATAAGCATCTCTTCATGCATATGTCATATATCAATGTAACTCAACAACTCAATGCAACTCATGCAATGCGGTACCGACTCTCGTTATCATTTTTCGGTTTTTACATTAAACCGGGTCCACTCTTCTAGACCGATAACCCGTTATCATTTTTCGGTTTTTACATTAAACCGGGTCCACTCTTCTAGACCGATAACAACAAAGGCCCGTCCTCTAATCCTTCAAACCCACTCTTCTAGGTTTGGGACAAGTCACTAGTCTCCACGAAACTAGCAAGCATTGCCTCTTGACTAAATGATGCATATGCAATCGAAAATCAAATGCACTTAAGACCGACATCTTAATCTCATGCATTCTAATAATTCATCTCTTCAAGAATTATATCATGATTGCACACACAACATATTCACATAACATTCATCAATGTATTCATAATTCAACACTATCACCACATTATCACACAATGCACACATATCCACGATATGTTCTCATGCATTCTTCACATTTATCAAACAATGCACACATATCCACAATATGTTCTCATGCATTATTCACATTTAATCACATACACACAATATGCATTTAAAACATCTATCAAGCAATGCACACATATCCAAGACATGTTCTCATGCATTCTATTCATACAACCGCAGACAAACAATATGCATTCACAATTCAATATCATCACCACATTATCAACAATGCACACATATCCACAATATGTTCTCATGCATTCTTCACATTTATCAAACAATGCACACATATCCACAATATGTTCTCATGCATTTCCAATCAATACAAATAATATACACATCTCAAAACATAGGATTCACGCCATACGGCTACCCATAACACATATATAACAGCATATAACTTTTCATTCCATTAAGAATCAAACCCGATCGAACCACAACACAACATGGAATGAAATCACAGGAAAAAAATGCTGTCATGTTCGCTACTGCCTCGCCTAGCGAGCATCTAGCGAACCTTCGCTACATGTTCGCCTAGCGAACTGCTAGCGAACCCAAACAGATGCTACAGACCTCACTCGCTACCTTGTTCGCCACAGCGAACCCCCAGCGAACCATTCGCTACCCCGTTTGCTACCCAACGAAGGAACCTCTCACATTCTGTTTCCACTCGCCACTAGCTCGCTAGGCGAGGACCCAGCGAGCGTTCGCGACCAGCTCGCCTAGCGAACGTCTGCGAACCAGAATTTTCCCACTGTTCAGAAATTCCAACTCTCTCCAAAATCGACCGATTCTCATTCAATCAGTTTCCATAACCTTAATATAACCATACCCGACTAAACTATACTACTTATTCTCGATTTTAACCGTTAAACTTCGATTTACACCGATTAAATCCATTTTGCCCTAAAATGAAAAATGGTGGAAAACTCACAACAACCCAATCCAATCATACATAATCATACACATTGCTAAGATAATAATGTTTCTCACCCTTACCTTGATTAAATCGAAGCTTTGGATCGGATCTTGTTGATTTTCCAAGTTTTCCTCTTATCTTCCTCTTTCTCTTCTCTTCCACTTTCTTTCTCTTATGTTTTCCTATCCATCTATTTTCCTTCCACTTATCCTTATATACCTTCCATTATTTTCTTTCCATCACATTTCCCTCCTCTCAAAATATCTACTAATTAATTTCTCATAAAATATCCACTTGACCCTTTATTCACCAAAATATCTCATCTTATCATTAATTGGATAGTATCTAGTAATCCCACATTATTCTACCAAATAGAATAAATCAGTTAAATCCAATAACTCACATAGATCAAATAAATCCAATTAATTAGTACAATTAATCCACTATTTTGAAAATTGGGCTGTTACAACCCTCCCCCACTTTAGGAATTTTCGTCCTCGAAAATGTCACCTGATCCAAATAACTCTGGATACGATTCTCGTATCCTAATCTCCCAAATCACCTCCACCAAAGGAATCCCTTTACCTCGAAGTTACTTCTCGTTCATCAACCTGAACTAGCAATGCCTCAACAGTCAAATCATCTCTCACTTGTATACTATCCATCTGAATCAATGTACCTCTTCAGCTTAGACACATGAACACATCATACAATTCCCACAAGCGACAACGGTAAAACAGTCTAACATGCTATTTTTCCCACGCTTCCGCTGCGCCACTCTGATACAGATCAATAAAACACAGGATATACTTCCGAGACTCCAAGCTCGACCAACACCAGTTACTATCGTAACTCTTAAAACACGTCCTTTCTTGGATCCTTTTGATCTTTTCAGTCGTCTCTTGCACAATCTTCGGCCTGAGTACAACACTCTTGCTGGACACACGTCTATCCAAAGGAGTCCTACACCTCTTACCAAACCAAGTCTCATACGATGTTATTCCGGTACTAGAATAATAGCGGTTATTGTAGGTAAACTCAATCAACAACAATTAACCATCTCCTGATCCATCTTGATCCAACACATAAGCTCTCAACAAATTCTCTACATATTGGATAGTCCTCTTTGTCTACCCATCCTTCCACGGATGCTAGACAGAGATTATCTTCAACATGTCGCTCAAAGCGTCTGCAACTCTCTCAAAATCCCAATGAAAAACTCAGATTCCCATCTAATAGAGTGATTCATCCTCACTGGTAAGTAACGAGTTACTCTTGTTAATCCATTCTTAACAGTTCCAATCGAATCATACTCCTTCAAATTCTTCAGAAAACCCGACACAAAATCCATGGGAATACTATCCCATCCCACTCATAAATATTCAACAGTTGTATCAGACCCAACAGTCTCTGATATTCACACTTCGACTCCCAACAAGTTTAATCAGCATATACAAACTCAATCACTTCTCTCTTCATCTGTGGTCATCAAAATAATTCCTCAAATTCGGTCACACCTTCCCAGTACCTGCATGGATACTCCATTTATCTCAATGTCCTTCTTCCAGTGTACTCTCATCCAACTCATACTATTCAGAAGACATACTCCATCCTGACATCTCATGATACCATTTCCATAAATCCGAAAATCACCTCCTCGACTTTTATCCCTTAAATTCAATCAATCTATTAACTCGAATTAGAATTCTGACCTCCTCGAATCTCATCGAGAATACCAATAGTCAGTCTCATCATATAAAGTTCAACTCCATGAGAAGTCTATTCACATACTACACTCATATTCCGAATTTACTCAATCAGTCTTAACTTCCTTACCATCATCATCGGTACATACAGAGACCAATGCAACAACTCAGTTACCACTTGGTCTCAATCGAATGGTAACTCAACCAAAACCATACTCTTTCAGAAGTCCCAATTATTTCCTCCACATCATATTCAACTTCTCAAATCAAACAAATACCTTAAGATCTTAAGATCATTAACCATCTTAAATCTCAACTAAACAATTGAGGCTTCCAACCTCCGGTACAAACACACAACAACAACCAACTCTAAATCACTCGTCTGATAATTCCCTTATGTACTTTAAGTTGCTTCAAAGCATAGCCAAAACTCGTTGATGTTGCACTTAACATATCTCCCAGTCATATTAACAAAGCATTACAACACAATGAATAGTTCCGTCGAATTTGGCAAAACCAACACACGAGTTATTGACAACTTTCCAAAAACTCTCTGAACTTCTTCACAGTGGCATATCACTAATTCTTCTCCAATAATGATAACTCTAATTCTCGATGTGCAAATTGATCCTCTATACTCTTCGACGCATCCAAACACCATCGATTACACAACCATTACTCACTCAATTAAGTATGGAGAATCCCATGTCAAACGGACACTCAGTTGTGAACTTATGGTGAAACACGAACCGCACTTACCATAACATCCAAACATATTTCATCAATAAATACTTAATTCCATGTCACTACTTCACCATCGCATAAAGCATTGTAATAACTTTCCGCGCTCCTAATCTTGCGTCATTTCGAGTTACGGTCCTCCTGTTACGACAAAAATACGAAAACAACATTTCCACACTTAGAAGGCCATTCAACACATCTTCGACTCTTGAAATGTTTAAAGGTCTAATTGTACCAATATAGTATCCCCCACTTTATTTCCTTTAATAATCACCAGAAGTCACTATCCACCCTTTATATACTTGACTTCACACTATGTTGTCGCAGCACACACACCAGACACAAGTCTCAAAACTACTCAACCAGTTTAATTCCTTGACTATCCAAATAGACATACAATATGGAGCTCTTAATATCGGACTAGTTCCCGTAACTAAGTCAATCACAACTCCACTTCACATCCTGGCTGTATATCACTATCTTGTCAGAATAACTTCCAGACAACCACAATTAATCGGCAAACCGCCAACTTCCCACTTTCGTTAACACTCAAAATTTCCATCAAAATGAAACATCTCATCATTGTCCTGCGCCGACTCATCAAAACATTTCTTCAGAACTTGGCTTAACTCCAAACAATTCACTGCTCACGTCATCTAAGCTTGCAAGACACGTCTATCCCATCCAACATAATCCCAACTACTATCAACAATAGATTAAGAGTGATCAGTTCCTCAATTTGTCAATAGACAGCCGAAATCTTAGTGGGGCATAAACCATCTTTACCAAACTATAATAGCGTTTAATCACACACTGAGCTACAACTCCACACTTGCAGCATCCTGGAGAATCACAAGTTTCTTCCCCCACTTCGATCACTCCCACTTCTGCAGACCAAGGTTAAACGACAAACATGTATCGACAGTGTTTTCACACACATGTCGCATACAAGGGAACAAATAACATTAGACAACATGGCCGGACGGACCAACCAGGCTCTGATACCACTAATGTAACACCCCTCTAATCCCCGTAATTAATTAAAATAATCAGAGTAAAATTAACATGCATTCAACCAAGGGTGTCACATTTCAAACTTTCAAACACCTGTGATGCTCATCAACACTTAAATGAATAATCATGTTTTACAATTTCAATTAGCATGTAGCAGCGGATTCATTTATCCAATGATTTTTCATAAAGGAAATATTTGTTTTCATCACATAAATCAACAAGGCTCGGGCACTAAGGCCAACTTCTTATTATTTTAATAAACAAGAAAACATAGTATTTTCCTAAAACATAAACCAAGTGATCCCAGTGTTACACGACCAGAGCATGACTCGACCCAACATGATAAAAATACTAAACAACTGCACCAACAACGACTTCACAACAACGAACAGCTCTACTCTTATACCTGCACGATATCATGTAGGACATCATTCCAGCAGAAGGGTGAGAAATATTACCATAATAATCAATGCATATAATTATGTATATAAGCAATCATAAAATACATATATGCCACATTTCTCACCACATTTCATATTCAATTCACACATACCTCTCAATTACCTCATCATATAAACTAACATGGTTGATCATCAAGCATATTATCATGCACATAGCATACTTTCATACAATACTCACATACTCACCACTCTTAAATTAACATATCATGTATATATGCACACTTCTCCTAACAATCACATATTCATCATTTTCAATTACACAAGTCATGTACACATACGTAAGCATAACTTAAATCAACAATTCTATCCATGCCATATGGCTCACGTAAAGCCCATCAATTCTACCAATTCACTATTACACATTCACATTTCTCAATTACACAAGTAATGCACATACACATATTCCACAATTTTCACCACTATTCACCCTCTTAGTCATATATATTTACCACACATATATAGACAACATGAATATTCACAAAGCATTCCCACATCATGCATACACTCACATTTCCACAATCTTATCATTCACACATAAGCATCTCTTCATGCATATTGTCGCGGTGAAAATCGGATACCAAACTATTGATTAGTTTGAATCTTTAATTCATTTTGCAACCGAACTTTGATTTGTCCAAAGGAAGGGATAAAGATCGAAATTCCCACAATGCAATGCAAATGCAAGGTTTAGAGAGTTATAGGTTCGGGGGTTGGTTAAACTTAGGGAAGGTACTAGCATCCTAAGTTTCTGTAGTACTCTACAGGAACCTCTTATTTTATGTTTGTTTACTGCTAAGTGTTTATTCTGCTTAAAGGATTAGAGACCCTAGTGGTTTATTTCTAAGTATACTCGATAAGATATCGCATCTTATGCCTACATATCCTTACAGGAGTGGAATCAGAGTATGTTGTAGTTCACCCTAAAGGGTTAGAGGAGTTCTTTGACTGTGGTCAAAGTTCCTACGGGTTTAGGGTAGTTGTTTTGATTGGGTTTAGGAGAAGAGATGAGTCTTCATGTTAAGGGAGAGATAACCACCACAAATGTAAAAGGGGTTGTAGGAAATGGTCTTTGCATCGTCTTAAGAAAAGGTCTTACATACTCGGATGGTCGCCAAGTATGCCTTTGTCGTTCTTAAGGCAAAGTCCCTACATGTTTGATTGTATTGTTGTGGGGTGGAGATTATATCTCACTTAAGATGATTAACATCTATTCTCTATTTGTGTTTGAAAAAGTTGTATTGTGTTGATTGTTTTGTCTAAGTTGTAAAGATTAAGGTCCTTCCTATGGGGTAGGTCCTAAACTTAAATGATCAACTTGAAGAATCAAGGATCGAAGGGAATATGGTGCATATGATGTGCAACTACACACAATGTTGAATTATGTATAGGTTTTTCCTTTGGACAGAATGCAATGCATGAATAAATTGGTAATGTAAAATGACTGTAGAATAAATTGCAGAAAGGTAAATCATACACATACGCATGAAAGCGCTTGAAGTGTGTGCATTGTGAATAAGATAAAGCGGATAAAGATAACTGGAAAATACGCATGAAAGCGCTAAGTGTAAGTGCATGTGTCGTGAAGTGTGAATGTGTACAGTTGATTACGATGTTGACTGATTTTAGGAGAAATTGTCTTTTGGTGAGATTAATTGATTAGACAGATATTAATTTTTTAGAAAAGTTGCTTGATTAATCCATAAATTAAATTCCAAGTTTTAAATAAAATGGTATTAATTTTTATTATAAAAAAACCTAAGTCAAGTGATTATTTTATTATGGCTATTAATCTTATAGAAAAAAGTTGTTTATTAGTTTTAATAAAAAAGATTGATGGAGCTGATTTTTTTTAGGAAAAATGTTAATTTGATTTTTATTAGCAAAAAACTTTGGATGTTAATAAAAGCTTATTATTTTAAAAAAAGTTTTAAGTGTGAGATAATTTTAAAATAGAATACATTATTATTTATAAAAGGAATTAGTTAAATAAATTAAAAACTGATTAATAAAGTGTTATTGGTTTATTTAGAAAGAAAAAAAAGTTTGTTAACTAAATCAAAAGAAAGAAAAACGGATTAAATGGGTTGATTAACAGTGGTGTTGTGTGATTACGTGTAGTGTGGTGTGTGTGCAGATCAAATTATAGCTGCAAATGAGGACAACAAGAAACATTAAAACGCAAACAAGGCGTAAACCCTAAGCCCCGATCGATCCTCTCATCGCCCCCGGTCTCGCCTCTCTCATCTCTCTTTCGAGCTCCATTTTATCTCCTCCGTTTCTTTGCTTTGAACCTGAAATGCAGCCAGAAAAACATCAATATTTCAAAAGCATGGGTAAGAATGGGGTTTTACCGAAGATCGGTGACGATAGCGGATCCTGGGTGGCGGGATTGGAAGCTTCGGCGATGGAATCCGCGGCGGCTGGTGATGGATGATTCACGGCGGCGGTGGCTCCACAAGATAAGTGTCTCCTTCTTCGATTTAGGGTTTCGGTTTGGGGAATTTCTGTTGAATTTGGGATTTTGGATTTTCTGTGATTTGCTTGCAAACTGTTGTCTCTCCTTTTTCTGGCTATCGATTTCCGCTTCTTATAGGCTCTCGAATGAAAGCAATTTGAATGCTATTGATTGCTGATTTGGGACCTTCCCATTTTGGTTCAACTGATATTTGAAGACTTTCCTTTTACGTTCGATTCATTGATGACAGATTCAATCTCTGATTATGTGATAGGATTTGATTTGATCTATTTTTGAATAGAATCTTCTGTTGCTTCCAAGAATATCCTCTAACGATTATATTTGATTTTGCGATTGTAGGACAGCTGGCAATGATCGAAGAACTTTGTTTCGTAACCTTCTGCACACCACGGCGACTTTGGAGTTCGATTTATGATGATATCTGCCCAAGTTGGATCTTGCCGGTTAATAGTCTGGATAGAACGTTCTTTTAATGACTTCAATACAAACACCGATCGAGTGGTTGATGAGTTTAAACATGAATACTTGGAAATTGCCTAAAGGGAAAAGCGGTCTCTTCCAACGGGTATTTGAGGCCTGTCAACATCTTCTCTTCAAAAACAAGGTGAATCACAGTTATTATGTATTCGTCATTGGATTGCCCTCTATAGCTTTCCTCTGCACACAACTTCTTTCATACATTCTTGACTCCTTGATATGGTCTCATCATCTTGCAGCTCACGTGTTGTATTCCGTCAATCCTCTCGCTTCCTATGGTATGCAGGCCTTCAATTGCTAGTTTTAAGGTGCTTGTCCTTCTTTAATTTAATCACGTCAAATGGTAGTACAGTTTCGTGTTGTGGGCGTTGATAACTTGTAAAACCTCGATATAGAGCAAGTTTCAGCTTCAGCTGAATTGAACTTTATGTCGCTACTTACACGGGAATATGCACCTTTAATTGTCTTCCGTTTTCCCTGGCCATTAGTTTGAATTATACGTGTTCTTTGCTGGCTTGTATTACACTAATGCCTTGTATTAATTTATCTTCATGTGCTTGTCGCAACTTTGGTCACGGTGGATCGTATGACAAGGAGGAGCTTTGGCAGTTCTTCATATGTGGAGCTTGGCACAACTGTGGCGACTTGCCTTGATGAAGCCTGGCACGATGATGAAGCAGACTTGATGGTAATAAAGTCTTGATTACAAAGGTTAGACCGTTAAACAGCTTCGACACATTGTATAGATTTTTATCTCTTAGGATTCTTCATTATCTATGTCCGATGAGTCATAACTCGTAAGCCTTGAATGGCATTATTGAGAATACCCTTGAATTTTGATACGAATGCGGCATGCTGCGTTTACTTGAGCCACCCTCTGTGAATTTTGATCTTGCATTGTTATTGAGAAACTCACCGCTTTATCTCATTCATGACGTCAGGTTGTAGCTGCTCTCGGAAAGAATCCAATGGTTTCAATGCTATTACCGTGACAATTAAGGCCTTTGAAAGAAGAAATGCATGCTTGCACTTTCTACTAAGATTGCCGGCAACTCAATCTTTGGTTAGAAGTTGTGCCTTAGAAGCTGGAATGCAGGAAGATTGTCCTTTTACTAGAAGCTGAGAGATGGACGAAAACTGGCGGAACCGACATGCTTTCCAAAGTACTCCCTACGCTGAAGTAAATCTTCATCTGCAAGGTTAAGAGGGAGTCCAATTATGCACACAAGGTTGCACTGAATGACTCTAATATCAGTAAGATGTTTCTTTCCATCTGATGATTTAAGCTTTGCCTTTTGTAGTTTCTTCTTATGCTGTGAATTCATCTCAGCAACCAGTCTTCAACAGTTAGCTTCCATTGCCACAATGCGTCCTTTGTCATAGGCTGAACGGCAGGCAGGACAATGGCATACGCTTGATGACCACTTGTTGTCTGTAGAACAAATCCAAGACATCTTATTCGTCGGTAAGCATGTCGTTAATTCCTGCTAGAATAAGTCTAACAATGCATAAATGTTGGTGTTAGTACTGATCCTGTTGTAATAATTGCTTGCAGCAGCTGGATGCGGATGGTGGCCATGGAGACGGGATGGAGTGGATTCATCTGAGATAGACTAGAGATGTCATGCTGGTTTCTACGTAATATATTCCCACAAGCTCCTTGCCATCCAAAAAAAATCAATGTGCTACGGCAGGTTGCGACTTTCTGGTAAGGAGACTTGTCTCTTGCACCTAGAACCGCCTTCCTAAGGCTTATGCTAAGGCCTGCTGGGGTGTTTCGCTTTCATCCATGGGGTATTGATTCAAGTTCTATTTTTCTTATGGCCTTTCTTTAAAACAGGTTTCTTCTCAAACATGTTAGAGTTAGACTTTTGTAGTTCAAACCAAACTGCGAAGCATCGACAGAGCTTACTCCAAACGCCGTCTCAGAGGTATGTGTTAATGGATCATCCTCATCTTCCAAATAAAGTCCCAGAGGTAGCGGCAACTCGGAGAAAAGATCTCGATAAGGTTAATCCAAAAGTTGTTGAATTACTGGCTGATCCTGAGGAGTAATCCCAATCCGCTTGGAAGGCTAGCAAGCTGCGCCTGTTGTTGAGTCCTAAAGCTGCAAGACCATGAATGCTTACCTTCCAGCAGAGTAACACAACAACCATGCTGACAGACAAAATCATGGTGTTATCGTGTTCCTCAAACAGTCCAAGGGTGCCTTTGAACGTGTAGATTCCTTTATGTGAATAATACGCCGGCGCAGTTCGGTGGCATACCACCTTCTATTTTGTTCCCGATGCTATTTTTGCAACAATTCAATGTTGCGGCTCGAGACAGCAATTTCAATGATGTTAGAGACTTCGAAAGTGTCGACGACATCTTGATAGTTTGCCTCTCCCTTTTTGTTAATCCATCTTTAAGAACTCCTAGTTATGCGTTGTGTATGTTAAATTTGTCTTGTAACCATCTGAGTAAACCTTGGCTTCACTTAGAATTTGCGATACGGAAATGGTTTCAATTGTTTGGTTTTGATGAGTTTTAACACTTTAGACCTTGATTCTTGAAAGATTGAATTTTCATCATGTTCTCTTTGTACAAACTTGTATAGTTACAGAAACTTTTGAGTTGGTACTTCATAACAGAAAAAGTTACTTGCTGCTGTTTGATAAATTATATCCAAAATGCTCGTGGAGTAGAAGAAGAAAGCCCATTACATAAATTGTGAACCTGTTGCTGAGTATATTATAGATTATGCCCGCACTGAATCATAACTCTGAAAACCGAGTGATCTTATTGTGTATCCTTAAAAGGTGGCTTGATGATCGGCACGGGAGGAACTTGAATACTGAATCTCTTTCTTATGTCCTTGAAGCTTAAGCATGGGGCCTTGCAAAAGTTTTGTAGCTTAAAGCTTTATATAAACAAACAAATCTCCTGCTTTACTTCCTAAATTTGTAATCCTCTTGTCCACCTCTAGCAACACATAACACAGGTTTAATAGTAAAATTCCGACCTCTCTTTACGGTTGAGAAAGCCAATTCGGGCATATAGAATTGTAAATCTCCGTCCTCCAATTCAAAATAAAAGTAACATGAACCACCTCGACCAGACGAAGCTTTTAACATGATCAAACTTATCACCAAAAATGAGGGGAATCTCTTAGTTCTCTTCGCGGAAATTCAAGGAATCTTAGGACCTTTGAGTTGGGAAAGCTTGATTGGAAAGAACATATATTTGAAGCCCAAATACCTGCATACCCTCGTTAGTCGCACACACAAGTGGAAGATAACATGCAAATAATACAAAAATCAAGGAGGTGGAATCTTAAGGTCAAAAATTAGGGTGCAACACATATGTCATATATCAATGTGACTCAACAACTCAATGCAACTCATGCAATACGGTACCGACTCTCGTTAGCATTTTTCGGTTTTTACATTAAACCGGGTCCACTCTTCTAGACCGATAACCCGTTATCATTTTTCGGTTTTTACATTAAACCGGGTCCACTCTTCTAGACCGATAACAACAAAGGCCCGTCCTCTAAGCCTTCAAACCCACTCTTCTAGGTTTGGGACAAGTCACTAGTCTCCACGAAACTAGCAAGCATTGCCTCTTGACTAAATGATGCATATGCAATCGAAAATCAAATGCACTTAAGACCGACATCTTAATCTCATGCATTCCAATAATTCATCTCTTCAAGAATTATATCATGATTGCACACACAACATATTCACATAACATTCATCAATGTATTCATAATTTAACACTATCACCACATTATCACACAATGCACACATATCCACGATATGTTCTCATGCATTCTTCACATTTATCAAACAATGCACACATATCCACAATATGTTCTCATGCATTATTCACATTTAATCACATACATACAATATGCATTTAAAACATCTATCAAGCAATGCACACATATCCAAGACATGTTCTCATGCATTCTATTCATACAACCGCAGACAAACAATATGCATTCACAATTCAATATCATCACCACATTATCAACAATGCACACATATCCACAATATGTTCTCATGCATTCTTCACATTTATCAAACAATGCACACATATCCACAATATGTTCTCATGCATTTCCAATCAATACAAATAATATACACATCTCAAAACATAGGATTCACGCCATACGGCTACCCATAACACATATATAACAGCATATAACTTTTCATTCCATTAAGAATCAAACCCGATCGAACCACAACACAACATGGAATGAAATCACAGAAAATCAAAATGCTGTCATGTTCGCTACTGCCTCGCCTAGTGAGCAGCTAGCGAACCTTCGCTACATGTTCGCCTAGCGAACTGCTAGCGAACCCAAACAGATGCTACAGACCTCACCCGCTACCTTGTTCGCCACAGCGAACCCCCAGCGAACCATTCGCTACCCCGTTTGCTACCCAACGAAGGAACCTCTCACATTCTGTTTCCACTCGCCACTAGCTCGCTAGGCGAGGACCCAGCGAGCGTTTGCGACCAGCTCGCCTAGCGAACAACTAGCGAACGTCTGCGAACCAGAATTTTCCCACTGTTCAGAAATTCCAACTCTCTCCAAAATCGACCGATTCTCATTCAATCAGTTTCCATAACCTTAATATAACCATACCCGACTAAACTATACTACTTATTCTCGATTTTAACCGTTAAACTTCGATTTACACCGATTAAATCCATTTTGCCCTAAAATGAAAAATGGTGGAAAACTCACAACAACCCAATCCAATCATACATAATCATACACATTGCTAAGATAATAATGTTTCTCACCCTTACCTTGATTAAATCGAAGTTTTGGATCGGATCTTGTTGATTTTCCAAGTTTTCCTCTTATCTTCCTCTTTCTCTTCTCTTCCACTTTCTTTCTCTTATGTTTTCCTATCCATCTATTTTCCTTCCACTTATCCTTATATACCTTCCATTATTTTCTTTCCATCACATTTCCCTCCTCTCAAAATATCTACTAATTAATTTCTCATAAAATATCCACTTGACCCTTTATTCACCAAAATATCTCATCTTATCATTAATTGGATAGTATCTAGTAATCCCACATTATTCTACCAAATAGAATAAATCAGTTAAATCCAATAACTCACATAGATCAAATAAATCCAATTAATTAGTACAATTAATCCACTATTTTGAAAATTGGGCTGTTACATCTCTCCTGAGCGGAGTCCTCATGCTAGGCACACAAGTAGCGAGTCCTTGGAGACTAACACTACATGACCACCAATATTGGAACTGGTGCTAAAATAGTTCCCAGAATCACTGACCCTTCATTAATCAAGTCGTGCAACAGACTAGCTGTGTTACAACGAGATCTATGAATAGGTCTCCTCTAGGGGAGCTTTCATGCTAGGCACACAAGGAGAAAGTCCTTAGGGACTAACACTACTCAACTACAAATTCTTAACTAGATGTTCCCTCTGCTTTTACCAAAGCTCGGGAGTAGAGTCTTACTCATGATGTCATCCCTCGATCCAATAGGCAAGGATAACAAGCATATATAAAAGCCATAAGAGAACAAATACGTAAACAAGAAGAAAACAAGCACACAAAGACAATGCTCTTCGCAAAACCCTAAGTTAGGCTCGACACTCTCTTGCATGGAGCAATAATTCCCCAGCAGAGTCGCCAGCTGTCGCACCTCGAAAATTCATTCGAGACATACAACCCTCGCGCGAAAGGCGTAGAATGCGGTTCGATAGATTCTCCACCGAAATTTATTTATCCCGAAGAGACGAGAAAGTAAAATATCGAGAAAACCTTTTAAAACAAAAGGACAAGAACACGGTCATCACAACCGATGTTCCGGGTTAAGGAGTCGATTACGCGAGGGGAAGGTATTAGCACCCCTCACGTCCGTTGTACTCAACGAGAACCTCTTAGTACGATTTGTGATGGGCTTCATCTAAGCTTGTTTGTTTTCTTCTCAACGATAAATGTGAATTGGTAGGATAAAAGGATAAAGATACTAGGGGAAATGAGTGCGTATAGGATATGGTGCTCACCAAGGATTGGGGCCCTTGTGCCTACGTATGCTCATTCAGACGAGAATGAGGAATCAGAGCTTCGTAGTTCAACTACAAGAAAGGTTAGAGGGAAAAAGAAGATGGATAGAAGGTAGCAGAATGGCGGAGAAAGATGGAAGTATGCTTGTCGAGATCATCGCAATCTTGTATCTACGTATCTTACATTCAGACGAGAATGAAGAATCCGAGCATCCATAGTTCGTGGAGACGACCACGAAAAGAGAAAGGTTTGAATTGATTTGAGGTTTGGTTACAAAAAGTTGAATGACAAACAACCCAAGGGGCGTGCCTTAATATCTGTCACTCAAGAATCTAAGGAATGCGAGATTCTAAGAACTCAGTTCTTTCGAGAGTTGATTGAATGGTTTGGAGAAAGGGTTGAAAGTTTTGAAATCGAAAGATTTAATGAACAATAACTCAAGGGGAGTGCCTCGAGAGCTATTCATTTGAATATTCAAGGAGTGCTAGACTCCAAGAATCTCCTTCTTTCGGAAGTTTGATTATGAAAATGTTTGAATAAGATTAGGTGTTTTAAGACGAAAGAGTGAATGAACGATAACCCAAAACATGCGCCTGAAGAGCCACTCATTCGAAGATCCAAGGAATGCTAGACTCCAAGAATCTTCTTCTTTCGTTAATTGTTAAGAAAAGGCGTTTGGATAAAAATATTGAATCGAATAGGTTGCGAAAAAAGGTGGACTGCGAGGCAAAAGACACTCGACTTAACTTGGTTTAAAATACCACTTGACGTTGGATCAAGGGTTTGACCTTATTTGCATGCAAAGACGTGGTGGAATGGAAGTTGGTTTGAAAATGGCTCGACAATGAGTCGAGGATTCGATTGAAAATGGAATCGGCTTGATGACGAATCAAGGGTTAAGTTGTGAGAAACGATACTAGTCCCCGAGGGTGCTCCTAATAACAAAACCACGATAAAATGTGAAAGTGTGTGCGATAGGTTGATGGTGAATGCGTACGAGCGCTCGACTTACGGGGGTGTTTAAAAATGGCTCGATGACGAATCGAGAATTAGTTTGAAAACAGTTTAGTCTATGCTAGTCCCCATGGGTGCTCCTAGAAGATAAACTACAATCAAAGAAATACGAATGCATACATTGAAATGGGAGAGGGATACATGTATGTCACACGGGATTGCACGGAATAAAAAGTCTTGTTGTAAGGTAGTCCAAGATAAAGCCGTGTGTGTGCGAGGTGTCCTACACTATATCTTGAACAAAAGTCGGACAAAACTTCAAGCTAGGGTTTTTGACAAAGTCTAAATTCCGTTGCTCGGACAAGTAACCAACAATCCATAAATTTAGGCTTTTAGGTTTCGATAATTTATTATGTGTTTTGAAGAGAATGTGAATAAGAATGAACAATATGAATATGAATATGAATATGAATAATTATGAATTATATGACAAGATATATAACAATATAATCAAGATAATATTCATAATAGTATAATCAAGATAAATATTAACGAGTATATGAACAAGATAATATAAATCAAGATATAATGACTGAAATTAAATCAATAGTATATTGACGGAATGTAAAACAATAATATATTGACAAAAAGTAAAGTTATTCATTAGTTGATTTGTGAATTGAATTGGGACGAAATGTAGCGCTAAACCTTCGTAGTTCAATCTATGACGAAGATCAAACTATAGGAGGTCACACGAGTTGATATCTATGCTAAAAACACGATGGAAGAATGATATTGGGGATCATTTTCCAATGTAATCGTGTCACACGGACCGAAAAAGGGGTGATCTTTTCATAATCACAAGTTCGTGTTAATTAATCGAAGGTAACCTATCATGATCCCAAAGTATAGAAAATGATCCCAATGATCATTTTCTACATATTTGACATAATGAAGGTTATCAACCTCGATAAATCAATGTTTACGAATAAAATACTTTCATTGATCGAAATTGAAATAAAATAGAGATGAACAAAATAGAGAAGAAAATGAAAAGAAAATTAAGTGGTGGTCTCATCCAAATCACCATTTTATCAATAAATCGATAATAGTGACATTTGGCTTCTTCATTGATCAAAGGCAAAAGAAAAAAAAACTCATAATGAGAATTAAAGATAAATAAGAAATAAAATGCATCAAGATAGAAATAAAAAGTGAAGGTGAATTGAGAAATAAGATCTAATTAGAATGGTAACCAAAATACGATTAAGAGAGGTTTGAAAATACTTTTAAACAAAAGTAGTAATAATTACAAAAACTATTAAAAATTGTTAACAAATAATGATTATAAAAACCATGAGCAACAAATCATAAGTAAAATCATTAACCTAAAACATAAAAAAATAAACGAAATATCATAAAACACAAAAAAAAACTAGGTGAGAAAAAGCAAGGGAGGTGCAGGAGACAAAAAGGGATCATCATGGGTCTTAGACCCATTCACCCACAAGAAAAAAGCTAGCTGACGAAAAGGAAAAAGGTGGTGTTGAAATAATAAAAACATGGGCCTTGAGCCCAAAATCCATACGGGTCAAACATAACATGCTTAAAGGAAACCTACACAATGCTCACCAAAAGATTCCAATGAAAGTTCCTTCGGCCAGATTCAAAGCGCGGTCAGACCATTGACTCCTCGGAGAAAACAAAACGACATCAACAAATCAGAATGAAGAAGAAATCAAAACAACACAACTTCTCCCTATGTCGATTTCTTTCTCCAACGCTCTAACTCGTCTTCTCTGTGACTCACGGTGGTTTGGGTTTGTTCTCACTTGTTTCGTCTTCAACTCTAATTTCAGGTTTGTATGATTTCGTAACTCACTCTCTTCTCGGTCTCATTTTGGTTCCGTTTTTTATTTCCTCTCAAATCATCTCTCTTTTCTTCGTGTTCTGTTTCAGATTGTTTCGGATTTGATTTGAAAATGGGTTATTTCATCTCTTCATCTCACTCTATTTTGGTTCATTCTGAGTTTTTTTTGGGATTGTTCAGTTTAATTTGGAGTTGAAGGTGGGTTTGAGGAAGATTAATGGGGGTTTGCGGTTAATGAAGGAATAGGTTTGAGGAAGTTTTTGGCAGAGTTTTGTTTTGGTGGCGTCTGCAGCTCTTTTTTCCCGAAGGTCCGCCTTAAATGAACAGGAGTAAGACTTATTTATAACAGAGGGGAGGGGAGGATTAATATAGTTGTCATGCCGTTTTGTCGTTTTGGTGATTTTTGGTTTTGTAAATGTTTGTGGCTTGTGAGTTGGTGCGAGCAGGGCGTAATGAGTGGTGCGGTTTGTTCGCAAGCTTTACTGATTTGTTTTGCAAATGAAGATTAGGAACTTTGTACGTACTATGGGCTGAAAAATATGATGCAGGTGCTTTGTAATCACCCTTTTTTTTTTGCAATGACTATGAAGCCGCTTTTGGTGATACATGAGGGAAAAAAGAAGAAAATTTGTGTGTAAGAAAGAGGCTGATACTATGTTGTCTTGCAATTGTAGAAATCTGGCTTGGGGGATAGCAGTGTGGGGTCGTGGATGATGGCCATTTTTTGAATGTTGGTGTGAAACTTTATGTGATGTAGAAGCAATTAGGAAATTTCGAATAAAATGTGAATTGGAATGGCCAGGCTTAGTTCCCCAAATGAAAAACGGGCCTTTAAATTATTGTGACATGGGCCATTTGTATTTTGATCCACACTATTTATGAAAAAAATAAATAAATAAAATAAAATTTTGCAATATAATGGACTCTATTTTGTATAACTTTTCTTTGAAACAGAACTTGTAATATCTAAGTTTGGGCTCTCTTTTGGAATTGTCATGAACTTTTCAAGTATTCTTGTAAATCACATGTGAACATGAACTTTGAACTTGATTAAGACAAATGCCTTCAACTTTAATCTTGAATTTGCAATTATATTGAATTCTTCGATTTGGGATTTAAAAAAATAATGATTAAAATTCAACTTTTCATGTTAACTCCATATCCACACTTGCAACTATTCCTTAATTTCTCTCGTGAAATGAATAACACCCCAAATTGGTCCTCGAGAAGTAAAAACTATCATGAATCGATCTTGGACTTTTGAATTTAAAACGCTGAAGCATTTGTCTTGTCATGCCCTGATAACTTGACTCACACACAGACGACTTACATAAGTATAAACCCTAATCGAATCCTCAAGCACATACCATACACACATGCATCTTAAATTCAACCTTGCACAAACTTGAATAACAAGCCGAAGCAACATATTTTTTGTGGATTTTCTGAATAACTGTTAGTGGGTGGATGTACAAATGAAAATCAAGTAGGACAAATTTGAGGTATGACAATACCATGATTCATGTTTTGCATACATTGTTGTCACGATTTTCTCCTTGACGAATTCCCCTGAAAATTTATCTTCGAGACACAAGATAATGACGCTTTGCTCTTCTCCACCATTCTGGTCTTCTTTGCTTTTATTAGGCATGCAGACATCGATGTTTTATCCTTCAATACTTCAATACACTTCTTTTGATTTAGATTGCTTGCATCTTCACTTTCCACAACCAAAAATCGTTGTTTTTAGGAAACCTCTTAATCAGTCATTTAAAACCCATAATACTCACTTGTAAACAAAACTCTATTGCCCCATGATAGATGTCACTAGTTGTGAAATCGATAGAATAATTAAAAGTACTTTAGAAGAATTATTCAGAATTCAATCACAATAAAAAATTTGATGTGTAGACCAAAGACAATAAAAACAAATCTCTATACAATAACACAACAATTTAACTTGTCAAAAAAAGATAGTAAACACAACGATTTGTTTAACCAATTCGATCAAACGATCTTTAATTTCTATAAACAAGATTCAATGTGAGAACTATTATTAGTTTCATTGCGATTTTGACTTTGATTTTGGTTTCATCAATCCCATTGTTTTCTTTATTTATGTTACTCGTGTTTCTACTGTTTTGATTTTGGAATATAACAACCTAGATGTAACCTAACAATGTCATTCATCAGCAATCATTAAGAAACTGCTACATGTTCTTCCTCACCAACTTGCGTTAATGGAAGATAACATTGAGGATTATAAACATAAAAGGAGAATTTTCAAATAACTACAGTTTAACCCGTATTTTAATCATTAGAACCTTTTACATGGTCTTTTCATTTTCAACAAATTTTGCGACAACATTAATATAAGATAAGATCATCATTCGATAACATTATGCATGTGAACATGTGAACTTCCCTTTGTCATTTTCCTCTCAGATCAAGCTTTTCAGCTTTTCCCTTCCTTTTTCGGTTCACTTTTTCTCTACCTCAGCAAATATGCAGAAAAAGAAGGAACTTTCTTTGATCAGAAATTTTACATAACGACAAAAAGAGATAACTGGCCACATCATTTTCTAATTTGTATTGGTTTTGGTACAACATAAAGTCTCATTGATTAACATATTTTGTATATTTGTAGCATTATATGTGACAACCGTTACATTGCTTTTCTTTTCGATATTGAAAGAAATATGCTTATCTCCTAATTCAACCAAAAACATTAGACAAAGAGAAACACCACAAAAGCTATACTACTTTATAAGCGTACAATGCCTTTATCCTTAGCTTTTTCATTCCTTTTGAGGTAAAATCGTTGTTTTACTTTCTTTGCAACATGGTATATTTTGTTACCTAGTCACTTGTTTCCTCGTTATTGGTTAAATGTTAGTGCTCTAGTGGGACTCAATGCAAATTGAATGCCATTTTCATGATACATATTTCAAGTTATACTCTTATAACATATCCATTGTCTAGAGACCCAGTTACATGGGTCCGTCCATGTTCTAACACTAGATTCTGATTACTCCATTGTACCTACCATACAAAAATATGGTACAACTCATTTAAGCATGGTGAAAATATATCTATCTCTCTTAAACCCAAAACAAACCAATTTGTAACTATGATATCTATTTCACTTTTCTATCCTTTATTTGTTAGGTAAAATAAATTGCCTTATGATTAAAGACCTAGTGTCAAAATGAGACAATTGGTAGAGGACACTCACCAACTCTCACTTGCCTGCCGACGAGACTAGACAACGTTGAAACAAATGTTTTCAATATTCTTTTCTCATGCACATATATCAATTTTTGATTTTGGCTTTGTAATATATATATATATATATATATATATATATATATATATATATATATATATATATATATATATATATATATATATATATATATATATATATATATATATATATATATATATATATATATATATATATATATATATATATATATATATATATATATATATATATATATATGTTTTAACAAATATATCACATTTTACTTTGAGGCGCACCTTAAAAATAAAGGACATGAAAATAAAATTTTAAATAAATTGAATAAGTAAATGTTAAAATAATAAGTGTATGTTTGATGTAGCTTCTAGAAAAATTAAAAGCAATTTTAAGAGTGTAAAATTAATTTTGAAATTATTTTAAGATGTTTGATTATTTTAAAATATAACTAATTGTCTTTATAATTGATTATATTTGAATTTAGAATTTAGAATTTTTTTAGTTTAAACTTATTTTTACATTAAAATTTACTTTTACAATTCAATTTTACACAAAATTATTTAAATATAAATTATTTTAACTAAATTCAATCGCATAAGACTAAATGCTCGTTATAAAAATAATTTCGATAGTATAACATTTGCTTTGTTTAGAAATTTTTTACAAACAATTTTTTAATCAACACTTCAAATAAAAAAATAGCGTAAATAGTTAATTTTAAAATTTTATTTGAAGTATTTTTATCATTTTATTATATATATTTTTTGAATATCAAATTTAAAAAAAAAATTATTTAATTTTTAAGAAATTTTAAATAGTTTTTCATAAATAAATGTTTTTTGAAATACAAAAATTAAAAATATTACAATTTCAACTATGTTTTTATCTTTAATAGTGTATGTTTATCTTATAAAATGTCAAAATTAACTTTTCAATAAATATTTTAAAAAATAATTTTTTAAAAATAAAAAAAAATTATTTTTTCAAAATTAAAATAAATAAGCCCTAAAACACTTATGGATAGTAGAGTATATAATAATTTGGGTAACCAAAATAGTTGTTTGTTTTTTATAATAATGTAAAAAATTCAATATATAAATCAAATATATGAATTTGTGTTGAATGAAGTGTAGTTAATAAATTAGTTGAACTTATAACACTAAGATTATTATCCTAAAATAGTCATCATTGAAGATAGTGTAGTAGGCCACCATCTTCTTCTTCTTCTCTGCAGTGACCTTGGATCTCTGTAGAACCTTTTCGGTGTGACTTTTCCACATTTGTCCTATGTTTTGACATTTATCTTACTCTATCATTCTTATTGCTACCCTCACCAAATCCCAAAAGGTAATAACAACCCTTTACAAAAGCCTAGAACCATAGCACAACACAATAATCATTGGCGTGTTAGTCAAAAAGAAATGCCTCATTAGTCAAAAGCCCCATTCTTTACTCAAATGGGTTTGGTTTTTTTGTTGTCATTAATGGTTCTGTTTGAGTTTTAAGCTGTATTAGTAGTTGCAAGTAATCAAAGAAAGTTGATGCTTTTGTTGGTGCTGAAAAAGGGAAGTTTTTTTTGTTTTTGTTTTGTTTCAATGGTGAAATGCTAATAGAGTACAAGACAAGTCAAGTTTTGTGAAGATTCTGTGGAAAAGTTTACATTTTTGTTAAGAAAGTGTTGCTGGGTTGTTTGTGGAATGGGGCTTGAAGGTTTGATTTCAAGGCATAATCGTTCAAAGAGGTGATTTTTTATCTTGATTGTGCAATTTATGTAAAAGGGGTTGCTAGATTTTCTGGAAAATGGAAAATAAAGGTTTCACATTTATGTCAATTTTGCTCTATTTTTATCTTTTGGGTCTAGTTTTGTATACCCTTTTGGATTTTGAGGAGAAGGGTTCATAACTCTTGAAAAGGGTACCTTAAAATACAGTTTTTATTATATGAATGAAAATTCTAGCTTGTTATATAGCAATTGTGTTTTACTGTTTTTATATTATATTTCGCAGTTTTCCTGATAAGAAAACAGTCAAGGAGGATATTTCACATAGCCTTGAAGCTTCAGATCAAACAAAGCTGGTATAATAAATCACTTCTCTATTTCATCTAGAAAGTTTTCATCACTTTTTTCTAGCTTTTTTTAACTTGGGAATTTTAAGGTAGAATCCTTATAAACACGTCGAATTTAGTTTTAATACACTGTTAAAACAATTTAGGGTCAAGCAATTAGAACCAATGATATACATGACATGGTTGAACACTTCAGATTGATGGCGTGTCTGGTGTTCGACACAGATAGATTTGATTACATACATTTACTTGCATTTTTCAAATTATTACTGGTATCAACGTGCTAGCAAAATTTTCATGCCTAAAGTATGGGCTTGATCTGGTTCCAGGATGCAGGTTACGTCACGGAATGCAGCGAAGCTAATAAAAAACAAACCCCCGTGAATAATGTTCGAAATACTCTAAAGCAAGAGGTACATCTACATCACCAGAACTGTTAGTTTCAATTTGCAGACATATTTTATGCAGTTTGGTTCAACCGGTTATTTTGTTTTAACCGTGTTTTCCAATTATCTATGTCTATTTTTGTGGCAGATTTTACAATTAGAGAGAAGACTAGAAGACCAATTTAAGGTCAGATGCACATTAGAAAAGGCACTTGGATACAGACCGATATCTCTTGTTAATCCAGATGACATGACGATACCGAAGGTTGGAATTTCTTCAATGAATTTTAACAATCTTCTTTTTTCAGTTGTTCGCAAATTGGTTTTCGTCTGATACGAGTTTTTTTCTTACTCTAGCCAACCACAGATTTAGTTAAAGAAATCGCAGTTTTAGAATTAGAAGTTGTATATTTGGAACAATATCTTCTCTCCTTATACCGTAAAGCATTTGAACAACAACTATCTCCCGCCGTGGCTTCATCTACCGTGGAGGGAAGTGAAAAGTCTCCTCCTTTAACAACACCTAGAGATAGATTCCTTGAAGTTTCTCCTTGTCTAACAATAAAAGGATGTTCTGATGTACAATGTATTGATCACGAGTTGGATAGTGTAAAAAAAGAACGTAATGAATATGGACTCGAGACTCCTGATAAAGAATGCGTTGTACATCATTTAGAAGAAAAACATTTAGACTTGGGTGTTCATCGTTGTCACTCCTCATTATCTCAATATTCGGCAAGAGTATCTCCTCCAGAAGAAGCGTTGACCGATTCTTTACGCACTTGTTATTCTCAACCCTTGTCCATGGTGGAGGTAAATCTTGTTTCATTGAAAATTCCTTTACTTGTTTTTGCTGCAATCATACCATTCTGTTTGCAACTATATCAGCATTAAAAGCAGTGAGAATGATACTTTCGTAGGCTTTCTTTTGATTTTGGCTTGATTTTCTGTATACAGTTTGCCGAAAACGTTGATGCTTCAACAAAAATAATCAGTCTAGCAGAACATCTCGGTACTCGTATATTTGATCATATTCCAGAAACAGCTAATAGGCTTTCCGAGGATATGGTTAAATGTATATCAGCTATATATTACAAACTTTCAGACCCACCCGCAACAAATCCCGGCCTTTCATCTCCTAGTACTTCAACAAGTGCATTTTCTATTGGAGATCAAGGAGACATGTGGAGTCCAGGATTCAAAAATAACTCATCTTTTGATGTTGAGTTAGAAAATCCTTTTCATGTTGAAGGACTCAAGGAGTTTAGCGGGCCTTATAGCACCATGGTTGAGGTATCGTGGATTTATAAAGTGAATCAGAAATTGGGTGATACAGAACAGTTGCTCCAAAATTTCAGGTGCGTTTATTAATATCTAATTGTTCTCGGTAGAGAAGTACACTCTCAGGACCCAAGCCTTCACCAACAAGCTAACCCTTGGGGTTTAGTTATAATGATCATCTACTTCTATGTTGTTTCAGGTCACTTATTGGTCAATTAGAAGAAGTAAATCCGTGGAAGTTGAAACCCGATGAGAAGTTAGCTTTCTGGATCAACGTACACAATGCTTTAGTGATGCATGTAATGATTATTCTCAAAACCATGTTACCCTTTCTTACAATTTCATTTCTCTCACTTGATTAATTGGTATTGAATCTGTACTTTGGTTTCTAATAGGCTTTTTTGGCTTATGGAATTCCACAAAACAATGTGAAAAGGGTCTTTCTTCTGTTGAAGGTAGAAAATGAGTAGTAGCTTTATTAGTCAATTTGAGTACGAAACCGATACTGAGTCTATCTGCTTTAAATATATTGCTCATTGTATTGCTCTTTACAGGCTGCGTATAATGTTGGAGGTCATACCGTCAGTGCAGACACAATACAGAATACTATACTTGGGTGCCCGGATGTCTCGTCCTGGACAGGTTGATATTACAATTCCAACTCTTCCCAGTTAAAATACTATTTAGTTCAAATTTTTATTGCTTGACGATCTTCTTCTAAGCAGCTTCGTTCCTCTTGCAGTGGTTCCGCGTATTCTTTTCTTCGAGAACAAAATTCAAAGCTGGAGATGGACGACAAGCATATGCCAATCGAGCAGCCTGAGCCTCTTCTTCACTTTGCACTTTGTTCAGGAAACCACTCTGACCCAGCGGTACGTAACTCATTTCTCATATGTATATGAAGTTTTCATTTGTTTTTGATTTCTCCATTTTATAATACTGGATACTATCTTCTCAATCTACTGTCTGCACTGTGACCGATTGAGTTGTTTGATTGTGTACCAAACTTACGACAGGTACGTGTATATACACCGAAGAGAGTGTATCAAGAACTAGAAGTTGCGAAGGAAGAGTACATTAGAGCCACGTTCGGGCTACGCAAGGACCAGAAAATACTTCTACCAAAGATCGTAGATTCATTTTCCAAGGAATCGGGTTTGTCCCATGCGAGTCTTCTAGAGATGATCCAGCAGTCTCTACCCGAATCTCTGAGAAAGAGTATTAAGAAATGTCATCTAGCAAAATCCGGAAAGAGCATAGAATGGATTCCGCACAACTTCACTTTTCGATATCTCATACCTAAGGAGCTGGTAAAATAATTACTTTGCAAGTGTTTGATCAATTAGTATGTATTCTTTTGAGATTTGGATTTGGTGTAGTAACTGTGTCACGCATTTTTCGATCTCTACTGTTTGATCTCAAACTAACGGTTGAAATCATTTTGACTGTAAACTAGTTTTGTTACTGTGAAATCTGAACCGGCGGATCACATATTAACGGCCGAGATCTAAAACTGCGTGTTTTGTCTACTGCAACAGATCTTGATCCTTTGTACAAAATTGACAGGGTAGCAGTAACAACTAAATGTAATATTGCAACATGTAGTGGTAGCATTTTGCATTTGTAATATGTCTTGTCATGATATTTATTGTAGTATCTGTAACTGTTGTAGCTTATCACAAGAATTGAAATTCTGCTCTAAGCAATGTAAATGATTTATTGTTACAACCAATTGTCAGTTGGATTTCTTTGTAGCTCAACATGGATTTTAAATTGAGATTCAAATTTTGAATCCAAAGACCTGTTTTTCATATCATAAATCAAATCATATAAAATCAGTTTTTTTTTTATTTTTTTTATTTTTATTTTTTAAGTCTTCGTATTACCTATTTTAAACCATGTAGGATGGTACCTATTAGAAAATAAATTCAAAATAGAATTAGTTAGTAATATTATAACAATTTTTGTTCCAATCTTATTATTATATAGAGTTAGTTATAAAGATAGAGCTATCTCACAGTTTGTTGCATATATAATTTTTGTTAGTTTCATGATTCTATGATATAGAATTGTCCATGGTTCTATGATTGGCTAAATTTTGGTAAAACATGATCCTGCACTGATGTTAAGCAGGATGTTATAACATTTTCATCTGTTGTCATGACAGAACTACTGTCATGTGTGAGAAACAGCAGGAATAGTGGTTCAGCAGGAGCTGATAACAGAACTGCTGTCATGTGTTGTAAACAGGATGCCATTACCAATATCATGACATCTGGTGCAGCAGGAGCTAACAAGAGCAGATGACATAACTGCTGTCATGAATGCAGAAGGAGCTAGCAGGAGCTGATGACAGAACTGCTGTCATGGATGTCATACTGAATATCATGACATCAATGTTTGGTAAAGCAGGGGTTGCTATGTTATATCTCTTGACATAAATGTTTTGGTCCTGTTGGATATTCCTCATCAGTATGTACAGGCCAAAGAGATTCATTCGAAACAAAGTGCAGATTTAATTAGTGTTCATAAAAAGGATCTTTGAGACTTTTTAGGGAACTATAAAACATGTGTTTCTACTGTCATGAAGAAAATTCTGCAGAAGTGTTCAACAGGGCAAGCTGGAAAGCAAGTTTAAATGAAGTTGAATGTCATGACCAATCTTATGACATTGATCGTATGACATCAGGCGTGCGGAGTTTGTTTTTCTATTATGATACCTGATATATCTCAGGCTAGATTTCAGGAAACCTGTTAGGGTTCCTTAGTTATCTCAGACGAGATTCTAGGCAGTATCATGACCTAATTTGACAGCACCTTGAACTGTGGAAATTAGTTTTACTTTGTTAAAACTAATGTTTGTTACTTTGGAGCAGCCCAAGCCCAGTCTGCACTACTATTTAAGGAGGAGCAGAAGCAGAGGAAAGCAAGCACTTAGATCAAGAAAAACCAGAGTGAAAAAGAAAGGTGTAGGGTTGAGAGTCCCTTGTGTGTGTAAGTCACCCTTTGTATCTTTTGATACATTGTGGTAGACATATTTGTGAGTGAAGAGTGTAGCTCTTCACGTGTGTTTTGTAAGTGATGAACTTGGTTCTTCACGTGTGTCTAGGGATCTTAGGATTCCTTGTATACCAAGCAATTGTAGGTTGTATGATTGCTCTGGTTAATTGTATGAACAGGTGTGTTCATTGTGTCACTCAAAGCTTTTAAGCAAGAGTGTGTCTCACTTTATCAAAGCTGTGAAGCAAGATCATGGTGTGTGTTTGGAGTGTATCTCCATAACTGTTTTGTAATTGTGTATCACTATGTTGTGATTGAGGGGGAGTGAGTGGGTATACTCAGGTCTAGAGTGTCTCTAGGTTGAAGTGTCATTGGTAGAGATTAAGTGAGAAGTGCAAATTGGTTGTTTGACTTTGAATTGATTATGCTAATAGTGAATTTCCTCACTGGCTTAGTAGCCCCCAGATGTAGGTGATGTTGCACCGAACTGGGTAAACAATTACTGTGTTATTTATTTTTCAGCATTTACAATTCTGCACAATTTAAATGTTTAGAAAAATAGTCTGTCAGTATGCAGATGTCACAATAGTGGTCATGACGTTGGTCATGACATTGACACAATTTAAAGAAATTTAAATTGTTCATGATCTGTCCTCGTCCTTGTTTCAACAGAGATCAATGTTCTTGGGACATCTGAAATCTGCATACCAGAATTTTAATTGGTATCAGAGCAGGCATCCTGTCTGTTCTGGATGAGATCTTGGGAGATATTTTCTGGTGGTTTAAACAAGGAGAAGTGGTAGTTGATTTTCTTATCATGTTAAATGGTTGAGCTGCTGCTTATGGAGTTTAGGAGAAGGTTTCCAAGGATTCTGTGTATCTGCTGTTGTGCCCTCTGATATAGGCGCCTCTATGACCTGGTGAGTATGTGTAACATCTTGTTTAGGGCTTGTTGAAGATGTTCTTTTAGTGGTTCCGCTGCATATTCTTCTGATGAAAGAACTCTGGTAGCCCTGGGAGAAGATTGACATATAAAGGTTGTGGCAGGTTGCTGGATACTGTTTTTGCTGAGCTGTTGCTTGTGTGCTTGGGTTGTTCTGTTGTGTGGGAGGTGATTTATTTTCACCACTCATGACTTGCAAGGAATCTATCAGCAGAGGAAGTCATAGAGAGGTGAAATCAAGGGTGGCAGCCTTGTTATTTCAACATTAAAGATAGTTATACTAAAGAATACTCTTGGTATTACTGAAGTGTAATCATCTGTCCTTCACGACAAGTTGTATGGATTTAAGATCAATCTCTATTTGTGGAATGCACAAGTATTTAATTTATTATCCATAATGATCAACATTGTCAAAGTTCTGTTGGTTCATCAGGTGGATGATCCAAGTCTGGCTTCTGGAAGAAGGATCTCTTTTATTGCACAAAGCATCTGGCCCTTGTTTTGTGTGGTCAACTTCAAAGGTCTGATGTTCAAGGAGTAAATCACTAGCTCAAAAGGAGATTTAGCTGGATCTGTCTTCATTCTAGCAAGGTTCTTGGCAAGAAACTAAGGCTATAATGGAGTGCTTATGGAATTAAAGATGAAGACATTCTTCTTGATCAGTTTATTAGAGTGCAGCAGCATATGATCTGCATCTAGAAAGTTTCCTGGCAAGAAACTTGTCTAGAAGATGGTGTTGGTGATAGCACTGCTTGGGTCAATTTATTTCTGATCTAAGTGCATAGGAGCATATGACCTTGGTCATATTGGAGGTCAAGGATAAGTGGCAGTTGTCTCTGACTTTCTAAAGAAGTCTCTACTTAAGGAAAGCGGGAATCCTTGTGTAAAGATTTCTTTTGTGACCCTTCCTCATTAAAGAATCAAGCCTTGGCATGGTTGGTGTCTCTTAAGAGGAGTTCATGAAGCAAATGCATTTCAAGAAATGTGTTGTGATCCAATAAAGCAAGATGAAGGTTATCTACTCAAACTCAAGTCTATGTACTCTTTCTGATTGAGTGATGAGGTTATTCTAAGTGTAAACGCCTGAACTCTTCAGCTGGATGTCTTAACTGAAGTTGTGACATCAAGCAGTAACTTCAAGGCCTTCATTGATGAAAGATGAGTTGATCTTCTCAGGTATGAATGAAATTAATGCTTCACCTCGTGCAGTTTGCGGGAGCTGTGTGAAGGAGTAGATGCCTTGCTTTAGAGCAAGTAGAAATTGTGACTTGAAGATCAAAGTGGCCTGGTGGAGTAGCAGATTTTCTAGAGCTCTGAAAGATGCTGAATAACCAAACAGTGGCATTTGGTTATTTAAGCAGTGTGCCTTTAGAAAACTATTCTTGTGCAGAAGGGTAGTCTTTTGAAGACCACAGAATATTCTGGGAATGTTCATTCTTGGATCTAATTACTCTTATGCAGAAGGGTAGTTGGTTGAAGACCAAAGGAGGATCTATTTCTGTTCATATATTGGAGCTTGTGGTAGAAGCCCTAAGCTGTGTATAGAAGATTACCTTCTTTTGGAGATGTATTTGATCAAGCTGGTGGAGCTATGTTCTCTGAAGATCTTCAGTTGGATTACTAGGCAGAAGTAAGTCCAATTGTGGACAGATAAAGAACTAGTGAATATGGTTTGGTTTTCCTTGGCAAAGGACTTGAAGAACTGGTACAGAACTTATGATTCACATCTTGGCTAAGAAGTACTCTATCTTGTCATACAGGAGAATGATAAGGTAAAATGACTGTCTTGGAGTATGATGTGAAGGTATTATACAAGACTGGAGTGGGTCATTGGTTGATTACATTATGATGTGATAAAGCCCCTAGCTGAATCAGAAGTGTTCTAACTTATCATATGGGAGAATAATGAGGAAAGAATGTCTTAGATTATGGGGTGTCTATCTTGTACTCAGCCTAAGGTCATAATACTTGTGGAGAAGTGGTCTCTTCTGCTACAAGTAACTCTAGGAAGAGGTGGATCAGTTTGATGCCCTCTCACTGTATGAGCATGAAGTTGGTCATGAGAGATAATGTGGTGATCTTGGAGCATCTTTTGTCAAAGATAGGGGGAGAGCTTTTGGTTGATGGGTGTACTATTTGCTTACAGTGAATGCGTTCAACATGTGAGTTGAACAGAGAATGAGTTCTTGAAGACATGAAGATGCGTCTTATGTTTTCCATTCATGTGCACTGGTTACCCTTGATATGGGGAGCTATACTTCTATCGAGGATGTGTTGCTGCAAAAGTGCAGTTATGTACCAAGACTGTTTGTGGTTTCAAACAGTTTAGGATTCTATGAAGATAGAATGTCAGACAAGATGTTTTGACATTGGGTTATTGCTCCAAGCTTATGGTGAACATGACAAGTGTCTTCCTTTTGGTTTTGTCTTTAGGATGTCCATGGATCCAGTCAAGGTTGTAGGCCTCTATCCTAGTATGTCTGGTGAAGATAAAGATCAAGACATCATCAGCTTTGATCCTGTGCAGATGGAAGGACCTTTACCTGACATCTTGGAGATCTTCCAGATAGTTATTCTGCAACTCTTTTGCTATCTGTTCCAGTATGGTTTGTACGAATGTAAAGCTGCAGTATGAATATGTTGAAGAAAGTCTTCATATGTTTGGATTCTCTCTTTTAGGGGGAGTTCTGAGTATGCATGACAGGGGGAGCTGTGTACATGTGCTAATATGGAGCTGTATGCAAAGGGTGTTGATTCTCAAGCAAGCTTATGTTCTTGAACCACTAATGAG
The DNA here is from genome assembly GCA_963859935.3 of Lathyrus sativus. NCBI lineage: Eukaryota > Viridiplantae > Streptophyta > Magnoliopsida > Fabales > Fabaceae > Lathyrus > Lathyrus sativus. The sequence continues at coordinate 474,016,060 of OZ012738.1, forward strand.
GTTGTAATGTCAGACAAGATGTCTTGATATTGTGCTGGCTGGTGTATTATTGTGCCGTGACAATATGTTTATGGGTTACTGTCTGGGAGAATTTATTTTTCTCTGCAGAATATTTGTGTGTCTCAAATTGGGGATTTAAGATCAATTGTTACTTGTGGCAAGTAGTTAATTGATTATCCTTTAATTGGTGATGTCAAAAGTGTCATTCCTGAAGGTGCAGCTTCAGACAAGACTAGAACCCAAGATTCAAGACTGATTCAAGGTGTACTCTCAAGGAGCTATGGTTCTGGGCTGATTTTTCACTGGTTGAGTGATTTCAGCAAGAAGTTTAAGTCATTGTCCATGATTGTTGGTGCAGCCTTTAGAGATCAAGAAATGGAAGACTTGGACACCATGTGCAGAATGTACACTTACTCCAATTTTTGTCAATTTATGACTAAACCAAGGGGGAGTAAAGTGTTGTTATCTGTTGCAACTATCAAGGGGGAGCATGATAGTGTGTGAGGCTGAAAAAACTACTGTTGTTGCCCTGATAAGTTAATTTAGCCAAAATTTTCCAAAGGGGGAGATTTTTAGTTCCATGGTTCTATGATATAGAATTGTCCACGGTTCTATGATTGGCTAAATTTTGGTAAAACATGATCCTGCACTGATGTTAAGCAGGATGTTATAACATCTCCATCTGCTGTCATGACAGAACTACTGTCATGTGTGAGAAACAGCAGGAGTAGTGGTGCATCAGGAGCTAGCAGGAGCTGATAATAGATATGCTGTCATGTGTTGTAAACAAGATGTCATTACCAAGATCATGACATCTAGTGCAGCAGGAGCTAACAAGAGCAGATGACAGAACTGCTGTCATGGATGTCATACTGAATATCATGACATCAATGTCTGGTACAACAGAGGCTGCTATGTTATATCTCTTGACAGAAATGTTTTGGTCCTGTTGGATATTCCTCATCAGTATGTACATGCCAAAGAGATTCATTAGGAACAAAGTGCAGATTTAATTAGTGTTCATAAAAAGGATCTTTGAGACTTTTTAGGGAACTATAAAACATGTGCTTCTACTGTCATGAAGAAAATTCTGCAGAAGTGTTCAATAGGGAAAGCTAGAAAGCAAGTTTAAATGAAGTTGAATGTCATGACCAATGTTATGACATTGATCGTATGACATCAGGCATGCAGAGTTTGTTTTTCAGTTATGATACCTGATATATCTCAGACTAGATTTCAGGAAACCTGTTAGGGTTCCTTAGTTATCTCAGACGAGATTCTAGGTAGTATCATGACCTAATTTGACAGCACCTTGAACTGTGGAAATTAGTTTTACTTTGTTAAAACTAATGTTTGTTACTTTGGAGTAGCCCAAGCCCAGTCTGCACTACTATTTAAGGAGGAGCAGAAGCAGAGGAAAGAAAGCATTTAGATCAAGAAAAACAAGAGTGAAAAAGAAAGGTGTAGGGTTGAGAGTCCCTTGTGTGTGTAAGTCACCCTTTGTATCTTTTGATACATTGTGGTAGACATATTTGTGAGTGAAGAGTGTAGCTCTTCACGTGTGTTTTGTAAGTGATGAACTTGGTTCTTCACGTGTGTCTAGGGATTTTAGGATTCCTTGTGTACCAAGCAATTGTAGGTTGTATGATTGCTCTGGTTAATTGTATGAACAAGTGTGTTCATTGTGTCACTAAAAGCTTTTAAGCAAGAGTGTGTCTCACTTGATCAAAGCTATGAAGCAAGATTATGGTGTGTGTTTGGAGTGTATCTCCATAACTGTTTTGTAATTGTGTATCACTGTGTTGTGATTGAGGGGGAGTGAGTGGGTATACCCAGGTCTAGAGTGTCTCTAGGTTGAAGTGTCATTGGGTAGAGATTAAGTGAGAAGTGCAAACTGGTTGTTTGACTTTGAATTGATTCTGCTAATAGTGAATTTTCTCCCTGGCTTGGTATCCCCCAGATGTAGGTGATGTTGCACCAAACTGGGTAAACAATTACTATGTTATTTATCTTTCAGCATTTACAATTCTGCACAATTTAAATGTTTAGATAAATAGTCTTTCAGTATGCAAATGTCACAACAGAGGTCATGACGTTGGTCATGACATTGACACAATTTAAAGAAATTTAAATTGTTCATGATTTGTCCTCGTCCTTGTTTCAGCAGAGATCAATGTTCTTGGGACATCTGAAATCTGCATACCAGAATTTCAGTTTTATTTGTAAAAGTTTGTTATCTTTGTCGTTTATATAAAGGTCTACACCTATTGTATTTGAATTAATCTTGAATACTGAAAGCACTTTATTTATTTTCTTTTATGGCATCAAAGCATGTTCTGATTTGAAAGGGAACTCGAGAAAGATACCTACAAACCTAAAATAAAGAATACATAGGTCTATAACTATGATAATCCTAGAACTCTACTCGTGAGAACATTGTTGAACGGAGAAAATTGTCATAATGGACAAGATCGATTAAGACAACTTTGCGTGCTAAGAAGAAACTAGGTTTCATTGATGAAACCATCAACTTAATTTAAAGAATACCATGACTAGTGTTAAGAAATGTGGTTGGGCCTAACTCAACCCTACAAAACCGGTTGGAAGAGTGAGGATTGCCCCCACTTATAAACACATGTTTATGCCATATATTGTCCGATGTGGGACTCTTAACACACCCCCTCACGCTCAGGACTGGACAACTGAAGTGTGGAAATAAATGGTGGGTGACCCGATATCGGAAACCATAGAAGGTGGCCCACCGGATTTTAAACTAGGGACCTGTGGGTTATGGGCCCACCACACTTCCGCTGTGACATAACCAAATCTCCACAACAACGTCTCACATGCTTTAACAACTCGAGATTTGTGGATTGATCTTGAAGGATATTTTGTTCAAACCAACGCACCACGAATTCATCAATTATGGATAAATTTATGTTTGATGTAGAAGTAAAAATAAAGTCGAATTCATCAATTATGGATAAATTTATGTTTGATGTAGAAGTGAAAATAAAGTCAAATTGAACTCAAAATTTCACTAAAGAACGAATAGGAGGAAATGGAATGTGTATTATTCTAAACTGGAATATGATCATCATGGCAAGAGTAGTCACATTAAAGCTAAATGTTTAAAATAGTAGGATATCAACCCAGTTGTGAAACAAGAAGAACTCAACAACGTGTAACTTACAAACATGAAAGATTACATCTTGCATATATAACTCAAGGAGAAGAAACAAAGAAAGAGATCCTTGAGAGACCTGCCATAGGTCATACCTTGCATGAAACACACACAAGAAATCATAATGGATTACATGAAAGCATGTTTGGTAATCATGGTAATAAAATCCAATGGATTATTGATAGTGGTGCATCTCATTATATGATTGCACCATCTCATATTTTAAAAGGAGTTAGAAAGATAGACAAGCTTTTTCATGTTGTTACAACCATTGAAGATGCAACTGTGGTTGAAAAAATGGGAGATGTAGAATTATCCATGAACATCATATTGCATAATATTTTATCGGTTCCAAGATTTTAATTTATATTCAGAAGTCCACTCATGATTTAAACTGCATCATAACTTATGATCAAAAATCTTGTATAATACAATACCAAGTATTGAAGAAGAAAATTTGATTCAGTGATATGCATGAAGGAGTTTATAAGCCCCCAAGACCACATTAACTTGTTACTGCAGTATAGAAAAATTTGGCAGCTTTGTGGCATAAAAGAATGGGACATCCTTCAACAAAAAACTTCTTAGCACATATAAAACTCTCTTAATTCTCTTAATTGTAGTTTTAATTCAAATAAAGTAGAATGTTGTTATGTTTGTCATAAATCAAAATATTGTAAAATTTCTTTCAATTTGAGTATTAATAAAGTTGAAGCACTTTGCGATTTAATCCATTGTAATTTATGAGAGAAATATAATACAACATCTCACCATGTTTTGCATTACTTTCTCACGATAATTGATGACTACACTCGAGGAACATGAATCTACCTTATGAAACACAAAACTAAAACATTATACAACATCATTAATTTCTACAACATGATCAAAAGTCATTTTAATGTGCATGTTAAAACAACTCACAGTGATAATGAGACAAAATTTACTAACAGTAATTTTTAAGCCTACATTCAACTAGAAGGAATCATTCATGAGACATCTAGTGTAGCTACTCCACAACAAAATGGACGTGTTGGGAGAAAACACATGCATATATCGAATGTTGCACGAGCATTATGTTTCCAATCTAACATTCTGTTACAATTTTGGGGAGAATGTGTACTCACTACATCACATCTCATTAATAGAACTTCCACTATAGACAATAAAGAAAAGACATCGTAATAGATGCTTTTCAAAAAAGAACCCAATTATGAGCACTTTAGATTCTTGTGTTAGTTGAAAAATCTATCCAAAAAATCTAACATATTTGGAGAAAGAGCAGAAAATGCATATTGTTGATTATCCTCGAGGAGAAAAAGGATGCAGAGTATATAATCAAGACACACACGGTTTTACCACATCAAAGGATGTTGTGCTTTATGAACATATATTTCCATATGACTTGAGACAATATGATACAACCAATAATATTAAGAATCAAACAAATCTACATACATATCAAAATCAAGTAGAAGAAAAATCAAATATTTGATCAAATAGAAAATGAAGATCCTTCAATAGAGAAAAATCAGCTAATTAATCCATACTCCTAATATTCAAGAAGAATCTAACGTTGTTTATGATGATGAAACCCCTTCAAATTTCAATGATAAAGAGATAAGCATTTATGAAACAAAAGATAATTCATCGAACCTTGAACCTATATAATTGAATAAGGAAAATGGGATAAGGAGTTTTGGATAGTGAAGAGGAAGTTGTAATTGAGGGGGAGTTACAATTACCTCCTAGAAATAGACAACATTTTGTTCATTTGAAGGATCATTACTGATATGCTATAAACCTCGAACGCACTTTATCAAAGACCAATTCTTCTTCAGGTATGACTTATCCTATTTCAAAAGTTTTAAATTATGATCAATTTTCTCCAAAACATCGAACATACTTTGCAACCATCACTAATAATGAAAATTCAAAATCATATTCACAGGCAGTAAAATACTCAGTATGGAAGGAGGCAATGACAAAAGAACTTAAATCCTTGGAAGATAATGAAACTTCAGAATTAACTCACTTACCTTTAGGGAAAAAGTTAGTAAGTTTTATATGGGTGTATAAGATTAAGTACAAGGCTACATAAGAGATTAAGAAATACAAACCTCGAGCAATAGTAAAAGGATTCACATAAGTAAAAGGTGAAGACTTCAATGAAATATTTGCACATGTAGCAAAAATTATTGCATTTAGATGTTTACTAACTATTGTTGGAGCGAAAGAATGGGAGCTTCATCAAATGGATGTTAGCAATACATTCTTACAAGAGATCAGTGAAGAAGTGTACATGAGTCCACCTCAAGAATACAAATTTCATAATATAAATACGGTTTTTCGCCTAAAAAACCTCTTTATGTTCTAAAACTAGCCTCTAGGAATTGATACTATAAACTTTTCATGTGCTTGCTCAATTATGGTTTTAAAGAAATCCAAATAGAATGTGAATCCAATTTTATTACAATCCTAATTTATGTTGATGATTTGTTTATAGATGGCAATAACTCATTCGCTTATAGCAAATTCAAACAATATATGAGTAATTGTTTTTATATGAAGGATCTAAGAGATTTGAAATATTTTCTTGGTTTAGAATTGGCTCGAGGATCGACAAGATTATTCTTTTGTCAAAGAAAATATACTTCGGACATTCTTAATGAATATGACATGCTTAGTTGCAGGCCATCTCTTTTTCCAATGGGAAAAAATCACAATCTGGGTCTAGCAACATAGGTCATTTTTCAAAACCATTAAGATATCAAAGATTACTGGGACGACTTATTTACCTCATTATTATGAGACTAGAGATAACTTACTCAATTCATATTCTAAGCCAATTTATACAAAGCCCTCTTCAAGATTATTGGGATGCAGTCATAGACTGATACTTGAAATCCTCTCTCAGGTCAAGGCATAATCCTACCAAAGGATAACAATTTAAAACTTGTAGGTTATTTTGACTCAGATTGGACGTCATGTCTTACTACTAAAAAACGTGTTTCGAATAATTGCTTAAACTTGGAAATGCACCCATATACTGGAAGACAAAGAAACAAGTTACACTTTCAAGATCCTTGATTGAGGGCAATGACTCATGGTACTGGTGAAATACTATGGCTACATAATTTTCTAGCAACTCTTTAAACTTCTTGCACCACTGCTACGCTTCTACATCGTAATAATCGTGCAACTTTACATTTAGCTGCACATCTAATTTTTCATTAGAGAACCAAACATATAGAAATTGACTGCCATTTCATTCGAGAACATGTAAAATTTGACGTTATTGTTAAATGTGTAATTCATTGTTTTAGAAAGGTTAAATTTGATTTAGAAAGATCAGATTTGATTTAAAAAGATTAGATTAGATATTTTTGGGCTTTTATAGTTTGGGTTTTGACTTGGGGTGCAAGCTAACATAAATCTATAACTAGGGAGAAACCCTTATTTTGTAAACATCTCATCTCATCATATTTTGTAATTCACAGTTTGCAATTGCAAGTGAAATAACAGAATTTCCACAGTTTGTGGGCAGAGAGTTTTCTGCAGAAAATTATTCATCTTCTTCTTCTCCAACGTTTACTTTCTTTCTTTCTTTCTAAATTTTTCTTTCATTGTCATTACGTAACTTGAAATAATCTTGAGATCAAGATTGATTGAGTGAAATTTTCCATAAATTATAGTTGAATTTCTAAGAGTTATCTCTACAAGTTACTTGTCAGCCAAACAACAACTCACAAACATATTCACAAAATCTTTAGAGATAAAGAATTTCCATAATATTATAGCCAAGTTAAATTTTCATAATCATCACCCTTGAGGGGGAGTATTAGAGAATAACTTTAAAATAGAATTAGTTAGTTAACAATTTATTATTATTATTATTTATTATTAAATAAAGTTAATTATAAAATTAGAGTTATCTCATAGAATTTATTAAGTATAAAACTTTATTAGAAATAGTTTATTATCTTTTCAATCTATATAAAAATTTGCATTTATTATATTTGAATTATCCTTAAAAATATTTTATTTACTTGAAGTACCCATAGTTAACATTGGTTTAATTTATCTGAGGCATCTCCACGTGTAAATTAATAATAATATCTTTAATTATCTATCTATGATTAAACTCTAAATTACAAAATCGTTTTCCACTAGAATTGAAGCTTAAGACAAATAAAAACTTTTACTAAAAGAGTAAAAAGAATAGTTTACGTAGGGCAGGCTTGTTGAAATCTGAGGCATCCCAACCCATTCTATGGTAAGAAAATGGTTGTTTTACTTACCTACCAAAAATTAATGACATTAATGTGTTTGTTTGCACGGGGAGGTGCATCTGTGCTTTTGTGGGGTTCTCTCCACCGCCGGTCACTAACTTTTATGCCTCCGATCAATCATACACGATGTGGATCCCATTCAATCCTTCTTGTCTCAAATTAATCCAAATTCTGTCTTGTTTACTACAACTAGTGTCTCAGACACAGAATCTTCACTGTGCTTCCCCTACTGGATTCACCACGGCTGTTGCATGGTTCAGACACTCTACTGTCTCTTGCATCGTCTAAAGTTCCGTGTAGGTTAACCGCATTTTCACTGTGACAAAATAAATATAGATTTTTTTAAACCATAGTAAACCGTGACAATATTTAAAATAAAAAAAAATTAAGATCTGCAAAATTGTGTTAGTGTCTAAGACAGATCAAGATCTGCAAATTAGATATTTTTTTATTGAAGTAATATTGATTAGCAATTTGGAAGAGTTACAATATTTCATGAAGTTCAGATCCAAATCAAGCAGAACTAGACTAATAGAAACATAACAACGTTACAAATAGCAGAACAACAAGAAAAAGAACAACAATCAATAAGGACTCTCTCCAGCATAATTCCCAGGTGGAGAATAGAAACAAACACTCAAACTAGTTCCACTCCCATCTTTACCACACATAGCTTGAGCGCACCCAAGTTGAAGCGACTTCCTCCAAACAACTTGAGTATAAACCCCACACCTATGATTCGGAGCACACGAGTTATCACTATGGTTATAGAACTGCTTCTCTTTTACCCACTTTTCAACCACCATGCGTGGCGTCACCGTCGCGCCAAGTGACATGAGCTGATTCGCGCCGTATTTTCCGGCTGTTAAGTTGGCAAACTGACATGCCATTTTGTCTCGTTGATAGCGGACGAGCTTGTTGGTAATGTTGGATAGCTGCTCGCTCCATGTAAGGGGTTCTACGCCGACGGATGATCTTGCTTGGTTGTGAGTTTCCAGAAACTCCCTCGCCGTGGCTGGTAGCGGCGGTGGGGTAGCCGCTGAGTTGGTTGACACGTGGAGGGTGGTAAGAGTTGTCAGCAAAAATATCAACTGACAGTATTGAACCATTTTCACAGTTTAATTAGTTTTGTCATATGTGTGTGACGAAGGTCCCATTATTTATAGAGAAGAGATTAAATTAGGTAAAAGAAATAAACATAAAAAAATATTTTAGAGAAAACTATCAATCTGCTCCGTATAGGAATTGTGCAAGTCAATTAATCTAATAATCTAATAGGCCAATCAAATATTGGCCTCTAATAATTGATTATTCAAATCATAAATGAAAGGATTTAATATTTATTTCATTTATTTTAAAATAATTGTCGTTTTAAAATATAAAAGACAAATTCTTTGCTATCCAAATAGGATATTGGATACTTTTAATTTAAAATTTTTTAAAATTTTAATTTACTTAAAAATAAAAAAGTGTCATGACATTGAATTATCACATTTTATTACTTTAGGGTACTGATATCCAATTAAATTTAATGGTATATGAGTGTTCACCAAAATAAAATTTGTTTTAAAATAACTGTCATTTTTACTTTTTAATGTAGTAATGATTATAAATTTGTCGAGGGTGGCGCTCTGCTCCGAGCTCTTGTCGATCAGCTCCTCGAATTTCCTCACCAACCCGACTGAGAGTTTGCTAGGGCACCCGCTGGATATGACCAATGCGGCTGGGAAGTTCTCCCATGGACTGCGGGCGGACAGCGGTGTGTCAGGCTCTCCAGGAAGGAGAAAGTCTTCTGGGTAGGAGACACATAGGGTGAATTGCAGTCCGGCTTCTTCAGAGGGTGGTGACACTTCATCGACCCTCTTGCCTTTGCGGGTCTCCTGTCGAGGAGCCTCGCTTCTCTAGGTGTATTGTTTCAGGTGCCCCTCCTTGATTAGGATCTCGATTGCATCCTTGAGGTGGATACAATATTCCGTGACGTGTCAACTGACTCTGGTAGAATTGGCAGTATTTGGATTTGTCGATGTTGGGCTTAGGTGGGTGTCGGTTCCGGAAAATAGACACCACCTCTCTAAAATTCCGAGTTAATACACTCGAATAGGATGCGCTTGCGGGGAGTTGTGAGTAGCGTGTACTCAATGAACCGGTCTGCTGGCCCCCTCTGTTCTCGGGGTCGGTCCTCTCTTCTTTTTTCCCCACCTCTTTGAGGAGCAACGGTAGCCTCGTGCCTAGTGCCTCTGGCGCCTTCTTGATTCCACATGTCGCGGGCGCATTGGTAGGCCCTTATCCTCATAATGGATGTATGATTGGACTTCGAGGAGGAGGGCGTTTAAGGTTTGGGGTCTTTCAATCCAGACGACCTTGGCGAAGTCGGTGCAAGGTCACAGTCCTCGCTCGATCAGAAATTTCTTCATGTCGTTCGAGATGGATACCTGGACAGCTTCTCGGTTGAACCTCTCTAGGTAATCCCGAAGAGGTTCGTCTTTTCCCTGGATGATGGCTTCCAGGGTTGCTTCCATCTTCGGAGGGCGCCAAGAAGCTGTGAAATTCCTGGATAACTGCCTCTTCAGTTCTCCCCAAGAGGTGATGGATTCGGACGCGAGGTGCTTGTACCACATCATAGCACCCTTCCTTAGGGTAGTGAGGAAAAGCGTGCACTTGATGGCTCCTTGGATGTTCCGATAGTCGAGCATCGCATCGATGCTTTTGATATGGTCGTCCGGGTCGGTCGTACCATCGTAAGTCGCGAAGGACGGGGGGTTTTTCCATCCCGACGGGCAATGGAGTCTCCCAGATGGCCCTGGACAGTGATGAGCGTTGGTCATCCTCGTTGCTCCTCACATGTGATCCAGAAGGGGAGAGGTTACCCTAATCATTTCTGCTTCGTCGAGAAGGACTCATCTGTTGGCTCTTTGGCTTCTTGATGCCTCCTTCAGCTTTGTTCCTCTTCTGAGTGGGGGAGCATCACTCCTTTCGGGGAGGGGATCAGTCACGCTTTTGGGTGGCCAATGAATGCCTGAGACCGCTCCAAACGAGGGCGACGTCCAATATGTCGGGGAGAAGGACTTCGAGAGTCGTCGTGTCGCGTCCTCCGCAGGGGAGGAGATGGACTGTTGGGGAGACGATGTCTCCGGGCGAGGGCGGTGAGGGGGGAGGGGGGAGAGCGTGATTGTCACTCCTTCTCGAGCATCCCTATCCGCTCATTCTGTTGGAAGATCATCGGATTGGTCTGGTTGATCACTGCGAGTAGAGCTACCATGGTCGGGTCGACGCTGAGTGGTACAGTGATTGGCTGGTAGACAGTCAGGGTATCAAAGCGTCGGGCGAAGTTGAAGGTCCCGTCTTTCAAGGAGGGAGAGGCGATGTGTCCATCCATGGAGACACCCTCTTCGACGTGAATGCACATTAGGGTCGTGACCGTCACCGTTGGTGAATGGAGCGAAGACGGTTTCTGGAGCGTTGTCATTGCGTGGGCTGACCATGATCAAACGGAAGTTGAATGTTGCTTTGGTTCTTGAGCTTTTATGCTTATATAGGAGAAAGAATGGGGGTGCAAAGGGTTCCCACAGATGGAACCATTGATCTTACCTAATAAGAAATGGATTTGCAGTCTGCCACACGTCGTGAGCTCCTGTGTTCACCGGTGTTGAAGATGATGAGGGGGTGTACTTACAAGGTACTCCGATGTCTAAATGAGTAATGTAGTTAGAAAGAGCAAGTACAGGGAAAATAGGTGTAGAGTTGAGAATACCTGACCCTCTAGTGAAAGAGGGTATTTATAATGTCCTCCCAGCGCAAGGCCAACAGTTACTTTGCATTGGGTCGGATTGCAAGACCCAATACGAGTAACTGTCAAGGCTTACGTGGCGTAGGAAAGACCAGCACGTGGTCTTCGCCCTAGATCAACTGCCCCGTGATCTTCGGAAGATGGGCTGACCAATTCTTTCGGAAGTGGGTAGTTTCCTGATGACGTGTCCTAGTGCGGGGGGCATGTGGAGTCCGTGGGAAAGGCACATGAGCTCTCTCTGTGCTAGGCAGTTGCATGCCCGACTACAGAGAACACTGAGTGTGCCCCACAAAGGGGAGGGTTGGGCATTGTTGATATTGGGTTGGGTCTGCCCGACCATAGGACAGATACTGACCCAGTCCAGAATAATAAGGATTTGTCATGTAAAGTTTTTCTTTAACACATACTAGCGTCCAAACGTGCCCGTTTGTCCGCTTTTTTAAATTGACAGACGTATTAAAATATAAACAAATATATTTTTAATTTAATTTTGTTTTTTATATAAACTATTTTTAATATAAACTTTGTGATATATTTCCTTCATGTGTATTTATATGCTTTTTTAAAAGCGTACACGCAACAAATTATAAAATATCTTTTTTTTTTCTTAATTTTTGTTTTAAATTAAATAAGTTAACAACTTAAATTGAGAAATAAGCTGTTATTATTTAATGAATATATTTGGTAATTTTAAAATAAGGGTTAAAGGACATAATAGATAAAAAAAAAAAGTAGGTTACACCAAACCATGATTTTCTCTTTATATATTGTTATAGATAACAATAAACAAATTATAGTAAAAATGTAAACCTGCATATTGAGTATGGTTTTAGTTTATTGGAGACAAATATTAATTTTAAGTAAATTAACTATCTGAAATGGTAAATTTAAATGCACATTTAAATTTAAAATTTATAAATTTAAATTTTAAAGATTATAAATTCTTAAGATAAACTTAATTTAATATTAAAAAACCTCAACATATCAAATATTAATTTCACTCTTCTAAAATTACTTTTTATTTTTTCAATATTAAAATTTGTTAAAGAAATATGGTTAATTTAATTCATCCTTATAAAATCTGAGTTGGAACAAAAATTATCCCATCTATAAATATCCTTCCGCATGTTAAAAATAATTGATGGGTGATTCAATAATAAAAATTTGATAAGATTCGTCGGATCTTAAACGATACTTTAATACTATATTAAAAAATATAATTGAATTTAATTTATCCTTATAAAACTAATTTATAAGGTAAAAATTTATCTCATTTATAAACTTATGATTCTCTCTCTCTCTCTCTCTCTATCTATATATATATATATATATATATATATATATATATATATATATATATATATATATATATATATATATATATATATATATATATATTAACAAAAGCAAGTTACATTGACTTTTTCAACTTCAACACTTAAGCACAAGTTAACATTTTTTAAAGATTATTGATAACTTTCATTCACTTATTTAACATATATTAGTTTTGCAATTTAAAGATTCCTTTTTAACCATTTTTCTAAAAATATTCTTATTTAAAATAAAAATAAAAATTACTAATAAAATATTAATTTCTTTAGTTAAACTTAATTTTGGATTATTATTGTTAATTACTACTTCATTCGTCTCAAAAAATATTTTATTTGAATTATGCACAATTTAAAAAAAAAATTAAACATATTGATTTTAATGATAAATATAGTATTATTTACTAAAACACTCTATTAATTATAATTTATAAAGAGTTGAAAAATGTGATAGTTACTTTTTCTCGGTTCTTTTTTAAATGTTATTTTTTAATTTTATATCTATAAAATATAAAAAAGAAAATATTTTGTTTTGGTGTACTTTTTTTTTTTTACTATTTTTACTCTTGTTTTATTATGTAATTTATTTAACAACTTATTATTATTAACTTTCATATAACTTTTTATTATAAATTTTCACATATTATATTTTTAAAAAGTTTTATTTAAACAAAAAATATCGTTTATATTTTCATTCATACACATTAAAAAAACGGATAGACGGGCACACGAATGCCCTTCGCGTGCCCGTTTGGACGCTACTACCTATAAAAAATAATAATCAATATTACTTTCCAAACAATAATTTACAAACTAACACATATGTGATGTTTGTGACTCTGGTTGGTTGGGAGTAACCGTGAATCTACTTGTCCTACAACTATACATATAATTAAACCTAATTAAGAGATCTCATGCAATGTTTTAAGCCACAAATGTATTATTGTGTGAAGATTGGACAAATTAGGTTAAATATAGGTATGACAACGAACTGGATTTTAGACTGTTTTTATTTCTTCAAATTTAAATTTGAATTTTTAAATAATTTTTGTTCATCATCAAATTTTTAACGGATATAAAGAATTAAAATTTAAAATTGTTCCAAATGATTTTGGGTTGTGTTTGAGGTTATACCTTCCAAGAATACATTTAGCGAAATCAAAATTTTAATAATATTATTTTGATTTTTAAAAATCAAATTACATTATAAATAATAGAATAAAACAATATTGAAAAATTTTACACATACAAATTTAAAATAATAAATACAAATCAAAATGTTTTAATTGACTACTCTTCTCATTATCTAACTCTTCCTCTAATCAAGAAAAATATAATGAATTTTTTAAAAGATTACTTACTTAAATACACCATACTTTCTATATTACAAATAAATTTGACATTTTTTATTTATTTATGAAACATCTATTGTACAACTTGTCTTAGTTATAAACAAACTTACGTAAATAAATTTGACATTTTTTTTAATTTATGAAACATCTTATGTACAACTTGTCTTAGTTTATTTTTAACGGGAATAAACAAACTTATTTTAATATTTTCTTTTAAATATAAGTAAATGTTAACAAATTTAATCATATTTAATATCTTTATTGATGATTTAATCAAGAATACATTTGTAACTGTGCTAATTGTTTTACATAAAATAAAAAAAAATTGAATATATTTAACTCTCAATCTTAATAAATGTAAAAATTGTCTCTCTTTTTTTTTTTTATTTTTTTTTTTATAATTAAGGCACAGAAAATATCTGTTAAATTGTTCAATGGTTCAAAATACAAAATTTGTTTATAGTAGTGATCAGAGATAATAAACTGAATTAGAGACTGTTATACGTACACAAACAACAAACAGATAATAAAATGAAGGTGAAAATGATATATTAATGGAATAACAGTACACAAACAACAAACAGATAATAAAATGAAGGTGAAAATGATATATTAATGGAATAGTGAATACACTCCAATACAACCAAAAATGATATGAGTTTAATAATGACAACATGAATTAAAAAGGATAGAAGATTCTCATATGGAGAACTATACTGGATCCAGAGAGAAGATAATTCTACTATCAATTCATCCACACCCTTTATAAGTTCTCTCTATTTGGTTATATAATATATCAACTTTGTATTAGGCTCCCTCATTCTCTACCTGCGCCTAATTCCTGTCTTTTTCAGATCTGTAAGCGAATGCATTTCCTCACCTTCTGCTGAGTCACCTTTAGCAGCATGTATTTCATCACCATTTACTGAGTCAGCATGTGGTGGGACCACTTCTTGCCCATGTGGCCTAGCAATACTCCCCCAATAACAGAAACCTTGTTGTCAAGGTTAAGGTTTGGGTAAGTGTTAGTTATCTCTGCACTCTTCCCATGTTGGAGCATGAGTATCCCTGCTCGCCCATTTAACAAGCACCTAAGGAACTGAAGTCGAGCCCTGAAAAATGACTCTAGAGTCCAAGACAAATTCAGGTTGTATTATTCGACTGAGTTCATAAGTAGTTAATGGCAATGGGAGATACAGAATAGTAGTAGGTCAATGGAAGGACTTCAACTGAGAGACGTGAAACACTGGGTGAATCTTCGCCGTAAGAGGAAGTTGTAGCTTATAAGCAACAAAGCCAATCTTGGCCATGATTGGAAATGGGCCAAAGTAACGCATCCCTAGTTTCTGATGCTTCCAGAGAGCCATCGAGGATTGACAATAAGGTTGAAGTTTAACAAGGACTTGATCACCAATGTTAAATTCTACACGCCTTCGTTTCTTGTCAATATGCAACTTCATAGCTTGCTGATCACGGTGTAAATTAGCTTGTAGTTGAAGCAAAAGTTCCTCGCGTTGCAGCAACTGAGCTTGCAGATCTAGAGGATCCTCAGAGCTACCCTTGGAGTGAACAAGTATGTGAGGATCACGACCGTATAAAGCCTTAAAGGGTGTCATAACATCACTACTATGATATGACGTGTTGTACCAATACTCTGCCCAGGGCAGGGCTTTGGACCAATAAATGGGGTTTTGAAAAGTGGGGCAGCCGAAGATACATTTTGAAACTCTTATTCAAAGCTTCTGATTAACCATCATACTGTGGATGATAGGCCGAGCTCATAGCAGGTGTAGTACCATGAAATTTAAATAGTTGTTTCCAAAAGTATCTTGTAAAGACCTTATCTGGATCGAATATTACGGAATACAGCATGACATAGAGTTTAACCACATTACTCATGAAAACTTCAGCCACCTTTTTACTGTCATAGTCAGACTTCAATGGAAAGAAATGGCCCAACTTAGTTAGTCGATTAACAACCACCATAATGACTGTGAAGCCAAAAGAGGTTGGTAAGCCGATAATAAAGTCCATTACGATGTCCTCCCATACTTGAGTTAAAATGGAGAGGTGTTCGCACTTGTTTTTTGCACGGACAACCTCTGACCTCCCGACGCGGGTTTACTTGTGGGACCGGTCAAACTAGTCCCATGACACTTAGTTCTGGGTGTGTGAATTTGGGGTAGACTTGGTGGTTATTTGGATGTGTTAAGTAAGTGCATGTAATGGTGCTTCAAACTCAAATAAAAACAAATAAAAAAGGAAATGACATGAAAGTAAAGGTGTTGCTTTCGTAACGTAAAAAGACTTAAAGTAAATTTAACTCAAATTAGTAAATACAAGTGGGCGTGCTCATACATTTTGTAAGGAATGAAGAACTCTTTTCTCTTAATTTGTGATTCTCAGAGTGTTTCTCTTACAGTGCTGTCCAAAACGCCTCTTTCTTGGAGCTAGGCTTTGCTTTATATAGATAAGTGAAATAACTGTCAGGTTGCTTCCGATGCCGCTACGTGTCGGGCCACTACTTTTATAACTTCCCCATGTTCTCCTTTTTTCAAATCCATTTCCCGCCAGGAAAAAACCCCTTCGTCAGCTGCCGCCTTCGTCGACCTGGTCGAGCGTCACATGTCTAAGTCGACCCATGTGTCTTCTCCTACGCTGTCGGCTTAGGATGCCTTTCCTTCTTCCTCTACTTTCCTGTCGACTTCGACCCCTTCCCTGTCGATACTTTGAGTTGGCTTTTTCAGCCAATAAGATACCCCATCAAAACCCAGTTCTCGACGAAGAATCCCGTCTGTTGCACCCTAGAATTTGCCCAACCTTATTCACTTGGTTTATGTTTCAATATCATTAGCATTTGCATATAGAGTCATGTACATAGACTAACCATCTGCATAGCATAGCATGGCAAGTCATTCAACAGGGGACCAATCATTATTCTCATCTCTAGAGGCCTATCAAGAGGTTATTATCCTAATTCCATCTCATTCAAATCATCAGAAAAGAATTTGAGAGCAGAGAGTTCAGCAGATCAAGCCTTGAGTCTATCTCCTATCTGAGGGTATCTGAGGGTCAACAAGGGGGTTGTGAGATGTGAATGAAAGGCATGGAGAGTATCTAGACATCATGAGAGGCTTAGAAAGTCATTTGGAGAAGAAAACAGGTGGTTGATGTGATCACAAGAATTGCAGTTGAAGACAGTCAACTAGGGTTTCATCTGGGTCAACCCTAGGTCAACCCTAGGTCAATTGATTGATTTGAGGACATTCAGGTCTATTGGAGAGATGTGGAGTTCATCATTTGACATGGAGAATAAGGATATGTTGTTGTGCTAAGAAGAAATCAAGAGGAATCAAGGAGAAGAGGAGTTTCTAAATTAGGGTTTCTATGTAAAATCCCCTAGTTTAGGTCAAATTTCCAAGCAAGATAAGTAAAAATGCAAGCTTCAAATGGATCCTTGGCCAACATGGAACTTGTAGAGGATCTCAAGAGCTTTAATTTGAGTTGTGGAAGACATCAAGGAGATTTATAGAACTCAAGTTATGGTCCTTGCAAGTTACAGGTCATCTGAGGTATCTGAAATTTTGTCTGTGAAAGTGACTTGACTTCCAAGCAACTTTTACCCCTCAAGGAGATTTCAAATGAATTTCTGGTCAACATAAGAATTGTTCCTCATTGTCTTAGCTTTCTAGAATGGTATGGTATGCCTTCATATGATGTGTGGAACTCAACTTATGGTCTTGGCAAGCAAAGGGTATTTTGGTCATTTGTGAATTACAGGTCATTTTAACCTATGTCCAAAACTCATACAAGGAGGCCTCAAATGGAAACACTTACAACATCAAACTTGCTCCAAATGACATTTTGAGTCTAGAAAAGTGACCATGAGAGATTGGAAAGATTCATATCACAAGGTTTCAAAATTGGTGAATTTAATGAAGAAAAATGGCTTAAAAAATGGTATTTTTCATATCTTGGCCAAATGATGCAAAATTATAGGTCATTTTGAATGGAAAAGGCATTTTAAAGACATTGGCTAAAGTGGAATTTTGAGCTTAGTTCATAATTTGTGAGTTATCCATGGTTGTTTGAATTGAAAGTAACATAATCCAAATTGAAAAGGAAAAATGCAAGGGAAATTTCTCCAATGTTCTAGGAGGTTCCTACATCATCTATATATTCATACAAGCTGATTCATGCAAGGGTTGGTGCTCCCATTTGTTCAAAGCTTCAATTTTCATCCATTTTCTCATTCTTGCAAAAACTACTCAAACTCCCTCAAATCTTGATCATTTTGCAAAGTTCTTGATCCCATCATTCTCTACAATCATCATATAACCAGTTTCAAGCAAGATCCAGTGGAAATAGTTCCAAATTCGTGTGTTGTAAGTTCATTCTCAAAAGTGCAAGACGAATCCATTACAAGAATTCAGAGTGTTTGGGCAAGAGTAGATGCATACAGAATCAAGATCCAAGCACATTGATCAAGTTTAAGCCATTGCTGAGCTCGAAGTGAAGGATTCACCATTCTGTTTTTCAAATTATACCAGGTATGTTCTCCATTCAAATTGGCTTGATGTAGTTAGCATGACATAGGTTTGTTAGGATAATAGTGACCTAGGTGGTTAGAGGAGTAATCCTGAAGCTTTTAGTGTGAATTGGTGAAGATTCTTGCATGAGCCATAAAACTGTTTTGATCCATAACTAGGAGATTAGTGAGTGGTGGCTCATTTGGATTAGTGTAGCATGATCAGTGATGCTTGATTAATGTTCTGTTAGCAAGAGATTAGGGTTTAGTGAAGGTCAGAATTGAGGCAGCCATGGAAGGGAAGCTATCGTGTTTAGTGATTGGGTGAAGTTTAACAAGAACTGATGATGTAGTTGCATTCTACGTGGAAAATGAAACAAGTTTGGTGTTTGTAGTTTTGATTTTCATGAGGAGATGAGGGAGAACCGAATGCTTGAAGATGGAATCGTGCATGGAGGGTATCTGAAACCCTAGGGAGTCCAAGGTTGATGATGACTCCAAAGCCGTAGGATGCACGTTTGACCTTGGACTGGAGGGTGGCATCGGACGGTCCACGGGTAGCCTGAGTTTGGTGGGAAAATTTAAAATCTAAAACGCACCGTTTCACTAATTGGGGGGATTGGGCTCAGACAGCTATTCGCACCCCCCAATTTAGTAAGCCCAACGCGCTGAACTAGGGTATCCTGCTATTCTCACCCCCTCTGGCTATTTCTTTATATTTTCTTTATTATTTTCTTTTCATTTTTCATTCATTTTAAAAAATTCATAATAAATGGAAAAATCATCATTGTTAATTCATTCTTTTTGCATATTTTTCTTTGGGATGTCAAGAAAATTATAAAAAATAAAAATGGCATTTTATTTTTTATTTGATATTTTTCCCATATTTTCTAAATAAATAGCATTTTACATAATTTCATTTCATACATGATTTTGATATTTTTTGTTCTATTAATTGCTTCAATATTTTTCATCCATTCTTTTTAGGTTGTTTAGGTTAGACATTGAACTTGTAGATTCAATTTAGTTCCCATTTTTAGAAGTTAATTTTAGGTGTTTAGTGTAGGTGAGAATAACATGGACAAAACTAGGGTTTTAGGTGATGACTTAGGAGAATCAATTCATTTCCCTTAGGGCTCAGGGTTTGACCAGTTTAGCTATGGGACTATAGGGGCTATGGGTAGTTATTAGATCCCTTAGAAAAAGTCAGGATTCCCCCTACTGCTATTAATGTACTGTATATCTGATTGACTGGTGTGGTGTGCCCTCTGGGGATTATTGCTTGCTTGTGTGGGTATTGGGATTGTCTGGGGACTTGGGAGAGCTGAGGACTTGAGGAGATGAAGACCATTGGAGATCCAGAGATTGAAGAACAACTGCCAGAGTTGGAGAAGAGGTTCTTGCTAGCAGCTGCTGAGGAGACTAGGGTTTAGGAGCTAGGCAGAGCTCTAGATTAGGAAGATTGCTTCTCAAACATAGATGACTTTGTTTGCCTTTATCCTTTCTCTATGATTCAAAGTCTCTTTCAAATATCCACCTCCTTCCTTTGGAAGGATCAGTGAATATATTTGAGAGATAGAACTTTTGAGGGAAAACTTTCTGTTTAATGTTAACAGTTGATGAACCACCCTTGGTAGGTAGTTAACTGTCTAACATTCACTCACTTCATCTGGTTGGCTGATGTTCATCCTGGAGCCTGAGACTTGAAGAAAAGCCATTGCAAATAGAAGGCTGATGATCAAAGCCCTTACCTGAAGATCATGAAGAGGGAGATTGATGCTTGTTGAAGCCCATCAATAATTGGAGATTACTTGGAGCTAGATGTTGATTCAGAGTTGCTGAAGCTGTGTGTTTTATTGCTGCATTTCATTGCTGATGTATTGATTGGTTTTCTGGACTGTATTGTTTGCTGTTTACCCTGTGGGGTTGAAAGTGAAGTCTGTTCACTTTTGCCTATTATTTTCTAGGTTCGAGGTCGAGTGGGACTCCCTTGCCTCGCTTGTACTGTTGCATCCATGCATTTTACTGCTTTATTATATCTGTTATTGTTTCTGTTTCTGCCTATCCCGTAGGATCTCTGTTTCTCTCTGTGCAAGAGAGGAGCATGATAGACACTATGTCTTAACCCATGCATGATAACATTAGGTTAGTCTGATTCCCTTCGCAACTGTAGGTTAGAGTTCTGTCTCTTCTTTCTCAAAACAAACAGAAAAACACAATAAATATTTCAAACACAATAAAAGACACTTCTTCCGTAAAAGAACGTGAACTCATCAAGACGTCATTTTTGTCCGCCGGGACTGCTAATCAAGAAAACCTTTTTCAGAAGGAATAAAATCAACCAAGACAAGCTTGTGTCGTACGTGGCCCGAACTACGTTTGCTCTGATCTTCCATGCCGTATGGAAGTACGTAGGCATAGGATGCGATATCCTAGCGAGCAACCTTCCCCTCCTTTCCCGTAGGTAGGCGAACTACGTTGACTCTGATTTCTCGTTCCAGACGGGAATACGTAGGCATAAAGTGCGATACTTTGCCGAGTCATTTTTATTTTCATTTTATTTTCTTTTTAACCCTCGACCCCTAGTTTAGATAGAATAACAATCCATACCCAAAAACAAGCGTGGATCCCGTCGAGTACGACGGACGTGAGGGGTGCTAATACCTTCCCCTTGCGTAACCGACTCCCGAATCCAGGTTTTGGTTGCGACGACCATACCTTTCCCATGTTGTGCGAGGTTTACTCTGAGCGTTTCCTTTCCCTCCCGTGGGATAAATAACGCACGGTGGCGACTCTTCTGTTCAGCCGGCGCCGATTTTCGCAGTAGCGACAGCTGGCGACTCTGCTGGGGATCCAACGTCCCCTGGCTGCTAAGAACTGCGATGGTTCTTATGCATTTGGGATCCAACGTCCCTTTGAGCGAGTCAATCCTAGCGCTTGTTTTCCCGTCGAGGATTTTGTATGGATTTATATTTCTGACCTTTATTTTCAGCTTTGTATATATGGATTATTATTGCTGTATCTTGGGGTGTGACGGGTGTTCTGATATTGAGTGAGAAGCCGGACCTGGGCTTGAGTGCACCTAGAATTAGAGTAGAAAGTAGTGGGCGCGTGCCGGCTTTGCTTGCATTAGTGTCTCATGAAATCTACACTCGGACGAGGTTCTTCTGGTTGGCTTCTTTTTCTACCCTTTGGGTCGAAGGGGTTGTTGGTCAGCTGAATTGTCGACTCCGGGAACCGATCATTTGGAAGTTGGCTAAGTGAGGCCTCTTCAGGATTTGATGATGCCACTCCTTCTGGGAATCGTATCATCAACCCTGAAAGTCTGTGACGCCGACGACCGCATAGGATGCCATACCTTTGTCAGTTACTAGGACATCCACCTGTGAGAGGGTTTGGGGTTATGCAGGTAACTAGACCTTCAGACTACCGGTTATTTCTTGATCAAAGATCCTGGGTATTTATGGAGAGTTAGGAGGTCTGTCAGAGACCATTTGGAGATGTGTTCTGAGGTCTGTCAGAGACCAGTTGGAGAGTTCTGAGGTCTGTCAGAGACCAGTTGGAGGTATGATTTGAGGTCCGCCAGAGACCAGTTGGAGTTATGGTGTGAGGTCTGTTAGAGACCATTGTTGGAGCTTTGTTTTAGGTCTATCTGAGACTAGGGTTTGATGACTTCTGGATGGTCTATCTGAGACCTTTCTTGATTGGGTTCAGGCTATTCAGCTACAGCTTTGGTCCCTGTTGCATGTTACTTGCATTGCATTGCCTGCATATCCATTACCACTTGCATTTCACTAACGTGTGTCTGTGCTGCAGGTGCATTTGCATATTCCCCGGTTCTAGTACCCAGACTTCTGAGTATTGACTATGGCTAGTTTGAGGAAGACAGTTGCGTATAAGCTGCCTTCACCTGATATTACTTCCTTGCTTGGTCTGATATCTCTTGCTGATGAGGAGGTTAGGAGAAGCTTCAGAATGAATCATGGGAGATTACTGAGATTAGTCTGCAAGCCCACGGCTGATGAGATGAACGGGCTATACACCTTGATGCAGTTCTATGACCCCGCATTGAGATGCTTTACTTTTGTTGACTTCATTCTAGGGCCTACCATTGAGGAGTATGTGGAGTTTACTGAGCTTCCCGTGCAGAACAAGGTTCCCTTTATTCACTCTGCTGCTGAGCCCAAGTTGGAGGACTTAGCCAAAGCCTTGCATATGAATGCTGCTGAGTTGTTGGTGACTTCTTGGCTTGGGGTTCCCGGTTTCTCTCTAGATTTTCTGGTTGGCAAGGCTCAAGAGTACGCCAAGAACGGTTGTTGGGTGGTTTTCAACGCTATTTTGGCTTTATGCATTTATGGAATTGTGCTGTTTCCTAACTTGCCCAACTTTGTAGATCTGGATGCTTTCTATCTGTTTGCTGCAGGCAACCCAGTGCCAACGTTGATCGGAGACCTCTACCACTCATTGCACTACAAGAACGAAAACTGAAGAGGAAAGGTTGTTTACTGCTGTGCTCCTCTATTAAATATGTGGTTCAAAAGTCATCTCCCCATGAAGGGACCATTTGTGGACAGTGCAACCTCAGCCAGTTGGTCAGAGCGCCTGATGAGGCTATGTTCCGAAGACGTTGTGTGGTTTGATCGAGACCTGTTGGGATCTGAGCTCATCTTCAGCTGTTCTGAGTACCCTAATGTGCCGCTGATAGGAAGAAAAGGGTGTATCAATTACAACCCTTCTCTATTCATTCGTCAGTTCGGATATGCACTGAAGAATCTATCTCAGGAGGAAGAAGTACGGGAATCTCTGTACTTCACAGGTGACGTGAAGGGGGAGTTATTAGCCAAGTTGCAACATGCCTGGACACGTATTAACCGCAAAGGGAAGCCACTGTTAGGAAAGAATGACTGTCAGGCCTATGCACCTTATAGAGTTTGGGTTCAGGAGAGAGCCAGTCAGTTGGGGATGCCATTTCCGGATGCACCAATTCCTGTTCCCGTCCCGGCAGAAGAGCCAACTACTGTTTCTAGGGAGGCCTACGAGCAAGTTGTGAAGGAAAAGGAAGCCTTGTTGAAGATCAACGAAGGGTTAGAGCAGGAGCTAGCTCAGGTACGCAGTGAGAAAAACAAAGCCGTATATGCTTTCCAACAACATATCGAGTTGTTAAACAGGTTAGGGGCTGAGTTGATTGAGGAAAAGAAAAAGCGTGAACGTCTGGGGCAAGAGTTCAGAAGCTCCCATAACATGCTGGAAGCCAAAAAGAAGGCGCTTGACGCAGCACACCGAGAAATCTCCTCTTGCAATAAGACTTGGAATGCTACTCTCACCAACAATAAGATGAGAGAAGATAAGCTGAAGCAGCAGATCTCCGACCTCGAAGAGAAGTTGAAGTCTTGCATCAAGAAGTGTGAGGAAGAAGTGATGACCCGGTATAGTGTCCAGCATGCACTGAACAAGGCAATCAAATGCAGAGATGAAGCGGTATCTCAGAAGCGAAAGCTAGAAGATTGCTTCGGAGAAGCAACATGGGAAGAAACTGCTGAAGACGTGCGCCGTGTTCTTAAGAAGAGAAACCAACTTGTTGAAGGGCTGCTTGATCGACCAAGCCATCCAGAGACCAAGAAGTTGATAGAAGAGTACCAGACTTTTGGGAGGATTTGATCATTTCATATAGTAACTTGTATGCTTTATTTGCATAGTGCTGACCATCACCAGGATTGTTGGTTGAGGTCATGCCTTCTTTGTACTCTCAGTGATATTGTACTCTGGGCTTATTGATTTTCCCTGCAATATACGAGGCTTTCTATGATTCAGCTCCGATATTCCTATTGTCAGCACTGTTACTGCACTGGCACCTTCACACTAGAATCGGGGAATGAATATTCCCCAATGCACAGACACACATTGCATTGCATTCATATTCATATTGCATTACAGGTAATCTTTGAATAAGTGTCTTATTTCCTGCTCTGCAACAGGGTACTTTCCAGGATTGCAGATCAACACCCGCACCGCTATTCTACTCGCACCAACTGTCGAAGAATCATGGATCAAATGCAGAACGAGATGCAAGATGTGCGCGAGAAGCTCGCTCTCTTTATGCAGACCATGGAAGCTATTGCAAAAGGTCAGGAAAATTTGCAAGCCATGGTCCAACCTCTGTTGGCCCGGAATGCTGGTCACGGTAATGAGGATCATCAGTCCGTACGGGTCGATACTGTTCATGGAGACGGCACTCCCACGCCAGTGGCTCCACCTGTAGTCAATATACCTGCTGCTAATATCAACAACGCTACCGCTGCTGTGAATGGTAACGTCGGAGTTGGGAATGAGACTGCTGTCCATAACGTTGGGCTGGGTGATGTCAATTTGGGAGATAATATGGGAGGCAACGGCTTTGTCAATACTGGATTCGGGTTCAACGATCAGGGATTCGATAACACTGGGAAGTATGGCTTTAATGCTCAAGGCTTTGGGCAAGACGGTTATGGCGCGACCAACCAGGGTTACGGAGGCTTTGGAAACGGAAACGGCGCGGGGTTTATGGCTTTTGGTCCTGCTGGAGGAGTTCAAGGGTACGACAACAGAGGCCGAGGTCCGGGGATGAATCAGATCAGAGCTGGACGTAATAATGGATATGATGGGTATGGGGCTGGAAATGGTATGTGGCAAGAAGATCAGCAGGAGGACGCCTTCTCCGGAGGAGGTTTCGAAGGGCCGATGGATGACTCCCAGAAGATCAGAATGCTAGAAGAGCAGATGAGGGGAGTCTTAAACCAAAGTGCTGTGGGTTTGGACATGGCAACAATGGGTTTGGTACCTGGCTTGAGGGTGCCAATTAAATTCAAAGCTCTTGCGTTTGACAAGTATAAAGGAGACACATGTTCGAAAGTGCATGTACGAGCTTATTACAGAAAGATGTCTGCATACTCAACTGATGAAAGAATGCTAATGCATTTCTTTCAAGATAGTCTGTCGGGTCCTTCCCTAGAATGGTACATGGGGTTGGAGCCAACTGATATCAAGACATGGAAGCAATTAGCAGAGGCATTTGTAGCTCACTACAAGTATAACAGCGACTTGGCACCCAATCGGGTCCAGTTGGCGGGACTGTCGCAGAAGAAGGGGGAGAGCTTTAAAGAGTATGCGCAAAGGTGGCGCGATATGGCTGCCCGGGTCCGTCCTCCTGTAGAAGATAAGGAAATGAATGACATGTTTGTCGGCACATTCACCGGTCTGTTTCATGATATGCTGTTTCACACGTCTCTGGCCAGTTTTTCAGACTTGATTCTGATGGGAGAAAAGATTGAACGTAATATTAAGCAAGGAAAGTTCCAGGTTGAGGAATCGACTGCATCTGGCAGTAATAGGAAGGCTTTTGGTGGGCGCCGTCAGGGCGAGGCAAGCGCAGTATTTGGAGACCGAGGCCGAGGCCGAGGCAGGGGACGAGGTCAATATCGTCAGCCGCAGCAGGTGGCGAGTGTTACTATCCCGTACCAACAGCAACCACTCCAGCAACAACAACCGGTTCAGCAACAGCCAATGCAACAGCAGCAGCAGCCTCAGCAGGGGGCACAGCAGGCTCAGCGAAGATTCCAGGGTAGTAAACCGAGAAGAGTGTTTGAGAAGCCTCCCTCAACCTATGCATATTTGTTGCAGACATTGTTGGGATTGAATTTGGTAGAGAAAAGAACTCTAGCACCGATAACGGGAGCTCCCCCGTTTGGTTACGATGCAAGTAGGCACTGTGAGTTTCATTCTGGGGCTCCAGGCCACGATATAGAAGGTTGCCATGCTTTTAAGCATGTGGTGCAGGATCTTTTGGACAATAAGACTATCAATTTCGGAACGGCAGGTCCGAATATAGTGCAGAAACCCATGCCTAATCACGGGGCTAACGCCATTCTGACTGAGGAAGGGTTAAATCTGATTATGAATGTCGATGATTTAAAGACGCCGCTGAGCGAGATAAAGAGCCGACTGTTACAAGGGGGTGTTTACCCGGGATGTGACGAGTATTGCTTAGACTGTTGGACCCTAGCTGGGGGGTGTGATGATTTGAAGAAGGGCATTCAGGCTTTAATTAATGAAGGCATATTGCAGTTTGACCAAGCAGCAACTAAAGAGCCTGCAGGGGCAGTAGCAGATGATCAGAATGATGTGGCCACGGTAACGATTCCTCGGAAGACAATCACTATTGCAGCACCAGCTCAGCGACCACTGATCACCATAACTAAGGCCGGGCCGATCCCGTACGAAAACACGAAAGCAGTCCCATGGTCATATGGGTTGGAAGTATATTGTGACGGGATAAAAATTGATGTTAATAAGCAGCCAGCCGAGACTGTGGATAATGTTGTTGGCTCAGGAGGTATGACAAGAAGTGGTAGGATCTTTATATCCCCCGAAGTGGAAGCCGAAAGACTAGCGAAAGGAAAAGGGAAAGTGGTTGAGAATGGCCCAGTGCAAGCAAGTGACAAAGAATCGGCGTCAAAAGACGTAGAAGAGTTCATGCGCTTGATTCGAAAAAGTGATTATAAAATTGTGGAGCATCTGCAGCAGACACCGTCCAAAATATCTATCCTGTCATTGCTGTTGTGTTCGGAAGCCCACAGGAATGCGTTGCTGAAAGTCCTGGATACTTCTTTTGTACCCCAAGACGTCTCCGTGAATCAGCTGGAAGGAGTGTTGGCACATGTGAATGCAGGCCACAGCCTGGGATTTACTGACTTTGACTTGACTCCGAAAGGGAGAGATCATAATATGGCGCTGCACGTATCTGTTGAGTGTAGAGGATCAGTAATGTCGCACGTATTGGTTGACACCGGGTCGTCTTTGAATGTGCTACCCAAAAAGGCGATGATGAAGCTGGATGTTAGAGGAATCTTGTGCACACCCAGCGACTTGGTAGTCAGAGCGTTTGACGGCACGTGGAGAACAGTCTTTGGATCGATCACATTGCCTCTACAGGTGGGGCCGGAAGTGTTTGCAACTGAGTTTTATATCATGGATATACAGCCTGCGTACAGCTGCTTGCTTGGAAGACCCTGGATTCATGGGGCGGGGGCAGTCACGTCCACCCTGCATCAGAAGTTAAAATATATGGTCGGAGACAGCGTAGTCACCGTGTGCGGAGAGGAAGACATCCTGGTCAGCCATCTATCGTCATTTAAATATGTGGAAGTCGACGGAGAGATCCACGAAACACCCTGCCAGGCATTTGAAGGGTTGTGCATCAAGGACAAAGGTCCCGGGCCGAGCAAAGTGCCAGAAATAGCCGTCTCATCGTATAAAGAAGCTCAAGCTCTGGTAGAAGCAGGAGAAGCGAAGGGCTGGGGTAAAGTGCTAGACATCCCTGTGAAGATGGACCGGTTCGGGCTGGGATACCGGCCGTCGTCATCAACTCCTTCCGTAGGGGCACCTCGTTTCAGAGGGCCAATCACTATCTCTGCCAGTGGAGTATGCCATGAGACCGTCAATGCTGCTTCGGAGTCTGACGAAGGAGACAGCGACTGTGATATGGATGCCTGGATTCAGCCAAGCACGCCAGGACAAGGACTGTGCAACTGGTCTATTCAGGAGCTTGTTCCTGTGACTTTTAAACAGTAATGCTTTGCTTTATTAATTGTTGAATAATCTGATGTCTTGCCCGGGGCATCAGGATTTGCTTAGGGCTGTGTTGTTATGAACATCGCGTGTCAATCATTAAATAAATGGCGTTTTTTTCATGTGCAAATACTGTAATCCCTGTCTTTCTTGTTTTGTATTTTTCAATAAAATGGCAACGTGGTTATCCGCTTTATACGCATTTTGAAACACTTAACCATTCCTTTTGCAGGATAACATTTTCAGATGACATCCTTGAACCACCTATGACTCGTCCCGACTTTGAGCACCCGGTATTTCAGGCCGAAGAAGAGGTTGTCGAAGATAGTGACGTTCCTGAAGAACTGTCTTGGTTGGTGAAGCAAGAGGAGAGAGCCATTCTGCCTCACGATGAGGTCATCGAAATTATCAACTTGGGGTCGGAAGGGGTTGAGAAGAATATTCGTATCGGAGCCGCACTGCAGAGTGATATCAAGCGAAGACTGGTTGAAATGCTCCGAGAGTATAGTGATGTATTCGCTTGGTCGTATGAAGATATGCCAGGGCTCGATACAGACATGGTTGTGCATCGCCTGCCACTGAAAGAAGGTTGCCCGCCGGTCAAGCAAAAGCTTCGCAAAACTCGACCAGATATGGCAGTGAAGATCAAAGAGGAAGTCCAAAAACAGTGGGACGCTGGTTTCCTGGCTGTGACAAAGTATCCCTCATGGGTTGCCAACATCGTACCAGTGCCAAAGAAAGATGGCAAGGTTCGAATGTGCGTGGATTATAGAGATTTGAATAAAGCAAGCCCAAAAGACGATTTTCCACTTCCTCACATTGACGTGTTAGTTGATAATACTGCTCAATACTCCGTATTCTCCTTTATGGATGGCTTTTCAGGCTATAATCAGATTAAAATGGCGCCAGAGGATATGGAGAAGACCACTTTCATAACGCCTTGGGGAACATTTTGCTATAAAGTGATGCCCTTTGGTTTGAAGAATGCTGGGGCAACATATCAGCGTGCGATGACGACTCTTTTCCACGATATGATGCATAAAGAGATCGAAGTTTATGTTGACGATATGATTGCCAAATCCCAAACGGAGGAAGAGCATCTGGTAAATCTGCTGAAATTGTTTAAAAGGCTTAGGAAGTTCAGGCTGAGGCTGAACCCTAACAAATGCACCTTCGGGGTGAGATCGGGTAAACTGCTGGGGTTTATCGTAAGCGAAAAAGGAATAGAGGTCGATCCTGCTAAAATAAAAGCAATCCAAGAAATGCCGACGCCTAAAACAGAGAAAGAGGTGCGCGGGTTTTTAGGGAGGTTGAACTACATCGCCCGGTTCATATCTCACCTAACGGCCACGTGTGAACCATTATTCAAGCTGTTGAAGAAAGATCAAGCTGTAACATGGAACGAAAATTGTCAAAAGGCGTTCGATAAAATAAAGCAGTATTTGCAGGAGCCTCCTATTTTGATACCCCCAGTGGCAGGGAGACCCTTGATAATGTATTTGACGGTTCTTGAGGGAAGCATGGGTTGTGTTCTCGGTCAACACGACGAGACGGGGAGAAAAGAACATGCGATCTATTACCTGAGTAAGAAATTTACAGATTGTGAATCTCGGTATTCAATGCTGGAGAAAACTTGTTGCGCGCTAGCCTGGGCCGCCAAGCGTTTGAGGCAGTACATGCTGAATCATACAACCATGCTCATCTCGAAGATGGATCCTATCAAATATGTATTTGAAAAGCAGGCGTTGTCAGGCAGAATTGCCCGTTGGCAGATGGTCTTGACTGAATATGATATTCAATACGTCTCGCAGAAGGCTATAAAGGGGAGTGTGCTGTCTGAGTATCTGGCGGAGCAGCCTATTGAAGAGTACCAATCGATGAGATTTGATTTTCCTGACGAGGATATCATGTATCTACAGATGAAAGATTGTGAAGAGCCGTTGCCAGATGAAGGACCGGAGTTGGGTTCCAAATGGAAGATGATATTTGACGGAGCTGTGAATGCTTACGGTAGCGGAATAGGGGCAATCATCACCACGCCACACGGGTCGCACATCCCGTTTACTGCCCGACTGACCTTTGCTGTTACCAATAATGAGGCCGAATACGAAGCTTGTATAATGGGGCTTGAAGAAGCCATTGATTTGCGAATCAAACATCTGGACGTATACGGAGACTCAACTCTGGTGGTGAATCAGATCAAAGGGGAATGGGAGACACGGCAGCCTAATTTGATACATTACATGAATTATGCAAGGAGATTGTTGCCTTTCTTCGACAAGGTTGAATTGCATCATGTACCGCGGGCAGAGAATCAAATGGCTGACGCCCTGGCCACTTTGTCTTCCATGTACAAGGTCAACTTCTAGAACGAAGCTCCCCAAATCACTATCTCTCGGCTGGACAGGCCAACTTATGTATTTGCTATTGATGAAGCATCTGATGGCAAACCATGGTATTTCGATATCCTTAATTTCCTGAAGAATAAAGAGTACCCGGTTGGGGCATCCAGTCAAGATCAGAAGACTCTCAGGAGATTAGCGGGTAATTTCTACTTGAATCCGGATGGTGTCTTATACAGAAGAAACCACGATTTGGTGCTGTTGCGTTGTGTAGACGAAAGAGAGGCAAAGTTGCTCATGGAGGAAATTCACGAAGGTACCTTTGGTACGCATGCTGGTGGGCATGCTATGACGAGAAAGCTGCTGAGGGCAGGTTACTTTTGGCTGACGATGGAAACTGATTGTTTCAAGTTTGCGAGGAAGTGCCACAAGTGCCAGATCTATGCCGATAAGATCCATGTGCCTCCAAGTCCTCTAAATGTGATGACATCGCCATGGCCATTCTCGATGTGGGGAATCGATATGATTGGAAAGATCGAGCCGACGGCTTCTAACGGGCATCGGTTCATCCTAGTAGCAATCGATTATTTCACCAAGTGGGTGGAAGCGGCATCTTACGCAAATGTAACGAAGCAAGTGGTGGCCAGATTCATTAAGAGAGATATTATTTGCCGATATGGAATCCCCGAGCGGATAATCACGGACAATGGTTCAAACCTGAACAACAAAATGATGAAGGAGCTCTGTCAGAATTTCAAGATCGAACATCACAACTCCTCCCCTTACCGACCCAAGATGAATGGCGCTGTCGAGGCGGCCAATAAGAATATCAAGAAGATCGTTCAGAAAATGGTGGTGACCTATAAGGATTGGCACGAGATGCTACCTTTCGCTTTGCACGGTTATCGTACGACGGTACACACATCAACCGGGGCAACCCCGTTCTCGTTAGTATACGGAATGGAAGCGGTGCTACCATTAGAAGTTGAGATCCCTTCTCTGAGGGTATTGCGAGACGTTCAGCTGGACGAGGCAGAATGGGTAAAAGACAGGTTGAATCAACTGAGTTTGATGGATGAGAAGAGACTAGTTTCTCTAGCATACGGTCGTTTGTACCAGAGCCGAATGAAGAAAGCGTATGATAAGAAAATACATCCGCGAAGCTTTCAGACAGGCGACCTTGTGCTAAAGAGAATTCTCCCGCCGCAGGCAGATCACAGGGGCAAGTGGACCCCCAACTACGAAGGGCCATACGTTGTCAGGAAAGTATTTTTAGGAGGAGCGTTGTTGTTGTCCACTATGGACGGTGAAGACTTCATGTCACCTGTGAATTCGGACGCAGTTAAAAAATACTTTGCTTAAAATAGACCCGCTGGACAGAAAAAAGAGAGTCCAGGCAAAAATGGGGCATCCTGGCGAACCAAAAACAGAATGAAAGGTTCGGGCAAAAATGAGGGATAAAATTGAAAAATGTACACCCGCGAAGTTGAAAACCTACACTGGGCGACTTCGGCAAAAAGGGGTATCCCGGTGAACTGAAAACCCGTAAAGGGCGGTTCACGCAAAAGTTAGGGATTTGAAAAGCAAATGACCGCGGTCCGAATTTGATAATGGCAATGAGCATCAATGCGGGAGAATGCATTTGAGGAGTCAGTTATCTGATACAATCTCTTCAGAAGTGGGGATACCGGGAAAGCATTAGGGTCGGACGAGTCATGGGAGGATCAGTTCGTGGTGTTCATCTGCATCCCGTTGCCAACATGTGTACAAATTTAAGTCGTCAATATTTATGCTTCTTGTGCATACTTGTATACTTGTGTAGTTGCTTTGTGTAGCTTCCTCATTTCAGGAGTTACATCCCGTGTACAAAACTCCGCCCATTCGGGGGCCCAATCAATAAAATACGTTATTCAGTACTTGACACTGTTCTTTACTGTTTTGTGCATGATTAACGCCTAAGTTTGATGAAACTAGCGTGTGTATAACATCACTGGCCCTTGCCAACAGTTGCTAAAGCTTTGAATTAACTGAAAACAACGTCACTAACCTGAATTGATTTGGTTGCATAGACTTGTCTTGTCTTGTTTGTGTTGTTGCAGGTTTCATAACCGTACGAGGAAGATGATCAAAAGATTGCGATAATTAAAGACTCAGCCCTCACGCAAGTCATGCAGGTTCTTCCTGAAGAAGGATAGAACTCTCCAGCTAGTCGTAGCTTGTGCAAAAGGATTGCCCAGCAAAGTCGTTCATCCTCAGCAGAATTGACGATTCAAAGATTGTAGGCTGCATGCAGGCAGTGTGGTGTCCCCCGGAAGGATTCCTTATCTCAAGCAGAGGGGTTCAGCCTCAGAAGATTAATATTTCCAAATTGGTGAGCTGTATTCAGGCGGTTTCCCTTTCCCCGCAAGGTCATTTATTCTTCCCCAGTGGAGTCAGTTAATTTTCCCCAAGAGAATCATCCCATCCCCAGCGGAATTCTCCTTTCAGCAAATGTCCTTTCCTCCCAGTGGAACTCGAAGATCAAGACCCTCCCCAGCAGAGTTGGTGGTGGTTCCTGTCATTTATTTTGTCAGGGATACCGTGTAATATCAGTTCGCTCTCCAGCAGAAAGTCCGATCATACTGCGCACATCTGCTACTCCCCAGCAAAGTTATGTTCCCCAGCAGGGGGTTACCTCAACAGGGTGTTTGGTTTGAGTTCCCAGTTTCCCAGCAGGGTTGACTTCACCCTTCCAGCATTTATTTTGCTGGAATAATTCTGTAGCATCTGGCTATCCCCAGCGGAATCGGCGTTATCTCCAGCATTTATTTTGCTGAAGCAGTTTCTGTACTCTAGCAGCTCGGGTGGAGAGAGCACTTGCTCAAATGAACTACCAAACATTCAAGATCTTGGCATGGGACATCCAATGATAATGTCGGTTTCGGCCGTATTCCCCACAGAGTTATCAGGATAAGTTTCTCTTTATTCCCAGGCAGAGTTAGTTGTCATCAGGGGTTCCATGAATCAGAATTTCGGAGGCCACCGCCGGTTATCAGAATAGGCGTCCGATAGTTTGGTTTCCAGATATCCCCAGTAGAGTCCGCCTCAAAGTCGTTGTCACGTCAGTGCTAAAGAAGTTTGTGGGTTGGGATCAATGAAGAACTAAGTCTTGACGTGGACAATTTATTCCTATATTGACGGGATTTCTTCAGAAGTGGGCGTCCTAACGTAGACAGATTTATTTCCCGGGGTTGATGAAATGTGTTAGTCCTAACGTGGACAGGTTCGGGTTCTCGGAATTGGTGGAATGTGAAGCCACGACGTTGACAAAGCTGATTACTCTTTGTGTGGGTGTCCTGACGTGGACTATTTACTCTCAGCGGTTATCTTTCTTCGTGTTGGTGAAGCGTGGGTCCTTACGTGGACAGATCGGACGAAGATGTGAGTCCTGACGCGGACAAGTTTTATTTTCTCAGCAGAGGAGACGTGAGTCCTGACGTGGACAAGTTTTATTTCCCCAGCGGTCGAAGATGCCTGAGTCCTGACGTGGACAAATCAAGACGAAACATGGGTTCTGACGTGGACGAGGTTATTCCTTACGTGGAAAGAGATGTATTCCTGACGTGGAAAAGAAGTTGATTCCTTACGTGGAAAGATGGGAGTCCTTACGTGGAAAAATCAGAAAAATGATTCCTTACGTGGAAAGAAAGAGATTATTCCTTACGTGGAAAAATTTAGTCCTGACGCGGACAAATCAAAGTTTGATTCCTAACGTGGAAAGATTGAGTCCTTACGCGGACACATAGGAGAAGGATTCCTTACGTGGAAAGAGCGGAGTCCTTACGTGGACAGATTAAGATGGCATTCCTTACGTGGAAAAATGTAGTCATGACGCGGACAAATCGGAAAGAGTTGGTTTCCTTACGTGGAGAGATTGGGGTCCTTACGTGGACGGATTCAAGAAAAGTTGATTCCTGACGTGGAAGAATGATGTACTCCTTACGTGGAAAGGTGAGTCCTAACGTGGACAGGTTCAGAACCAAAGTTGTATTCCTTACGCGGAAAGATTGGAGTCCTGACGCAGACATATCGAGTTGTACTGGAGTCCTTACATGGACAGATTGATACGGTTCTCCTTACGTGGAAAAAGAAGATTGCATCCTGACGTGGAAAGATGGAAAGTTTAGTCCTGACGTGGACAGATGCAGAAGAGATGATTCCTCACGTGGACGGTGGTACTCCTAACGTGGAAGAGTTTATTCCTAACATGGACGATTTATCTTTGACGAGAAGGCAGACGAGCCGTCCCCAGCAAAGTTGTTGAAGTTTTTCCGAGTTGACAGCAGATAGAGTCCTGACGTAGACAAGCAAAGGACGAAGTTTCCGATGATTCAATCTTTTTCAAGATGATGAGAAGAATCCTCCAGCACGGTCGCACGAGATCAGTGGGTTGCCGTAACAGTCAGATTCAGCTGATGAATTTCGTTCCCCAAGCAGTGGCGCAGTTCATTTCTGCGGTTGGCAAATTTCTGGGGTTTCTTAGTATTCAACCGTCTCGTACCACGAATGTGTGAAGGCCGTTCTCTCTTCACCCAATCGGGTCCAAGTCGCTTGAATAGGGGCAGCTGTTGCACCCTAGAATTTTCCCAACCTTATTCACTTGGTTTATGTTTCAATATCATTAGCATTTGCATATAGAGTCATGTACATAGACTAACCATCTGCATAGCATAGCATGGCAAGTCATTCAACAGGGGACCAATCATTATTCTCATCTCTAGAGGCCTATCAAGAGGTTATTATCCTAATTCCATCTCATTCAAATCATCAGAAAAGAATTTGAGAGCAGAGACTTCAGCAGATCAAGCCTTGAGTCTATCTCCTATCTGAGGGTATCTGAGGGTCAACAAGGGGGTTGTGAGCTGTGAATGAAAGGAATGGAGAGTATCTAGACATCATTAGAGGCTTAGAAAGTCATTTGGAGAAGAAAACAGGTGGTTGATGTGATCACAAGAATTGCAGTTGAAGACAGTCAACTAGGGTTTCATCTGGGTCAACCCTAGGTCAACCCTAGGTCAATTGATTGATTTGAGGACATTCAGGTCTATTGGAGAGATGTGGGGTTCATCATTTGACATGGAGAATAAGGATATGTTGTTGTGCTAAGAAGAAATCAAGAGGAATCAAGGAGAAGAGGAGTTTCTAAATTAGGGTTTCTATGTAAAATCCCCTAGTTTAGGTCAAATTTCCAAGCAAGATAAGTCAAAATGCAAGCTTCAAATGGATCCTTGGCCAACATTGAACTTGTAGAGGATCTCAAGACCTTTAATTTGAGTGGTGGAAGACATCAAGGAGATTTATAGAACTCAAGTTATGGTCCTTGCAAGTTACAGGTCATCTGAGGTATCTGAAATTTTGTCTGTGAAAGTGACTTGACTTCCAAGCAACTTTTACCCCTCAAGGAGATTTCAAATGAATTTCTGGTAAACATAATAATTGTTCCTCATTGTCTTAGCTTTCTAGAATGGTATGGTATGCCTTCATATGATGTGTGGAACTCAACTTATGGTCTTGGCAAGCAAAGGGTATTTTGGTCATTTGTGAATTACAGGTCATTTTAACCTATGTCCAAAACTCATACAAGGAGGCCTCAAATGGAAAAACTTACAACATAAAACTTGCTCCAAATGACATTATGAGTCTAGAAAAGTGACCATGAGAGATTGGAAAGATTCATATCACAAGGTTTCAAAATTGGTGAATTTAATGAAGAAAAATGGCTTAAAAAATGGTATTTTTCATATCTTGGCCAAATGATGCAAAATTATAGGTCATTTTGAATGGAAAAGGCATTTTAAAGACATTGGCTAAAGTGGAATTTTGAGCTTAGTTCATAATTTGTGAGTTATCCATGGTTGTTTGAATTGAAAGTAACATAATCCAAATTGAAAAGGAAAAATGCAAGGGAAATTTCTCCAATGTTCTAGGAGGTTCCTACATCATCTATATATTCATACAAGCTGATTCATGCAAGGGTTGGTGCTCCCATTTGTTCAAAGCTTCAATTTTCATCCATTTTCTCATTCTTGCAAAAACTACTCAAACTCCCTCAAATCTTGATCATTTTGCAAAGTTCTTGATCCCATCATTCTCTACAATCATCATATAACCAGTTTCAAGCAAGATCCAGTGGAAATAGTTCCAAAATCATGTGTTGTAAGTTCATTCTCAAAAGTGCAAGACAAATCCATTACAAGAATTCAGAGTGTTTGGGCAAGAGTAGATGCATACAGAATCAAGATCCAAGCACATTGATCAAGTTTAAGCCATTGCTGAGCTCGAAGTGAAGGATTCACCATTCTGTTTTTCAAATTATACCAGGTATGTTCTCCATTCAAATTGGCTTGATGTAGTTAGCATGACATAGGTTTGTTAGGATAATAGTGACCTAGGTGGTTAGAGGAGTAATCCTGAAGCTTTTAGTGTGAATTGGTGAAGATTCTTGCATGAGCCATAAAACTGTTTTGATCCATAACTAGGAGATTAGTGAGTGGTGGCTCATTTGGATTAGTGTAGCATGATCAGTGATGCTTGATTAATGTTCTGTTAGCAAGAGATTAGGGTTTAGTGAAGGTCAGAATTGAGGCAGCCATGGAAGGGAAGCTATCGTGTTTAGTGATTGGGTGAAGTTTAACAAGAACTGATGATGTAGTTGCATTCTACGTGGAAA
The DNA here is from genome assembly GCA_963859935.3 of Lathyrus sativus. Taxonomy (NCBI): domain Eukaryota; kingdom Viridiplantae; phylum Streptophyta; class Magnoliopsida; order Fabales; family Fabaceae; genus Lathyrus; species Lathyrus sativus. The sequence continues at coordinate 474,053,185 of OZ012738.1, forward strand.
ATGAAGCAAGTTTGGTGTTTGTAGTTTTGATTTTCATGAGGAGATGAGGGAGAACCGAATGCTTGAATATGGAATCGTGCATGGAGGGTATCTGAAACCCTAGGGAGTCCAAGGTTGATGATGACTCCAAAGCCGTAGGATGCACGTTTGACCTTGGACTGGAGGGTGGCATCGGACGGTCCACGCGTAGCCTGAGTTTGGTGGGAAAATTTAAAATCTAAAACGCACCGTTTCACTAATTGGGGGGATTGGGCTCAGACAGCTATTCGCACCCCCCAATTTAGTAAGCCCAACGCGCTGAACTAGGGTATCCTGCTATTCTCACCCCCTCTGGCTATTTCTTTATATTTTCTTTATTATTTTCTTTTCATTTTTCATTCATTTTAAAAAATTCATAATAAATGGAAAAATCATCATTGTTAATTCATTCTTTTTGCATATTTTTCTTTGGGATGTCAAGAAAATTATAAAAAATAAAAATGGCATTTTATTTTTTATTTGATATTTTTCCCATATTTTCTAAATAAATAGCATTTTACATAATTTCATTTCATACATGATTTTGATATTTTTTGTTCTATTAATTGCTTCAATATTTTTCATCCATTCTTTTTAGGTTGTTTAGGTTAGACATTGAACTTGTAGATTCAATTTAGTTCCCATTTTTAGAAGTTAATTTTAGGTGTTTAGTGTAGGTGAGAATAACATGGACAAAACTAGGGTTTTAGGTGATGACTTAGGAGAATCAATTCATTTCCCTTAGGGCTCAGGGTTTGACCAGTTTAGCTATGGGACTATAGGGGCTATGGGTAGTTATTAGATCCCTTAGAAAAAGTCAGGATTCCCCCTACTGCTATTAATGTACTGTATATCTGATTGACTGGTGTGGTGTGCCCTCTGGGGATTATTGCTTGCTTGTGTGGGTATTGGGATTGTCTGGGGACTTGGGAGAGCTGAGGACTTGAGGAGATGAAGACCATTGGAGATCCAGAGATTGAAGAACAACTGCCAGAGTTGGAGAGGAGGTTCTTGCTAGCAGCTGCTGAGGAGACTAGGGTTTAGGAGCTAGGCAGAGCTCTAGATTAGGAAGATTGCTTCTCAAACATAGATGGCTTTGTTTGCCTCTATCCTTTCTCTATGATTCAAAGTCTCTTTCAAATATCCACCTCCTTCCTTTGGAAGGATCAGTGAATATATTTGAGAGATAGAACTTTTGAGGGAAAACTTTCTGTTTAATGTTAACAGTTGATGAACCACCCTTGGTAGGTAGTTAACTGTCTAACATTCACTCACTTCATCTGGTTGGCTGATGTTCATCCTGGAGCCTGAGACTTGAAGAAAAGCCATTGCAAATAGAAGACTGATGATCAAAGCCCTTACCTGAAGATCATGAAGAGGGAGATTTATGCTTGTTGAAGCCCATCAATAATTGGAGATTACTTGGAGCTAGATGTTGATTCAGAGTTGCTGAAGCTGTGTGTTTTATTGCTGCATTTCATTGCTGATGTATTGATTGGTTTTCTGGACTGTATTGTTTGCTGTTTACCCTGTGGGGTTGAAAGTGAAGTCTGTTCACTTTTGCCTATTGTTTTCTAGGTTCGAGGTCGAGTGGGACTCCCTTGCCTCGCTTGTACTGTTGCATCCATGCATTTTACTGCTTTATTATATCTGTTATTGTTTCTGTTTCTGCCTATCCCGTAGGATCTCTGTTTCTCTCTGTGCAAGAGAGGAGCATGATAGACACTAGGTCTTAACCCATGCATGATAACATTAGGTTAGTCTGATTCCCTTCGCAACCGTAGGTTAGAGTTCTGTCTCTTCTTTCTCAAAACAAACAGAAAAACACAATAAATATTTCAAACACAATAAAAGACACTTCTTCCGTAAAAGAACGTGAACTCATCAAGACGTCATTTTTGTCCGCCGGGACTGCTAATCAAGAAAACCTTTTTCAGAAGGAATAAAATCAACCAAGACAAGCTTGTGTCGTACGTGGCCCGAACTACGTTTGCTCTGATCTTCCATGCCGTATGGAAGTACGTAGGCATAGGATGCGATATCCTAGCGAGCAACCTTCCCCTCCTTTCCCGTAGGTAGGCGAACTACGTTGACTCTGATTTCTCGTTCCAGACGGGAATACGTAGGCATAAAGTGCGATACTTTGCCGAGTCATTTTTATTTTCATTTTATTTTCTTTTTAACCCTCGACCCATAGTTTAGATAGAATAACAATCCATACCCGAAAACAAGCGTGGATCCCGTCGAGTACGACGGACGTGAGGGGTGCTAATACCTTCCCCTTGCGTAACCGACTCCCGAATCCAGGTTTTGGTTGCGACGACCATACCTTTCCCATGTTGTACGAGGTTTACTCTGAGTGTTTCCTTTCCCTCCCGTGGGATAAATAACGCACGGTGGCGACTCTTCTGTTCAGCCGGCGCCGATTTTCGCAGTAGCGACACCGTCGACTGAGAAATTTGGTGTTTTAGACGTCCAACAGTTTGTCGGCATATTTGCACCATCATTGCCTCCTGTCAAATTGGCCACGTGACAGTCGCTTCCCGACGTGATGATGGCGCCTTTCTCTACCATAATTTTCAAGAATTTTAATCATTTTAACCACTTTCCCACGTCAAAACCAACTCCTACTCATCACTCTTCTTTGAAGGAGAAACTGAAAAGCCTTCGAGCCTCTTCGTCGCCAACAAGTTTAACTATAAATAGTTCCCTTGTTATTTTTTAGACTTTTTCCAACACTCCCTTTCTTGCTGCTCTTTCTCTGAAACAAAAACACACTCCAGTTCTTCTTACTACCATATTCAATGGCTTTCTCACCTGTTTCTCAGACCAACACTACTAGAAACAACCCCATTGCTTTTGTCATTTCAGAGGCGAATTCTCGTAGGCCTTTTCCCAACCCCACTTCTACTGATGAAGCTGTGGTGGACGCTTGGAGGCATCAGATGATCATCCCTTTCGCAGTGGCTGGAAAGTTGCATGCATTCCATGGCCCTTACGGGTTACACCTTCGACTTAAAGTTTATGGCGCCAAAGGCCAGGGTTTTCTGATTGATGCCAACCCCAGGAAATAAAGACTATCTCGTATGGTTGAACAAGGTCCAGAACAAGCGTCAGGACCAGTGGAAAAGAGTTGGCATTTTCGACGCCATTCAACTCTCCAAGAATGCTCACAGGGTCAACCCCTGTCTGTTGCTGGCGTTGATGTTCTTTTGGGAAGGCTCGACAAACACCTTCCAATTACCTTGTGGTATGCTGATTCCTACTCCCTTCTGACCACGCAGGAGACTCCCAACAAGACACTCTTTATGAAATATCTTACTATGTTTGCTGAGGCAAACACTTTTGTCCCTAGAATGGCCCCCTTCGTGCACCGAAGATTTGGGTCGTCTTGGTTCCAAAACCCTTTTCCTAGTGCTGCCCCTAGAATAGCTGCACTGTCAAACTCAATATGGAGAACTTTTCTAACTCCAACAATGTTGTCGTTCCGAATCGAGTCGAGCAACACTGGTTATGGGTTCATGAAATACCAGCCCAACCTAGTTGCCCGATAATTTGGACTGAGCCAAATGCTGCAAAAACCACTAGTTTGGCATCCCTCTGACATCGTGTGGGCTGGTCGACAGCTTAACTTGGCGGGGCATAAGAATTATCTCAGGTTCACTAGGTCGACTCAACATCTGGAGCTTCCAGTCTTCTGTTACAAACCATCGTTCTTTACCACCAAAAGTTTTAATGTTTGGTGGTCGGAGTACCAAACTCAAAATTTTAACCATGACCTTTTTCTGGAGAATGTGGTCGATGCCTTTGCGGCTTTATCGGGCGAAGCCTCTATTTCATCGGTGCCTTTTGCGGACGAGAGACCAACTGGTGCTCCTGGGTATGTGTCGATAAAGGTAACACCTCTTTTCTTGCCTTTATTTTCTTGTACTTGAGTTTTGACATTCTATTTTGCTGACTGTCGCCCATTTCTTTAGGGTCACAAGAGAGACCCACTTGCGGTGTCGACTTCAACCATGCCAACCAAAAAAAAAAATAACTTCCAGCGCTTAGGTATGACACGTTTCTTATTGCTCCTGTCTCGTTTATCCCTGCTTGTCTACTCACGCTGTTTGTTCTGGTTAGGCCCCTGAGCAACTACTAGCTCCTGAGGTTGTGTTATCGGATGAGAGTACCCAGTCTCGATTTTTTCCTTCTGAGGCGTCGCATTCTTCTCCGGCTACACCTTTGAGGAGGAAGAAAAAGGTTACAGCTAAAAAGACGCCTCTCAAAGGGGCTACTTCGACCTCCAAACCTGTTGTCCCTGAGGACCTGATTGAGGTTTTCCACACAGTTATTACGGAAACCCCTCCATCACCCAAAATTGCTGAGGTATTCCTTTTTTCGTCCTCTTGTCGATATTCTCCCTGCATCTTCTTATTAACGTCTCCCGAGGAGATCTTGGCCTCGAAGGCGTCAAACCCAGCAGAGACATTGAAGTCCCTTCTTAAACTTCGCGGCTCTGTTGAGGCTGTTACTCCCGCCGGATCAAAAAACACTGTTGACCTAGCAGCGGATAACACTTTTACCCTCAAGCTGTAGGAATTAAGGTCATAGTTGTTTGAGGATGAATTTATGGAAGCAACCACTAAAGACCCCGTGGCTCGTGATGTCTTCAAAATTCTAGATGTGCTCTCAATGTTCGACGTGTCCTCCTCCACAACCAAATACTTTATCGAGTTTGAGGCTTTCTTCACCCAACTGGAGAAAGACGTGTCATTATACAAGCAAGCCGACACCCAGATTCGAGCTAAGATCAATAAGATGAAACAGGAGTGGTATCTCAGATCTGTCTGTGAGAAAAATTTAGAAGATTTTAAGGCCTCTCTGCGAACGCATTCTGACAAACATCATGCCCTCGACCAGCAAATATCTGACTATCGTTCTCAAATAGCAGAGCTTGAACGAAAAATTGCTGATGTCGAAAGGCAAAAGGATTTTTTGGATCCTGAAGCACCCTTACCGGCTAGGGAGGATATAGACCAGGATGTGGCAAAAGGGATTGCTCATGTCGAAGCCTCCTTGAAGATTAATAAAACCATTGACAAAATGCGGAAGAGGAAATTTGTTTTGGAGAGTAGGGTGGACCATGAGAGGACCCTGCTTGAAATTTTTAAGGTGAGGTTTCCAAAATAGCCATATTTTTCTTTTGCTGAAATTGTACTAATGAAATTCTATTTTTGAATCTGAATCTCTTGTAACATGGGTTTGTACTTTTTAAAATATTTCCCATAAGCATTGTTGCTAAATGCTTGGATTATTTGGAATGGTCCCTCCCAATTCGGGGACCACTTCCCTAACCTTTGGTCCTTTCGATTCGTCGGAAATATGGCCTTCCAGACATAGTCGTTGATTATGAAGGCCTTCTTCTTGATCTTCTTTTTGTATGCTTGGGCTACTCGAACCTTCTAGTGCAACAATGTGTCAAGTGCCGCCATCCTTTCTTCGTCTAGGTCCACCATTTCGTCCATCATCATGCTCGAATATTGCTCTGACAGGATGTCATGTTGACATTGGATGCGTATTGACTGTAGACGAACCTCCGCCGGAAAAACGACATCGTGACCAAATGCTAAACAAAAAGGAGACAAACCGATAGATTCTTTAGGAGACGTTCGACACGCCCACAATATCTGGTCCAACGTCTTGTGCCAGCTCTTGGGTTTTTGGGAAATGTGCTTTTTAATGAGCCCAATCACTATCTTGTTGGCTGCCTCGACTTGGCCATTTTCCTGTGCATAATAGGTGTGAAAGTGATTAGTTTAAACCCTTCCTCCGCTGTGAATTCTTGCATCTTCTAGCCAACGAATACTGATCCCTGATCCGTAGTGATCGTCTCAGGGGTGTGAAACTTGTATAAAATATGCTTTTGGACGAAGTTGATGATGGCCTCTTGGTCTACCTTTAACAATGGCACTGCCTCTATCCATTTTGTGAAATAATCTATTCCCACGAGGATAAATTTGTGTTGTATGGTAGAGGTGGGTCGAATCTCGCCTATCACATCCAACGCCCATCCTCGGAAAGGCCATGGCTTGACTACAGCGTGTAGTTCATCGGCTGGCACTCGCTGTATGCCTGCGTGCTTTTGGAAATCTTGGCAGCCTTTTGAGAAGTCTATGCATTCCTTGAGCATGCTTGGCCAATAGACTCCTTGTCAAAAAAGTACCCACTTCATTTCGTGTCTAGCTTGGTGGGCTCCGCATACCCCATTATGTACCTTTGATATTGCCAACTATGCGTCTGCTTCTCCCAAACACTTAAGCAATACCCCTTCTGGTGTCTTTTTGAACAACTCGTTTCCTATTAGAACGTAACTTAATGCTTGATGCTTGGTCTTTCTATCAGTGGTCGCCGTTGGTTTTCTTAGATATTCGACCAGTGGCCTTCTCCAATCCGTCGGGCATAAGTCGTCAACCATACAAACTGCGCAACTTTCCCAATTGTCGCTCCAAATTTCTGTCGGGGCACCCATTGCTCCGTCTTTACGCATACCAAATGATTTGGGTATCACTTTTTCCTTAACTATGATGAATTCTTTCAACCTGTCTTTCGAGACTTTGTACCCAAAGGCAATTTGTGCCAGTTTGTTAGCTTCTTAGTTGTCTAACTTGGACACGTGCGAAATACTGACAACCTCAAAGTGCTCCACAACTGTTTCTCCATCGTGAGGTACATCACCAGATGTTCTTTGACGCATTTATATTCTTTGGTGAGTTATCTGATGACTAGTTCAGAATCGCCCTTAATTTCGATGCTCTTGGCGCCTAGTCTTTTGAGAATCCTTAATCTGACGATCAAGGCTTCGTATTCCGCCTCGTTATTGGAGCATTTTTCTTCGACCCTACACTTAAACTTGGTTGGATGACCTTGAGGGGAAATTATTAGGACACCTATTCCGGCTCCATTTTTGTGGCTCGACCCATAGAAGTACAACTTCCAGGGGTCGCTGTTGACCGTGCAAAGTGGTTGTTCGACCACTGCATGGTCGACCATGAAGTCTACCACTACCCGCCCTTTCATAGCCCTCAGAGGGACATGAGTGAGGGAGAATTCAGTTAGTGCCAGGGCCCACTTTCCAATTCGACTGTGCAAAATGGGCTTAGACAACATATGTTTGATAACATCAAAATGCGAAGAAACGTAAACTTCGACCGATTTAATATATTGTTTTAATTTCGTACATGAAAAATACAAGCATAGGCATAACTTTCCAATCAAGGAATACCTAGTTTCAGCATCAACTAACATTCGACTAAGGTAATAAATGGGCCTTTCGAAACCACTATCCTCCTCCTGAGCTAACATGTTCCCTATAGTTGTGTCGGACGCTGCAATGTACAACTTCATGTTTTTATTTGTACTAGGTGGCAACAAAACAGGAGGCCTTGTGAGATATTCTTTAATGGTGTCAAAAGCCTCTTGTTGCTCTCGTCCCCAGTAGAACCCGCTTTCTTTCTTGGCTTTCAGCAATGGTGAGAATACCTTTGTCTTGCCACTTAGATTTGATATGAATCTTCTCAAGAAGTTAACCTTCCCCAACAATGACTGGAGTTTCTTTTTTGTCGAAGGAGGCTTGAGGTCCATAATTGCCTTTGTTTTGTTCTGATTTATCTCAATGCCTTTCTTGTGGACCACAAACCCCAGGAAATCTCCTGCATGTACACAAAAAGCACAGTTTAGTGGATTCATTTTTAATCCATATTTACTCATTCTCTCAAATGAGCGTTGAAGGTGGTTCAGATGGCCAACCTCTGACGACGATTTTATGACCACGTCGTCGATATATACCTGCATGAACTTTTCAATGAAATCATGGAAGATAGCGTTCATAGCTCTTTGATAGGTTGCTCTGACGTTTTTTTAAACCGAATGGCATTACCAACCATTCATAAGTTCCGAACTCCCCTGGGCATCGAAATGTCGTTTTGAGAACATCTTCCTCAACTATGAAGATCTGGTTATATTCGGAATATCTGTCAAGCATACATAGATATTCAAAACTAGCGGTTGAGTCGACCAGCATTTCCGCCACGGGAATTGAATACTCATCTTTAGGGGTGGCACTATTCCAATCTCTGAAATCTATGCAGACTCTCAAGGTGCCATTTTTCTTGACGACCGGGACTATGTTTGCCAACCACTCGACATACCTCGCTGTGCGGATAAACCGACTTTGTAGCAATCTTTCAATCTCCTTCTTGATTTTCAGCATGACTTATGGGGAAAACCTATGTGGTTGTTGCTTCACTAGTCTCCTACCTGGTTGGATGGATAACCGGTGTTCTACAACCCTATGATTTAGCCCTGGAATCTCGCCGTAATCCCAGGAAAAACAATCCTTGTACTATTTCAATACCTCAATCACTTTGGCTCTCATCTTTGAACCAATCTTGGTACTCACGTATGTAGGCCTTTTTGTGGTTCCATCCCCTAAATCAATCTCTTCGAGCGGGTCTTGCGCTTGTATCCTTTGCAGCTTGCAGGATGGGTTTTTCTCAAACCCCAAAGGCTTATTGCCGTAAATACAATCAAGCCTTCGACTTTCTAAAGCTGTTGTCTGGCCCTGTTGGCCAACTGTACATATATTGCTGGCGGTCTCACTGTTCTTTTCCTTTTCAAGCACCGCCTTCCTCTTGTTTTCATCTAGATAGGCCGAAATTCGAGTTAGACTCTCTGACTCAGCAACCATCTTTATCTATAGGGGGCCACATCGTGGGTGGGCAACTCTGTGATGACTCCGCTGAGGTGTCAACTGAATCCCATACGAAACCATAATTTGGGTCCAAGTTCAGGATACGATCGGTGTTGGCAGAGGTATAAGTTCCTGACTCGTCGTCACATGGTGCTACGTGCACCAGGTGCTGGTTGAAAGATCTCTTCGTCCCCTTAGTTTCATCGATCCTGTAATAACTCTGGTCGGCCTCGACATTCTCAACAATGTCGTCTTTCCTCCAAATACTCAGCCTTTGGTGTAGAGTTGAAGGAACCTCCCCGACTCCATGGATCCACTCTCGTCCTAATAAAAGGTTAAAATTCACCTTTGAATTTATGACCATGAAGAGTGTCGACCTGATGGTGGTTCCCACTGCCAAGTCCACTTGGACTACTCCTAAAATATTGCTGGTCTTCCCCTTGTAGGTTGATAAAACCATGTTGTGCTGCTTAAGATCAAATTCAATCTTCCCGATCCTCTTAAATGATGTATGGGGCATTAAATTGACTGTTGCCCCTCCATCCAGAAATACATATCCATTGCTACGTGTCGCTACTGTGAAAAAGGGTACCAGCAAAGATAGAAGAGTCGCCACCTATCGTTATTTATCCCAAAGGAGGGAAAGGAAATGATCAGGAAAAAACTAGAGAAAGAGGATAAGATCGGTCATCGCAACCAAATCTCTGGGTTCGGGAGTCGGTTACGCAAGGGGAAGGTATTAGCACCCCTCACATCCATTTTACTCAACGGGATCCACGCTTGTTTGTTTATCTGACGGGTTGTTTATCTATCTACCTATCAAGGCTGGCTCAAAAGAAAAGAAAAAGGAAAAAGTGACTCGACAAAACTTCGCAGTTCTGGGCCTACGTATTCCCTCGTGCAATGGGAAAGTCAGAGTCAACGTAGTTCGGCTAACTACGGGTGATAGGGGAAAGGTTGCTCGCCAAGACATCGTGTCTTGTGCCTACGTACTCTCAACAGGTATGAGAGATCAGAGCGAACATAGTTCGGGCTAAAACGGAACACAGGCTTGTTCAATGGTTTTTACCCGAGTAAAGTTAAACTACGGTTCCAGTAGTTAGGGACAATGTCTGTTTGCGATAGAACTGAAGCTTAACAGTACTCTTTTCATCGGAAAAGGTTTTCCTTATTAAAGGGCCCCAGAGGGCAAAAAAGTTTTGATGTTTGTTTTTGTCTTTTATCGGAGAAGTGTTTTTTATGAATGTTTGTAATTCATATCTCACTAGAGACTATGACTTAGGAGCGAATGCGTCGCATATCGCCCAAAGGACGTATACTAAACACTCTAGACGATTGAGAGGAGACCGCTCAATTATCATTTCCCAATGGCTTAAGGATCATAGCGTACAATACCAACTTACCTTTATTAAATGTTTTACTGTTGTTTTGAGCTGAGAAAGAGAAAGGACTCTACAGGGGAAACTATCAAGTATCCTACTGTTGTCATGCAATATGGTCCTAATGTTGAGTTTGGAATGGGAATCTACCCTACTGCTATCATGCATGGATTCATCCTAATGTCTATCATCACTATCCTTATCAAAGGAAGTGAGAGCCCTAAGGGAACATGCAAAGGGGAAAAAACCGCAACAACAAAAATCATTAAGCAGATGAGTACATCTATCAAGCTACTGAAATAAGAACATGTATGGATATGCAATGCATCAACACAAGCAGAAGGAGGAAGCCTTGACTTCTAATGCAAACATGACAAGCATAGAAGAAAAAGAAACACACAAGCAAGGGAGGATCACCTCAACCTTCAATGCAATCAAGCAAAGGCAAGTATGAAAGCAGACAAACAATCAAGCAAAGGGAGACAAGCTCAACCTTTAAATGCAATCATGCACCTAAACAAAAGTATCTACTCATGAAAATCTACCCTAATGCATCACAGCAAGCAGGCAATCAAACAATCCATCAGGAGAGAGATAAACTAGATGAGCAACAAGGAAATCATCCCAAGGCTACATCAGGTTCATATGTGTATCAACACAAGAGTCCATCCCAGGTTCAACCTCTTTATGGAATGCACATAATTCAACCAAGGAAAGAATTAGGCTCTCACAAGAGGGATCCTAAGAATGCAGGACAGATGAGAATGGTGGAACCTAGATGTCAATCTAAGGTATCTGGTTAATGTGTATCAACACAGGATGTCCATCAGAGGCTCAAACTTCTCATGGAATTCACAAATTTCAACCAAAGGAAGAATTAGGCTCTCACAAGAAGGATCATAATCATGTAGGACATGGAGAAGGAAGATAGTGTAAACCAAAGGAATACTTTATGCCATGAATGTCCATCAAAGGCTCAACCTCTTGAGGAATGCACAGAATTCAACCAAAGGAAGAATTAGGCTCTCACAAGAGAGATCCTAATAAGGACTAGGAGAAGGAGGATAGTGTAAACCAAAAGAATACTCTATGCCATTGAATGTCCATCCAAGGCTCAACCTCTTGAGGAATGCACATAATTCAACCAAAGGAAGAATTAGGCTCTCACAAGAGGGATCCTAATCAGGACTAGGAGAATGTTGAGATGGAAGGAACAAGGCAAAACCAAGCACAGGAACCACATAAGGGGGAGCAACCATTCACAAAAAGCTTCTAAAGAAACCCTACAAGCTAAGCTCTAAAGGACACCTCTACTAAGGGAGCTAATGAACTATTAAAGGCTTGAGAACTACCCTACAAAGGTATCAACCTATTCATTGGGCTATCATGAAAGAATTGGATGCTTAAGGTTGGCTATAAGTTCATTTATGAGGCCAAACTATGAGAAGGTCATGTGTAGGATACTCTAAAAACAGCCATAAGGTAAAATCTAAGAAAAATAGGAAATCACTCCTAAAAAATCTAAGAAAAATTCTAAAGATCACTTAAGGTCTTAAGATTCTAGGTCTAAAATCTTGGATCAAAATTCTAATCCTAAGGGCATTAACAGAGAGCAACATCCTAAGGTGTGCTATGGAGGGTGTAAATGGGAAGGGTCCTAAAGATGCAGTTCAAAACCTATTCAAAAGGTATCTAAAAAATACAAGAAAAATACTACAATATTATTCAATGTATTAACCATCATCATACAAAAAATCAGGCATTTAGTTGGATTATTGAACAAGAAATAAAATCATGAAGATGAACATGTAATTCCATATTTATTAAAACACATAATAAAAGAAAATGCAATATTAAATGGAACAGAAATTAAAATTGCAATTAAAAAATGTACAAAATTAACGGACATGCCAAACTACCTACATGAATTTTTCTAGGATTTATTGAGTGAATTTAGCATTTTTCATGAATTAAAATGAAATAGAAAATGACATGCAAATAAAAAGAAAAGAAATAAAAATGAAAAATGGTTGGGGGTGCAGTTAGCAGTTATTTCACGTGTAATTGCTTTGGGCTGCTATGCTAGGGGGTGTGGATAGAAGCGAGGCCCAAGTCCACTTCAGCTAAACTGATGTTCACATGCGCTTCAGTCAAAGCAGGCGTATCATACATCTTAATTACACACGTACATTCATCTAGTATGTTGATCCAACGCTTCTCATCACGCCACGCAATTAAAATGAGTCAACTCTAGCTGAGACTCATTATCACGCGTTGGATGAGGAGACTAAGTCAAGTAAGTCTCAAGATCCAACGGTTCATGGATCGTCTCCTTCAATTCAAACCTGAGAAACAAAGGGAATGTGCAGTGGTGGCCGGAGAAGACTCTGGTCGTCTTCTCCGGCGAGAGCTACAATAGCTCTGTCACAAAACTCAACCAAACTAGGAAATCCTTATACCAATCTCTTCGTCTCTCCACCCTGATCATGATTCTACCTTCCAAATCCATTTTATCTCAATAAATAAGCTAACCCGAAGCCATATAGAAAATGTGCACCATCAAGATTTGCCACGATTGATCCTCTAACTTATCCTAGATTCATCTATAGGTTGTCAAGAACCTAACTGCATACAAAAAAAGCCTTAAACAATCAAGAATCACGAGTAATTTTGAAAGTTACATACCTCTAACAAAGCTTCAACACGGCTCTCAAACTTCACTGATCCTTGATGCTTCTTGCCCAGAATCACTCTATGCAACCTTCTGAAGCTTCTGCAACTCTTGATTTCACTTGAAATTGGCCAATTCTCCAAAATCGAATTTCACTTCTCAACCACTTTTCTCCAACTGTCTTAACCGTTTCTAGCACCAAAATTCACCAGCCTTCATTTGAAAATGATCTACAACTTATATAGAATGTGTTTGAATCCATTTCAGGCCCAATGGAGGTCCAAACATCCCAATCCAAATTCTCACTTTTTCACCTTGCTATGCCCACGAAAATGGCTTCAAGAAGCTTCCAATTTCATCCATTTTGCTTGCTGGTAGTATAAGGAACATGGAATGCTTGGATTGTGTCCTTGATTTCAATCAATGGTGGATATGGAAAGTGGTTCTTCAAGATTAAGAAACAAGTGCAAAGTCCATGTAAATGACCTCAATTCTCAAATCTATTAAATACAATGTTCTTAGAATATCTTTTGCAATCAAAAATGCATAAACATGCTTTGGAATCATCCCATATGAATTTATTTGAATTTTTTCTATTTTAATGCCTTTAAAGTTCTTTTTGTGAAATTTTCTTCAACCAATCCTCATTCCAATCCATATCAATGAATCCTTGGTGTTTGATCGACTAAATAACCCCATTTTGAGCAACTTTCAAGTTGGAAAAATTTGCATTTGAGGTATGGAAAGTAGTGAAATGGACCTATAACCGAAAGTAACTTATAATCTTACTTTCCCAAAATACCCTTGCCTTGCAAGCTTCATATCTTGAGTTCTACAAATCCAATCAAGGACTTCTATTACTCTTTGTAAATCTATGAATATAAGGAACAACATTCATGTTGGCTTGAAGTTGAGGAGAAGGTTCCTTCTAGGTCAAAAGTGGCATGGAATTTGGTTGACTTTCAAGTACCAAAATCACATTCATCTGATGACCTGTAACTTGTCTGCCTCATAACTTGAGTTCTATAAACCCTATCAAGGACTTCTAGTACTCAAATTAAAGCTATGAACATGCTCTACAAGTTTCATGTGGATGTCAAAATGAGATGAAACTTGCATCTTGAGTTATGTGGTCTTGAAGTTAGACACTAAACTAGGGAATTTTACACTGTCAAGCTTTGAAACCCTAGCCTAGGAAATTCTCACACTCTTGATCCTTGATGAGTTGGTATTGGAATAATCCTTTGAGTGTCTCAACATATCACTTCATGATCACATGGCCTTGAAATTAGGTCTCAACCCCTTTCAATTCACCTGTTGACTTAGGGTTGACCAGGTGGAAACCCTAATTGCACCCATCTTAGTTGTAACATCTTATACCTTGCATAATGACTTTTCCAAGCTCCATGGTGACTCTCAAGCCATCCCCTGATCTCTCTCAATGCTTGACATCCATATCCATGGATTCAGAATCATCTGATGCTCTCCCACAACCATCAAGTTAGGAAATGTGCACATTTGGCTTCAGCCACTTCTCTGGGGATCTTTGACTTCTTTGATGAGATATCAACCCTTGGGATAATTGAATAAAGACTCTTGAATAACCTTAGAACATGGTGGTAGCCCCTCCTTGGTAAGCACACATCTCAATCCCCTGCATATGAGTGATGGTATGCAAATGCTAATGCTATATGAAATGCAATGAAACATAAGCTAGGCAAAGAAAAAGATTAGGCAAATTTTGGGGTGCAACACTACACCGTCAACCTTTGACTTTATGAACAATGTTTTCAAATGATACATCATCCCTGGGCTAGGTCTTTCAAACATGGTAGTTCACTCTTCTACCATACCATTGTTCATCACAATAACACAACAACTTATCTTTTGCAGCTTCGTCTGGCAGAAAATTATCTTCTGACTCTGAGACCTCTGATACCCTATCGTATTTCGACGGCAGTATTGATACGACTCCACAGTTTACCACAAAGTTGTCACTGTATGTGTCGTCATTTGTCTCATTGTACATGCCTTCATCCAAATCATCTTCCGGAGATGGGGTATATTCCTTGTCTGATTGAGGTGTATACTCCAATTCGTCCTCATCTGACTGGGGATGGTGTACTATGGCTCCTTCTTACTTTCCGCTCCAGAAGTATACTTCGAATTCTGAGTCGACACAACCGCCTTTTTGCCAGATCCTCCCATGGTGTCTGCTATGGTTTGGTTTTCCACGATCTTCTTTTTTTTTGACCCATCTGGTCTTCGGGGTTTGCCTTTTCAGCCGGGATTCCTGACAGGCCGTAGCTGCGAAGTCAATGCTTCCCTGGCAGCCTTTTTGTTCCGCTGATGGCGTCTCCACTGGGTCATTGTCATTGGGTTCTTGCCCTTGTAGTTGGGGGACACCACATATCCCTTAGGCTCAACATTCTTGTCGGAGGCTTTTGCCTCTCTTTCTAGATCCAACACTCTCCACTTTGCCCTATTGCTCCCTTTTTGGGTCACGGGAGCCATCCACTTATCCTGTGGGGTATCTGACGGGGCACAAAAAGTCTTGGGTGTTACCTGTTGGAACAATTTCTGTACTGCTCGTTTCGTCGAGGAGCCCCATCTTTGTCAAACCTGAACCTAGGGATCGATGACCTGTTGACTTGTGGCATTACCTTCTTGTCCGAATCGAATTTTTCTACTGCTTTCTCGTCGAACACAACATGGCATTTGGGACATAGGGCGGCTTTAGAGCCGCTAATCCTGCATTTTTCCTGAAACTCAGTTAAACTTTCTCCAGCTTGAGGGTATATTCCCTCAAAGTCCCTCTCTGCTTTCCTGTTGGGGACCTCAGTAGCCTCGATCATCATGCATCCGAACGTCGGGGTTGTCACTTGCTCTTCAAGGCCCTCAGTAGCCTCGATCATCAAACACTCCGCCACTTCAGCGTACAGTGCTTCTTCTATCTTCAAAGGATCCGTGTCCACCTGCATCTTCGGTCTTTCCCCAAACTAAAGCCGTCCTTCTTTCAAAGCTTTATGCACCAAATCCTTGAAAATAACACATTGAGCTGTTTTATAACCAAGGAAATTAAGAAACTTATAAAATCCCCTCTTTTTCTTTTGTTTCAGAGGGGGTCTTTTTTCCTAACAAGGACGATAATTTGACCATCTTTGACCAACAAATCAAATATCTCATCGCATTTGGAGACATCAAAAGAGTACATTTTTGCGACATATTTGTCCGACTTTTCCATATCGATCGGGTTTTTTCTGTTCGACGACTTTAGGACTTTGCACGTGTATGAGGGCCCTGGTTTTAGTTCGGCCATGTTGACGAAATTCTCTTCGACGAGCTCTTCGTCATCAGAGGAGTATCCGTTGGTGGCCACAAATGCGACTTTTTCTTTCTTACGGTATCGATTAGCCTGAGACTTTTCACTCCTTAAATGTTCGACTTGCCGGACGCGGTCGACCAGCTGTGCCATATCCCTAAGATATTGTGTGTCTATCTTTTTTCTAATAGAATAATCTAAGCCTCCTGCGGCCATTTCAACTAATTCGTGTTCAGGGACTTGTGTAAAGCATCACGCCTTCAATAGTCTGAACCTGTTGAGATACTGGTCTATGGACTCCGTTGCCTTTCGTTTGACGCTGGCTAACTCTTTCAAACTAATCTTTGATTGCCCCATGTAAAACTGCTTGTGAAACAATCTTTCTAACTGCGTCCACGTATGAACAGACTATAGGGGCAGCGAGGTGAACCACATGAACGTGTTCTTGGTCAGGGAGCTGGGAAAATATTTCATTTTTAGTTCTTCGTTATTCGTATGTCCCCATCCTCGGTTTAATACCTGGCGACATGTTCGATGGTGGATTCTTCCGTCTCTCCCGCGAATTTGGTGAATTTTGACACCTTTCATCCCCTTGGCAATTCAGTTTGCAAAATGAAATCTGGTAGTGGGGATGCGTAGGTGGGCCGTCAAAGACTTGGAATCACCCCGTTGCGAACCATAGTGCGTTCCACCATGGCCTCCAAATTATCTTCACCCCCAGAGCTTCGTTCCTAACTTGTCTAACAACATAGTCTGGGTCTTGGTTCCTGTGAACCATCACAATTGAGGGCCTTTGGGCCATCCTAGGTATGTGTTCATGCTCAAGTACCTATAGGTCGTTTGTCTCTTCGACAAGGTCATTCTGTCTGATAGGCGTATCAGGATGGTTGGGAGGTGTTTGTCTCCCTGGGGCCTTAGAGGCCCCTAAGAAGTCTCCTATTCGCGTCATCTGAGTTACCAATTGTTGGTCTTTGAGTCAAATCTTATATCAATGGTCTCAGGATGGTGCCCATTTGCTGGGTCAGTAGATGTACCATCTCGTGATTGCTTTCGTTCATCTGTTGTCGCATAACAGCGACATAATTGGTGGTGAAAGTTGGTACTGCCATGGAAAACGAACCGAACCCTGGTGGCATCACCCCTTGATTGGTCAAAGGCTCTAGGCTTCGATATGGCGAGAATGATGATGAATAATTTTCTCCTGTTACTGGCCCACTATAGTGTAGCATCGACATGAACTCTGTCGGCATTCCCAAGTGCTGGGGTGTCGACATGGTGAAACTGGGCAAGTATTGCCCTCCAACTCCTGTTGTTGCCGACCTTACCTCAAGTTGACGTGGAGTCGTGAATGGCCCGCTATGAGCGGTCGAAGCTATTGTCGTGGACTCAGTGTTCACGATCGTTACCGGTGATACGATCGGATATTCCTGTGAAGAAGGTTCTTCGTTTTGTCATGGTGTTACCATCTTACCACTGTGCAAAAGCATATACCCAGACCTTCGGGTCCCACTGGGCGTGCCAATTTGTTCGCACGTGTTTTTCGCACGGACAACCTCTGACCTCCCGATGCGGGTTTACTTGCGAGACTGGCCAAACTAGTCCTAGGACACTTAGTTCTGGGTGTGCGAATTTGTGGTAGACTTGGTGGTTATTTGGATGTGTTAAGTAAGTGCATGTAATGGCGCTTCAAACTCAAATAAAAACAAAGAAAAAAGGAAATGACATGAAAGTAAAGGTGTTGCTTTTGTAACACAAAAAGACTTAGTAAATTTAACTCAAATTGGTAATTACAAGTGGGCGTGCTCATACATTTTGTAAGGAATGAAGAACTCTTTTCTCTTAATGTGCAGTACTAAGAGTGTTTCTCTTACAATGCTGTCCAAAATCGCCTCTTTCTTGGAGCCAGGCTTTACTTTATATAGATATGTGAAATAACCGTCAGGTTGCTTCCGGTGCCGCCACGTGTCGGGCCACTACTTTTGTAACTTCCCCATGTTCTCCTTTTTTCAAATCCATTTCCCACCAGGCAAAAACCCCTTCGTCAGCTGCCCCCTTCGTCGACCTGGTCGACCGTCGCATGTGTAAGTTGACCCATGCGTCTTCTCCTACGATGTTGGCTTAGGATGCCTTTCCTTCTTCCTCTACTTTCCTATCGACTTTGACCCCTTCCCTGTTGATACTTTGAGTTGGCTTTTTCAGCCAACAGGAAGGGATTGAGTAACCCTACAGGAAGTTCAGTGTGATTTTTGGCTTATTGGCAAACAACACAATGTAAAATAAATTGTTTGATATCCTGGCACATGCGAGGCCAGTGAAACTGAGAAGAAATTTGAGCCATGGTCCGTGTAACACCAGAATGGCCCCCAACGGGGGAAGAATGAAATTCAATCAACACCTTCTAAATCATCAGACTAGTTAATGGAATAACTATTTTATTACGCTAATTAAGTAACTTATCACTAGAACTGAAATTGGGATCAATGTCGGTTCTGTTGTCATACTGCTGCAAGACCAAAGCAAGTTTAAAATCCTATTGTATTTATTTTCGTAACTCCGTAAAAAATTAAGAATTTGGCTGAGACCATGCCCAAAGAAACACGGGATAATGCATTTGCCGTTATGTTTTCCTTACCCGATTTATACTCAATTGTGAAGTCAAATCCAATAAATTTGTGGAGCCAAGCATGATGCTCAGGTATTTGCAAGGTTTGTTCCATAAGTGCCTTCAAGCTCTTTTGATTCGTGCGAATGATGAAGTTGTGTCCCAACAAGTAATGGAGAAACTTGGCCAAGGCCTTAGTAATGGTACAAAATTCTCGCACCTAAGTTGACTGCTTATGAATATGTGGCCCTAATTTTTGTGAAAATAAAGCAATGGGGTGCCCTGTTTGACTCAAAGTGGCACCAATTCTAGTACTAGATGCATCTGTTTCAAGAATAATGGTTGGATACAATCGAGTAATGCGAGCACTGGTGTTATGGAAATAACTTTCTTCAACTTGTTAAAACCGACTATAGAAAACTCATCCCATTGGAAACCATCTTTCTTCAATAAGTTCTTTAATGGCAACGCAATGGTAGCATATGCTTTGATAAAGCAGCGATAGTAACCTGTGAGCCCAAGGAACCCGCACAACCTTTTCAGATTTAACAGGGTCGGCCAATCTATAATAGCCTAGACTTTTCCATTTTCCATCGACACACCTTTACCTGAGACTGTGTGTCCTAGATAATCAACTTCCAGCATACCAAATGAACACTTAGACATATTGACAAACATAACTTGTTGCTGTAACATTTGTAATACACTTTCCAAATGTTCCAAATGACTCACCTAAGTCGGACTATTTATTAAGATATCATAATAAAAAATAAAAAATATTTGCGAAGAGCATGTTGAAATACCTCATTCATCAAGCATTGAAAGGATGCAGGCGCATTAGATAGTCCGAAAGGCATACCAAGCCACTCATAATGACCATGATGAGTCTGAAAGGATGTCTTATGGCGATCATTCAGATTCACGAGTATCTGATGGTAACCCGAACGCATATCCAATTTAGAGAAGTATTTAGCGCCATATAACTCATCTAAAAGCTCGTCCACTGTTGGTAGTGGGTAGTTGTCCTTGATTGTTAAGGCATTCAAGGCACGATAGTTAGTGCAGAACCGCCATGTACCATATTTCTTATTGACCAAAAGGACTAGAGAAGAAAAGCGATTATTTCTTGGTTGGATAATCCCTCGTTTCAACATTTTGGCCAACATGATCTCTAGCTGCTCTGTTTCACTGTGAGGGTACCAATACAGTCTAACTTTTACCACCTTAGACTCATCCAACAGAGGAATGGAATGGTCTTGTGTTCGAGGAGGTGATAATGTAGTGGTGTTAGATGCCAAACTTTGCTTTATTGCTCTATCAAATGTTGGCATCTTTCATTCTTTTTTGTGGATAAACTGATTAGAATCACTTATGTTTTGGATGATATTCTTCATTGCTGGAAAGTGCCTTGGTTGCTTTGATTTGTGTGCTATTGTGCAAAAGAAGTGAAGAGTAAGACACAAGAATATTGGCAAGGAAACCAAGACAGAATAAAAACATCATGAAGTTTTCCATGCGAAGCTCCTAGTGAACTCCCCTAGAAAATTCATCAACAACTTCAGACAACGAACTTGCCAGCGAAGGCCCTTGGAAGCATGGTACTGTTCATGCATAGCGAAAAGATATCAAAACTCGTTGTGCGAACTTGTAGCGAGATAGTTCGCAATGCGAAGAATTTCTCGCACAACAAACTGCATATATTTCTCAAGGGAGGTTTAACTATTCAAGAGGCACCTCAGGTGCCTAAGTTGATGTTCGCTAGGCGAAGGATCTGTTCGCAGTGCGAACATGCCAGATCCTGAATGTACTATATAAGTACGTTTCTTGCTTTTTAGGAGAGATGACATATTTTTCACATCAGAACTTTATCTCTCTTTATTTTTTTTCAAGCTTAGTTTAGAGAGAGAAATACAAACCCTAAAAGGGAGAAGGTAAGATCTTTGATCTCTTGTTGGGGTTTAGATGTAATCTTTTGATACCTTATGTATTTCATCTAATAGATGTTTGTGAACTTGTTTTGATTCTCTATTGTTGATTATCTTTGATTACTTATTTGTAGGTCTTGACAAAAATCTTTTCAAATCTTTGATCTTAGATTTTCATCTATCAATGAGAAAACTTTTGACATGGTTTTGTAAGTTGATATGCATTTGTATCCTCTATTTTATTGTGTTGATTAAGTATCATGAGTAGCATGAGTAGGATCAATACGGTATTATGAGGATGCGTGATAATAGTGATGAAGAACGATGTTCACATATATTTGGAAAATTAGTTGAATACATGTAAAAAGGGTTAAGCGTATGTACGTATTCTGATCATTGTGTTTTATATAAAGCAATCATTTATCTGATATGAGTTTCGTCTTTGTTTACCTATTTATCTTTGATTTGAACCGTTATAGACATATACTCTTCAGATCAGGATCTAGGATGATTACCTGTTAGGTCCTAAACTCTAGACATATATTTAGGCTTAACATTTGCGTGAGTATCAGTTCTTAATGCTCTGTGTTGATTTTGTTGCGTAAGACATCACCAATGAGACAATATGGTTGTTCTCTCAACATTGCATTAGAAATAACCTCTGTTGTGGGTGATACGTGAGGATATTAGATGATTGATTAAGTTGTGTTTAACATGATCAGAAGAATGCATGTGTTATCAATTGATGAGATCCAATCTCAACAAGGCTCCGTTTATAATTCAACATTTACTTTATATTTTTCGTCTTTATACTTTCTGCCTTTATTTATTATTCTTTGAACCTTTTAACCAAAATTTTTGCATAAATAGCTTAGAAATATAAAAAATGTTAAACGGCGTTCTTTCATCGCACCGATCCCTGTGGAGATGATATAAACCCTTGAGGGAATTCCTTCAAAACTAAATTTTTGCTTCTTTCTGCTTTACTATAGTTTGAACAAGTTGGTGTTTGAAAAATCTATGAATAACTTCGAAGCAAATGAACCAGGTTTGGTGGAAGGTCAATAGGAGCCAAGGTTCTTAAGTCCAACGAAAATAAATGCATGGCAAACACCTCTGAAATCACATTTGTGCTATTGAGACGATGAATATGCTGTAATTTGGCTTGATAAGGTATAGACTCACCCTGTCCCGACAATGTGGCAAATTTCCCCACATAAAAGAATTTGAGGGTGAGGGGGGCATAGTCAGCAATGTGAGGTCCCAATGTAACCAACAATGATGACCCCAAAATCAATTCATCACAGAAAAATGGAAGTAGAAAAGCATATATAGCTAACACATAGGTCTAAACCTTGATGGCCAAGTTGGAGGTCTTGCCCTCTGCTAAAAGTGATTGCTTATTTCCTACCAAGACCTTAAAATCAAGTGCAGGTTCAATGGGAAGTTGTAAAAATCGAGCAATCCGAGGCTGAATAAAGTTATCGCAACTCCCATTATCAACCAAAATTTGCAACGAAATACCACTCACATGACCTGTGAAATGTAGAGTACCCAATTCTCGTGAGCCCTTTAACGCATTAAGGGAAAGATCGTGGTCTAGGTTAGAGGGTGGAGGGGGGTTAGTTGGAATGTTGTGTAGGTCCGATGGTAGTTCCTTTAAAAGGGGTTCGTCTAGATGGAGTAAGAAGAGGTTTTTGTTGGGAAAACGGTGGCGAAATAATAATTTCTCATTGAAATAGTAACATAAACCCTTTTCACGATGTAACTACATTTCTGTCGAACTGATGTTCTTAATAGTCCACTGGAAGGGACGAGTAGAAGGTAATGGAAGTAATGGGGTAGGGTTGGGATGGCTGATTGTGTTGTTCTGGTTGGTGTTGGCATTGTTGTTTGAAGTAGATCTTTGAGAGCTAGCAGGGCGACTATGGTGGGAGGTGATTTGGGTTGGGAATTTGGAATGGGTTTGAGTGTGGGCTTGGTTATTGGATGGTTTGAGGGGTGAGAAGTTTTCTTCAAAGAGTTTGAAAATAGAAACATAATGGCTAAGGGATGCAGGGTTTTGGGTTTGAAAATAGAAACATAATGGCTAAGGGATGCAGGGTTTTAGGAGATTACCTCTTGTTGAAGATCTTTGTGAAGCCCACTGAGAAAATAATCCAATAAAGCTTCTGGGTCCAAGACCTTTATCTGATTTGCCAATGTAGTAAAATCCCAATAGTACTCATTAACGGACCCGATTTGAGTCATCTTGAACAAAGTCGTTCTTGGCCGCTCAATTTCAGAAGGCCCAAACTCCACTTTGAGTGCACGAATAAACTCCTACCACATGCAAAACAAAAATTCAGGATGAATCATCTGAAACTAAGGCACCATGGTCTGATCCAAGTGAACGGAGGTGATGGTAATACGCTCCAGATCGGCAGGGCGGTAGTAATAAAAAAATTGATTTTCCTTAAAAATCTATGCTAAAACATCTGTACCGTCAAAGCGAGGAAAATCGAGACGAACATTATGAACATGAAATGGTGGCTCACTGCGAGGGTGCGAACCATGGGTAACGAAATACTGAGATACTGCAACAAGCATTGCCTTCATGCGAGCCATTGAAGCAGGGATATCAGAGATGGATGTGCCATTAGTTATCACCGTATCAGTGAGTTGACGTAACTGTTGCTGCATTTGAACTGCAACTGTTTTCGTCAACTACGACAGCTGGGTTTCAAGGACCTGGAGAATATTTTCGGCCATGGATGTAATGAAAGTACCAAGTTGTTATGAGTACACAAACAACAAACAGAAAATGAAATAAATGTGAAAATGATATATTAATGGAATGATGAATACACTCCAATACAACCAAAAATGATATCAGCTTAATATTGGCAACAAGAATTAAAAAGGATAGAAACTTCTCACAAGGAGAAGTACTCCCTATAATGGGTCCAGAGAAAAGAGAATTATACTATCAATTTTCCCACACCCCTTACATTCTCTATATTTGGCTATATAACCTTTCAAACTTCTACTAGGTACCCTCAATCTCTAGTTGTGCCTAATTCCCGTATTTTCCGGATCTATAACCAAATACATTTCCTCACCTCTTGCTGAGTCATCTGTCGCAACATGTATTTCATCACCATTTGCTGAGTCAGCTTGTAGTGGGACCATTTCTTGCCCACATGGCCTAGTAGAGACTGTTGCACCCTAAAATTTGACCAACCGATTCTCCTATCTGACTCGTGGTTTAAATTCATATTCACAAATCAGACGCATGGCATTTGTGCATAGACAGAGGATATCAGGGTTACAGCTTGGGTTTCATTTACTAGATATGGCAGATCCAGTCCAGATCATTAGGGTTTTATTTTCGGGAAATTGTGCGCCCCTCGGTGATTCTCGGCTTGCATGGTGGTTTTCGGGATATTTCTGATACCGGGGGTTTACTGTTCGATTTGATCTGGTCTCGAGCTATCTTTTATATTAGTCATTTGCATTTGTCTGCATTTTCTAGGGCTTAATAGACTTTTGTGGATTTTAAATAGGCTTTAGGATTTTTTTTAGGATTTAAATAGATTTTTTTAGAATTATAAATAGTTTAAATCTTTCTTTTAGAATCTTATAGAATTTTTAAAATAGGTTTAACAGTTTTTATCATTTTTAGAATATAATAGATTTTAAAATTGTTTTTAATTGTTTTAGATAATATAGAAAATATTATAGATTTTTCTTTTATGTTAATAGGGATTTTAATAGTTTTAAATAGAAATAAATAGGGTATGTTTCAATATAGTTTTTCTTTTAAATAGATATTATAAATAAATGGTATAGACTTTTATAGAATTTTAATAGAAATTATATAGAAGTTAATTAGAGGTTAATTCGTCTTTTAGATTTAATTAGGGTAATTAGTTTAATATAGAATTTAGTTAGGTGTTAATTCTGTTTTTTAGGAATAATAGGGATAGTTAGGATTTTAATCTTGTTTAGGGTCTTATTAGGGTTTATCAAGATTAATTAGGATAGATTAATTTTCAGATTAGTTGCAATGTTAATTTGTAGTTAATGGGGTCTAGTTTTTAATTAGTTGATCAGATTTAGTTCTTTTTTTGATTCAGTTTTTGAGCATTTTTGATCAATTTTCGTGTGGGCTTAGAAGGAGATTTTTGGAGGCCCAATAGTAATTTCAGTCCAGTTTTGGTCAAGTTGTCCAGAAAACACCACTTGTCACTATAAGAGTGACGCCACGCGTTCACACCAGACCCCACCAACACACAATTCTGAATCACCCAGAGTCTGCCACCTGCCCCACTACCTCTCCACTCTCTCTCCACGCACGCCACGCGTCCTCCATGCAGAATCCCCACTGAGACACTTGTCTCCACTGCACCCATCGCCGGAGAAGCCACCGGCGGCCATGCATCCGCCTTAACCAACTCCCGCCGGCAGCCCCAACCGTCACCGGCCACCGCAACCATCGCCGAAACTAATTTTCTGCCCAGAATCCCCAGAGATCCTTCGTTCTCCTCCCTTCTTCCTCCGTCCACGCTCATCCACAGGTCGCCGGAAACTTCATACGAGTTTCCAGAATCTCGCAGACTTTCATCAACATTCCCCAGAAACTTCAAACTTTCTTCAACCGTGTTCA
The DNA here is from genome assembly GCA_963859935.3 of Lathyrus sativus. NCBI lineage: Eukaryota > Viridiplantae > Streptophyta > Magnoliopsida > Fabales > Fabaceae > Lathyrus > Lathyrus sativus. The sequence goes on from OZ012738.1 coordinate 474,078,484, forward strand.
TGCAATCAGCAAGATCTTCTCCAGAAAATTCAACGATTCGTTATCTGGGTTCGTCATCTCCCCATTCTTTCCCAAAAAAAAAGCGCTAGAACTTCAATCGTCTTGCTTCGTCGTTTCCAGAACGCCAACTCCTTCATCAATTTTCCAGAACGAAGTTAGGTCTTCTTCATCCGTCCAAAGATCTTCACGCCAAGAGCTCCTTCATTGCTTCATCAAGACCATCGTCAAGATCCACGCGCGAAGTGAAATCACCAAACCTCAAGAACTTCGTCGTTAGCCTCGTCTTCAAGAAGATTTCTCCAGAAAATATCGTCATCTTCCTTGCTTCGTCCAGGTTTGGTCTCTTTTCTTCTCATAGTCGCATGTTTAATTGAATTGGGGTTTGTTTGGGATGTGAAGTTTGGTGTTGTTTCAGATAGGGTTTAGCTTAGGTTGAAGGGATTCGAACTTGGGGATGGTGATTTGTTTGAGGTTGGTGAATGTTGGAGAGTTTTTTTCCAGAGGAGTTGCAGAGAGGGTGTGAGGGTGATGAGAGAAACGGCGCATTAGGGTTTGGTGAACAGTGATCTGAGATTAGAAGGGGAAATTAGGTTTTGTTAATTGGTTAGTTGGGCTAGGGTTTGGGCAGCGTTTGGGCCCAAGTTGGTTTTGCTGAGACCACACCTGGTTTACTCATTCCCCCCCTGCGTGAGAGTTGAAGAAATTCTGGGACTGGGCCTTATGCCAGAATGCTATTCGCACCCCCCGTGAAGCCCATTCCAAGATTTGCACTTAAAAAAACCTGCTGATTGCACCCCCACGCGTTATTGTTTTTCTTTTTATTTTCCATTGGATCCTGATAACATGGGCCTGCGCCCACTTGCTAAATGCACCCCAGGATTAGAGCCCATCCAGAGTTAGAACTTGGATACATGCTGTTTAAACCCCCTCCCATTTATTCCAATTTTGTTCTTTCTAATTTCTTTTAATATTTTCTTTCCCTTGAAAAATTCATAAGAAAATGAAAACAATTGATTTTTGATTTCTTGTTTTTTCTACCACTTCATATGAATGTCTAGAAAATTAAATAAAAATAAAAATTCCATTTTATTTTTGTTTGCTATTTTTAGCATATTTTCCATTTAAATGATTTTTTAATATCTTTTAGGTCATGCATATTATTAGAAAATTCATAAAAAAATAGTAGATTCGTTCAAATAATTCCATTATTTTTTCTGTATGCTCGTAATTCAATGTAGAATTTCATAGTACAAAAATATTAGCTTAATCATGCATTTTCATTTTAATTGCATTTTTTGCATTGTTATTGATATTGAATAATTGGTTTGTGGCACGTCTGCCTTGTTGATTTTAGTTCTTTCATCTGGTAATGAATTTTGCTCTGATTTTTTAGTATGTTGTTCTAGACTAATGCATGTTCCCCATAGATTTTTTCATAGATTTTTAGAGGTTGATTGATATTGTTTTAGGGTTAGAGAATAGAGACCTCACAACTTGTCGGTAACCCTTGACCATTCATATGTTAGGGATTGTTTAGTAGCCTTAGAAGTTGACTTAGGCTTTGAGATTTGTTCTTGGGATCATAGAGCCATGTAGGTTTACCCTAGATTTTTGATAGATTTTTGTAGGGTGTTCTGTTATTTTTTTGTCTGAGCTTGAGGATAGGAGAAGTCTTGATGGCTTCTGACTTTGAAGTTCAACTGTGGTTGAACTTCAGAGATAGTTTCTTGTGGTCTGGTGATCTGTGGTTTCTTCTCGAAGATGGAGGCTGGATGAGGGCCTGTTGGAGCTTGCAAGGATGCATTGGATTGAGGCTTAGTCATAGAGCTTGTTCTCTGTTTGTGAGGTTTGAGATCCTGAAGTTTGAAGGGAGTTTATGGTACTTTCCTGAGGAAGGCACTATGGATGACTTTCATTCTTTCTTCTCACCTCTTTCTTAAGTATCCAATGATGTTGGAGCCTTCATATGAGTTTAATTTATCCTGAGGAGGAATGTAAACTGATCACAGTTGTTGAGCCACATAGGATACGATTCCTAAGTGGAAGCCTCCTAGTACTTTCCTGAGGAAGGTCCTATGGGTCTGCTCGCTTAGTTCCTCTAGTTTATCTAGGATTTCTTAAGTATCCAATGATGTTGGAGCCTTCATGTGAGTTTAATTTCTCCTGAGGAGGAATGTAAACTGATCACAGTTGTTGAGCCACGTAGGATACGATTCCTAAGTGGAAGCCTCCTAGTACTTTCCTGAGGAAGGTCCTATGGGTCTGTTCACTTAGTTCCCTTAGTTCAGATAGGATTTCTCAAATATCCAATGATGCTGGAGCCTTCATGTGAGTTTAGTTTCTCCTGAGGAGGAATGTAAACTGATCACAGTTGTTGAGCCGCATAGGATATGACTCCTGAGTGGTAACCTCCTGGTACTTTCCCGAGGAAGGCACTATGAGTTTGTCTGCTTAGCTCCCTATCTTTGGTAAGCTTGTTCTGAAGCTTGGAGACTGAGATTGATTCCTCTTGCTTAGGGTTTTGATTAGAGTTTTGCTTAGATATTTGCTTGAGGTGTTGCATAGAGTTTTGTTCAGGGATAGATCAGAAGTTTGTTTCAGGGTTGTTAAGGGTCCTGCTCAGGGTTTTTGTTTAAGCTTTGGATAGAGGTTTGTCAGGTTAGCTAACCTTCTCTTTGTGTTGTTTGACTTGTGTGGTGTTGTGCTGCATTAGATTTAGGGGTTCATCTAGATGTTTCTGAGTTAGGTGCATCTTAGAAGTAGGCTTTGTGTGCATGAGAAGTCGAGGTGGTCCTCCTTCTGCTTGTTTGTTATTGAGTGGCTTTGCTTGTTGGTATTTGGTAGAGCTGAGCTCCCTTGCCTCTGTGGTTTGCGGCCTCTGCGCCTTGTTTGTTTGGTCGTTGCATTCCTGCATATTTCCAGTATTCCTTTTACTTTGCGGTTGATTCCTGTTTGCCGTTTAGTCCTGTTGCCATGATCCCTTAGGAGCTCTAACTTCTCCGCTGCGGAGTCGTTATGATAGACATTAGGATAGTCAACCAGGCATGATAACAATAGGTAGATTCCCTTTTCCAGCTATAGTTTTAGGGTGTCTCTTCCCTTTCCTTTCAGTAGGAGCGTTTGAGTAGCTTGTGTCGTAGTTAGCCGAACTACAGCTGCTCTGATTCCTCGTACCAAACGAGGATATGTAGGCATAGGATGCGATATCCTAGCGAGCACACTAACAACTAACCTTCGTTCTCTCGCGGCTGTGCGATCGAGACTTTCCCGCTGACGACTAATTGTTATCCCTTTTCTATTGCCCAAGTGCATTTGAGACCAGATCGTAGTTGTAGGTCCCCGAACCTTTGAGACCAGTTTATTTTCTCACTGCTGTGTGAGAGCCCCCTGTTTAGCCGTAGTTAGTCGAACTACGTTTGCTCTGATCTTCCATGCTGTGTGGAAGTACGTAGGCACAGGACGCGATGTCCTGGCGAGCAACCTTTTCCCCGTTTAGACGTAGGTAGTCGAACTACGTTGACTCTGACTTTCCCATTGCACGAGGGAGTACGTAGGCCCAGAACACCGTATGTTCTGTCGAGTCCTGTCCTTTTCTTTTCTTTTCAGACTGGCCATTAGCGTAGATAGATAAACACACCCTTTTCCTTATAAACACCAAGCGTGGATCCCATCGAGTACGATGGACGTGAGGGGTGCTAATACCTTCCCCTTGCGTAACCGACTCCCGAATCCAGGTTTTGGTTGCGATGACCATACCTTTCCCCGTCTTTGCGAGGTTTACTTTGAGCGTTTCCTTTCCCTCCGTTGGGATAAATAACGCACGGTGGCGACTCTCCTGTCAAGCCGGCGCCGATTTTCGCAGTAGCGACAGCTGGCGACTCTGCTGGGAACATTATAGCATCTAGGGACTTTTCCCATCCCTTATGCTGGGACCGTTTCCCATCCCCTACGCGAGTCAATCCTAGCGCTTGGGTGTTTATCTGTTGGGTGTTGTGCATATTGTGTTTTACTTTTCCGCACTTTACTTTCTTGCACCTTTACCTTTCCACATTTATTTTCCCGCATTATATTATTGTGTTTATTGCTGTGGGCAAGGGAGGTTACTGTGAGTGAGAAGCCGGACCTGGGCTTGAGTATGCACCTAGATATAGTTGTGGAGAGTAGTAGACGAACCTGTCTGCTGAGCAGGCACAGTTCCCTACGAAATCTACGCTCAGACGAGGTTCTCGCAGAGGTGCTCCTTTCCGGTCCTGAGGATCTGAGGGGAGTTCAGACGTGAGGATTGTTGACTCTGGGGACCGATCATTTGGAAGTCAGCTAAGTGAGGCCTCTTCATGACTTGATGATGCCACTCCTTCTGGGAATCGTATCGTCACTCATGAAAGTCTGTGACGCTGATGACCGCATAGGATGCCGTACCTTTGTCCGTGGATTAGGTCTATCATACCTGTGAGGGGGATTGGGTTATCGCAGGAAAACTGGCCTTCAGAAACCATGATTCAGTAGTTATCAGACGGTGTTCTTGATTCATCTCCAGGTGTGTTGTTTGGATCAGATGGGTTTCTTGTCTGAGGTTGATACTATTATCAGATGGTTTTCTCGTCAGATACAGAGGTTCAGACGGTTTTCTTACCAGGGGATTGATATTTTGAGTATCAGATGATAGTTAGTGTCATAAGGTTCTGGTGACTATGGTGGTTTTCTGTTCTTGATCACAGAGATGTTCCTCTTCAGACTACAGCATAGCCCCTGTGTTCACAGATTGCATTATTTATCATATTGCATCATTGCATTACCATTTGCATTCAACTAACGTGTGTGTATTGCAGGTACATATTTTCCCTCCCAGTTCTGGTGTTTGTTTCCTAGCAAGACATAGAAGCCACAAAGAGAGTGTTGCCCTACAAATTCCCGTCTCCAGATATCAGTCTGTTGTTAGAGTTGATTACTATTGCTAAGAAGAGGGTAATGGAAGACTTTAGAAAGATATATGGGAGGATTCTGACCTATGTTTATCAGCCATCGGCCTACGAGATCAGCGGCATTTATACCCTGTTACAGTTTTATGATGCGGAGCTCAGGTGTTTCGTATTTCCTGACTTTGTTTTGGCTCCTACCCTGGAGGAGTATTCTGCACTCTTGGATATACCTATCCGCGAGCAGATGCCTTTCTATCGTACGGACGCTGAGCCTAATCTGGCTGAGCTTTCTGCCATCTTGTACTTAAGAGAGTCTGAGCTGTCAGGGAAGATGATCAGAAGAGGAGATGTGTGGGGATTTCCGTTGGATGTCTTGGTGGAGAAGGCTCGGGAGTATGCCAAGGAAGGTGGCTGGGTTGTTTTTGACGTCATCCTTGCTGTATGTGTTTATGGCATCGTGTTGTTCCCGAACATTCCTGATTTTGTTGACTCAGATGCTTTCCATATTTTGGCTGCAAAGAACCCAGTTCCTACTTTGCTGGGAGATATCCACCATTCAACTCACTACCAAAATGAAAAGCGGCGAGGAAGGAATGTGTCCTGCTGTGTACCTCTCCTATGCAGGTGGTTCACCAGTCATATGCCTAAGTCAGGCCCTTTTGTCACCTCTATTGATTCTTTAGGATGGCCCGAGCGTTTGATGGGGTTGACTGCCGAGAATGTGGTATGGGTTAGCGAAGAGGTATTCGGAGTTGAGGTCATACTCAAATGCGAAGGATTCCCGAATGTTCCTTTAATAGGAAGGAAAGGGTGTGTCAATTACAACCCTTCCTTATTGATCAGGCAATTTGGGTATGTACCTCTGGGAGCGCCGAAGCCCGAGGAGATACAGGAATCTCTGTATCTCACTGGGGCAATAGGGAAACAGATGTTGACCAAGCTTGAGAAGGCATGGAAGAACTTGCATAGGAGAGGGAAGCCTTCAGGTAGCAGAAGGGATACTCGAGTTCCTGGCCCGTATGTGGAATGGATTCGTGAGCGAGCTACGAAATTCCTTATGCCTTATCCTGCAGTTCAGCCATTGGATCCTTCTCCGGTGGAGGAGCCTACCACTATAGACATACAGGTATACAAGTAGTTGATGGCGGAGAAATAAGAGCTAGCAAAGGCTAAAGAGGCTTTAGAGAAAGAGAATGCCCAGCTTCGTCATGAAAAGATTGAAACAGGATATTTTTCTAAGCAACAGGCCGAAACTCTGAAACATCTGAAGACTACGTTATTGGAGTTGACTGAAACCAAGAAGCGTCTGGAGTTAGATGTAGACTCAGTCAGCAGTGTACTGGCTACTAAGAAACAAGAGCTGGAAAGGGCCTACACGAAGCTAGCTAAGTTCAGAGAGCACTGGGATCTCACTATGGCCAAACGCAAAGAACGGGACGAAGAGCTAAGAACACAGGTTGCTCAGTTAGAAGAACAGGTCAAAGTGAAGACTGAAGAGCTTGAAGAAAAAGCATGCCGCCGATATGAGGCCGAACGCAAACTGATTGATGCCATGAAGAATTTGGAAGATTTTCAGCACAGAGCAGACGCCAAGAGACCCAAATCTGGGGATGTTGCCCATGATAAGGCTTGGGAAGACTTTGTCAGAGATATCCAGGGAACGGTCAGGAAGAGGGATCAGTTGATAGAAGGCTTGATTCATCGACCAGATCACCCAGAGACGAAGAAGATGGTTGAGGATTTCCGCAACCGTACCCGTACTTGATTTTTCTCTTGTATTCTGTTGTGTTGAGATCACCACCAGGCATGTTGGCTGGGATCCTCCCTTATCATATCAGTTGTATGGAGCATAGTTATGTAACATCTTAACAAGACTGTTATTCCAATAAATATATGAGGGTTTTTCTAAATATTGTCTTTATGGTTTATCTCGTCTTGCTACCACTGACACTAGATTTGGAGGGGAAATATCTCCAATGCACACATGCACGTTAGCATTTGTATTTCTGTCTGCATAAATCATATTGCATAGCATTTCTCTAGCTGGCCAGAGCACTTATCCGGCCATTGTTTTTCACCAGAGAGTGACTCTCGGGGGATTGTTTGAGGCAAGAGTGGAGTGTTGAAGACGACCAAGGGGTTGAAGCAGATCTGATCAGAATCAAGCAGTGTAGTCAGTTACAGGTAATTGGCAGCTACGGCTGAAGGCAATTTCCAGGCTCCTAACACGTTGACAAGGTTTACTATGGCGTCCAACCATCAGCATGATTCTATGGAAGACTTCCCGAACAACCTTACGGCAGACCAAGTCGTGCAGCCTACTGTTGAGAACCGAGATCGACATGAGCAGTTTGTTGCCCGAAATGAACGTCATCCTCCTGTTAACAATCAAGGTGTTGCTTTCCCTGTGATGAATTACCGGAGAGATATTCCAATGGCCGGGATGGTAGATCCAAGAGCTCTTGAAGAGGACAGAAGACTCCGAGCGTTGGAAGAAGGAATAAAAGCCTTGAAAGTGAAAGATGTTGTTAACCTGGATGCTGTAGACATGTGTTTGGTTCCTGATCTAGTGTTGCCTTACAAGTTCAAAGTGCCGGAATTTGAAAAGTACACGGGAGATAGCTGTCCGAAGCTGCATTTGATGATGTTCTGTCGAAGGATGACTTCGTCTGTGCGAAATGACAAGTTGATGATCCATTGCTTTCAGTATAGCCTGACTGGGGCATCCTTGAGGTGGTATGTCCAATTAGAGAGTAATCAGATTCGATCATGGGCGGATTTAGCCAGAGCTTTCATGAAGCAGTACGATTACAACCTGGATTTGGCTCCTAGTCTCGTACATCTGCAAGAATTATCTCAGGCGGAGAATGAATCATTCAGAGGGTATTTGCGAAGATGGAAAGAATTGGCTGCTAGTGTTCAACCACCGCTTCCGGAAAGAGAAATGGTTGACATCTTCTTGGGTACTCTGAAAGGCCATTATTTTGACAAATTGTTCGGTTGTACAAGCTTTGTGGGCCTGATGAGAATGGGTGAGCTTGTTGAGAGAGGACTCAAGAGTGGAAAGTTTCGAGATGTTCCTCATTTCCCAGTTGATAAGAATGAATCAGTCGCTAGTTCTCCAGAAGAGTGGGAAGAAGGAAATGACGTCATATCAGAATCTCTAGCATCTCAGGATCGGTTTTCAGACACTTCAAGTCAACGATCATCCCATCGTCGATCGCGTCAGCACGCCCCACGAAGACCAAGGAAACCTGAAAGGCAGTTTACTCAGCTACCGGTGTCGTACAGTCAGTTGTTGCCAGATCTGGTCAGAAGTGGATTGATAGTGCCGAAAGAGACTAAGCCGGTGATTCCACCGTATCCTCCAGGTTTTGATGCCAGCGCCCGCTGTGAGTACCATGTTGGGGCACAGGGGCATTCAACAAATGATTGTAAGGTGCTTAGGAGCCAGGTTCAAGATCTGTTAGACTCTAGCCGTATTTGCATCACGCCTCAGGGTCTTGTTCAGATTAATGATTCTCCATCATCCAGTTGTGTGGGTTCGTCAGTTAATGTCATGGAAGACTCCTCGGGAAGTGTGTGTTCTGAAGATTGGCAAACGGAGAGTTCAGTTGGGTATGGGAGACGTTTCTAGAGGTTTCTGTGCCGGGTGTCGCATCTGTTTTCTCTGCCTGACCCGTTTAGCTTTTGTGCACTAGTGTCTGCCGACCACCACCAGGATTGTTGGCTGGGGTCATTGTATTCGTCCTCATTTGTGCTAACGTGCTGCTTTTGTTGGTTATACATGTGTGGGAGATGTTCGTCTGTATGCTTATAGCTTGAGTTTCTCTTTGTCTCGTTATGAATATGTGTTTGCTTTCTGCATTGCGTTATCATTTAACAGGTACATCAGAACCGTGGGTCTTATTTCCTCGTCTCAGTTTGTTGCAGGAATTTCTTCAGAGATGGAACAGAATCAGTTTGAATTGATTGAAGTCCGAAGCCAGCTGGGGCAGATGATGAGAGACATGCAAGAGATGCGTTTGGAGCAGAAGATCCTCAAAGAGGAAAACAGTTAGCTGAAGACCCAAATGAGCTTGATCATGGAGGTTGTCAAGAATGTGCTTAGAAAAGAGGATGATCAGCTATTCGAAGCCGCAGTGAAGAAGCTCGTGCCACCGGTGCCTGTGGAACCTGAGCAGCAGCAACAGAGGGTGCATCCGGCTCAACGGAGGATTCAGGAGGGGAAACCAAAGAGAATATTTGAGGCGCCGCCTACAACATATGCTGAGCTCTTGCAAACTTTATTGAGGTTTAATCTGGTTGAAAAGAGAACGTTGGATCCACCCACAGGGGCGCTTCCTCATGGGTACGATGCCAGTAAGCAATGCGAGTTTCATTCTGGGGCATTCGGACACGACATCGAGGGTTGTCATGCTTTTAAGCACAATGTTCAAGACCTGATTGACTCGCACGATATTGAATTCACGCCGAGCGGCGTAGCTGTACGTATTGCTCCTGTCTCAGTCGATGCTAAGATGACAGATGTTTCTAAAGCTGCAGTGGGTCAGAAGCGTATCCTGGACTCCATGGTGTCAGAATCTCCATGCCCACAACTGTTGCCTATTCCTGGGGCAGATCTGAGAAAGAAAATGGCTAAGCATAAGGAGGGCTTTAATCAGTACAGTGAAAGTCAAGAAACCGATGTTGCATTTGCTACGAAGGGTGTTCAAGAGTCAACCCGATACCAGCAACAACAGCAACGATCTCAACAGTGGAAAAGGCAGCAGTATCCCAATCAGCGAAAAGCTCAAAATCAGAAGCCATTAAGGGTATTTAAGGTGCCTCCGATGCCGTATGCCGAACTTCTTTAGATGTTGCTACGATTGCAGTTGGTTGAGAAGAGAAAGTTAGCTCCACTGACAGGTACGCCTCCAGCAGGGTATGATATCAAGGAGCGCTGTGATTTCCATTCAGGAGCACAAGGGCACAACATTGAAGATTGTCTGGCCTTCAAGCATAAAGTACAGGACTTACTTGATAGTGCAGCAATCAGCTTCGGGCAGGGAAGTCCCAAAATCATCTGAATGAAGGAGGAAGGGCTCTATAATTTGGTTGAGTCGTTGAAAGCAGATCAGGACAGCATCGAATTGTCTCTAATAACTGATTGTGAAGATAGCTGGTTCAGCAGCAGGGCAGATGCGAAAGCCCGGTTCTCGGAAGCTAGCACTTTTCTTTGTTTTATCTTGTCATTTCTTTACATTTGTAGTTTCTTTCCTGTTAATTTGCAATCTTGTTTGTAAAACTTGTTGTTTTCATTCAATTGATGATAATGAAATAAATATGCATGTTTTGATTAAATCCAGTCGTGTTCACTATTTGTTTTACAAATGTCCACTGCTTGGTTAAGAGGAATCTGGGGAGGATGACGAAAATGAACGACATGCAACTTCCGATATCGTATGCTTTTGAAATAAAACCTGCTGATGATGTACAGGCATTGTTTCAAATCCCTAAACACCGGAGATATAAGGAAGATAATCCCTTGTTAACCCCTTTGAGCCTTGTAGTAGGAGTTCTTTCTGAAAACGAAGAAACCCTCAATCCTAACCTGGGGCAGGGTAGGTGTTAGCTAATTTGACCGAGCGTCCAAAACTGCAAAAGGAGTGTCCGTTCGAGGATCAATCACACCCCTAGAGGTCGTGCCTAAAAGACCACAATGGTTCAATCAAGAGTGGGGCAGTCACATTATTCCCCAAAGAGTCAAACAACCAGTGTCACACGACTTGTTCAGAAAAAAGAAAGGAAGCAAAAAGAATCAAAAGCCCGCTAAGTCAAGAAAAGAAAACAATCGACTTAGGCAAAAATGAGGGCATCCCGCTGGACTTAAAAAATCAAAAGAAACTCAAAAGGAGTCAGTCCAGGCAAAAGTTAGGGATAAGAAAAAAGATGAAAAGAGGACAGAAAAGAAAAACCCTCAAATCAAATGCGAATCGTGTGACCTTAGGCGTCAAAGACGAAGAATGAGTGTCTGTCACCCCAAAATCTCATGATTTCTTGAGCTATCACTCCTACCTTTCAGCCTCTGAGAGGATTGCTAAGGTTGAATTAGCTGAACATAGGATCGGAGAACATCAAGGAGAGCGGGTGGGTTAAAATAAACTTTGAGCCTTTATCCTTTCCTTCAAAACCGCGAACCTGACCACGTTACAACCTTCAAAAGCCCTAATTGAAGCAGGTTATTTCGAAAGCATACTTCGGTGAAGGTCGCGTCGATTCTGACTCATGAAAGGGTTCTTCTTACCATGTTGGTACCGATGTTGATATTCTTGATAAATGTTTTGTGCATTATATGCCATAAACTGTTTTTTCCTTTTCCCAGTGAACAGATTGGATGTCAAAGCTGTCATATGTGTTGCATTAATACATCTTTTACGCAGAACCACTTGTTTTACTTGCGAGTAAGCGCTTGACAGCAGGAGAGTTTTCTACAATGGAAGAGTATGGTCGGGATAGAATGCAGAACGCCCGAATATGCCGAGAGCAGGGGCAAGCTACTATTGTGACCCCTAGTCAGGTCATCCTTTCAAAGTTAGTTATCCTGGGGCAATCAGGCTGAGATTCGGCAAATATCTAGTAGTCAGGGTGATCACACTAAAATTCACCGTATTTCTGACTCCGATTTCGCATGCATTCTTAGCTTTTATTGTTGTTTTGCTTTGTTATTGCTTTGTTTTCTTATGTTTTCAGGTTTTTATAATAATCGGAGCTGGAATCGGGAAAAGGAGCGAAAAAGGAGTGAAAACGGACGAAAACCTAGAAATTCAGCATTTTGCACTTACGGCACCCACTGTGGCGGGCGCCATGGGGTTAGCCATGACGTGGCCACGTCTCAAGACCACTCCTCAACCTCCAAGACCCATGATCCCCACTACATAATCCCCTGTAGGGACCGTGGCGGGCGCCATAGGCCTGTGGCGGGCGCCACAAGGCAAAAATCCTCAACCTCCACTTTTTAGTGGAGGGGCGTCCCGGTCATTTCGCGCTTCCAGTTTCTCCTATAAATAGGACCTTAGATTTTCGTTTTTCTTCATCCAGAATTAGAATTCTCTAGGCATATATCAGTTATAAAGCAGTTGCCATTCCACATCAGGGTGCCTCTGCAATCGAGTGATCGAGTCTGTAATCTGTCTGTGGTTCGAGTTTTGGAGCACTCTGGAGGAAGTTAATCCTGCCGCCATTTTAATTCCAGTTAGTATTTTATTTTCCCGCATTGCTTTACTTTTATTTATTTTCTCGTACTTTACTTTGTTTATTTCCCGCACCCGCACATTTACGTTGTTTATTTCCCGCACTCGCACATTTACGTTGTTTATTTCCCGCACTCGCACATTTACATTGTTTACTTCCCGCACTCGCACATTTACTTTGTTTACTTCCCGCACTCGCTTTAAATTACTCATATGAAAAACTATAAAAAGAATATTTACTTTATCATGTCTAACTAATCCCATAAAGGTTAGAATGTAAGGATCGTAATTAAACCAGTAATCAGTATAATTGTTCGTGGAAACACCTAAGGGCTATTTTATCTTTCAATTCAAGTAATTGTTTTTAACTATTTCAAAAACAGCCAAAAGCGCTTTGTATAGTTCATTAGGAGTTTTTAGATTAAAAAGAAAAGAGATTTTAAAACGATTTTCGGACGCGTTATGAGATTTAGAGTCTGGTTCATAAGAACCTCTTTTTGCTAAGAAGTCCAGGTTAAAATACTTTTCAACTTTGTTAAGAAACTATATTTCTTAAAAATAGGTTTACTACTCTAACGCAGTACGCACCTTTCTATCCGTGACAATAGGAGGGGTTGATTAGAGAGTACAACTCGGTTCTGAATACGCGAAAGCGACAGTTCCTGTTAAATTAGTTCTTTTCAAAGGAGAAAACATTGCCCATAAGTAGTTCCATTAACAAGTACTGGATTATCATTGATTACGTGAATTACATTCGAGCCTGTCTTTTATTTATTATTTAAAATTATAATTTTATTTACCATTGCACCCTTACTAAAACCCTTAAAAATAGTTGCCTTAGATAAACACCATAACAACGGGTACGATAGATTGACACTTGGTCTCTGTGGATTCGATAATCTTTTATATTACTTTGACGTGATTCGTACACTTGCGAAAAACACGCATCAAGTTTTTGGCGCCGTTGCCGGGGACCAATATCGTCAAATTTCATTACCCTGTAGTTATACCGTTTAGACTAAGGTTGTTACCCACCGGTCAATGCGAAAGACTCGCAGTGCCGGAAGTTTAGTAGACCCTCTAGCTGAACCTGAACGTTACGCTCGCGCACGTTTATTTTTCCATAGGAATAGGAGAGTTATGGCCGAAGATCAAAATCGAAGACCTCTTAAGGACTTCGCCCAACCATCAAACGAGGAACCTAGTTCCAATATAGTAAACCCCGCTATCCCAGCCAATAATTTTGAACTTAAACCATCCCTGCTGCAATTAGTGCAACAGAGACAATTCGCAGGTCTCGCTACTGATAACCCGAACCAACATTTAAAAAACTTTCTTCAATTAGCAGACACCTTTAAAACCAATGGAGCTTCTCCTGAGGCAATACGCTTAAGATTATTTCCCTTTTCCCTCAGAGATAAAGCTCTATCATGGTTAGATTCCCTTCCACCCAATTCAATAACAACTTGGGATGACCTTAGAAAAGTTTTCCTTGCTAGATATTTTCCCCCAAGTAAGACCGCTCTTCTTCGAAACCTAATAACTAGATTTACCCAACACCAAGGAGAGTCGTTGTTCGAAGCCTGGGAGAGATATAAAGAACTATTAAGAGCATGCCCACACCATGGCCTAGAGAATTGGCTAATCATCCAAACCTTCTATAATGGACTTCTTTATAACACTAAAATGACCATCGACGCTGCCGCTGGTGGCGCACTGATGAACAAACCTTACCCTGAAGCTAGTGCCCTTATCGAGGATATGGCCCAAAACCATCAATCATGGGGAGTAGAACGAGCGACAGTGGAAAAGAAGGAAGCCCAAGGAGGAATACATGAGCTAAGCTCTATAGACATGATGCAGGCTAAAATGGACGCGTTGGCCCTTAGAGTCGAACATATGTGCACAACTCTGAATACTGTAGCCGCAGTTTCGCCGAATTGTGAGATATGTGGAACGCAAGGACACCAATCCGCCGAATGCAATCTGTTGAATGAAACCAACACTGAGCAAGTGAACTATACCCAAGGGAACCCATTTTCAAACACATATAACCCTGGATGGAGGAATCACCCAAACTTCTCCTACAAAAATAATAACCCTATCCAAAATACCGCACCTCCGAGACAACAAGGTTACCAAGCCCCTAGAACAAATCAACCTATGCAACCTGTACCACCTAGCCCGAGCTTTGAGGAAGTTGTAAAAGATTTTATCGTTGCTCAAAAACAACAAAACAAAGAGTTCATGAACCATAACGTCCATGTTAACGAACTAATTACCAAGTTAGGAACCAAGGTTGATCAAATTATTACTCATAATAAGATGCTTGAAACCCAGATCTCTCAGGTAGCGTTAAACCAAGCCCCACAGACTACACCTGGAGGACAGTTCCCTGGACAACCTCAACAAAACCCGAAAGGGCAAGCTAATGCCATTACTCTACGAAGTGGAACCGCTTATAAGGAACCTTTAAACCCTAGATTAAGTGAGCTCGAAACTTCTGAGAGGAATGAGGAAAAGGAACCAGAGAAGCCTGAAACCCCGGAAAGTCAAGAAAAAGGAGAAGAACCTAAAAATAAAACCTATGTACCGCCACCACCATACAAACCACCAATACCTTACCCTCAAAGATTAAAGAAAACCCAAATCGATAATCAATATCAAAAATTTGTTAAGGTTATAGAAAAACTTCACGTAGAAATCCCCTTTACAGAAGCCATCACCCAAATACCTTCTTATGCTAAGTTTCTCAAAGACATACTTACAAATAAACGTAGACTCGAAGATCCGAGACCCGTGGAATGTAATTCTATTTCCGAAAATAGGTTAGCAAAGAAAGATAAAGATCCCGGAAATTTTTCCATTCCTTGTGTTTTGGGGAATCATGTCATCGAAAAAGCTTTTCTAGACTTAGGAGCTAGTGTGAGCTTAATGCCTTTAGCAGTTTGTGAGAGATTAAACTTAGGAGAATTACAACCTACTAAGATGTCACTTCAATTAGCCGATAGATCCGTTAAATACCCTATAGGCATACTTGAAGACGTCCCTGTTAGGATAGGTCAGCTGTTTATACCTACTGATTTTGTTGTCATGGACATTAAAGAAGATGACGACATACCAATCCTCCTAGGTAGACCGTTCTTATCGACTGCTGGAGCCGTAATAGATGTTAAAAAGGGAAAACTAACTTTTGAGGTAGGTGGCCAGAAGATAGAATTTATATTGTCAAAATTTCTTATGGCACCTGTGATAGGAGATTCTTGTTATGCCTTAGATATCATCGAAGAATGTATTAGGGAATTAGAACAAGAAGAAGAAACTGAATCTATAAAATTGCCATCAACCCTTATTTTGGAAGATGACAATTATAAAACACCCTACATTGATGATAACCTTCACGAATGTTTATCTCTTACCCCAGATCCTATGCCTTGCCCTATAAAACCGACCGTAAAACTTAAGGAACTGCCTAAAAACCTGAGATATGAATTTCTTGATGAAGATATGAACCGTCCAGTTATAGTCAGTGCTACCTTAAACCAAGAAGAAACCGATCAATTATTAGAAGTTTTACGTAGGTACCCCTCAGCCTTAGGATATAAGATCTCTGATCTAAAAGGAATAAGCCCATCCGTATGCATGCATCGGATTTTGCTTGAAGAAGATTCAAAACCTTCCAGAGAACACCAACGTAGAATAAATCCTATAATGAGTACTGTAGTTAAGACTGAAGTTCTTAAGTTACTAGAGGCAGGTATAATATATCAGATCTCGGACAGTAAATGGGTGAGTCCTGTGCATGTAGTACCTAAAAAGGGAGGCATCACAGTCGTGCAAAACGAGAAGGGCGAACCTGTAGCAAAAAGAACTGATGGAGGTTGGCGTATGTGCATAGATTATAGAAAATTAAATAAAGCAACTAGGAAGGACCATTTCCCATTACCATTCATAGACCAAATGTTGGAGCGCCTAGCCAGACACTCTTACTTTTGTTATTTAGATGGATATTCAGGATTCTTCCAAATACCTATTCACCCCGAAGATCAAGAAAAAACTACCTTTACATGCCCAGTTGGAACCTTTGCCTATAGAAGAATGCCTTTTGGACTTTGTAATGCTCCTGCAACTTTCCAACGCTGCATGATGTCTATCTTTGCTGATTATTTGGATGAAATCATGGAAGTATTTATGGACGATTTCTCAGTTTGTGGGTCAGATTTCAAAAATTGTCTTGTCAACCTTGAGAAAATCCTGGAGAGATGTGTGGAGGTAAACCTTGTGCTAAATTGGGAAAAATGTCATTTCATGGTCACCGAAGGGATTGTTTTAGGACATATAGTTTCCGAAAAAGGTATAGAGGTAGATAAAGCAAAAATAGAAGTCATAGAGAATCTAAAACCGCCGAAGACTATCAGGGAGATAAGAAGTTTTCTTGGACATGCCGGATTTTACCGACGTTTTATCAAGGATTTCTCCAAAATAACAAAGCCCTTAACTGGTCTTTTAATGAAAGATGCTGAGTTCATCTTCGATGAAAAATGTACTGAAGCATTTAATCTTCTGAAGCAAGCTCTGATTTCAGCACCTATAATGAAACCCCCTGATTGGTCGGAACCGTTTGAGATAATGTGTGACGCCAGTGATTATGCTGTTGGAGCCGTTCTAGGTCAGAGAAAAGATAAGAAGTTACATGTGATTTATTATGCCAGTAGAACCCTAGACGCTGCACAGCTCAACTACGCAACAACCGAAAAAGAGCTCCTAGCTGTAGTTTTTGCAATAGACAAATTTAGATCTTATCTAGTAGGAGCCAAGATTATAGTTTACACCGACCATGCTGCCATTCGTTACTTACTAAGCAAAAAGGATGCCAAGCCTAGGTTACTTCGATGGATTCTATTATTACAAGAGTTTGATTTGGATATCCGTGACAAGAAAGGCACTGATAATGTGGTAGCTGATCACCTATCTAGGCTAGAATACCTGAAACCTGATCCAGTACCCATAAATGACGATTTTGCCTACGATAGACTGATAGCCCAACTAGAAACCATTGAAGATGATAACCCAGACCCTCATGAGCAATTTCATAAATCCTTAGCTATAAGCAATGTACCTTGGTATGCAGATTTTGTTAATTACCTAGCCGCTGACATCATACCCCCTGATCTAAACTACCACCAGAAGAAGAAGTTCTATAGTGATGTGAGAAACTTCTATTGGGACGATCCATTTCTTTTCAAGAGAGGTAAAGATGGCATTTTCCGCCGTTGTGTTCCAGAAGAAGAGGTAAATAATATAATTGAGCATTGTCACTCTGCACCCTATGGTGGACATGCAAGCACATCTAAGACCTACGCCAAGATTCTTCAAGCTGGCCTATTCTGGCCTACTATGTGGCGTGATGTCCATGCTTTCATTGTCAAGTGTGACAGATGCCAACGCACAGGAAATATTTCAAGACGTAATGAAATGCCGTTAAGAAATATCCAAGAAGTAGAACTCTTCGACGTATGGGGTATAGACTTTATGGGACCGTTCCCACCATCTTTTGGAAATCAGTACATATTAGTAGTTGTTGACTACGTATCTAAATGGATTGAAGCTATCGCCGCACCCACAAACGACACCAGAGTAGTCATCAAATTATTCAAGAATTATATATTTCCCAGGTTTGGAACACCCCGTTTAGTCATAAGTGATGGAGGATCACACTTCATATCGAGAATATTTGATAAACTTTTAAGCAAGTATGGAGTTAAGCATAGAGTAGCAACACCATACCACCCACAGACCAATGGACAAGTGGAAGTATCTAATAGGGAGATAAAACAAATCCTCGAGAAGACTGTCTCTATATCTAGAAAAGATTGGTCGCAGAAACTTCAAGAAGCATTATGGGCCTATAGAACCGCTTTCAAAACTCCTATAGGAACAACCCCTTATCAACTGGTCTATGGAAAATCATGTCACTTACCATTTGAGTTGGAGCATAAGGCCTATTGGGCCATCAAAACTTTGAATTTGGATTACTTGACAGCTGGTGAGAAACGTATCCTTGATATCCACAAATTAGAAGAGCTCAGACAATCTGCCTACGAAAATGCCATCATATACAAAGAAAGAACAAAAGCTTGGCATGACAAAAGAATCATAAGAAGAGACTTCAAAATAGGCGATCCTGTTCTCCTGTTCGATTCTAGGTTACGACTATTTCCAGGTAAACTCCGTTCGAGATGGACTGGCCCTTTCGAAGTATCTAAGATCCTGAGATCCGGTGCTATTGAAATCAAGAACCAAACATGTAAACCGTTCATAGTCAATGGACAGAGGTTGAAGCCCTACGAAGGAGGTGACATTCCAACAACATACACCTGCCATACTCTGAGTGATCCACCATATCCTTCCAATGATGTTTAAATATCGGTCGTCGAGCTAATGACGTTAAACAAGCGCTGCATGGGAGGCAACCCATGGTTTTTCTTATTTTTGTACTTTTTATTTTTACTTTATTTTTATTTTATTATTATGTCAGGACTCACGATTGAATGTTTTATGTGCTTTCAGGACTTGTTTGCTAACCTTGTACAGAATGCAGAACCCTGATGACATGCACGTGGCCTTTAGAGATGATGCACAGAGAGAGCGTTACTATGTTCACATGAGACGCCCTATGGCTCCTACCAGGTACCCTGACCATGACTGCATGGATGCCTTGGGGATAGAGCCAAGCGTCAGATTTTTATGCCATCAACTCCAGTGGGACCAGTTTGACGACAGGAACAACACTTATAGGAACTTGACTCTTGAGTTCCTCAGCTCGTTTCATCATGACCCTTGGGCTGGACCCGATGGACTCGCTGTTTTCAGGTTGTTCGGGATTGACTACTCATTCTCTCACAAAGGGTTTGGTGATTTACTAGGTTTCCAGACTACTCCTGATGCTATTCCAGAGACTCCGATGGGGTATTTTATGAGCAGGGAAGTGGAAAAGTTTTGGACTAAAATATCAGGCGGAGGGAGCCAAGATCCTTCTACCCAGTTTTCTCAGGTAATCCACAACCCTGCATTGAGGTACTTCCAGATGATTCTAGCACATTCTTTCCTAGGTTTTCCAGATACAGAGACACTACTAAGTGAAGAGGAGATTTTCCTACTGTTTTGTGCGACTCAGTCTCGCCCTGTTGCTTGTGGCAACTTTCTACTGAAGGGCCTTGCTAGTGTTGCCAGATCATCAGTAGGAATCATCCATGTCGGTGGGATTGTTACACAGATTGCTACTGCATTGGGTTTGTCTCGCAAGCTATTGCACCTCAGGACCTTCTGCCGCTACACCACCCTGGATATTGATTTTTGTCTTGATAGAGGACTGATGAGGAGGGCTTCTTTTGAGCCCAACATGTTTAGATTGCTGATCGACGGTGAAGCGATACACTACTTTACATTACCAGATCCGCTGATGACCAGTGTCCATGATCCTGCCAATTGGAGTTATGCTCTAGAGGGTTATGGAGAGACTGTCGAAGAGCCGAAATCGCCTCCCGCCGCTGAGTACACTCCTACACCTCTTACTCCCCGAATCACTGTTATGTCTAACAATATGTCTCTGCAGCCACCTGACCTACAAACACAGATTTATGAGCTCCGCAAGGAGACTGCCCTGCTCAAGCAGGAAGTGGCAGACTTAGAGTTACAGATGCAGGTTTCTGATCTCACTCATGCCTCAGAGACCGATGCTCTACATCAGGCGATCGACGAGCTTCGGAGGGAGATAGCTGAGATTCGTGGATCAAGCCAGGATAAGAAACCTACCACATGACTCATTCCACCCTGACAGCACTACCCTAGTATTTAACTTCGTTTTATTTATCGCACTTCCAGACATATTTTACTTTATTGCAGCTTTTATATTTTCATGCACTTTGAATTCCTTATATATATACATATTATGCACTAATTTTTCTTTTTCTTTTTTGATTTTTAAGTATTTTATTTTTTGTCGTGCAAAAGAAAAAAATATAAGACAAAAATATTTTCATTTTTTGTCTTTACAAAAAAATATGCAAGCCTCAAGCCTTGAAAAGAAGAAGAAAACGCTATTCAGACCCCCCGAAGACCAAGGTGCAAGGAAGGCCCAAAAGGAGGATCCAAAACCACAAGGCCCAGGAATTGGCCTTGTGGCGGGCGCCATAGGCCCTGTGGCGGGCGCCACACCGTTGTCATCACCAAATACTGGATTCAATCCCCATTTCCACCATTTTCATCCCTTTCTTCACCAAAAACCCATTTTTCCAACCTTCCAAATCCTCCTTGAACCCCATTAAAGCTCCCCCATTTCCAAAATACCCTCCATCCATAAAACATATCCAACATCCATTTCCATTTTCATCCATCAAAAACCAAAAAAATCAAAACTTTATCATTCCCCTCATAAACCACTTTTCTACTATTTTCACTACCTAAGGAGCTTTTCAACAATGGAGTTCAACGGATTTATTCTTCGTGATGGAAGACCGGGCGAAAGGCAACGGAAAATTATTCAGAGGCTTCAAAGTCGAGAAATCCTCTCGACTAGGTACGTCGACGATAACTGTCTGTATGCTTTGGGTATTTATCATAGTGTTTTTAATTTATTAGAATTTCTAGGCTTGCATAATATTTTCATTAATCAGGAACCTACCTATGAGAGGCTGACAACTGAGTTTTTGAGTTCTTTGATATACACTGTCAATCCTGACACTGCTAGCACTGTCGGTACTGTTATTTTTAGACTGTTTGGAATTGAATATGAATTCAGTACCAATGAGCTAGCAGATTTGTTAGGAATCCCTCATAGGGAAGGTTCGATTTGTGAGGCACCTTTGGATGCTGAATGGTCGGCCGAGGTATTTACCTTCTGGCTAAGGCTTTCAAGTACTTCAATTAATTCTTTTGAAGGGATACTTGCGTCGACCATTCACAACCCGGCCATAAGAGTTTTTAGACTTCTTTTGGCATGTACTATTTTTGGCCGGGAAAGTCCAAACAAGGTTAATGCTCGTGAACTCCTATTTTTGCAAGGATGCCTCACTAGAACCCACATCAATCCGGTCCCGTTTATGCTTGCCCACATGACTTTATTTACTAATAAAACAGGACCGATTGTTTTTGGAGGGCTTGTTACGTCTATTGCTCGGGCTCTTGGCCTGAATGATGAGATAGCTACACTTGAACCACTACCTCCTCGCACAATTAATTTAAAATTTCTGAAAGACATGAAATTGTGCCGAACAAGGAGAGAAGGTGGTTATGAGTTGATGGTTCATGGGGTAGCTATCCCATCTGTTGCTTTACCATGCAGTAGACGTACTGATGTACGTAATGAAAGGAACTGGACCTATGATCTTAATGCTCCACGTGTTTTGGGTCCACTTCCTCCTAATATTCCCGATGGGGAGGCACATGACACTGATGATGAGTATGATCGGAGAGAGCAGTCTCCCATCCCTCACATTTCCCCCCATCGTCCTTCACAGTCACACACTGCACCATCTTCCTCTAACCCTGTTGCAGGTACTGCTCCTGGATTCTTTGTCACCGAGGAGATGTGGCGTGATATGACAGCTAGAGAGGAAAGGCGTGATGGCCTTCTCTCTACTATTTCACAGCAGCTGACGGACAATATGAGCTTCATGCAACAATCGCGATTGGTTTCTGTTGCACCCCAAAATTTGCCCTCACAATACAAGACTTTGTGTTCCAAGAAGGTTCACAAGATTCATACTGACCACTACATTATGGTTCGCTGAAAAAGATTCAAGGTCTGATGAGTGTTTTAGCCTCCTGAAAAATTTCTCTTCAAAGATATATCAGAGCATTCCCCAAAGGAAGTTTAAGTTTTCCCGTCCTTTGGATTCAAAGCGTGTTTATTTAAGGACATAATGTATTGCACGGTTGTTGACTAATTCGTGTATTTTGTGATCAAGAAAAGGAAAGAATGACCTTCGTGATGTAAAGTGAGATTTCCTCAATCTAGAACATCTATGTTTTATCCGAGGAATCGAGTCCGACACTATTCCTATCTAAAGAGTTAGATCATCATGGATTTCTAACCTCGAGAGAACGGATTAGGCATTAAAGTTTGCTATGAGGTCTCAAAGTAATGAAGATTCGTGGTTGATGTCATTATGAAGAACACACTTTGAATGTTAAAAATGCAAAGTCTAATTACCAATGCAAGAGATAGGATCAAGATTCAAACATTTCCAATCCAAGGCGTATACGAGATCAGTTCAAAGATATCCCATTAGTAGTATCAAGACGAGGCTAGTATTTCATCTTCTTACAATTCAAGCATGTTCTAAAGTTTTTCCAAGCAACACTCAAGGGTTTCAGGCTTTAGTCCAGATAGTGGCGTTATTCAAGTTCAAGATTTCCGATAACAAGTTTTCTGCTATTATGAAAGAGGTGTTAATATTAGCATATACCGTAAACACCAGAAGCCATCAGCAGTCATTTAAGTGTGCTCTAATGAACTTAATGGTTGTTTATGCTCTTGATGTATGATGCGGTGTTCTAATCATAGTGTGATGATGTTGCCATCCTCACCTTTGCCAATATATTAACCATTTCATTATGCATCGTTATTTCAACAACAAGATATGGGAAGGCTAATATGAATGAGGAAGCAAAGAATAAATGCCGGTCTTATTAAATAATGGAAGGAACTTTTAGTGTTTACATCACAAATGACAACCAACTTTTGTTTATAAATGGCGGAAGTTATCATAAACAAGTCTTGCAAAAAGGAGCTGAAGCAGTCAATGTTGGCACACTGGAATTATTGTTGCAATATGTTTGAATAAGCTCTTGGCTTTGAAGTAGCCCAGAAAACTCCGCCGACCGAAACGTACGTTGCTACGGTGCTTGGTTTTACCTTACAATAATTACCTACATTTGAACAAATGACAAAGATTCAGTAACTGTAATAGCTGATGGTAGACAACATCAGAAAGCTTTCGCGTACCAGCCACAAGGACGAGCAACACGACAGTCCACGACGTCTCATTCTCGTTTTGGAAGACAGCAGAACCATAACCAAATGCGCCCCTGAAAGAAAAAAATAGGAAGATTATTAGTTATTCAAGCCAATAATATAAACTAACCCAGATATCTCCCAAATCCTATCAGACCTGTCTAAAACCGTTTACCGCCATAATCGTATCCTAGCACAGAATCATAAAAGTTACACAAAAACCATGACCATTGCAACATCAGAAAATTACAAAGTTAACAACTACCACAAATCCATAAGTCCTAATTCTAAGCAATCCAATGTCTCTTCGTGTCACTCCTATTTTGCACTTTGAGCATGTCACGCCAATCTTGAAAGCCCTCGTGTGCTAGCTCGCTTCATGTGCACACCTGTGACAAATAATAACGCATCAGTTTGAACACAAAGCAGAGGTAGCAAATTCAAAATAACCGTCGAAACCGCAATTAAGCAACAACAATGGCAAGATGTATAAGGAACTCGCTTCAACGAGTTATTGCTATATCATACCTTGTCCTGCATCTCCAGCCTGCTACGGATATGTCTCAGTTGGGATGAAACTCGCGCTCCGATTACTGGTATTGCTCCATCATCGGCATACAGGATACTAACTCCGGATATGATCGATCAAACACTGTCTAAATTGTTGATACTATGGACTTGGCTTGAATGGAACTGACAAGTCTTGTCCAGCCAACGAACACCCTGCCAAAAGTACACCAGATAGCATATCAAAAGTGAAGCACATAAGATCAGTTAGTTTTAACACAGCAGATTCAGTTACTCTAATCTTGAAGCAGAAGTTTGAGCGTGACCTTCAGCAGATAGATCAGGGCCTTACGAATCAAGTTTGGATGAGAAAGAGGTTTACCCGGCGATGAAGTGCGAAGCTCCAAGAACCTCCCTCACGAGCTGACTCGACGGCTATCATTAAGGACCAATTCACAAGAGAAGACATTATCAGTCTAGCCAGATTCTTGAATACTATCACAACCGGAGCCATGTCCCGATTGTCAGCAGTCATGATACCCCTGCCACATACAAAAAAAGGGGATCAATAGCTGTTATCATGAATTAATATAATTTAGGGTGACCAATTCAAATAAAGGAAAGATAAGCGCCATTGAGAAGCAAATGTGTACCGTGAGACGAAGAATTGTTCGAGGTCACGATGCAGATATATCGAACTCTTGTTGCTTTTAGGAACAGGTGACTTCTTATGAGAAGGAAATGCTTCAAGCTTTATAGTGGTATGCAAACTCAAGGACGGGCTGCATCGAGTTAGGACATTGATTTTACTCGTAACTCTCAAGAGGCATAAACGGTTGATCATCGGCCCGCATCACAAAAGCCATCTGATAGATAGCCCTCGGTGCCGTCCAAGCTCCTTTTTGTCTGATACAGTTTCTGTGCAATTTTCCCACACAAAGATAGTGTCGCCGCTTCCAGTGCTTACCCGACTTTCAGGCTAAAATGCTTACCGTTCGATGAGGAGTTTGTCAACACACTAGAGGAGATGTTATGAGTTCCTGCAAGTGAATTCACAGTAAAATGAAATTCAACCGCAATTCCCAGACACGTGAATTTAATCATCCATAATTCAAAAAGGGAGTGTAAAAATGGAGAGGCACCTCACCAGGAGAAGAGGTTTCTTCACTTTCTTATGATTCTCTTTCATAGATTTCCATTTCAATCGAAGAGTTGCTATAATTGTCTTGGGATCTATCTCCATCATTTCCTTCCATACAACCAGGTTGTTGGTATCCGTTGGAAACCTGTTTAAAAAAAAAAAAAAGGGAGATCTAGTTACAAGACATGAGCTGCGCTAATTACACACAATTATGGCCTGTTGTTAAATAAGAGAAAAGCAGAAACACAATCAAAGGCGAGAAAGAAGATATTGGGTCCATTATCATGCCATCGACCGTAGGAAGCCAAAACGGCGAGGAACACGAAGTTGTCGACCAGAGCCACCAAAACTCCGACGCTGCAAACGAAATCATGGTCAGCTATGCATTAAGCCAAGAAAAAGAGATTAAGATGTTGGAAATTGTCGTGATATGTGCAGTTCGCACTGTGTGAAAGTGATTTAGAAATCAGTACGTGTTACCTTAAATCGCAGCGTGTTGCCGTTAGTAACCTACAGTGAGCAGCTCCCGTGGATTTTGATTACACCGTGTCTTTATACAAAATTTCGGAAGCTTTGAACGCAGTGAGCATATGGCGCCACATAAGTAATTGAAGGGTGTTGCACCCTAAAAATTTGCTCAACCTTATTCCTTGGATTTATGTTTCATTATCATTAGCATTTGCATGTAGAGTCATGTACATAGACTAACCATCTGCATAGCATAAGCATAGCAAGTCATTCAACAGGGGACCAATCATTATTTTCATCTCTAGAGGCCTAGCAAGAGGTTATTATCCTAATTCCATCCTATTCAAGTCATCAGGAAAGAATTTGAAAGCAAAGAGTTCAGCAGATCAAGCCTTGAGTCCATCTCCTAGCTGAGGGTATCTGAGGATCAACAAGAGGGTTGTGAACTGTGAAGTGAAAGCATGGAGAGCATTTAGACATTATGAGAGATTTAGAAAGTCATTTGGAGAAGGAGACAAGTCCTTGAGGAGAGCACAAGAGCTACAGTTGAAGGCAGTCAACTAGGGTTTCATCTAGGTCAACCCTAGGTCAACCCTAGGTCAGTTGACTGACTTAAAAGGGGCATTCAAGGCTATTGGAGAGATGTGGGGATCATCATTGAACATATACAGAAGGATATGGAGATATGACAAGGAGAATTCAAGAGAAATCAAGGAGAAGAGGAGTTACTAAATTAGGGTTTCTCTGTAAAATCCCCTAATTTAGGTCAAATTTCCAAGCAAGATAAGTCAAAATGCTAGCTTCAAATGGCTTCTTGGCCAACATGAAACTTGTAGAGGATCTCAAGACCTTTAATTTGAGTGGTGGAAGACCTCAAGGAGATTTATAGAACTCAAGTTATGGTCCTTGCAAGTTATGGGTCATCTGAGGTGTCTGAATTTTTGTCTGTGAAAGTGACTTGACTTCCAAGCTAGTTTTGCCCCTCAAGGAGATTTCAAATGAATTCTTGGTCAACATAAGAATTGTTCCTCATTGTCTTAGCTTTCTAGAATGGTATGGCATGCCTTCATATGATGTGGAGAACTCAACTTATGGTCTTGACAAGTAAAGGGTATTTTGGGCATTTGTGAATTACAGGTCATTTTAACCTATACCCAAAACTCATACAAGGAGGCCTCAAATGGAAAAACTTACAACATCAAACTTGCTCCAAATGGGATTTTAAGTCTAGAAAGAAGGTCACAAGTTATTGGGGAAGCTCATAGCATGGAGTTGCATGATAGGTCAAAATATGAACTAAAAAGGCTTATAAAGTGAATAATTTCAAGTTGGAAAATGGTTTGGGAGATTTACAAGTCCAAATGGAGACTTCCAATATATGATTTTGAATGGAAAAACAATTCTAAGAACAATGGTTCACACACTTTTTTGAGTTTAGAAGGAAAAAATGAAGTTATCCATGGTTGCTTATCATTTAAGAAACATGATCAAAATGAACCAAAGTTGGAAAGCAAGGGAATGTGCAAGATGGATCTAGAATGTTCATTTGGGGTCTATATATTCATGAAATGTGCATTGATCAAGGGTTGGCCTCATTTGCACCAAGAATTCCACAAAATTTCACACACTTTTTCATTGGAGTTTCATCACAATTCTCTCAAAACCTTCATCAACTTTCATCAAAATCAACTCAATCTGACTCCATCATCATCATGGATCATAATTGAAGCAAAGTTTTGGTGTGAATCATTCATTTTCGAGCACTTTTTTTCAAGAGCATCAAGATTGAAGTTGCAAGTGGATAGCATAATTCTGGCCAAATCTCATCCAAAGCTTGCATACAGAATCAATTTCATCAAGGATTGATCAAGATCCAAGTCTCAAAAGCCTCAAATCATCAATCTCCATAGCTGTTTGCAAGATTTTGCACAAGGTAAGTTTTCATTCAAACTGCTTGATCCAGTTAGTTAGGCATGATTTTGTTAGTGTAGAATTGATCTAGGTGGTTAGGAGATTAGGTTAGATGAATTTGGAGAAGATTGGTGATGGTTAATGACAGGTGCCATAATCTGTTGGTGCTTATATCTCTTAGGTTAATGCATTAGAATGTTAGTTGGATTGATCAGGTTAATCACCATGATGCATAGAGCAGTTTAGGATAGGTTTGAGAGAGAATTATCATGGTGCATCTCAGAGTAATCTCATGATAACCAGAGTTTGCTGCGCGCGGGTTTGGTGTTGTGGTGAGTTTCAAATTGATCTAAGGCCATAGGATTATAGAGGAAGAAATTCTGAGCAGCTTTCATGTTTATGGCATGTGGATTCATGGTCTGGTGATGGAGAACCGAGAGCTCGAATTGGAGCGTGCATGGAGGTTCATGGAAGATGAAACCCTAGGTTTCAGGTTGAGTGAGGAAGAAGAGATAATCATAGCCGTTCAATGAGTGTAAGACTCTTGACTTTTGGCGTGATCCAAGGGCTGTCATTCAATCTGAAAATTGGAGGGAGAAGCTTTGGCTCAAAACGCGCCGTTTCATTAATTGAAACGGGCGGGCCTTGAGTGATTTTGTTATTTCCACCCCCTATTCTAAGCCCAATATGAATCTGAACATGGATTTGATACTTTTCTCACCCCCCCTGGCGTTTCTATTTCTCTTC
The DNA here is from genome assembly GCA_963859935.3 of Lathyrus sativus. Lineage (NCBI taxonomy): Eukaryota > Viridiplantae > Streptophyta > Magnoliopsida > Fabales > Fabaceae > Lathyrus > Lathyrus sativus. Next base: position 474,106,426 of record OZ012738.1, read on the forward strand.
AGTTCTGAACTCAAGTTGGGCTTAAGCCAGAAGCGCTAATTGCACCCCTATATGTGGCCCATTCTGGATTTATAACTGGGGCGAGTTACTCTTCATACCCCCTCCCTCATTTTAATTCAATTTTAATTTTCTTAATTTCATTTTAATATTTTACCATCTTTGAAAATTCATAAATAATTCATAAAAAATGCTTTTTAATCCATTCTTTTTACCATGTTTTCATTAAAATGTCTAGAATATTATAGGAAAATAAAATTTCATTTTTAGTTTTATTTCATATTTTTTACATATTTGCTAAAATAAATGTCACATTAAATAATTCATTTCATGCATTATTTTTATGATTTTTGTTCTCTCACTTGCTTTGATATTTTTTGATCATTCTTTTCATATTGTTTAGATGAGATATTAGGCTTATAGAAATATTTTAGTTCCCATTTTTAGGAGTTAATTTTAGGTGATTAATAAATGCTTGAATATCATGAACAAAACTAGGGTTTTTAGGTGACAACTTAGGAAGTTCAATTTTCTCCCTTAGGACTTAGGGTTTGAATAGATTAGTTATGGGACTATAGGGGCTATGGGTAGTTATTAGATCCCTTAGAGAAAAGTTAGGATTCCCCTACTGCTATTATTACTGTCTGTATATCTGCTGTCTGGTGTGGTGAGCCCTCTGGGGTTTATTGATTGTTTGTATGGGTATTGGGTTTGTCTGGGGCCCTGGGGAAGCTGAAGATTTGTGGAGATGAAGCCATTGAAGATTCAAAAGATTGAAGATCAACTGCCAGAGTTGAGGATGAGTTTCTTGCTATCAGTTGCTGAGGAGACTAGAGTTTAGGAGCTAGGCAGAGCTCTAGATTAGAAAGCTTGTTTCTCAAACATGGATTGCCTTGTCTGCATCCATTCCTCTCTGTGATTCAGAGTCTCTCTAAGACACTCACCCCCTTCCTTTGGAAGGCTTGGTGACAGTGTCTATGAGATAGAACTCTTGAGAGAAAATGTCTCTTGTGTTAGAAGCAGTCTGTTCACCACCTTTGGTAGTCAGCTGATTGCTTAACACCCAATTCACTCTTGTGACTAATCCCTCATCCTGGAGGTTTGAGCATGAAGAAAGGCCATGAAGATGGAGATTGATGCTTGTTGAAGCCTGTAGCTGATTGGAGATTGCTTGAAGCCAGTTGTTGATTTAGAGCTGCTGATGCTGTTTCTTTTGCTGTATTCCATTTGCTGATGTATTGATTGGTTTTCTGAACTGTATTGTTTGCTGTTTACCCTGCTGGGTTGAAAGTGAAGCCTGTTCACTTTCGCCTATTGTTTTCTAGGTTCGAGGTTGAGTGGGACTCCCTTGCCTCGCTTGTGCTGTTGCATCCATGCATTTTACTGTTTTACTGCTGTATATATCTGATATTGTTTCTGTTTCTGCCTATCCCGTAGGATCTCTGTTTCTCTCTGTGCAAGAGAGGAGCATGACAGTCACTAGGTCTTAACCCATGCATGATAACATTAGGATAGCTTGTTTCCCTTCGCAACCGTAGGTTAGAGTTCTGTCTCTTTCTTTCTCAAAACAAACAGAAAAACACATAAAGATTTCAAACTCAATAAAAGACACTTCTTCCGTAAAAGAATGTGAACTCATCAAAACGTCATTTTTGTCCCCTTGGACTGTTAATCAGAAAAACCTTTTTCAGAAGGAATAAAATCAATCAAGGACAAGCTTGTGTCGTACGTGGCCCGAACTATGTTTGCTCTGATCTTCCATGCTGTGTGGAAGTACGTAGGCATAGGATGCGATATCCTAGCGAGCAACCTTCCCCTCCTTTCCCGTAGGTAGGCGAACTACGTTGACTCTGATTTCTCGTTCCAGACGAGAATACGTAGGCATAAAGTGCGATACTTTGCCGAGTCATTTTTATTTTCATTTTATTTTCTTTTTCACCCTTGACCTATAGTTTAGATAGAATAACAATCCATACCCGAAAACAAGCGTGGATCCCGTCGAGTACGACGGACGTGAGGGGTGCTAATACCTTCCCCTTGCGTAACCGACTCCCGAATCCAGGTTTTGGTTGCGATGACCATACCTTTCCCGTGTTGTGCGAGGTTTACTCTGAGCGTTTCCTTTCCCTCCCGTGGGATAAATAACGCACGGTGGCGACTCTTCTGTTCAGCCGGCGCCGATTTTCGCAGTAGCGACAGCTGGCGACTCTGCTGGGGATCCAACGTCCCCTGGCTGCTAAGGACTGCGATAGTCCTTATGCATTTGGGATCCAACGTCCCTTAAGAGAGTCAATCCTAACGCTTGTTTTCCCGTCGAGGATTTTGTATGGAGTTATTGTATATTTCTAACCCTGTATTTTCCAGCTTTATATATATTGTTTATTATTGCTGTATCTGGGGTGTGACGGGTGTTCTGATATTGAGAGATAAGCCGGACCTGGGCTTGAGTGCACCTAGAATTAGAGTAGAAATTAGTGGGCGCCCGCTTGCTTTGCTTGCTTTGGTGTCCCATGAAATCTACACTCAGACGAGGTTCCTCTGGTTGGCCTCCTGCCCCTTCCTTTGGTTGGCGTGGGTTGCTGGTTAGTTGGATTGTCGACTCTGGGGACCGATCATTTGGAAGTTGGCTAAGTGAGGCCTCTTCAGGAATTGATGATGCCACTCCTTCTGGGAATCGTATCATCAACCCTGAAAGTCTGTGACGCCGACGACCGCATAGGATGCCGTACCTGGTGCCAGTTATAGGGCCACCCACCTGTGAGGGGATTCAGGGTTATGCAGGTAACTAGACCTCCAGACTACCGGTTATTTCTTGATCAGAGATCCTGGTTATTTATGGAGAGTTATGAGGTCTGCCAGAGACCATGTGGAGATGTATTCTGAGGTCTGCCAGAGACCATGTGGAGATGTATTCTGAGGTCTGTCAGAGACCATGTGGAGATGTATTCTGAGGTCTGTCAGAGACCATTTGGAGATTTATTCTGAGGTCTGTCAGAGACCATTTGGAGATTTATTCTGAGGTCTGTCAGAGACCATTTGAGAGGTGTTTTGAGGTCTGTCAGAGACCAATTATGGATGTGATTTGAGGTCTATCAGAGACCAGTTGGAGTTATGGTTTGAGGTCTGTCAGAGACCAGTGTTGGAGTTCTATTTTAGGTCTATCTGAGACCAGGGTTTGGTGACTTCTGGATGGTCTATCTGAGACCTTTCTTGATTGGGTTTAGGCTATTCAGCTGCAGCTTTGGTCCCTGTTGAATGTTGCTTGCATTGCATCCCTGCATATACATTATCATTTGCATTTCACTAACGTGTGTCTGTGCTGCAGGTGCATTTGCATTTCCCTAGTTCTAGTGCCCAGACTTCTGAGTGTTTGATCATGACTAGCCTAAGGAGAACAGTTGCCTACAAATTGCCTACGCCAGATATTGTTCCTTTACTGGGGTTGATCTCTCTTGCTGATGAGGGTGTTCGTAGGAGTTTCCGGATGAGCTATGGTAGATTACTGAGATTGGTGTGCAAACCTACAGAGGTAGAGTTGGATGGGCTGTATGCTTTGATGCAATTCTACGACCCTGCTTTGAGGTGTTTTACGTTCTCTGACTTTATTATGGGACCAACCCTGGAGGAATACGCTGAGTATGTTGAGCTGCCTGTGCAGAACCAGGTTCCGTTCATTCATTATGATGCCAAGCCTAAGCCGGAGGAATTGGCAAAAGCCTTGCATGTTGATGCTTCTGAACTTGTGACTACTGTTTCCCGTGGAGTTCCAGGCTTCTCATTTCAGTTCTTAGTGGGTAAAGCCCAAGAGTACGCCAAGAATGGGTGCTGGGTTGCTTTCAATGCTGTGTTGGCCTTGTGCATCTATGGCATAGTACTGTTCCCCAATATACCGGACTTTGTGGACTTCGATGCTTTCTACTTGTTTGCCGCTGGTAATCCCGTACCTACTTTACTCGGAGATCTCTATCACTCACTGCATTACAAGAATGAGAAGGGAAGAGGGAAGAATGTTCATCTGTGTGTACCCTTGTTGAATATGTGGTTTGAGAGTCACCTTCCTAAGAGAGGATCTGCTGCAGAGACTACAGTTCCAGTTGGTTGGCCGGAGCGTTTGATGAGGTTATCGTCGGAAGATATGGAGTGGTTTGATAGAGACCTGTTGGGATCGGAGCTCATCTTCAGTTGTTTGGGGTACCCTAATGTGCCGTTGATAGGAAGAAAAGGGTGCATCAACTACAATCCTTCTCTATTCATTCGCCAGTTCGGATATGCGCTGAAGAATCCACCTCAGGAGGAAGAAGTACAGGAATCTCTGTACTTCACCGGTGACGTGAAGGGGGAGTTATTAGCCAAGTTGCGACATGCCTGGACGAGTATTAACCACAAAGGGAAGCCGTTGTTAGGAAAGAATGACTGTCAGGCCTATGCACCTTATAGAGCTTGGATTCAGGAGAGGGCTAGTCAGTTGAAGATGCCGTTTCCAGAGGCACCAATTCTTGATCCTATTCCGGTAGAAGAGCCGACCACTGTTTCTAGGGAAGTCTATGAACAAGTTGTGAGGGAGAAAGAAGCCTTAATGAAGATTAATGAAGGGTTAGAGCAAGAGCTAGCCCAGGCACGCAGTGAGAAGAACAAGGCCGTATATGCTTTCCAACAACAGATTGAGCTGGTAAACAGGTTAGGAGCTGAGTTGACCGAGGAAAAGAAGAAGCGCGAACGTCTGGGGCAAGAGTTCAGAAGTTCCCATGACATGCTGGAAGCCAAAAAGAAGGCGCTTGACGCAGCACACCGAGAGATATCTTCTTGCAACAAGACTTGGAACGCTACTCTCACCAACAACAAGAAGAGGGAAGATAAGCTAAAGCAGCAAATTTCCGACCTCGAAGAGAAGTTGAAGTCTAGCATCAAGAAGTGTGAGGAGGAAGTGATGAACCGGTATAGTGTCCAGCATGCACTGAACAAGGCAATCAAATCCAGAGACGAAGCAGTGTCCCAGAAGCGAAAGTTAGAAGATTGCTTCGGAGAAGCAACATGGGAAGAAACTGCTGAAGACGTACGCCGTGTCCTTAAGAAGAGAAACCAGCTTGTTGAAGGGCTGCTTGATCGACCAAGCCATCCGGAGACCAAGAAGTTGATAGAGGAGTACCAGACTTTTGGGAGGATCTGATCATTCCATTATTTGTATGCTTTATTTGCATAGTGCTGACCATCACCAGGATTGTTGGTTGAGGTCATGCCATCTTTGTACTCTCAGTGATATTGTACCCTGGGCTTATTGATTCTCTCTGATATGTATGAGGCTTTCTATGATTCAGCTCCGATATTCTTATTGTCAACACTGTCACTGCACCGGCACCTCGCACTAGGACTGGGGGAATGAACTTCCCTAATGCACAGACACATTGCATTGCATTCATATTCATATCGCATAACAGGTAATCTTTGAATGGTGTCTTATCTCTTGCTTTGATTCAGGTACTTAACAGGATTCCAGATCAACATCCGCACCGCTATTCTACACGATCCAACTGTCGGAAAGTCATGGACCAGATTCAGAATGAGATGCAGGATGTACGCGAGAAGCTCGCCCGCTTCATGCAGACCATGGAGGCTATAGCAAAAGGGCAAGAGAATTTGCAGGCCATGGTCCAGCCTCTATTGGCTCGCAACGCTGGTCATGGTAACGAAGATCATCAGTCTGTCCGGGTTGATACTGCTCATGGAGATGGCACTCCAACGCCGGTGGCTCCGCCTGTCGTCAATGTGAATGCTGCTAATGTCAACAACGCTACCACTGCTGTGAATGGTAACGTCGGAGTTGGAAATGAAACTGCTGTCCATAACGCTGGGCTGGGTGATGTCAATGTGGGAGATAATCTCGGAGGCAATGGCTTTGTCAACGCTGGGTTCGGATTCAACGATCAGGGATTCGACAATACTGGCAAGTATGGCTTTAATGCTCAAGGCTTTGGGCAAGATGGTTATGGTATGGTCAATCAGGGCTACGGAGGTTTTGGAAACGGAAACGGTGCTGGTTTCATGGCTGGTGGTCCTGCTGGAGGTGTTCAAGGGTATGGCAACAGAGGTCGAGTTCCGGGGATGAATCAGGTCAGAGCTGGACGTAATAATGCATATGATGGATACGGGGCTGGAAACGGTATGTGGCAAGAGGATCAACAGGAAGACGCCTTCTCTGGAGGGGTTTTTGACGGGCCGATGGATGATTCTCAAAAGATTAGAATGCTGGAAGAGCAAATGAAAGGAGTCCTAAACCAGAATGCTGTGGGTCTGGACATGGCAACTATGGGCTTGGTACCTGGGCTGAGGGTGCCCATTAAATTCAAAGCGCCTGCGTTCGATAAGTACAAAGGAGATACATGCCCGAAAGTGCATGTACGAGCTTATTACAGAAAGATGTCTGCATACTCCACTGACGAAAGAATGCTCATGCATTTCTTTCAGGATAGCCTATCGGGTCCTTCCTTAGAGTGGTACATGGGGTTGGAGCCCACTGATATTAAGACTTGGAAGCAATTAGCGGAGGCGTTCGTAGCCCATTACAAATATAACAGTGACCTGGCACCCAATCGGGTCCAGTTGGCCGGGCTTTCGCAGAAGAAGGGGGAGAGTTTTAAAGAATACGCGCAAAGGTGGCGCGATATGGCTGCCAGGGTTCGTCCTCCTGTGGAAGATAAAGAAATGAACGACATGTTTGTTGGCACATTCACCGGGCTGTTTCATGATATGCTGTTTCATACGTCTCTGGCTAGTTTTTCAGACCTGATCTTGATGGGTGAAAAGATTGAGCGGAACATTAAGCAAGGAAAGTTCCAAGTCGATGAATCAACTGCATCTGGCAGTAATAGGAAAGCTTATGGTGGGCGCCGTCAGGGCGAAGCTAGTGCTGTATTTGGAGGCCGAGGCCGAGGCCGAGGCAGGGGAAGAAATCAATATCGTCAGCAGCAGCAAGTGTCGAGTGTCACTATCCCGTATCAACAGCAGCCAATCCAGCAACAACAACAGGTTCAGCAGCAACCAATGCCACAGCAGCAGCAGCCTCAGCAGGGGGCACAGCAAGCTCAGAGAAAATTCCAGGGTGGTAAGCCGAGAAGGGTGTTCGAGAAACCTCCCTCTAACTATGCTGATTTATTGCAGACCTTGTTGGGATTGAATCTGGTGGAGAAAAGAACCTTGGCACCGATAACGGGAACTCCCCCGTTCGGCTATGATGCAAATAGGCGCTGCGAGTTTCATTCTGGGGCCCCGGGCCATGATATAGAAGGTTGTCACGCTTTTAAGCACGTTGTGCAGGATCTCTTGGACAACAAGTCTATCAACTTCGGAACGACCGGTGCGAATATAGTCCAGAAACCCATGCCTAATCATGGGGCGAATGCCGTGCTGACTGAGGAAGGTCTGAATCTGATTATGAATGTTGAGGACTTAAAGACGCCGCTGAGCGAAATAAAAAGCCGACTGTTGCAAGGAGGTGTTTACCCGGGTTGTAATGAGTACTGCTTAGATTGTTGGGCCCTGTCTGGGGGGTGTGAGGATCTGAAGAAAGGCATTCAGGCCTTGATTGATGAAGGTGTATTGCAGTTTGATAGAACAGTAACTGATGAGCCGGCAGGGGCAGTAATGGATAATCGGAGTGATGTTGCCACAGTGACAATTCCTAGGAAGACGATCACTATTTCAGCACCAGCTCAGCGGCCACCGATTACTATAACTAAAGCCGGACCAATCCCGTATGAGAGCACGAAAGCGGTCCCATGGTCATATGGGCTAGAGGTGTATTGTGACGGGATTAAAATCGATGTTAACAAGCAGTCAGCGGAGGTTGTGGATAATGTTGTGGGCTCGGGAGGCATGACGAGAAGCGGCAGGATCTTTATATCTCCTGAAGTGGAAGCCGAAAGGCTAGCGAAAGGAAAAGGGAAAGCGGTTGAGAATATTCCGGTACAAGCAAATGAAAAAGAAGCAGCATCTAAGGATGTCGAAGAATTCATGCGCTTAATTCGGAAAAGCGACTATAAAATCGTGGAGCATCTGCAGCAAACACCATCCAAAATATCTATTCTGTCATTGCTGTTGTGTTCGGAGGCTCACCGAAACGCTTTGCTGAAAGTCCTGGACACTTCTTTTGTACCCCAGGATGTCTCCGTGAACCAGCTAGAAGGAGTATTAGCACACGTAAATGCAGGCCACAGTCTGGGCTTTACTGATTTCGACTTGACTCCGAAAGGAAGGGATCATAATATGGCATTACATGTATCTGTTGAGTGCAGAGGGTCGACAATGTCGCACGTATTGGTTGACACCGGGTCGTCTTTGAATGTGCTGCCTAAGAAGGCTATGATGAAGCTGGATGTTCGAGGAATTTTGTGCACACCAAGTGATTTGGTAGTCAGAGCGTTTGACGGCACGCGGAGAACAGTCTTCGGATCAATTACCTTGCCTCTGCAAGTGGGGCCGGAAGTGTTTGCAACGGAGTTTTATATCATGGATATACAGCCTGCGTACAGCTGCTTGCTGGGAAGACCTTGGATTCACGGGGCAGGGGCTGTCACGTCTACCCTGCATCAGAAGTTAAAGTATATGGTCGGAGACAGTGTAGTCACCGTGTGCGGAGAAGAAGACATCCTGGTCAGCCATCTTTCTTCGTTTAAATATGTGGAAGTCGACGGGGAGATCCACGAGACGCCATGCCAGGCGTTCGAAGGTTTGCGCATAAAGGACAAGGGTCCAGGGCCAAGCAAAGTGCCGGAGATAGCTGTTTCTTCGTATAAAGAGGCTCAAGCGCTAGTGAAGGCAGGAGAAGCCACGGGCTGGGGCAAAGTATTGGACATTCCGGTGAAAATGGACCGGTTCGGACTGGGGTACCGACCGTCGTCATCAACTCCTTCTGTGGGGGCCCCTCATTTCAGAAAGTCAATCACCATCTCTGCCAGTGGAGTATGCCATGAATCTGTCAATGCTGCTTCAGAATCCGATGAAGGGGACAGCGACTGTGATATGGATGCCTGGATTCAGCCAAGCACGCCAGGACAAGGACTGTGCAACTGGTCCATTCAGGAGCTTGTTCCTGTGACTTTTAAACAGTAATGCTTTGCTTTATTAATTGTTGAATAATCTGATGTCTTGCCCGGGGCATCAGGATTTGCTTAGGGCTGTGTTGTTATAAACATTGCTTCGTTAATCATTAAATAAATGGCGTTTTTTTTCATGTGTAAATACCGTAATCCCTGTCTTTCTTGTTTTGTATTTTTCAATAAAATGGCAACGTGGTTATCCGCTTTATACGCATTTTGAAGCACTTAACCCTTTCTTTTGCAGGATAACATTTTCAGATGACATCCTTGAACCACCTATGACTCGTCCCGACTTCGAGCACCCGGTATTCCAGACCGAAGAAGAGATTGTCGAAGATAGCGACGTCCCTGAAGAACTGTCTTGGTTGGTGAAGCAAGAGGAAAGAGCCATTCTGCCTCACGACGAGGTTATCGAGATTATCAACTTGGGGTCGGAAGGGGTTGAGAAAAATATTCGTATCGGAGCCGCACTACAGAGTGATATCAAGCGAAAACTGGTTGAAATGCTCCGAGAGTATAATGATGTATTCGCATGGTCGTATCAAGATATGCCAGGGCTCGATACTGATATGGTTGTGCATCGTCTGCCACTGAAAGAAGACTGCCCGCCTGTCAAACAAAAACTTCGCAGAACTCGTCCAGATATGGCAATGAAGATCAAAGAGGAGGTTCAGAAACAGTGGGACGCTGGGTTCCTGGCTGTGACGAAGTATCCCTCATGGGTTGCTAACATCGTACCAGTGCCAAAGAAAGATGGCAAGGTTCGAATGTGCGTGGATTATAGAGATTTGAATAAAGCAAGCCCAAAAGACGATTTTCCACTTCCTCATATTGACGTGTTAGTGGATAATACCGCTCAATACTCTGTATTCTCCTTCATGGATGGCTTTTCAGGCTATAATCAAATTAAAATGGCGCCAGAGGATATGGAGAAGACTACTTTCATAACGCCTTGGGGAACATTTTGCTATAAAGTGATGCCCTTTGGTTTGAAAAATGCTGGGGCAACATATCAGCGTGCGATGACAACTCTCTTTCATGATATGATGCATAAAGAGATCGAAGTTTATGTTGACGATATGATTGCCAAATCCCAGACGGAGGGAGAGCATCTGGTGAATCTGCTGAAGTTATTTAAAAGGCTTAGGAAGTTCAGGCTGAGACTGAACCCTAACAAATGCACCTTCGGGGTGAGATCGGGTAAGCTCCTGGGGTTCATAGTAAGCGAAAGAGGAATAGAGGTCGATCCTGCCAAAATAAAAGCGATTCAAGAAATGCCGACGCCTAAAACAGAAAAAGAGGTGCGCGGGTTTTTAGGGAGATTGAACTACATTGCCCGGTTCATATCTCACCTGACTGCTACGTGCGAACCATTATTCAAGTTGCTAAAGAAAGATCAAGCTGTAACGTGGAACGATAATTGTCAAAAGGCGTTCGATAAAATAAAGAAGTATCTGCAGGAGCCTCCTATTTTGATACCCCCAGTGGCAGGGAGACCCTTGATAATGTATTTGACGGTTCTTGAGGGAAGCATGGGTTGCGTTCTCGGTCAACACGACGAGACAGGGAGAAAAGAGCATGCAATTTACTATTTGAGTAAGAAATTTACGGACTGTGAATCTCGATACTCAATGCTGGAGAAAACTTGTTGCGCGCTAGCATGGGCCGCCAAGCGTCTGAGGCAGTACATGCTGAATCATACAACCATGCTCATCTCGAAGATGGATCCAATCAAATATATATTTGAAAAGCAGGCGTTGTCAGGTAGAATTGCCCGGTGGCAGATGATCTTGACCGAATATGATATTCAATACGTCTTGCAAAAGGCAATAAAGGGGAGTGTGTTGTCTGAATATCTGGCGGAGCAGCCTATTGAAGAGTATCAATCGATGAGATTTGACTTTCCTGACGAGGATATCATGTATCTCAAGATGAAGGATTGTGAAGAGCCGTTACCAGACGAAGGACCAGAGCCGGGGTCCAAATGGCAGATGATATTTGATGGAGCTGTGAATGCTTACGGTAGCGGAATAGGGGCAATTATCACTACGCCGCACGGGTCGCACATCCCGTTTACTGCCCGATTGACCTTTGCTGTTACCAACAATGAGGCCGAATACGAAGCTTGTATAATGGGGCTTGAAGAAGCCATTGATTTGCGAATCAAACATTTAGACGTATACGGAGACTCAGCTCTGGTGGTGAATCAGATCAAAGGGGAATGGGAGACACGGCAGCCCAATTTGATACATTATATGAATTATGCAAGGAGATTGTTGCCTTTCTTCGACAAAGTTGAATTGCATCACGTGCCACGGGCAGAAAATCAAATGGCTGACGCCCTTGCCACCTTGTCTTCCATGTACAAGGTCAATTTCTGGAACGAAGCTCCCCAAATCACTATCTCTCGGTTGGACAGGCCAGCTTATGTATTTGCTATTGATGAAGCGTCTGATGGAAAACCGTGGTATTTTGATATCCTTAATTTCCTGAAGAATAAAGAGTATCCGGCTGGGGCATCCAGTCAAGATCAGAAGACTCTCAGGAGATTAGCGGGTAATTTCTACTTGAACCCGGATGGCGTCTTATACAGAAGAAACCACGACCTGGTGTTGTTGCGTTGTGTAGACGAGAAAGAGGCAAAGCTTCTCATGGAGGAAATTCACGAAGGTGCCTTTGGTACGCATGCTGGTGGGCATGCTATGACGAGAAAACTGCTGCGGGCAGGTTATTTTTGGCTGACGATGGAAACTGATTGTTTCAAGTTTGCAAGAAAGTGCCACAAGTGCCAAATATATGCTGACAAAATACATGTACCTCCGAGTCCTCTAAATGTGATGTCATCTCCATGGCCATTCTCGATGTGGGGAATCGATATGATTGGAAAGATTGAGCCGACGGCTTCTAACGGGCATCGGTTCATACTAGTAGCAATCGATTATTTCACCAAATGGGTGGAAGCAGCGTCTTACGCAAATGTAACGAAGCAAGTGGTAGCTAGATTCATCAAAAGAGATATCATTTGCCGATACGGAATTCCCGAGCGGATAATCACGGATAATGGTTCTAATCTGAACAACAAGATGATGAGGGAGCTCTGTCAGAATTTCAAGATCGAACATCACAACTCCTCGCCTTACCGACCCAAGATGAATGGCGCTGTCGAAGCGGCCAATAAGAATATCAAGAAAATCGTCCAGAAAATGGTGGTGACTTATAAAGATTGGCATGAAATGCTACCTTTCGCTTTGCACGGTTATCGTACGACGGTACGCACATCAACCGGGGCAACTCCGTTCTCGTTGGTATACGGAATGGAAGCGGTGTTACCATTGGAAGTTGAGATCCCTTCTCTGAGGGTATTGCGAGACGTTCAGCTGGACGAGGCAGAATGGGTAACGAATAGATTGAACCAATTGAGTTTGATGGATGAGAAGAGGCTAGCTTCTCTGGCATACGGTCGTTTGTACCAAAGACGAATGAAGAAAGCGTACGACAAGAAGATACTTCCGCGAAGCTTTCAGACGGGCGACCTTGTGCTGAAAAGGATTCTCCCGCCGCAAGCAGATCACAGGGGCAAGTGGACCCCCAACTACGAAGGGCCATACGTTGTCAGTAAGGTCTTTTCAGGAGGAGCTTTATTGTTGTCCACCATGGACGGGGAAGACTTTGCATCACCTGTGAATTCGGACGCAGTTAAAAAATACTTTGCTTAAAATAGACCCGCTGGGCAAAAAAAGAGAGTCCAGGCAAAAATGGGGCATCCTGGCGAACCAAAAATAGAATGAAAGGTTCGGGCAAAAGTTAGGGATAAAATTGAAAAAATGTACACCCGCGAAGTTGAAAACCTACACTGGGCGGCTTCGGCAAAAAGGGGTATCCCGGTGAACTGAAAACCCGTAAAGGGCGGTTCACGCAAAAGTTAGGGATGAGAAAAGCAAATGACTGCGGTCCGAATTTGGTATTCAATGAGCATCAGTGCGGGAGAATATGGTTGAGGAGTCGGTTATCGGATACAACCTCTTCAGAAGTAGGGATACCGGGAAAGTATTAGAGTCGGACGAGTCATGGGAGGATCAGTTCGTGGTGTTCATCTCCATCCAGTTGCCGACATGTGTACAAAATTTAATTTGTCAATATTTATGCTTCTTGTGAATACTTGCATACTTGTATATTTGCTTTGCGTAGCTTCCTCTTTTCAGGAGTTACATCCCGTGTACAAAAACTCCGCCCATTCAGGGGCCCAATCAATGAAAATGTGTTATTCAGTACTTGATGCCTGTTCTTTACTGTTTTGCGCACGATAAAACGCCTAAGTTTGATGAAGCTAGCATGAGTATAACATCACTGGCCCTCGCCAACAATTGTTAAAGCTTTGAATTAACTGAGTGTAACGTCACTAACCTGAATCGATTTGGATTGCATAGGCTTGTCGTGTCTTGTTTGTGTTGTTGCAGGTTTCATAACCGTACGAGGAAGGTGATCAAAAGATTGCAATAGTGAAAGGCTTGATCCTCACGCAGGTCATGCATGTTCTTCCTGAAGAAGGATGGAATTCCCCAGCTAGCCGTAGCTTATCCAAAGGACGTGCTCCAGAGAAGTTACTCGTCCTCAGCAGAGTTTGGTGATTCCGAGATCGTAAGGCTGTATTCAGACAGGTTCATCTCCCCCTGTAGGGTCAGGCATTCTCCCCCAGCGGAGTCGGTTAATTTTCCCCAAGAGAATCCAGCCATCCCCATAGGAGTTCTCTTTTCAGCAAATGTTCTTTCCTTCCAGTGGAACTCGAAGACTAAGACTCTCCCAGGCAGGGTTGATGGCGGTTCCTGTCATTTATTTTGTCAGAGATACTGGTGATATCGGTTCACATTCCAGCAGAAAGTCCGATCGTGTTGTGCGCATCTGCTATTCCCCAGCAGAGTTATATTCCCCAGCAGGGGGTTACCCCCGCAAGGTATTTGGTTTGAGTTATATTCCCCAGCAGGGGGTTACTTCAACAAGACGTGTGGTTTGAGTTCCCAACTTCCCAGCAGGGTCGACTTCATCCTATCAGCATTTATTTTGCTGGAATAATTTTGTAGCATCAGGCTATCCCCGGCGAGTCGGCGTTATCCTTCCAGCATTTATTTTGCTGAAGCAGTTTCTGTACTCTAGTAGTTCAGGTGGAGAGAGCTCTTGCTCAAATAAATTACTAAACAGTCAAGATCTCGGCAGGAGATATTCAATGACAACGTCAGTTTCGGCGGTATTCCCCCACAGAGTTATCGTGATAAAACTCTCTTTGCCTCTAGCAGAGTCATTTATGCAAATGTATCTTATTTTCCCCAACCAGAGTGGCCAGGATAAGTGTCTTCTTATCCCCAAGCAGAGTTCGTTTGTCATCAACGAGTCGCATGAATCAGAATTTCGAAGCAGGTGTCCGATAGTTGGTTTTCAGACATCCCCAGTAGAGTTCATCTCGAAGTCGCTGTCACGTCAGTGCTGAGCAGTTTGTGGGAAAGGATCATTGAAGAACTAAGTCCTGACGTGGACAATTTATTCCTAGAATGACGGGATTTCTTCAGAAGTGGGCGTCCTGACGTGGACAGGTTTGTTTTACCGGATGGGTAAGGTGTGTCAATCCTGACGTGGATAGATTCGGTCTCTCGAAATTTGGAGAAAGGGAGGTCATGACGTTGACAAAAGATTGGTTACTCTTCGTGTTGGTGTCCTGAGGTGGATCATGTGTTTGCAGCAGATATCTTTATTCGTAATGGTGAAATGTGCGTCCTGACGTGGACAAGTTTGTAGTTCTTTGTGATGACAAGATACAAGAGTCCTGACGCGGACAAATTCATCCTTCTTCGTGTTGTTGGCAAAGTGTAAGTCCTGACGCGGGTATTTCCCCAGCAAGTTGAAGACGTGTGAGTCCTTACGTGGACAAGTCTTATTTCCTCAGTGAGTCGGAGATGCCTGAGTCCTGACGTGGACAAATCAAGACGAGATCAGTGTCCTAACGCGGACGGATCAAAGAGATTATTATTCCTAACGTGGAAAGATGTAGTCCTTACGCGGACATATCAACAGAGGTGATTCCTAACGTGGAAAGACGGAGATTCCTAACGCGGAAAAGATGTAGTCCTTACGCGGACATATCAGAAGATAGTTTCCTTGCGTGGAAATGACAGTATTCCTAACGTGGAAAGAAGAAAGTCCTTACGTGGACAGATTGAGATGATTCCTTACGTGGAAAAAGATGAATTCCTTACGTGGAAAAATGAGTCCTGACGCGGACAAATTGAGAAAGAATTGATTCCCAACGTGGAAAGATTGTGTCCTGACGCGGACAGATCATATCAAGATATTCCTAACGTGGAAGAAGAAGTTTATTCCTTACGCGGAGAAATTGGGGTCCTGACGTGGACAGATTCGAGAAGTTGAGTCCTTACGTGGACAGATTCAAGAAAAGTGGAATTCCTTACGTGGAAAGATCGGAGTCCTGACGCGGACACGTCAAATGGCATTGGAGTCCTTACGTGGACAGATTGATATAGTTTCCTAACGTGGAAAGAAGATTGCTTCCTAACGTGGAAAGATAAAAGCGTTACTCCTAACGTGGACGATGTGATTCCTAACGTGGACAGGTGTTACTCCTAACGTGGAAGAGTGTTATTCCTAACGTGGGCGATTCAGTTTACGGAAATGCAGATGAAGTATCCCCAGCGGAGTTGCCGAGATTTTTTCTAGTGGAGTCCTGACGTGGACAGGTTCTAGTTGAGAGTTCTTCGTATTGACAACAGACAGAGTCCTAGCATGGACAAGCAAGCAATCTGTTATGACAAAATCCTCTTCAGAACGATGAAGACAATCCCCAGCACGGTCGCGCAAGATCAGTGGGTTGCTCTAACAGTCAGATTCAGCTGACGAATGTCATTCCGCAAGCAGGAGCGCAGTTTATTTCCGCGGTTGGCAAATTTCTGGTTTCACTAGTATTCAACCGTCTCGTACCGCGAATGTCTGAAGGCTCCGGGCTCTTCATCCAGTCGGGTCCAAGTCGCTTGAATAGGGGCAGCTGTTGCACCCTAAAAATTTGCTCAACCTTATTCCTTGGATTTATGTTTCATTATCATTAGCATTTGCATGTAGAGTCATGTACATAGACTAACCATCTGCATAGCATAAGCATAGCAAGTCATTCAACAGGGGACCAATCATTATTTTCATCTCTAGAGGCCTAGCAAGAGGTTATTATCCTAATTCCATCCTATTCAAGTCATCAGGAAAGAATTTGAAAGCAAAGAGTTCAGCAGATCAAGCCTTGAGTCCATCTCCTAGCTGAGGGTATCTGAGGATCAACAAGAGGGTTGTGAACTGTGAAGTGAAAGCATGGAGAGCATTTAGACATTATGAGAGATTTAGAAAGTCATTTGGAGAAGGAGACAAGTCCTTGAGGAGAGCACAAGAGCTACAGTTGAAGGCAGTCAACTAGGGTTTCATCTAGGTCAACCCTAGGTCAACCCTAGGTCAGTTGACTGACTTAAAAGGGGCATTCAAGGCTATTGGAGAGATGTGGGGATCATCATTGAACATATACAGAAGGATATGGAGATATGACAAGGAGAATTCAAGAGAAATCAAGGAGAAGAGGAGTTACTAAATTAGGGTTTCTCTGTAAAATCCCCTAATTTAGGTCAAATTTCCAAGCAAGATAAGTCAAAATGCTAGCTTCAAATGGCTTCTTGGCCAACATGAAACTTGTAGAGGATCTCAAGACCTTTAATTTGAGTGGTGGAAGACCTCAAGGAGATTTATAGAACTCAAGTTATGGTCCTTGCAAGTTATGGGTCATCTGAGGTGTCTGAATTTTTGTCTGTGAAAGTGACTTGACTTCCAAGCTAGTTTTGCCCCTCAAGGAGATTTCAAATGAATTCTTGGTCAACATAAGAATTGTTCCTCATTGTCTTAGCTTTCTAGAATGGTATGGCATGCCTTCATATGATGTGGAGAACTCAACGTATGGTCTTGACAAGCAAAGGGTATTTTGGGCATTTGTGAATTACAGGTCATTTTAACCTATACCCAAAACTCATACAAGGAGGCCTCAAATGGAAAAACTTACAACATCAAACTTGCTCCAAATGGGATTTTAAGTCTAGAAAGAAGGTCACAAGTTATTGGGGAAGCTCATAGCATGGAGTTGCATGATAGGTCAAAATATGAACTAAAAAGGCTTATAAAGTGAATAATTTCAAGTTGGAAAATGGTTTGGGAGATTTACAAGTCCAAATGGAGACTTCCAATATATGATTTTGAATGGAAAAACAATTCTAAGAACAATGGTTCACACACTTTTTTGAGTTTAGAAGGAAAAAATGAAGTTATCCATGGTTGCTTATCATTTAAGAAACATGATCAAAATGAACCAAAGTTGGAAAGCAAGGGAATGTGCAAGATGGATCTAGAATGTTCATTTGGGGTCTATATATTCATGAAATGTGCATTGATCAAGGGTTGGCCTCATTTGCACCAAGAATTCCACAAAATTTCACACACTTTTTCATTGGAGTTTCATCACAATTCTCTCAAAACCTTCATCAACTTTCATCAAAATCAACTCAATCTGACTCCATCATCATCATGGATCATAATTGAAGCAAAGTTTTGGTGTGAATCATTCATTTTCGAGCACTTTTTTTCAAGAGCATCAAGATTGAAGTTGCAAGTGGATAGCATAATTCTGGCCAAATCTCATCCAAAGCTTGCATACAGAATCAATTTCATCAAGGATTGATCAAGATCCAAGTCTCAAAAGCCTCAAATCATCAATCTCCATAGCTGTTTGCAAGATTTTGCACAAGGTAAGTTTTCATTCAAACTGCTTGATCCAGTTAGTTAGGCATGATTTTGTTAGTGTAGAATTGATCTAGGTGGTTAGGAGATTAGGTTAGATGAATTTGGAGAAGATTGGTGATGGTTAATGACAGGTGCCATAATCTGTTGGTGCTTATATCTCTTAGGTTAATGCATTAGAATGTTAGTTGGATTGATCAGGTTAATCACCATGATGCATAGAGCAGTTTAGGATAGGTTTGAGAGAGAATTATCATGGTGCATCTCAGAGTAATCTCATGATAACCAGAGTTTGCTGCGCGCGGGTTTGGTGTTGTGGTGAGTTTCAAATTGATCTAAGGCCATAGGATTATAGAGGAAGAAATTCTGAGCAGCTTTCATGTTTATGGCATGTGGATTCATGGTCTGGTGATGGAGAACCGAGAGCTCGAATTGGAGCGTGCATGGAGGTTCATGGAAGATGAAACCCTAGGTTTCAGGTTGAGTGAGGAAGAAGAGATAATCATAGCCGTTCAATGAGTGTAAGACTCTTGACTTTTGGCGTGATCCAAGGGCTGTCATTCAATCTGAAAATTGGAGGGAGAAGCTTTGGCTCAAAACGCGCCGTTTCATTAATTGAAACGGGCGGGCCTTGAGTGATTTTGTTATTTCCACCCCCTATTCTAAGCCCAATATGAATCTGAACATGGATTTGATACTTTTCTCACCCCCCCTGGCGTTTCTATTTCTCTTCAGTTCTGAACTCAAGTTGGGCTTAAGCCAGAAGCGCTAATTGCACCCCTATATGTGGCCCATTCTGGATTTATAACTGGGGCGAGTTACTCTTCATACCCCCTCCCTCATTTTAATTCAATTTTAATTTTCTTAATTTCATTTTAATATTTTACCATCTTTGAAAATTCATAAATAATTCATAAAAAATGCTTTTTAATCCATTCTTTTTACCATGTTTTCATTAAAATGTCTAGAATATTATAGGAAAATAAAATTTCATTTTTAGTTTTATTTCATATTTTTTACATATTTGCTAAAATAAATGTCACATTAAATAATTCATTTCATGCATTATTTTTATGATTTTTGTTCTCTCACTTGCTTTGATATTTTTTGATCATTCTTTTCATATTGTTTAGATGAGATATTAGGCTTATAGAAATATTTTAGTTCCCATTTTTAGGAGTTAATTTTAGGTGATTAATAAATGCTTGAATATCATGAACAAAACTAGGGTTTTTAGGTGACAACTTAGGAAGTTCAATTTTCTCCCTTAGGACTTAGGGTTTGAATAGATTAGTTATGGGACTATAGGGGCTATGGGTAGTTATTAGATCCCTTAGAGAAAAGTTAGGATTCCCCTACTGCTATTATTACTGTCTGTATATCTGCTGTCTGGTGTGGTGAGCCCTCTGGGGTTTATTGATTGTTTGTATGGGTATTGGGTTTGTCTGGGGCCCTGGGGAAGCTGAAGATTTGTGGAGATGAAGCCATTGAAGATTCAAAAGATTGAAGATCAACTGCCAGAGTTGAGGATGAGTTTCTTGCTATCAGTTGCTGAGGAGACTAGAGTTTAGGAGCTAGGCAGAGCTCTAGATTAGAAAGCTTGTTTCTCAAACATGGATTGCCTTGTCTGCATCCATTCCTCTCTGTGATTCAGAGTCTCTCTAAGACACTCACCCCCTTCCTTTGGAAGGCTTGGTGACAGTGTCTATGAGATAGAACTCTTGAGAGAAAATGTCTCTTGTGTTAGAAGCAGTCTGTTCACCACCTTTGGTAGTCAGCTGATTGCTTAACACCCAATTCACTCTTGTGACTAATCCCTCATCCTGGAGGTTTGAGCATGAAGAAAGGCCATGAAGATGGAGATTGATGCTTGTTGAAGCCTGTAGCTGATTGGAGATTGCTTGAAGCCAGTTGTTGATTTAGAGCTGCTGATGCTGTTTCTTTTGCTGTATTCCATTTGCTGATGTATTGATTGGTTTTCTGAACTGTATTGTTTGCTGTTTACCCTGCTGGGTTGAAAGTGAAGCCTGTTCACTTTCGCCTATTGTTTTCTAGGTTCGAGGTTGAGTGGGACTCCCTTGCCTCGCTTGTGCTGTTGCATCCATGCATTTTACTGTTTTACTGCTGTATATATCTGATATTGTTTCTGTTTCTGCCTATCCCGTAGGATCTCTGTTTCTCTCTGTGCAAGAGAGGAGCATGACAGTCACTAGGTCTTAACCCATGCATGATAACATTAGGATAGCTTGTTTCCCTTCGCAACCGTAGGTTAGAGTTCTGTCTCTTTCTTTCTCAAAACAAACAGAAAAACACATAAAGATTTCAAACTCAATAAAAGACACTTCTTCCGTAAAAGAATGTGAACTCATCAAAACGTCATTTTTGTCCCCTTGGACTGTTAATCAGAAAAACCTTTTTCAGAAGGAATAAAATCAATCAAGGACAAGCTTGTGTCGTACGTGGCCCGAACTATGTTTGCTCTGATCTTCCATGCTGTGTGGAAGTACGTAGGCATAGGATGCGATATCCTAGCGAGCAACCTTCCCCTCCTTTCCCGTAGGTAGGCGAACTACGTTGACTCTGATTTCTCGTTCCAGACGAGAATACGTAGGCATAAAGTGCGATACTTTGCCGAGTCATTTTTATTTTCATTTTATTTTCTTTTTCACCCTTGACCTATAGTTTAGATAGAATAACAATCCATACCCGAAAACAAGCGTGGATCCCGTCGAGTACGACGGACGTGAGGGGTGCTAATACCTTCCCCTTGCGTAACCGACTCCCGAATCCAGGTTTTGGTTGCGATGACCATACCTTTCCCGTGTTGTGCGAGGTTTACTCTGAGC
The DNA here is from genome assembly GCA_963859935.3 of Lathyrus sativus. Classification (NCBI taxonomy): domain Eukaryota; kingdom Viridiplantae; phylum Streptophyta; class Magnoliopsida; order Fabales; family Fabaceae; genus Lathyrus; species Lathyrus sativus. Next base: position 474,127,187 of record OZ012738.1, read on the forward strand.
GTTTCCTTTCCCTCCCGTGGGATAAATAACGCACGGTGGCGACTCTTCTGTTCAGCCGGCGCCGATTTTCGCAGTAGCGACAAAGGGGAGGCATGGGAATTTCCTGTAAAGCAAGCAAAAACATTTTTTCACCCTCATCATGAATCAAGTATGTACCACAGATGGAAGACAAAGACAGTCCTGAGATAAAATTTCGATGGAAATCTTTGGTAGTAGCTAGCTTACAAGAATGAGTTCAGAAGCAGAAGCATCACAAAGCTTACATTCCCAATACATCTATCCAAGACAATAGATACCAAGCTTTTACCGTTGTGTTAATACACTCCCTAACTCCAGCCATTAAACCACCAATTATAAACCAGGCTTGTTTCACCAGCTTAATGATATTCACCTCTCATTACCAAGAACAGAGCTTCTGTTGATCGCATAAATGGATATATAATCGACAATTCTGTATTATCCGTTGAATTTTGCCGACAGACGATTGTTCTTGAAAAGGAGGCGGAAACAGAGGTTGCGCGTGTATTCCAAGGCTGAGATCAAAACAAACTTGTCAAAAATCATAACAACAAATGAAACTGAAATCCCTCCATCGCAAAACCAAGCACAACAATTTCAAAGTTCTCCAAAAGATTACATCATGCATCAGAATTCTCCCAAACCAAGAATTTACAACGACCACTTGAACTCAGGAAATTGTGATACTAAAACATAGCCTTGACCGGCTGGACCCCTTCTTCGCATATGACCAAAGGCTCCTTCATATCTTCATCCTCCATCTACTGCTGTTACCTGTCATATCAGTTTAAGCATCCAAGTTATAATAAACGCATGAGAAAACAACGGGCGATGTTAGACGTATACCCAACACGAGCAGAAACAAGGAATAGAGATCGAATTAGAGGAACAACGTACACGTGAGCTTGTTACCCTACAGCACCAGCCTTTTTCATGAAGTTTCTCCAAAACATCGAGCACGAATCCCCCTTTCTGGGCTTCTAATTCATCAGTGGGCCCAACAACTTGTTGCTTTCCACACCTACAAAACGAAAATCAAATTAGCAAATCATTGGAAGAATATACCCGTGTGAAGGAAAAAGATTCGAAAGGATCAAATCCAAATCGTCAACAACATCGAATCTGGACAGACAAGAGCATTAAACGAAATTGATACAAGATATCATAGATTGGGATTCTCATCAACAGGCATTAAACAAGATTGGACGAAATTGGTAAATTTCAAATCTGATTTACCTCAAAAAAGGAAACCCAAATCAAATACCCAAAGCAATCCGATCAATGATTCTCCCCAAATCCTATAAAAAGGGTACTCGAGAAAGAAAAGAAAAAAAAGACACCGAAAGAATACCGCTAACAGCTATCAAGAGAAAAAACCTAATTTCGTAACCCTGAGAGAGTGAGAAGAAGAAACTTATCTCCATCCTCCGCCGCCGCGAATTCAATTGCAAGCCGCAAATCCTCCACCGACGAAGCATCCCTTTCAGCACCGCAATCGTCGTTGTCGTTGATCCTCGGTAAAATTCCACCCTCTGTGAGATTATTGAATGTTTTGATTGTGTTGTTGTTATTATAGGCTGAGTAAAGTAGCTAAAAGGATTGAAAATGAGGATGAAAACAGAAGGAGAAGCGAACACCGTTTGAATCGAAAGAGGTGATAGAGGGAGACGATGCAGATCCGATTTGGGGGAAGACGGAAGGGACTTAGGGTTCCGGCGTTTTCCCTTCTTTGTTTTTTTTTAATTTTGTTTCTAATTGGATAATTGCACGCGACACGTACACACTACACAGGCTCCATTAACCTCATTAATCTCTAATTAACCTAAAATCAACCTTAATTAATCTTTTGATTAAACTGTATTTTTAATTATTTAATGAAATAATTAAATTGTTTTCTAAGTAAGTTTTTTGTTTAAATCAATTTTCTGTCTTTTTATTTTAAATAAAAATAATAATAATTATTATTATAACAAACTTTTATCTAATATAATTCAAATCTTTTAGTTGACTATTATTAAAAATTGTTAATTTCTTATTATTATAATGTTTGGATTAATTTTATTTATTCTTATTCACTAACCCATTTATATTCTAATCATGCTTATTATTTTGTTAAATATTGCTTACTAACCCCTTTTATTATTTATTATCGCTTATTTATATTTACTTATTATTTTGTAATTATTTCTCGGATGTAAAGTTGTTTAATTATTTAATTATTATTATGGTTAGTAATTAGGGAGTGTAACAACATGTATGTAATATATTAAAATAAATTTAGATCACTTTTAAATAAAGATAATTAAAATAAACACGTCACACACGTAAGTCGATTTTAATCGCCGTCTCACTTCCTAAGGATATCCCTCAAGTTGCCTACGAATACTGGTTAAGTGGGGTGTATAAAGCAAGTCCCTCAAAATAGAAAAATCATCAAAGTCCCTTATGGTTGCCTTTACGAATCGAGTCCCTTTTCGAAAAATGATGATAGTCCCTCCAGTTTGCTTGTTACACCCCACAATGGCCTTCAAAAATCCAATTACCCCTCACATGTCCCTTAACATCCAAAGTAAGGACTACCTACTCCACTATAGTAGGGATAGTCTTACTAAGGAAAGGATAAAGAATAAGAAAGACCTTAAAACATTAGGGTAGGCTACTCCTAGATGCTTGCTCACTTCAAAACTTTTTCACACTTAAACAAATTTTCAACAAGTTTTCAAACAAGTTATTAACACATCCTTACATGGATTATTTATTAACTATTCTGAAAATTTTCTATTCACACACTACACTTTCAAAACAATTCAAAAGTGAGCTTAAGTACCTAAGAGCCCATGGATAACCATGGATGAAAAGGGTGCTAACACCTTCCCTTTTCATAACCTACCCCCCGGACCCAAAATATTCTCTAAGGTCTTTCCTGTTCTTTTATAACCTTTCCTTATGGATAAAATAAAAGTCGGTGGCGACTCTTGCTATCCGCAACATTGTTTAAAGTCAGTTCTCCCACCGTGTTACAGAACTGGCGACTCTGCTGGGGACCTATTTAAGAGGGGTACCCTTAGGAATTAAGATCACTTTAAATTGTTTGCCTTGTTTGCTTTATTATTATATTGTTGGGGTGCTCTTATGTGTGAAAGGTCCTAACCCGGATCTAGTGTACCTTAGGTAAATGGCAATAGACCAAGGAAACTGTACGACGTATATCGATACGGTTGATCTGGTGGCCATAGTTAGTGCGACTTCTTGGTTGGTGCTTATATTCCTTAAGTCAAGTTGAGGATAATATTGAGGCTGCCATATGTTGTCAATGCACTAACTGACTTTTAGAACCCTAGTTAACTCATCTTGGCCTTTAGAAAGTAGTGAGGTAACCGGCTTTGGTGCAGACTGAAGTTGGTTGACACTCGATACTACGCTCATTGAGATCTTAAACTTGGAGGGTTTTGGTTGGCAAGTAAGTTGCCTTCTGAACAACCACCCTTGTGAAGGATCAATGATATTGAGATCCCTTAGAACCTGGTTACTTTTGTAGGACAGGATGAACCATCTAACTTCAGGGGAGGGTACTTGCCTTTGAACCTCATGCAAGCCTTTAAACCTAGGGCTATGGTGTGACTTGTTTGTGTGTGCCACATGTTTGTGATTGAGCATGACATCATGACATCATCATGCATCATAAGCATATCATTTTCCCTAACCATTTCAAGGACCAAAAGATCTATCTTTGTTCTTTGTTACAGGTCATGGCTTCTGCTCGTAGAAACACCATCAGGATCAACTTTGTAAGGATACCTCCCAAGCTCAAAGAGTTGGTTTCCCAAGTGTCTGATCATTCCCAGTTCGTCCAGAGACATGGTCACTTATTGGATCTAGCTACTTCATGAGGAACGAAACCTCAACTCATACCTCAACACAAAGAGGAAACGTCCATGGGAGACTTAAAACCCCATCTTTTGTACTTATTTCGTTTTCATTTTTTGTAAGCCTAAAAGGCAAAACAAGTTATTACTAATAAAAAGTTACTTTCTTGTTTGTTTAAGCAAATTTAAATCCTGCGGTCCTTGAAAACATTGCATATGCATTCCCATATCATTGCATCACAGGTTTATAATTGTGCACAGGTTTCTCATCTTCTCGCTGTTTATTTCAGCAATGGCTCTTGAACAATCAGTTAAGGATCTCCAGGCACAGAATGCACAGTTCCAAGAGCTGATTCTGAACCTATCCAAGGGGCAGGATGAATTGAAGGCACTGCTGGCCAAGAAGACTAAGAAGGCTAGAAAGTCTGCTGGGTTGCTCAACATGGGAAGAAGGTTCAAAGGTCCTGTCAGGACCAAGAAACAGGTTGAAGGCTATGAATCTGAAGAATCTGAGCAGGAGCGAGGCAGTCTCCACAACACTATGGGGGACTCTGATTCTGAGGCTAACTACTACCATGAGCCTAACGAAGACAAATTCAAGATGCTGGTGGATAGAATGGATGCTATGGAATTACAGAAATCATCTGGGCTGGATTTTGAGGATTTGAGCTTGATATCTGGGGTGGTCATACCCATTGGGTTCAAAGTTCCTACATTTGTTGTCTATGATGGGGTCTCTTGTCCCAAATTGCATCTGAGGTCTTATGTCAGAAGAATTCAACCCCACACTGCTGATAAAAAGTTGTGGATCCATTTCTTTCAAGAGAGTTTATCTGGAGCTCAGCTAGAGTGGTATTATCAGTTGGAGAGTGTCAACATCAGAGATTGGAATGACCTTGCTGAAGCTTTCTACAAGCAGTATCAATACAATGCTGACTTAGCCCCCGCTCGCATGCAGCTTCAAAGCATGTCTATGGGTGCCAAAGAAAGCTTTAAGGAGTATGCTCAGAAGTGGAGAGACTTAGCTGGAAGAGTTCAACCCCCTTTGACTGATAGGGAGTTGGTTGATATGTTCATGTGTACGCTGAATGGTCCGTTTTACAGTCATCTCATTGGAAGCTCATCATCTGGCTTCACTGAGTTGATCATGACAGGAGAGCGAGTAGAGAATGGTATCAAGAGTGGTAAGATCCAAGTGGGCACTTCTTCATCAGGTGCTGCAAAGAAGCCTCCCACTGGGAAGAAAGAATCTAATGCTGTGTATGGTCAGCCTGATCGTAACAGAAGGCATCAGTCTGTTAGTGCAGTTCATATTTCAAATCCAACTCCTGCAACAACAGAGCAGCCTCAAGGCAACCAACAGAGGGCTAGAAGACAGTTCACGAAGATCAACATGTCAATGGCTCAGGCATTGCAACACTTGTTGAAGGCTGAACTTATTACCCTGAGGGAGGCTCCTCAGAATCCCAATGTTACCTCTCCCAAGTACAATCCCAATGCACGATGTGCATATCATTCAAACTGTCCAGGACATGATACTAATAACTGCTGGGTCTTGAAGAACAAAATTCAGGATATGATTGATGCTGGAGAAATTGAGTTTGATCCACCAGGTACTCCAAATGTGATTACAGCTCCAATGCCAAATCACGAGAAGACTGTCAACGCCATTGATGAAGATATTGATGAAGATCTGCATGTCTATTCAGTTATGGAGTTGAGCACACCATTGTCTGTTATCAAAAAGAGGTTAGTACAAGCTGGGATCCTTCCAGGTTGTCATGAAGATTGTCTATATTGTACCTATAAGCCGGATAGTTGCTTCATTTTGAGAGATGGGATTCAACGTCTCATGGATAAATATACTATAGTGTTTGAAAGAAGACCAGCATCTGTAGAAAGTATGGTGGATCATCTGACTCAGGGTAAGAAGATTGAAGAGGTTGACATGGTTGACAAAGTACCACTAAGAATCACTTCAAAGGGTCCCATTAAAATCACTCATCAGGGCCAATTCAAGATTACTGCTGAAGGTCCTGTGAAAGTTGTTGCTGAAGCCAGAGTAGCTCCTCTGATCATTACCACTCCTGGTCCTATTCCTTATACATCTGACAAAGCTGTGCCTTGGCACTATGGGTCTGATGTTTACATCCATGGTGTCAAGCAGGAGCCTTTACCTGATATGCATGTTGACGTTGATAATATTGCTGGATCTAGCAAGATCACTCGTAGTGGAAGAGTCTTCTCTCCTCCAGTTGCTTCTAAGAGTGCAGTTACTCCTGCTGTTACTTCCACCACTGATGCTCGGGGCAAGGGTCCTGTTATTGAGCCTGTATCTACTGATGTGCCAGCTGCTGATGACCTCTCTAAGCAGATGGAAGAAGTATTGAAAATCATTCGCAAGAGTGATTATGATATTGTTGATCAGCTGGGGCATACTCCCTCAAAGATTTCTATGCTCTCCCTGTTATTATGTTCTGAGGCTCATGCCAAGTCATTGATCAAGTTTCTAAAGATGGCTCATGTACCCAGTGCAATTTCTGTGGACCAGTTTGAGAATTGTGTTGCTCACCTGACCTATGACAACGGGTTAGGATTTTCTGATGCTGACTTGACCCCTGCCAAGAGGGATCATAACAGGGCCTTGCATATTTCAATTGAATGCAGGGGCACTACCCTGTCTCATGTGCTGATAGACAATGGTTCCTCTCTGAATGTGTTGCCTAAGGAAGTCCTGAACAAGCTGAGTCCTAAAGATACGGTATTGAAGCCCAGTAATATTGTGGTAAAGGCTTTTGATGGTTCTAGAAGAGTAGTGCATGGGGAAATTGATCTTCCAATCAAGGTTGGCTCTCAGGTGTTCACCGCTACATTTTATGTGATGGATATTCGTCCTTCGTACTCATGTCTGCTTGGTCGTCCCTGGATCCATGGGGCAGGTGCTGTGACCTCCACATTACATCAAAAATTGAGATATCCTGTGAATGGAAAAGTTGTTACTGTCTTTGGAGAGGAAGAATACTTTGTCAGCCATGTAAACACTTTCAAGTATCTGGAAGTAGAAGGTGAATACATTGAAACTCCATGTCAGTCATTTGAAGTGGTCCCCTGGGCTGTTAAGGATTGTGTGACTCCTCCTGCTGTGAAGAAGGTTCCTGTGGTCATCAGAAACCCTCCAACAATGGCAATGGCCTCCCTCAATGATGCAAAAGCTGTGGTGGAAGAAGGTGGTTGTACTATTTGGGGTCAGCTTCCTGATATGCCATACAAGTCTGACAAGTTTGGTTTGGGTTTCACTGCAGAGTCCCAGAAGGCTGTTCATCGTGCTCGTGCTGTTCGTATCACCAATCAAGGGGTTATCAATGCTGTGGGAGATCAAGATGAAGACTACAACTTGGAGGCATGGATTTTCCCTACTATGGGTGCTGGACTCAATAATTGGACAGCTGAAGATGTTATCCCTATCTCCTTTAGTCAGGAGTAAATACTATTACTGTGTTATGTTTTTAAATTTATAATTTCTGGAACAATTAAAACTTTCAAGCCCTGTGCCTTACCCGGGGCACAACGGTGTGCTTGTTACGGGTTGTCATTTCATTTGCATACTTCATTCAATAAAATCAGTGGACGTTTCGTTTTCGTAAATATTGTGTTCCTTGTCTTTCTTTTTCTTTTATTTTTGCTTTATCAGCTATGTGTTCTTACACACACCCACGTCACTAAAATGCAGACCCTCATCCACTCTGGATCCAGTTGATAACAGTCCTACTATTGCCAATTACAATTTCGAGAATCCGATCTATCAAATTGAAGACGGAAACGAGGACGATTGTGAAATACCTGTGGAGCTTGCTAGGTTGTTACAACAAGAAGAGAAAGCTATACAGCCACATGAAGAGCCAGTCGAAGTTGTGAATCTGGGAACTGAAGAAAACAGAAAAGAGGTCAAGATAGGGGCTGATTTAGAGGACAGTGTCAAGAGCAGGTTGATTCAGATGCTACGTGACTATGTGGAGATCTTTGCTTGGTCTTATGAAGATATGCCAGGGTTGGATACAGACATTGTGGTTCACCGTTTGCCAGTGAAAGAAGATTGTCGTCCAAAGAAGCAGAAGGTTCGTCGTATGCGTCCTGAAATGTCAGAAAAGATCAAAGCAGAGGTAATGAAACAGTTCAATGCAGGGTTCTTGGCCGTAACTTCTTATCCTCAGTGGGTTGCAAATGTGGTACCAGTTCCTAAGAAAGATGGTAAGGTACGTATGTGTGTAGACTACAGAGATCTGAACAAGGCTAGCCCTAAAGATGACTTTCCACTTCCTCATATTGATATTCTGGTAGACAACACTGCTCAGCATAAGGTATTCTCTTTTATGGATGGTTTCTCTGGTTACAATCAAATCAAGATGGCACCTGAAGATATGGAGAAGACTACATTTGTGACACAGTGGGGCACCTTTTGCTATAAGGTAATGCCATTTGGTTTGAAGAATGCAGGGGCAACATATCAGCGTGCTATGGTGGCTTTGTTTCATGATATGATTCATCATGAGATAGAGGTATATGTGGATGATATGATAGCCAGATCTCAGAATGAAGAGCAACATCTTGATCATCTGCACAAGTTGTTTGAGAGGTTGAAGAAATACAAGTTGAGATTAAATCCAAACAAGTGTACTTTTGGAGTTAGATCGGGAAAGCTCCTGGGTTTCATTGTCAGTGGAAAAGGTATTGAAGTGGATCCTGCAAAAGTGAAAGCTATACAAGAGATGCCAGCTCCCCGTACTGAGAAGGAGGTTAGAGGTTTCTTGGGACGATTGAACTATATTGCAAGATTTATTTCCCAATTAACTACCATCTGTGAGCCAATCTTCAAGTTGTTGAAGAAAGATCAGGTAATGGAATGGAATGATGAGTGCCAGACTGCCTTTGATGAAATCAAGAGATATTTGCTAGAACCTCCAATTTTAATGCCACCAGTTGATGGAAAACCCTTGATTATGTATTTAACAGTATTAGACAACTCAATGGGGTGTGTATTGGGGCAACATGACGAGTCTGGTCGAAAAGAGCAGGCAATATACTACCTTAGCAAAAAGTTTACCGACTGTGAAACAAGATACTCACTGCTCGAGAAAACTTGCTGCGCTTTGGCATGGGCTGCTCGCCGACTAAGACAGTATATGTTGACCCATACTACCTTGTTGATTTCGAAGATGGATCCAATCAAGTACATATTTGAGAAACCTGCTCTCTCCGGAAGAATTGCAAGATGGCAAATGATCTTGACGGAATATGATATACAGTATACTACTCAGAAGGCCATTAAGGGGAGTGTTGTTGCTGATCATTTGGCTCATCAAGCAGTAGATGATTACCAGTCAATGAATTTTGAGTTCCCTGATGAAGACATTATGTCTGTTACCAAAGAACCTGGACAATATGACGGACCTGAACAAGGATCCCGATGGACTATGGTTTTTGACGGTGCCTCCAATGCACATGGTAATGGTGTTGGTGTTGTGATTAGTTCCCCTGAAGGTTGTCATACCCCGATTACTGCCAGACTTTGTTTCTATTGTACCAATAACATGGCTGAGTATGAGGCATGTATCATGGGCATGCAAGTTGCTATTGATATGAAGATTCAGTTCCTTGAGGTGTATGGAGATTCAGCTCTGGTAGTAAGTCAGATTAAAGGAGATTGGGATACAAAGCATGATAATCTCATTCCTTACAGAGAACATGTGTTGTCTTTGATCCCACATTTCAAAGAGATTACTTTTGGACATATTCCACGAAGAGAGAATCAGTTGGCAGACGCATTGGCCACCATGGCATCTATGTTTGAGATCAGCTGGGATGATGAAGCTCCCAAGATTACCATTGATAGATTTGAGAAGCCTGCATACTGCAATGAGATTGACACTGAAGGGGCAGAGGAGAAGCCTTGGTTCTATGAAGTGAAAAACTATCTTGAAGCTCAGGAGTTCCCTGAAGGGGCATCTGTCAAAGATAGGAAGTTCCTGAGAAGGTTTTCTGCTAAGTTCTTTCTGAGTAATGGCATTCTGTATAAGCGTAATCATGATTCAACTATGCTTCGTTGTATGGATAAGAAGGAAGCTACAGAAATTATGGAAGAGATGCATGATGGGACCTTTGGCACTCATTCTAGTGGTCATACCATGGCAAAGAAGATTTTGAGAGCAGGTTACTATTGGTCTACCATGGAAGCTGATTGCTATCAACACTCCAGAACATGTCACAAATGTCAAATCTATGCTGATAAAGTACATGTACCTCCATCTCCATTGAATGTGTTGACTGCTCCTTGGCCCTTTGCCATGTGGGGCATTGACATGATTGGTGAGATCAAGCCTACTGCTTCTAATGGGCATCGTTTCATCCTGGTTGCTATTGATTACTTCACGAAGTGGGTAGAGGCAGCTTCATTTGCATCTGTGACTAAGAATGTGGTGGCTCGGTTCATTAAGAATAATCTCATATGTAGGTATGGTATCCCTGAAAGGATTATCACTGACAATGGCTCTAATCTGAACAACACTATGATTGCTGATCTCTGTACGCAGTTCAAGATTAAGCATCACAACTCTTCTCCGTATCGTCCAAAGATGAATGGGGCAGTTGAAGCTGCTAATAAGAACATTAAGAAGATTGTACAGAAGATGACTGTTACTTACAAGGATTGGCACGAGATGTTACCATTTGCTCTGCATGGCTATCGTACTACAATACGTACTTCAACAGGGGCAACCCCATTCTCCTTAGTCTATGGTATGGAAGCAGTTCTGCCTATTGAAGTTCAGATCCCCTCCTTGAGAATTATGAAGGATGCAAGCTTGGATGAAGATGAGTGGATTCAGACTCGACTTGACCAGATAAATTTGATTGATGAGAAAAGGTTAGCAGCAGTTTGTCATGGCCAGATGTACCAGAAACGGATGATCAAAGCTTTTAACAAGAAGGTTAAGCCAAAGGTATATCAGGCTGGTGACTTGGTAATCAAGCGTATCATATTACCACAGGGTGATCCTAGGGGCAAGTGGACTCCAACATATGAGGGACCATTTGTAGTCAAGACAGTGTTCTCAGGAGGTGCCATGATACTGACTACAATGGATGGTGAAGACTTCCCACAACCTGTAAACGCAGACATAGTTAAAAAATACTACGCATAAAAAGAGACCCGCTAGGTTGACAGGCCTAGGCAAAAATAAGGGCATCCCGGCAAACCAAAAGGGTTTGGGCAAAAATTAGGGATATATATATAAAAAGATGTACACCCGGCAAGTCGAAAACCTGAAAAGGCGGCTTGGGCAAAAAAGGGTATCCCGGTGGATTGAAAACCTGAAAGGGCAATCCAGGCAAAAGTTAGGGATTAAAAGCGTATGACTATGTCTCGTTTGGATCACTCATGAAACTGCAACCAGTTGTACTACTTACTCAAGCTCAAACAGATAAAGCTCAATCCAATCGTTTCCGTCTCAACAGCAAGAAGATGAGATACTTGAGTGGCAATAGTAGAATTGAAACTCAATAGGATTATTTCCCACATAGCTGATTCTTTTTGTAAAACTTCATGACAAAATTCTCTTACTAGGGTTTATGTCTCCTTGTACAAACTTACCCGTGTATGGGTCACTTTTGATATAAATAAATTCCATCTTTTGAATCCAGATTTACTTTTACCCTATTTACATAAGCGAAACGTCCATTGGTTGTGTTTGAATGTATGTATGCCTTTGAATATGATTGATGTTTACCAGAAATGCATGTATGCTTTTAATATGATTGATGTTTACCAGAAATGCATGAAAATGCAGTAATAGTATTTACTAAGGACGAACGAGGGAAGGATTTCAACGAAGCTTCGCCGGTTCATCTTTACAAGACAGTTACAAACCATCAAGTAGGACTAATCCATTTTCACAAAGTCTAATCTCCCCTGGAATTTATATCCATCTCTTTTATCCTCATACGGATATACGGGAAATTACTTTCCAATAAGGGCACGATGAACGAAGACGGGGTGTTATACTACTATCAAACGAAAACGAAGGTTATCTATACCCTACTATCCCCAACAACGGGAGGTTATCTATACCTTGTTATCCCCAACAACGGGAGGTTATCTATACCATGTTATCCCCAGCAGACGGAGGGTTATATATTCTTCAACAACGAATCGGGATTTATTTTCCTTGGCTAGCAGTTGTTATACAAGGATATCCAGACACTTCCATCAGTGTCATAGCATACATACATCATTTACATCATACCATACCATATATGCCTATAGTACATTACCTAAGTGCATCATGTCATACATGCATACATAAAGCATAAACTGATGTTGTTATACAGAATGCTACCTTGTTTTCAGGTTAATTATCCAACAAACAATCTTATGATCTTTGGGACTGCTTTATTGTAACCTCAGGGTTACTTTATCCTCCTGATGAGCTTCTTATTACTTTGGGACTGCTTTATTGTAACCTCAGGGTTATTTTATCCTCCTGATAGCCTCTCATGACTTCAAGACTGCTTTAGAGTATTCATTGCTCTATCCTCCTGAAATTACATTATTATTTCAAGACTGCTTTAGAGCTATTCATTGCTCTATCCTCCTGAAATCATTACTTCAAGACTGCTTTAGAGCTATTGATTGCTCTATCCTCCTGAAGACATATCACGTTATTATTTCAAGACTGCTTTAGAGCTATTCATTGCTCTATCCTCCTGAAATCATTACTTCAAGACTGCTTTAGAGTATTCATTGCTCTATCCTCCTGAAATTACATTATTATTTCAAGACTGCTTTAGAGCTATTCATTGCTCTATCCTCCTGAAATCATTACTTCAAGACTGCTTTAGAGCTATTGATTGCTCTATCCTCCTGAAGACATATCACGTTATTATTTCAAGACTGCTTTAGAGCTATTCATTGCTCTATCCTCCTGAAATCATTACTTCAAGACTACTTTAGAGCTGTTGATTGCTCTATCCTCCTGAAGCCATTCTATTACTTCAAGACTGCTTTAGAGCTATTGATTGCTCTATCCTCCTGAAGCCATTATTACTTCAAGACTGCTTTAGAGCTATTGATTGCTCTATCCTCCTGAGGTCCGATTTATCACTTCAAGACTGCTTTAGGGTTATCACTATGGATTGCTCTATCCTCATGAAGACATGCTGCTACATCATTATTATTCCAGACTCCTGACAGCTTTCATCATACACCCATATTTTGAACTGCTCCCCCCTAGTGGCATCTTTAAGCCCACTCAATCATGTTCAACCAACCATCAATATCACTCCATGCACTGGTGAGTGCAAATTTTTGGGCTTTTGTGTTCAATCCCCTTCAACCTTCCAGGTTACGACTGGCAAATATACCAATCTAACCCCTCAGGTTTCAGAAAATTGAACAGGGGCAGCTGTTGCACCCCAAAATTTGCCCTCACAATACAAGACTTTGTGTTCCAAGAAGGTTCACAAGATTCATACTGACCACTACATTATGGTTCGCTGAAAAAGATTCAAGGTCTGATGAGTGTTTTAGCCTCCTGAAAAATTTCTCTTCAAAGATATATCAGAGCATTCCCCAAAGGAAGTTTAAGTTTTCCCGTCCTTTGGATTCAAAGCGTGTTTATTTAAGGACATAATGTATTGCACGGTTGTTGACTAATTCGTGTATTTTGTGATCAAGAAAAGGAAAGAATGACCTTCGTGATGTAAAGTGAGATTTCCTCAATCTAGAACATCTATGTTTTATCCGAGGAATCGAGTCCGACACTATTCCTATCTAAAGAGTTAGATCATCATGGATTTCTAACCTCGAGAGAACGGATTAGGCATTAAAGTTTGCTATGAGGTCTCAAAGTAATGAAGATTCGTGGTTGATGTCATTATGAAGAACACACTTTGAATGTTAAAAATGCAAAGTCTAATTACCAATGCAAGAGATAGGATCAAGATTCAAACATTTCCAATCCAAGGCGTATACGAGATCAGTTCAAAGATATCCCATTAGTAGTATCAAGACGAGGCTAGTATTTCATCTTCTTACAATTCAAGCATGTTCTAAAGTTTTTCCAAGCAACACTCAAGGGTTTCAGGCTTTAGTCCAGATAGTGGCGTTATTCAAGTTCAAGATTTCCGATAACAAGTTTTCTGCTATTATGAAAGAGGTGTTAATATTAGCATATACCGTAAACACCAGAAGCCATCAGCAGTCATTTAAGTGTGCTCTAATGAACTTAATGGTTGTTTATGCTCTTGATGTATGATGCGGTGTTCTAATCATAGTGTGATGATGTTGCCATCCTCACCTTTGCCAATATATTAACCATTTCATTATGCATCGTTATTTCAACAACAAGATATGGGAAGGCTAATATGAATGAGGAAGCAAAGAATAAATGCCGGTCTTATTAAATAATGGAAGGAACTTTTAGTGTTTACATCACAAATGACAACCAACTTTTGTTTATAAATGGCGGAAGTTATCATAAACAAGTCTTGCAAAAAGGAGCTGAAGCAGTCAATGTTGGCACACTGGAATTATTGTTGCAATATGTTTGAATAAGCTCTTGGCTTTGAAGTAGCCCAGAAAACTCCGCCGACCGAAACGTACGTTGCTACGGTGCTTGGTTTTACCTTACAATAATTACCTACATTTGAACAAATGACAAAGATTCAGTAACTGTAATAGCTGATGGTAGACAACATCAGAAAGCTTTCGCGTACCAGCCACAAGGACGAGCAACACGACAGTCCACGACGTCTCATTCTCGTTTTGGAAGACAGCAGAACCATAACCAAATGCGCCCCTGAAAGAAAAAAATAGGAAGATTATTAGTTATTCAAGCCAATAATATAAACTAACCCAGATATCTCCCAAATCCTATCAGACCTGTCTAAAACCGTTTACCGCCATAATCGTATCCTAGCACAGAATCATAAAAGTTACACAAAAACCATGACCATTGCAACATCAGAAAATTACAAAGTTAACAACTACCACAAATCCATAAGTCCTAATTCTAAGCAATCCAATGTCTCTTCGTGTCACTCCTATTTTGCACTTTGAGCATGTCACGCCAATCTTGAAAGCCCTCGTGTGCTAGCTCGCTTCATGTGCACACCTGTGACAAATAATAACGCATCAGTTTGAACACAAAGCAGAGGTAGCAAATTCAAAATAACCGTCGAAACCGCAATTAAGCAACAGCAATGGCAAGATGTATAAGGAACTCGCTTCAACGAGTTATTGCTATATCATACCTTGTCCTGCATCTCCAGCCTGCTACGGATATGTCTCAGTTGGGATGAAACTCGCGCTCCGATTACTGGTATTGCTCCATCATCGGCATACAGGATACTAACTCCGGATATGATCGATCAAACACTGTCTAAATTGTTGATACTATGGACTTGGCTTGAATGGAACTGACAAGTCTTGTCCAGCCAACGAACACCCTGCCAAAAGTACACCAGATAGCATATCAAAAGTGAAGCACATAAGATCAGTTAGTTTTAACACAGCAGATTCAGTTACTCTAATCTTGAAGCAGAAGTTTGAGCGTGACCTTCAGCAGATAGATCAGGGCCTTACGAATCAAGTTTGGATGAGAAAGAGGTTTACCCGGCGATGAAGTGCGAAGCTCCAAGAACCTCCCTCACGAGCTGACTCGACGGCTATCATTAAGGACCAATTCACAAGAGAAGACATGATCAGTCTAGCCAGATTCTTGAATACTATCACAACCGGAGCCATGTCCCGATTGTCAGCAGTCATGATACCCCTGCCACATACAAAAAAAGGGGATCAATAGCTGTTATCATGAATTAATATAATTTAGGGTGACCAATTCAAATAAAGGAAAGATAAGCGCCATTGAGAAGCAAATGTGTACCGTGAGACGAAGAATTGTTCGAGGTCACGATGCAGATATATCGAACTCTTGTTGCTTTTAGGAACAGGTGACTTCTTATGAGAAGGAAATGCTTCAAGCTTTATAGTGGTATGCAAACTCAAGGACGGGCTGCATCGAGTTAGGACATTGATTTTACTCGTAACTCTCAAGAGGCATAAACGGTTGATCATCGGCCCGCATCACAAAAGCCATCTGATAGATAGCCCTCGGTGCCGTCCAAGCTCCTTTTTGTCTGATACAGTTTCTGTGCAATTTTCCCACACAAAGATAGTGTCGCCGCTTCCAGTGCTTACCCGACTTTCAGGCTAAAATGCTTACCGTTCGATGAGGAGTTTGTCAACACACTAGAGGAGATGTTATGAGTTCCTGCAAGTGAATTCACAGTAAAATGAAATTCAACCGCAATTCCCAGACACGTGAATTTAATCATCCATAATTCAAAAAGGGAGTGTAAAAATGGAGAGGCACCTCACCAGGAGAAGAGGTTTCTTCACTTTCTTATGATTCTCTTTCATAGATTTCCATTTCAATCGAAGAGTTGCTATAATTGTCTTGGGATCTATCTCCATCATTTCCTTCCATACAACCAGGTTGTTGGTATCCGTTGGAAACCTGTTTAAAAAAAAAAAAAAGGGAGATCTAGTTACAAGACATGAGCTGCGCTAATTACACACAATTATGGCCTGTTGTTAAATAAGAGAAAAGCAGAAACACAATCAAAGGCGAGAAAGAAGATATTGGGTCCATTATCATGCCATCGACCGTAGGAAGCCAAAACGGCGAGGAACACGAAGTTGTCGACCAGAGCCACCAAAACTCCGACGCTGCAAACGAAATCATGGTCAGCTATGCATTAAGCCAAGAAAAAGAGATTAAGATGTTGGAAATTGTCGTGATATGTGCAGTTCGCACTGTGTGAAAGTGATTTAGAAATCAGTACGTGTTACCTTAAATCGCAGCGTGTTGCCGTTAGTAACCTACAGTGAGCAGCTCCCGTGGATTTTGATTACACCGTGTCTTTATACAAAATTTCGGAAGCTTTGAACGCAGTGAGCATATGGCGCCACATAAGTAATTGAAGGGGAGGCATGGGAATTTCCTGTAAAGCAAGCAAAAACATTTTTTCACCCTCATCATGAATCAAGTATGTACCACAGATGGAAGACAAAGACAGTCATGAGATAAAATTTCGATGGAAATCTTTGGTAGTAGCTAGCTTACAAGAATGAGTTCAGAAGCAGAAGCATCACAAAGCTTACATTCCCAATACATCTATCCAAGACAATAGATACCAAGCTTTTACCGTTGTGTTAATACACTCCCTAACTCCAGCCATTAAACCACCAATTATAAACCAGGCTTGTTTCACCAGCTTAATGATATTCACCTCTCATTACCAAGAACAGAGCTTCTGTTGATCGCATAAATGGATATATAATCGACAATTCTGTATTATCCGTTGAATTTTGCCGACAGACGATTGTTCTTGAAAAGGAGGCGGAAATAGAGGTTGCGCGTGTATTCCAAGGCTGAGATCAAAACAAACTTGTCAAAAATCATAACAACAAATGAAACTGAAATCCCTCCATCGCAAAACCAAGCACAACAATTTCAAAGTTCTCCAAAAGATTACATCATGCATCAGAATTCTCCCAAACCAAGAATTTACAACGACCACTTGAACTCAGGAAATTGTGCTACTAAAACATAGCCTTGACCGGCTGGACCCCTTCTTCGCATATGACCAAAGGCTCCTTCATATCCTCATCCTCCATCTACTGCTGTTACCTGTCATATCAGTTTAAGCATCCAAGTTATAATAAACGCATGAGAAAACAACGGGCGATGTTAGACGTATACCCAACACGAGCAGAAACAAGGAATAGAGATCGAATTAGAGGAACAACGTACACGTGAGCTTGTTACCCTACAGCACCAGCCTTTTTCATGAAGTTTCTCCAAAACATCGAGCACGAATCCCCCTTTCTGGGCTTCTAATTCATCAGTGGGCCCAACAACTTGTTGCTTTCCACACCTACAAAACGAAAATCAAATTAGCAAATCATTGGAAGAATATACCCGTGTGAAGGAAAAAGATTCGAAAGGATCAAATCCAAATCGTCAACAACATCGAATCTGGACAGACAAGAGCATTAAACGAAATTGATACAAGATATCATAGATTGGGATTCTCATCAACAGGCATTAAACAAGATTGGACGAAATTGGTAAATTTCAAATCTGATTTACCTCAAAAAAGGAAACCCAAATCAAATACCCAAACCAATCCGATCAATGATTCTCCCCAAATCCTATAAAAAGGGTACTCGAGAAAGAAAAGAAAAAAAAGACACCGAAAGAATACCGCTAACAGCTATCAAGAGAAAAAACCTAATTTCGTAACCCTGAGAGAGTGAGAAGAAGAAACTTATCTCCATCCTCCGCCGCCGCGAATTCAATTGCAAGCCGCAAATCCTCCACCGACGAAGCATCCCTTTCAGCACCGCAATCGTCGTTGCCGTTGATCCTCGGTAAAATTCCACCCTCTGTGAGATTATTGAATGTTTTGATTGTGTTGTTGTTATTATAGGCTGAGTAAAGTAGCTAAAAGGATTGAAAATGAGGATGAAAACAGAAGGAGAAGCGAACACCGTTTGAATCGAAAGAGGTGATAGAGGGAGACGATGCAGATCCGATTTGGGGGAAGACGGAAGGGACTTAGGGTTCCGGCGTTTTCCCTTCTTTGTTTTTTTTTTAATTTTGTTTCTAATTGGATAATTGCACGCGACACGTACACACTACACAGGCTCCATTAACCTCATTAATCTCTAATTAACCTAAAATCAACCTTAATTAATCTTTTGATTAAACTGTATTTTTAATTATTTAATGAAATAATTAAATTGTTTTCTAAGTAAGTTTTTTGTTTAAATCAATTTTCTGTCTTTTTATTTTAAATAAAAATAATAATAATTATTATTATAACAAACTTTTATCTAATATAATTCAAATCTTTTAGTTGACTATTATTAAAAATTGTTAATTTCTTATTATTATAATGTTTGGATTAATTTTATTTATTCTTATTCACTAACCCATTTATATTCTAATCATGCTTATTATTTTGTTAAATATTGCTTACTAACCCCTTTTATTATTTATTATCGCTTATTTATATTTACTTATTATTTTGTAATTATTTCTCGGATGTAAAGTTGTTTAATTATTTAATTATTATTATGGTTAGTAATTAGGGAGTGTAACAACATGTATGTAATATATTAAAATAAATTTAGATCACTTTTAAATAAAGATAATTAAAATAAACACGTCACACACGTAAGTCGATTTTAATCGCCGTCTCACTTCCTAAGGATATCCCTCAAGTTGCCTACGAATACTGGTTAAGTGGGGTGTATAAAGCAAGTCCCTCAAAATAGAAAAATCATCAAAGTCCCTTATGGTTGCCTTTACGAATCGAGTCCCTTTTCGAAAAATGATGATAGTCCCTCCAGTTTGCTTGTTACACCCCACAATGGCCTTCAAAAATCCAATTACCCCTCACATGTCCCTTAACATCCAAAGTAAGGACTACCTACTCCACTATAGTAGGGATAGTCTTACTAAGGAAAGGATAAAGAATAAGAAAGACCTTAAAACATTAGGGTAGGCTACTCCTAGATGCTTGCTCACTTCAAAACTTTTTCACACTTAAACAAATTTTCAACAAGTTTTCAAACAAGTTATTAACACATCCTTACATGGATTATTTATTAACTATTCTGAAAATTTTCTATTCACACACTACACTTTCAAAACAATTCAAAAGTGAGCTTAAGTACCTAAGAGCCCATGGATAACCATGGATGAAAAGGGTGCTAACACCTTCCCTTTTCATAACCTACCCCCCGGACCCAAAATATTCTCTAAGGTCTTTCCTGTTCTTTTATAACCTTTCCTTATGGATAAAATAAAAGTCGGTGGCGACTCTTGCTATCCGCAACATTGTTTAAAGTCAGTTCTCCCACCGTGTTACAGTTTCGGATCGTGCTTATAGCAACGTTTGCCGTACCTTGAACGATATTTCATTAGAGCAGAACCGTCAGAGAGAGTTCAACAGCCGACACTACCAGCTTGTAGAGGCTACTCAGGGTTCCATCTTGGGTAACCTTCGAGAGGTCCGGAGTGCTCAGGCTGCTTTATCAGCACGACTCGACCGGAGGGACCAGCATCGTAGTAGATCCCGTCGTTCCAGACCATCACATCAGGACGGCGAAGGCACCAGTGCCCCTCCTCAGTAGTTTTTTCCAGGTTACCCCCCTTATCTTATTTCGAAACATTGGGGACAATGTTCGATTTAAGTGTGGGAGGGGATTTTATTGCTTTCTGTTATTTCCCTTTTTAGTTAATTTCCTTTCAGTTATTTCCCTTTTCAGTAATTTATTTTTCTTAGATAATGCATGAGTCTGACGAGTCACCAGTATAGTGTCTTTTTAGTTCATTTTCATTTTTTCCCATTTCCTTAGCCTTACCAGAAAATTTTTAAAAAGAAAACAATGTTGTTTCACATGTTTTTTTGGGCTTTGAGACAGGTTTAGATTAGGATGTGGTGACTTAGGTCAACTTTTTGAAACATCAGAACCATTTTAGCACCATAGACCTCTTGAATATAGGAATCACTCCTAAACCCCACCACCATGGCCTTTACTATCATTCAAAAAATTGTCCTAAGTAGTTTATTTTAGCAGTCAGCTCCGGCCTAAGCATACTCTACGTAGGGGGCCGATGAATATAAGTGAATGATCCAGTGCTAATAAAAAATAAAAAAAGGCAAACTCTGGTATAGGTGACCCTCACAAGGTCATTTAAACCGAAAAAAGAGAAGAAAAAATTTTTGCCACAAAAAAAAAAAAAATTGCAAGTCACCTATTGTTAGTTGGTTCAGAGGTATCTGGCACTGAACTTGGTAGGGCGGATTACGATCCGATCCCCCGCAGCTACATTTAGGCGAAATAAAAACAGGTTTACACATGCTTATGTGCCAGAAACCTTATGTCATGGATCAGAATCACTAACCGGTCACTCTACTATGAAGCATGTACGGATAACGGGCTTAATGTGATTGCGCCTGAATGAAAAGGACACAAAAAGATGAGAAGATAGGCCTAGGTATCGTGGGATGACATGGAGTGGTTAATATAGGATTGAAGTTTGTGTTTGTGTTACTATGGTACCCTTGGTTCACTTAGTTAGTATCTGTCACTGCATCCTGACTTGAACTTAGAATCCCTTTAGCCCAAAGACAAGTGTTGACACCATATTTTCTTAAGCTTTAATGTTTGCTTGAGGACAAGCAAAGGTTTAAGTGTGGGAGAATTTGATCACACTAAAATTCACCGTATTTCTGACTCCGATTTCGCATGCATTCTTAGCTTTTATTGTTGTTTTGCTTTGTTATTGCTTTGTTTTCTTATGTTTTCAGGTTTTTATAATAATCGGAGCTGGAATCGGGAAAAGGAGCGAAAAAGGAGTGAAAACGGACGAAAACCTAGAAATTCAGCATTTTGCACTTACGGCACCCACTGTGGCGGGCGCCATGGGGTTAGCCATGACGTGGCCACGTCTCAAGACCACTCCTCAACCTCCAAGACCCACGATCCCCACTACATCATCCCCTGTAGGGACCGTGGCGGGCGCCATAGGCCTGTGGCGGGCGCCACAAGGCAAAAATCCTCAACCTCCACTTTTTAGTGGAGGGGCGTCCCGGTCATTTCGCGCTTCCAGTTTCTCCTATAAATAGGACCTTAGATTTTCGTTTTTCTTCATCCAGAATTAGAATTCTCTAGGCATATATCAGTTATAAAGCAGTTGCCATTCCACATTGGGGTGCCTCTGCAATCGAGTGATCGAGTCTGTAATCTGTCTGTGGTTCGAGTTTTGGAGCACTCTGGAGGAAGTTAATCCTGCCGCCATTTTAATTCCAGTTAGTATTTTATTTTCCCGCATTGCTTTACTTTTATTTATTTTCTCGTACTTTACTTTGTTTATTTCCCGCACCCGCACATTTACGTTGTTTATTTCCCGCACTCGCACATTTACGTTGTTTATTTCCCGCACTCGCACATTTACGTTGTTTACTTCCCGCACTCGCACATTTACTTTGTTTACTTCCCGCACTCGCTTTAAATTACTCATATGAAAAACTATAAAAAGAATATTTACTTTATCATGTCTAACTAATCCCATAAAGGTTAGAATGTAAGGATCGTAATTAAACCAGTAATCAGTATAATTGTTCGTGGAAACACCTAAGGGCTATTTTATCTTTCAATTCAAGTAATTGTTTTTAACTATTTCAAAAACAGCCAAAAGCGCTTTGTATAGTTCATTAGGAGTTTTTAGATTAAAAAGAAAAGAGATTTTAAAACGATTTTCGGACGCGTTATGAGATTTAGAGTCTGGTTCATAAGAACCTCTTTTTGCTAAGAAGTCCAGGTTAAAATACTTTTCAACTTTGTTAAGAAACTATATTTCTTAAAAATAGGTTTACTACTCTAACGCAGTACGCACCTTTCTATCCGTGACAATAGGAGGGGTTGATTAGAGAGTACAACTCGGTTCTGAATACGCGAAAGCGACAGTTCCTGTTAAATTAGTTCTTTTCAAAGGAGAAAACATTGCCCATAAGTAGTTCCATTAACAAGTACTGGATTATCATTGATTACGTGAATTACATTCGAGCCTGTCTTTTATTTATTATTTAAAATTATAATTTTATTTACCATTGCACCCTTACTAAAACCCTTAAAAATAGTTGCCTTAGATAAACACCATAACAACGGGTACGATAGATTGACACTTGGTCTCTGTGGATTCGATAATCTTTTATATTACTTTGACGTGATTCGTACACTTGCGAAAAACACGCATCACAGGGGCACTACTCAAAATCAGATAATCAGGGGCAACAATCATTGCAATCAGGGGCAGGCCATCTTAAGAGTGCAGAGGTTGTTCTTTATTCGAGGAGCATTTGATGTGAAGCATCTCTCCGAAGTCCAGAACGCTGGGGCATGTCATATCAGACCATCAGGGCTCATATTTGCAGATTTCCTTTCAAGAACTATCCCCACAGAGGTCCCGCAGGCAGGGGCATATCAGAAGCGAAGGGATTGGTCTTCTCCGCATCAGCAGGGTTATTCAGAGCTATTCGAGCAGACTCAGCCAATTTTCAAGAGCAGGGCGAATGTCGGGAAGTCGTGCCACTACCCCTTGACTATTCAACTAAAAGGCTGCGTATTCAGACATAGTGTTTTCCAGCGTCAGGTATACCTGACCCATCACAGATAGCCTAAAAGACCAAATCCATGTTGGTGATCACGGTGAGGCCCATCCGTGTTAGCGCATCGGTTTCCAAATCCAATCTTCGGCAGTACGCGGGAAGACTCCGTCTATTTTCTCCAGCAAAGCCCAATTTTTCATTGGTATGGGTAAGCTATCCCCAGGGAAGTCCAATCATACTTGGCGCATCCGCTATCTCACAGCAGAGTTATATTCCCCAGCAGGGTATTACTTCAGCGAGGTGTTCGGTTAAGTTCCCAATATCCCCAGCGGAGTTGATTTCACTCTCCCAACATTTATTTTGCTGGGATAATCCTGTGATATCCGGTTTATCCCCAGCGGAGTTGGCTTCGTCTTCAGCATTTATGTTGCTGAAGTGATTTCCTGTACCCAGCTTTCTCCAGCAGCTCGAGCCTGCGTTAGCATATTGCATGCATTATCATATTTGCATCATACTTGCATGTCATTGTCAAAATGCGTAGCATTTCCATCCTGAATGGAGCATTACGCCATAGAAAGATTCAAACATATGCATATGCATATGAAGCATAAGCCCGACTTTCTACCAGCCTCATATGGCGCGTGAATTACTCTGTGATCAGTTCAGGGGCATTTATCCAGCAGCAGTGTTCAGACGATTCAGCGAATTATTTGTATTTCAGATCATACAACAGTTATGCTTTGATCAATCAGTCATCTGGTATCGGCAGGCTTTTCTTCCCGTCAATTCATATTGACGATGTGTTCCTCCAATAAGTGGATTTCTCCGTCTATCATTAGACGTCTTGAGTTCGAATGTGGTCTTCTTTCCGTCTATCAGTAGACGATGTGAAGTTTTGGGTGATTTTCAGTGGGGTTCGAGACAGGGTTTCTCTAGTAAGTGGCTTTTCTTCCCGTCTATCAGTAGACGATGTGAAGTTGCAGGGGATTTTTCAGCAGGTTTCTTATTGTCAGTACATACGGATGGTGTGTTTCAAAGCGTTTTTTCGGATAGTGGTCTTCTTTCTGTTTATTGGGTGAGATGACATTTCAAGAGGGATTTTCTGACTGTCGATTCTTATTGACGTCATGACTCTGTGAAGGAGGCTTTCTTCCCGTCGGTCCATACTGACGATATGGCCCCTTCAAGGATATTGTTTTTTCCATCAATTCCCGTACACGAAAGGATTCTGAAATTCGAGGGATGGTGTTGAATTGCGTGTGGCTTTCTTTCTGTCTACCCTTAGACGATATGAGTATGGAGATTAATGGTGTCTTTCCGTCTACCCTTAGACGATGTGAGTATGGAGATTAATGCTTTCTTCCAGTCTATCCTTAGACGATGTGAATATTGATTTGTTTCATCAATCAGGATGATCCCGTCTATCCTTAGACGATGTGAGTATCAATCAGGATGTCTTTCCGTCTACCCTTAGACGATGTGAGTATGGAGATTAATGCTTTCTTCCCGTCTATCCTTAGACGATGTGAATATTGATTTGTTTCGTCAATCAGGATGATCCCGTCTATCCTTAGACGATGTGAGTATCAATCAGGATGTCTTTCCGTCTACCCTTAGACGATGTGAGTATGGAGATTAATGCTTTCTTCCCGTCTATCCTTAGACGATGTGAATATGGATTTGTTTCATCAATCAGGATGATCCCGTCTATCCTTAGACGATGTGAGTATCAATTAGGATGTCTTTCCGTCTACCCTTAGACGACGTGAGTGTGGAGATTAATGCTTTCTTCCCGTCTATCCTTAGACGATGTGAATATTGATTTGTTTCATCAATCAGGATGATCCCGTCTATCCTTAGACGATGTGAATATTGATCAGGATGATCCCGTCTACCCTTAGACGATGAAAGTATGGAGATTAATGGCGTCTTCCCGTCTACCCTTAGACGATGTGAGTATTGATTCGCTTCATCAATCAGGATGATTCCGTCTGCCCTCAGACGATGTGAGTATTGGTGTTTCCTCTATTTAGGGTGTCTTCCCGTCTACCCTTAGACGATGTGAGTATATTTCTCTTCCTGCCTATCAGTAGGCAATGTAAAAGGATCAGGTGTTTTGTGGCAACCCTCGGGTTGTTATTTAGGATATCACAGGTAATTGGCGTTAAAATCAGGAGTTCCTTATCATATGAGTGATCAGTTTGGTTCCGTAATGACTGGACTCGGTTTTCTGGAGTGTATTCCCCAAGCAGTGTTACAGTATATTCTCGTGGTTGGCAAATTTTCGGGTTTTATTTGTATTCAACCGTCTCGTACCTCTGAATGTTTGAAGGCTGAGCGCTCTTCAAACCCTTCAGGTCCAAGTCGCTTGAATAGGGGCAGCTGTTGCACCCTAAAATTTGACCAACCGATTCTCCTATCTGACTCGTGGTTTAAATTCATATTCGCAAATCAGACGCATGACATTTGTGCATAGACAGAGGATATCAGGGTTACAGCTTGGGTTTCATTTACTAGATATGGCAGATCCAGTCCAGATCATCAGGGTTTTATTTTCGGGAAATTGTGCGCCCCTCGGTGATTCTCGGCTTGCATGGTGGTTTTCGGGATATTTCTGATACCGGGGGTTTACTGTTCGATTTGATCTGGTCTCGAGCTATCTTTTATATTAGTCATTTGCATTTGTCTGCATTTTCTAGGGCTTAATAGACTTTTGTGGATTTTAAATAGGCTTTAGGATTTTTTTTTAGGATTTAAATAGATTTTTTTAGAATTTTAAATAGTTTAAATCTTTCTTTTAGAATCTTATAGAATTTTTAAAATAGGTTTAATAGTTTTTATCATTTTTAGAATATAATAGATTTTAAAATTGTTTTTAATTGTTTTAGATAATATAGAAAATATTATAGATTTTTCTTTTATGTTAATAGGGATTTTAATAGTTTTAAATAGAAATAAATAGGGTATGTTTCAATATAGTTTTTCTTTTAAATAGATATTATAAATAAATGGTATAGACTTTTATAGAATTTTAATAGAAATTATATAGAAGTTAATTAGAGGTTAATTCGTCTTTTAGATTTAATTAGGGTAATTAGTTTAATATAGAATTTAGTTAGGTGTTAATTCTGTTTTTTAGGAATAATAGGGATAGTTAGGATTTTAATCTTGTTTAGGGTCTTATTAGGGTTTATCAAGATTAATTAGGATAGATTAATTTTCAGATTAGTTGCAATGTTAATTTGTAGTTAATGGGGTCTAGTTTTTAATTAGTTGATCAGATTTAGTTCTTTTTTTGATTCAGTTTTTGAGCATTTTTGATCAATTTTCGTGTGGGATTAGAAGGAGATTTTTGGAGGCCCAATAGTAATTTCAGTCCAGTTTTGGTCAAGTTGTCTAGAAAACGCCACTTGTCACTATAAGAGTGACGCCACGCGTTCACACCAGACCCCACCAACACACAATTCTGAATCACCCAGAGTCTGCCACCTGCCCCACTACCTCTCCACTCTCTCTCCACGCACGCCACGCGTCCTCCATGCAGAATCCCCACTGAGACACTTGTCTCCTCTGCACCCATCGCCGGAGAAGCCACCGGCGGCCATGCATCCGCCTTAACCAACTCCCGCCGGCAGCCCCAACCGTCACTGGCCACCGTAACCATCGCCGAAACTAATTTTCTGCCCAGAATCCCCAGAGATCCTTCGTTCTCCTCCCTTCTTCCTCCGTCCACGCTCATCCACAGGTCGCCGGAAACTTCATACGAGTTTCCAGAATCTCGCAGACTTTCATCAACATTCCCCAGAAACTTCAAACTTTCTTCAACCGTGTTCATGCAATCAGCAAGATCTTCTCCAGAAAATTCAACGATTCGTTATCTGGGTTCGTCATCTCCCCATTCTTTCCCAAAAAAAAAAGCGATAGAGCTTCAATCGTCTTGCTTCGTCGTTTCCAGAACGCCAACTCCTTCATCAATTTTCCAGAACGAAGTTAGGTCTTCTTCATCCGTCCAAAGATCTTCACGCCAAGAGCTCCTTCATTGCTTCATCAAGACCATCGTCAAGATCCACGCGCGAAGTGAAATCACCAAACCTCAAGAACTTCGTCGTTATCCTCGTCTTCAAGAAGATTTCTCCAGAAAATATCGTCATCTTCCTTGCTTCGTCCAGGTTTGGTCTCTTTTCTTCTCATAGTCGCATGTTTAATTGAATTGGGGTTTGTTTGGGATGTGAAGTTTGGTGTTGTTTCAGATAGGGTTTAGCTTAGGTTGAAGGGATTCGAACTTGGGGATGGTGATTTGTTTGAGGTTGGTGAATGTTGGAGAGTTTTTTTCCAGAGGAGTTGCAGAGAGGGTGTGAGGGTGATGAGAGAAACGGCGCATTAGGGTTTGGTGAACAGTGATCTGAGATTAGAAGGGGAAATTAGGTTTTGTTAATTGGTTAGTTGGGCTAGGGTTTGGGCAGCGTTTGGGCCCAAGTTGGTTTTGCTGAGACCACATCTGGTTTACTCATTCCCCCCCCCCCCCTGCGTGAGAGTTGAAGAAATTCTGGGACTGGGCCTTATGCCAGAATGCTATTCGCACCCCCCGTGAAGCCCATTCCAAGATTTGCACTTAAAAAACCTGCTGATTGCACCCCCCACGCGTTATTGTTTTTCTTTTTATTTTCCATTGGATCCTGATAACATGGGCCTGCGCCCACTTGCTAAATGCACCCCAGGATTAGAGCCCATCCAGAGTTAGAACTTGGATACATGCTGTTTAAACCCCCTCCCATTTATTCCAATTTTGTTCTTTCTAATTTCTTTTAATATTTTCTTTCCCTTGAAAAATTCATAAGAAAATGAAAACAATTGATTTTTGATTTCTTGTTTTTTCTACCACTTCATATGAATGTCTAGAAAATTAAATAAAAATAAAAATGCCATTTTATTTTTGTTTGCTATTTTTAGCATATTTTCCATTTAAATGATTTTTTAATATCTTTTAGGTCATGCATATTATTAGAAAATTCATAAAAAAATAGTAGATTCGTTCAAATAATTCCATTCTTTTTTCTGTATGCTCGTAATTCAATGTAGAATTTCATAGTACAAAAATATTAGCTTAATCATGCATTTTCATTTTAATTGCATTTTTTGCATTGTTATTGATATTGAATAATTGGTTTGTGGCACGTCTGCCTTGTTGATTTTAGTTCTTTCATCTGGTAATGAATTTTGCTCTGATTTTTTAGTATGTTGTACTAGACTAATGCATGTTCCCCATAGATTTTTTCATAGATTTTTAGAGGTTGATTGATATTGTTTTAGGGTTAGAGAATAGAGACCTCACAACTTGTCGGTAACCCTTGACCATTCATATGTTAGGGATTGTTTAGTAGCCTTAGAAGTTGACTTAGGCTTTGAGATTTGATCTTGGGATCATAGAGCCATGTAGGTTTCCCCTAGATTTTTGATAGATTTTTGTAGGGTGTTCTGCTATTTTTTTGTCTGAGCTTGAGGATAGGAGAAGTCTTGATGGCTTCTGACTTTGAAGTTCAACTGTGGTTGAACTTCAGAGATAGTTTCTTGTGGTCTGGTGATCTGTGGTTTCTTCTCGAAGATGGAGGCTGGATGAGGGCCTGTTGGAGCTTGCAAGGATGCATTGGATTGAGGCTTAGTCATAAAGCTTGTTCTCTGTTTGTGAGGTTTGAGATCCTGAAGTTTGAAGGGAGTTTATGGTACTTTCCTGAGGAAGGCACTATGAATGACTTTCATTCTTTCTTCTCACCTCTTTCTTAAGTATCCAATGATGTTGGAGCCTTCATGTGAGTTTAATTTCTCCTGAGGAGGAATGTAAACTGATCACAGTTGTTGAGCCACATAGGATACGATTCCTAAGTGGAAGCCTCCTAGTACTTTCCTGAGGAAGGTCCTATGGGTCTGCTCGCTTAGTTCCTCTAGTTTATCTAGGATTTCTTAAGTATCCAATGATGTTGGAGCCTTCATGTGAGTTTAATTTCTCCTGAGGAGGAATGTAAACTGATCACAGTTGTTGAGCCACGTAGGATACGATTCCTAAGTGGAAGCCTCCTAGTACTTTCCTGAGGAAGGTCCTATGGGTCTGTTCACTTAGTTCCCTTAGTTCAGATAGGATTTCTCAAATATCCAATGATGCTGGAGCCTTCATGTGAGTTTAGTTTCTCCTGAGGAGGAATGTAAACTGATCACAGTTGTTGAGCCGCATAGGATATGACTCCTGAGTGGTAACCTCCTGGTACTTTCCCGAGGAAGGCACTATGAGTTTGTCTGCTTAGCTCCCTATCTTTGGTAAGCTTGTTCTGAAGCTTGGAGACTGGGATTGATTCCTCTTGCTTAGGGTTTTGATTAGAGTTTTGCTTAGATATTTGCTTGAGGTGTTGCATAGAGTTTTGTTCAGGGATAGATCAGAAGTTTGTTTCAGGGTTGTTAAGGGTCCTGCTCAGGGTTTTTGTTTAAGCTTTGGATAGAGGTTTGTCAGGTTAGCTAACCTTCTCTTTGTGTTGTTTGACTTGTGTGGTGTTGTGCTGCATTAGATTTAGGGGTTCATCTAGATATTTCTGAGTTAGGTGCATCTTAGAAGTAGGCTTTGTGTGCATGAGAAGTCGAGGTGGTCCTCCTTCTGCTTGTTTGTTATTGAGTGGCTTTGCTTGTTGGTATTTGGTAGAGCTGAGCTCCCTTGCCTCTGTAGTTTGCAGCCTTTGCACCTTGTTTGTTTGGTCGTTGCATTCCTGCATATTTCCAGTATTTCTTTTACTTTGCGGTTGATTCCTGTTTGCCGTTTAGTCCTGTTGCCATGATCCCTTAGGAGCTCTAACTTCTCCGCTGCGGAGTCGTTATGATAGACATTAGGATAGTCAACCAGGCATGATAACAATAGGTAGATTCCCTTTTCCAGCTATAGTTTTAGGGTGTCTCTTCCCTTTCCTTTCAGTAGGAGCGTTTGAGTAGCTTGTGTCGTAGTTAGCCGAACTACAGCTGCTCTGATTCCTCGTACCAAACGAGGATATGTAGGCATAGGATGCGATATCCTAGCGAGCACACTAACAAGTAACCTTCGTTCTCTCGCGGCTGTGCGATCGAGACTTTCCCGCTGACGACTAATTGTTATCCCTTTTCTATTGCCCAAGTGCATTTGAGACCAGATCGTAGTTGTAGGTCCCCGAACCTTTGAGACCAATTTATTTTCTCACTGCTGTGTGAGAGCCCCCTGTTTAGCCGTAGTTAGTCGAACTACGTTTGCTCTGATCTTCCATGCTGTGTGGAAGTACGTAGGCACAGGACGCGATGTCCTGGCGAGCAACCTTTTCCCCGTTTAGACGTAGGTAGTCGAACTACGTTGACTCTGACTTTCCCATTGCACGAGGGAGTACGTAGGCCCAGAACACCGTATGTTCTGTCGAGTCCTGTCCTTTTCTTTTCTTTTCAGACTGGCCATTAGCGTAGATAGATAAACACACCCTTTTCCTTATAAACACCAAGCGTGAATCCCATCGAGTACGATGGACGTGAGGGGTGCTAATACCTTCCCCTTGCGTAACCGACTCCCGAATCCAGGTTTTGGTTGCGATGACCATACCTTTCCCCGTCTTTGCAAGGTTTACTTCGAGCGTTTCCTTTCCCTCCGTTGGGATAAATAACGCACGGTGGCGACTCTCCTGTCAAGCCGGCGCCGATTTTCGCAGTAGCGACAGAGACTATAAAAATTAATTGAAGGACTTCATTGAATTGAAATTTTAAGAGATTATTTTAGTAAAAAAAATCTTGACAAATTTAAAAAATTGTGTAAGATTATATCACTTTTCAATTTTTTCAAAAAGATTATTAATAATAAAAAAGTTATTTAAATTTCAAAATTTATAACACCTATTTTTAATTCAAAGTACTTTATGAATTCTGATGATTAGAGAAGATTCAATAGTTTATATGAATTGTGATGATTTGAAAAAAATTATATAAGTTTATGGATTTATATTATCTATTTTGATGAATTTTGATGATTTGATGATTTGAGAAGATGTTAAAAAATTTGATGACAATTTACTATCAATTGTATTAATGATGCGTCCGCAAGTGCACAAAAATAGCAAAGTAATATAAAAGATTTGTCGAACCCACAGAGACCAATGTCAACCTACCGTTATCTATTGTCGCGGCATAAAGTTAAGGCTAAGGGAATTAGGAAAGTTAAATGCGAATGAAATTAAATACAACGGAAATAAAGATTATTGGTTTAAGGAAGAGCGGTAAAGGAATATCGGTATGTAATGCTTTAGTTTTCGGGGATTCGACAGGTCGCTGGTGCTTTTTAGTCTTTGCAAACACTTTTCAGGAGAAAATACTCGTTTAAAGACCTTTGCCTCACAATGGTTGTTGACTCGGGTCATAATTCTAAGGCAGAATGTACGCTCTCGCAGTCCCATTCGAGGTTAAAACTACTTTTTGAAAACAAATAAATTTTGATTTCTTTTAGAGCGCTTTTGCTGTGTTTAAAATCAATGCCTAGTTCTTACTATCCGGTTTGAACCCCAGCTTTCGCGTGCCGGTTTGTGCCTTAATGAATTTCCCACTTTCGTGACAAAACTACTGTAAATAATTTCTCGCTTTCGCGACGAAGGTTTATTTAGAAGATTTTGATTAAAAATTACGGCCAGAGAGGTGTTTGTGAAAGGGAAGGTGCATCGGGTATTATCGAATTCCATCCTACTAATTCGATTACATACCGATAAAACTAATTTAGCTAGACATGATAATTAATGCAAACGGAAATAAACATAAACAACAAAGTAATAAAATATGCATTATGACAGAAAATAAAGTAATAATTCAATTAATAAGAACCTAGAAAGTAGTACTGAAATTGAAGAGTAGTCCTCCACAATGTCGGTAGGATTCTACTTTGGCGAAATAAAATTGTAGAAAGAAATTACAATGTTCTAAACTAAAGAAAAAAAAGGAAGAAAATAAAAGAAACAAGAAAAATAGCTTCAATAGAACTTTGGCAGCCCTTCAGGACGTAGAATCCACCCCCCTTTATTCTGTGAATCTCTGGCCTATTTATAAGAGATATTTCATTTCTCAACTTCCAAAGATCATGCGTGAGTTATGGAGAAAGCGGGAGTAACTTCTTGTAGTGGGCAGTTAGAGAAGAAAGTGCAGGAAGAAATTAAGTTGAATGTGCTCGTGGCCACTCTGTTTTTGCACGTTATCCTGATATTGGAGTCATGATGGTCGTGGCACTCTTGTGACGACCGTGTTGCACGTGATGATCGTGAGGATATTGAGACGACCATGAAGACTGTGACGATCGTGAAGGAACTGTGACGAGCGTCACACACACAAAATCTGTTTCTCTGCTGCTTTCTATCTTTTTCCCTATTTTATATCTTTCTTCTTGTTTTTCCTTCCATTTATTCTTCTTTTCTTTCTTTAATCCTATTTCTCCACAATCTGCAAAACATAGTGAATTAAACTTATAATAGAACATAAATCAAGATAAATTAACAATAATCGCAAATAAATTCATGTAAATCGAGTCAAATAAACGATATACTTTCGCGTCATCAAATACCCCCACACTTAAACCATTGTTTTTCCTCAAGCAACCAACCAACACGTTAAAAAGAAATAAGCATAATTTAAAACAAAGACACGATGAGACTCTAATCATACGTGGCTGCTAGGCTAATGTTAGATCGATAGGTACTAAATATCAATACCAAGGATACCGTAACGACATAATTTCAAAAACTCCATACTTATGCAAACCAACCTGAATCATGCCATTATGACTCAACCTATATCTCATGCTCTCTTTCACCTCATTTAATTCTAATGCAATCACATTAAGCCTGTTATCCATACACATTCATGGCAAGTAAACCTGTTAGTGACTATGATCTCATTGTTATTTCATTTTTCTCTACAAATATGCTTAAGCATCAATTTAACTTAAAGAGTTTGTACCGTTGGGCTAAGTGATCGGGTGAGGAGTACCTAACTTAGAAGGAACATTTCTTTTTATTCATAATTTTTTCTTTCTTAATTTCTCATTTTAAACTAGAGATCATACACTTATTTGCATCGGTTTCTTACTTAGTGTGTTTAGGATGGTGCTGACTGCTTAAATAAACTACTTAGGGATTACTAAAAAACTGGAGCTTTAAGGTCTTGGCATAATGGGTACTCAAATTGATTTTGCATATTTAGGGGGTTAAGGGTGTCAGGATGATATCGATTTTATTGAAACTTTCCCAAGTTTTTCTAACATAGCATGAACATCCTATATACTCTCAGAGTACCATGTCATGAATCGAAGCAAATAATTGTTGGAGGTTAAAATTTTGAAAATTTTGAAATTATGGGGAAATTGAATAACAAGTGAAAACCACGCACAAAGACTCGACAAAACATGCAAAGACTTTGACATAATGTTAAAAACAGATAAAATTCCTAAAAGTATGAAATAAAATATAAAACAATAAATCAAACTAAAAAGCGATAAAATGAAAGCGGTAGAGTCCCTCCCCTACACTTAAATCAAACATTGTCCTCAATGTTTTAGTAAAAGGTGGAAAAAGGAAAGATAGAACCTGTATGAATGCTACTGCGTGCCAAATCCTCTATGATCCTGCTCTTGCTATCCTTGTCTTTGTTGATCACTTCTACTTCGGCGGCGGGCATTTTGAGATACCTTCGTTTGTGTAATTCTCTAACCAGCTCATCATGTTGCTCACTTCAAGAGGAAGTACTCATCACCAGTGTCCCCACCAGCAGCGACACTCGTAGGAATGTCCATGGGCATAGTTCATCTTCTTAGATCGTCATCTAGAGAGTTTTCGCCTAGATATAGCTAAAGCGTAACAAGCGGTGCATTTCTTTATTTTCTGCAAATTTAAACAAACAAATTAAAATAAATACCTTGTGGGTTGCCTCCCACACAACGCTTTGTTTAACGTCAATAGCTCGATGGCTAAGGAGTGCAACTACTCATGGTGGTTCTTTTAAGAATGGTTCCTCGATCGAACTTTGAATAGTCTTCGGTTTCCATGGCAACTTATCAAGCCATCTCTCATATCCCTCACCTTTTATTTTATTTCTTCTGTAGGGTGGTTCATTGTTTTGAACTTGTGGTGGTGGTTCTGGATCTATCCTGAGTATCAGTTTTTCAAATTTGGGCTTAGTTATTTCATCCACCACCTCAAAAGTTAATCTTACCCTTTTAACAGTAATGATGACCCTAGTTTCATGGTCCTTGAATTTTCTTTTGTTATGAAGGATCTTATACAAAGGTGCATTGGTGTGGATATTTTCCAATACCTCCACATGTGTTTTGGATTGGGAGTCTACCTTAGCTTCCACAACCAATTGTGAGAAAGAATTAGGTGGGGTATTGTTGCACCCCAAAATTTGCTCAACCTTACCTGGTTTATGTTTCATTGCATTATCATCTGCATAGTTGTATCATTGGCATATCATGTTATCATTCACATAGCAGGGGATCAAGTGTGATTCTTATCAAGAGAAGCCTAGCAAGAGGTCTCATTCAAGATTGAGAAGTTATCAAAGTCATCAGAAGGTGGTTTGAGTGCCTAAGGGCTTAGATGTTTGAGTCTGAATCTTCTCCTAACTTGAGGATCAATTGAAGACCATCTGTTGCACCCCAAAATTTGACCCACATTTATTTACCTATCAAGTGTTTGAAGGCCGATACCTTCATCAGGAAGTTCAAGAGATCCTCA
Source organism: Lathyrus sativus (assembly GCA_963859935.3). Classification (NCBI taxonomy): domain Eukaryota; kingdom Viridiplantae; phylum Streptophyta; class Magnoliopsida; order Fabales; family Fabaceae; genus Lathyrus; species Lathyrus sativus. The sequence continues at coordinate 474,162,069 of OZ012738.1, forward strand.
GAGGAATTGGTTGAAACCAAGGTTGTGTGCTTCATAGCTTGAGAGTTGGGGGAGCCCCTCAAATGATTCTGAGACTTTGAGAATGAACTTGAAGCTTTGAGAAAGCCTATGAGATGTCTTGAAAGCCATCATGAAGCCCAGAGAGCTCATTGTGCAAGAATTCAGAAGATTCAACCATGAATGGTAGAATTAGGGTTTTGACTGGGTCAATCATAGATCAGCTGAAGATTTGGAGAAGGTTGAGACCTAATCCAAGGGCCATGAGATCATGGAATGATGTATGGAGATGTTATAAAGATGATTCCTAGACCAACTCATCATGATTGAGGAGTTTGAGAAGTTTTAAGTTAGGGTTTCTAAGGATTGTTAGTGAAAAAACCCTAGTTTGATCCCTATCTTCCAGGCAGTTTTAGCTCAAGATGTGATTGATATCTCATCTTCCCCACAACATGAATGTTGTAGAGCTTGTTCTTAGCTTTAATTTGAGTGGTAGAACTCCTTGATAGGATGTGCAGAGCTCAAGTTATGGTTTTGACAAATTACAGGTCATCTGAGGTGTGTGAATCTGGGTCCTTGAAAGTCACCCAACTTGCAGACAACTTTTGCCCTAGTAGGATGATTCCTATGATCTCCTGGTAAACATGAATGTTGAAGAGCATCTTCTTAGATTTCTAGAGAGTACTAGAAGTCCTTGATAGGATTTGTATAACTCAACTTATGGTTTAAACAAGACAGGGGTATTTTGGTCATTTGGAAGTTATAGGTCATTTTAAGCAAAGGCCATATCTCCTATTTCCAAGCCTCAAATGAAAAAACTCAAAACATCAAAGTTGTTCAAAATGGGATTTTAAGCCTAGAAAAGTGGTCATGAGTTGTTGTAAAAGCTTGTAGCAAGGATTTACAAGATTGGGTGAAAATGACTTAAAAATGTCTTATAAGTTAAATGGATCCAAGTTGGAAATTGGTTTGGGAGATGTACAAATCCAAAATAGGTCATCCAATATGTCATTTTGAATCCAAACATCATTTTAAAAACAATGGTTCAAATATATTTTGGATTTGAGGTCTTAAAATGGAGGTTGCTTTGTAAAGTTCATGCTTGCATATTAAGGAACCTTTGCAAATCTTCACACAAGGCAAAGATAAGCTTGTTTTTTGCACATTCCCTTTCAATATCTCATGTAAGGATATTTTGGCACAAAATTAAGAAACTTAGGGCATGATATGAGATCATACCACATGTCATTAAAAGAGAAATTCCATGACTTCCCATGAGATTCTAGCTCTTTCTAAAAGCTTCTAGGATCTTCCATTGATGGATATATATTGAGAGGATCACAATGTGATCAAAGGTTGGTGAATTCATTGGTGAAGAGTGAGGGAGAGAAGTGGATTTCAAGGTTTCTTCAAAATCAAGCAAGATTCCATTTCTTCATCTACAAGCTTTCTTCCCCAAAGTTCTTGCAAACAGAACCATATCCGCCATTAGAGGAGTGTTTTGCATCAATTACAAGACTTGAAACCATATCTACACACCTCCACCATCACCACTTGACAGGCTTGAAACTTTCACCATAGATCCTTATTTATGTGCATACTGTTAGAATTCTAGGTAAAAAATTAACATGCTAGGTTAGTTGATCATTTTCTGAAACTTATAGGAAGATCCATGGAGTTTCATGGCAGGTCCTCATTTCTTTAAAGTCCAAGAACAAGCTGTTTAGGGAGTATTAATGATCATGGTATAACATAGATTGGTTAGGGTAATGTATAGAACAAGTTTATATCATTAGAATTAAGCTCTAGCAGAATTGATCACAGAGAAAAGAGGTTGAACCCAAGACTTTGAGCTATCGGGTTAGGAGTTACAGGAGGTTTCAATGGAAGATATGAGTATGGTTAGATTCCTGGTAACACGTAGAGCATTTTTGGTTCTTAAAGTTTTGGATTTCATTGAGTAACGGAGGAGAACGAAGGAGGTGAAGTTCTGGCATGGGGTTAGGGTTTTCTGAAACCCTAATGGTATTTTGGAGAAGACGGGTTTGTAACCGTTAGATCGTTCTGGTTACTTGACTTTTTAAGCTCATCCAACGGGCCAGATTTAATTTCAGAAACGGAGGGAAGCCATGAAAGTAAAACGCGGTGTTTTACTTAAATGAAAGTTCTGGGCTTCAGCAAGTCTTTGATACCCACACCCCCTCGCATGGCCCAGTCCAATTTTGAACGTTAAAAACTTGCTATTCTCACCGTCTTCGTTTTAATTTTCTTTTGATTTTATGATAACGCCTGGGCCTAACCCATTTAATATCTGCACCCCCAGGTTCTCAACCCAATAATAATTGAACTGGGCGCAGTTATGTTTGACACCCCTCCCCTTTAATTCATTTTCTTTTATTTTTTAATTTCTTTTATTTTCTTGCATTTTATAAAATTCATATGAAATTGAAAAATGATTGTTTTTTAATTCTTGTTTTTTCTATATGTTCATAATTTTGTCTAGAAAGATATCAATAAATAAAATTGGCATTTTATTTTCTTTTAATATTTTTAGCATATTTTTCATTTAAATAGCTTTTAAATAGTTTTTAAGTAGATACTTGATTTTGTAGAATTTCTTTTAGGACCTTCCCTTAGTCTTTTGGGTCCATTATTTTTGGTGTGATTAGATATTGAATCATAGTTCCCCATAGGATTTAATTCATGATTTTTAGATTAAAATTTGATTAGTTTAGTTAGGTTAGCATTAGGGTACCTAATTAGGGTTTAAGGATGCATAGGTGAAATAATTCATTTTCTTTTGAGAGTTTTGTCTTGATTTTTGGGTATGGGCATATGGGGATGTTATGGGTAGGTGTTATAGACCCTTGTGAATAAGTGTTAGATTTTTTCCCCTTGCTTTAGTATTTTTAGGTATTTTCTGAATAGTTTTCTGATTGTTTTGGCTGTCTGTGTGATGTTTGTCTATCTCTGGAGTTTATTTTTGGGAATTTGTTGTGGGGCTTAGTTTGTTCTGAAGATCTTGTTGAGGAGCATGATGAAGGAGAAGATTGGAGATCAAGACCCAGAGGTCCAGAGGTTGGAGCTTGTTCTCTGTCTGTGAGGTTTGAGATCCTGAAGTTTGAGGGAAATTCATGGTACTTTCCTGAGGAAGGCACTATGGATGTCTTTCATTCTTTCTTCTCACCTCTTTCTTAAGTATCCAATGATGTTGGAGCCAACATGTGAGTTTAGTTTCTCCTGAGGAGGAAGGTAATCTGATCACAGTTGTTGAGCCACATGGGATACAACTAAGTGGAAGCCTCATAGTACTTTCCTGAGGAAGGTCCTATGGGTCTATTCACTTAGTTCCCTTAGTTCACCTAGGATTTCTTAAGTATCCAATGATGTTGGAGCCAACATGTGAGTTTAATTTCTCCTGAGGAGGAATGTAAACTGATCACAGTTGTTGAGCCACATGGGATACAATTCCTAAGTGGAAGCCTCCTAGTACTTTCCTGAGGAAGGTCCTATGGGTCTGTTCACTTAGTTCCATTAGTTCATGTAGGATTTCTCAAGTATCCAATGATGTTGGAGCCTTCATGTGAGTTTAATTTCTCCTGAGGAGGAATGTAAACTGATCACAGTTGTTGAGCCACATAGGATACGACTCCTAAGTATAAGCCTCCTAGTGCTTTCCTGAGGAAGACACTATGAGTCTGCCTACTTAGCTCCCTTTCTTTGGTAAGCTTGTTGTGAAGCTTGAAGACTAGGATTGTCTTCTCTTTGTGTAGGGTTTTGCTTTAAGGCTTTGCTTAGATTTGATTAGGGTTTTGCTTTAGGGCTTTGCTTAGATTTGATCAGGATTTTGTTTTTGTTTTAGGATTAGAGCTTAGATGTAGATAATTTCTTTCTCAGGCATGTGGTGTGTTTGCCTGATGGTATTTCATTTCTTTTATCTGTATGACTGCAGTTTACTGTTTATTGCTTGATAGCATGTTGTTTATTTTTCAGTATGATTACTGTTATTTCATGACTGGCTTGAGGTTGAGATGAGCTTGTGGAGGCTGAAGCCCCACACACATTTCCTCCCTCACTTGCATTGCATGCATTTTACTGTTAAAGCTGATGCTTTGTCTGTTTTGGTGTATCATTGACATGATCCCTTAGGACTCTCATTTCCTTTGATAAGGATTTGATGATAGACTTTTAGGTCGAAACCTATGCATGACAACATCTAGGAGTTCCCTGTTCAAACCTCAACCATAGGATGAATCCATGGCATGATAACAGTAGGACTTGATAGTCTCCCTCCTAGTTGGGCCTGTTCTCTTCTCATCTCAAAGCAGTTTAAGATACAGTAATCATGAATGATTTCTTTCGTACGTTACGAGCCTTAAGCGATCTGAGATTGGATGTTTAGTGTGGTACCCTTTGGGTGACATGCGACGCATTCACTCTCAGGTCATAGTCTCTAGTGCGGTTGAAATCGCAAACACAATAAAAAAACACTTCTTTCAGGAGATAACCCGTAGTGTCCCGAACTACGTTTGCTCTGATCTTCCATGCAGTGTGGAAGTACGTAGGCATAGGATGCGATATCCTAGCGAGCAACCTTTCCCCTTTCGTAAGCCGAACTACGTTGACTCTGATTTCTCATTCTCTGATGAGAATACGTAGGCATAAAGTGCGACGCTTTGCCGAGTCATTTTTCTTTTCGTTTTTTAGCCAGCCTTGATAGGTAGATAGAATAAAACCAACCCGTCCAAGTAAACAAACAAGCGAGGATCCCGTCGAGTACGACGGACGTGAGGGGTGCTAATACCTTCCCCTTGCGTAACCGACTCCTGAACCCAGACAATGGTTGCGATGACCTTGTCTTACCCTTTTTTCGTCAGGTTTTTCCGATCGTTTCCTTTCCCGCTCTGAGGGATAAATAACGAAAGGTGGCGACTCTTCTGTCATGCCGGCACCTTATTTTCGCGCAAGCGACAGCTGGCGACTCTGTTGGGGACCTATAGCATCTAGGGACTTTTCCCATCCCTTATGCTGGGACCGTTTCCCATCCCCTACGCGAGTCAATCCTAGCGCTTGTATGTTTGCTTATTGGGTTGCGTTTATTTATCGCATTTTTACTTCTCGCACTTTATTTCCTGCATTTTATTTCCAGGTTGATATGATTATCTGTACTGCTGTGGGAGAGGGAGGTTACTATGAGTGAGAAGCCGGACCTGGGCTTGAGTATACACCTAGATATAGTTGCGGAGAAGTAGTAGACGAACCTGTCTGCTGAGCAGGCACAGTTCCCTACGAAAATCTGCGCTCAGACGAGGTTCTCGCAGAGGTGCTCCTTTCCGGTCATGAGGATCTGAGGGGAGTCCAGACGTGAGGATTGTCGACTCTGGGGACCGATCATTTGGAAGTCAGCTAAGTGAGGCCTCTTCATGACTTGATGATGCCACTCCTTCTGGGAATCGCATCGTCACTCATGAAAGTCTGTGACGCTGATGACCGCATAGGATGCCGTACCTTTGTCCGTGGATTAGGTCCATACCTGTGAGTGGGATTGGGTTTATTGCAGGAAACTTTGACCTCCAGACTACCTGGTTTTCTTGACAGTGGATCAGTTATGTTGGTACCAGGATTCTCAGTTGCCGATTTGTCTGTTCTTGATAGAGCAGGTTTTGATCAGAGGATTTTATCATCAGGTGTATGTCTGTTCTTGATAGAGCAGGTTTTGATCAGAGTATTGCCATCAGTGGTTTGTTCTTGATAGAGCAGATTTTGAGTGGGGTCTGAAGATCTCATCAGCAGATGTTGTTTGTTCTTGATAGGGCAGATTTTGAGTGGGGTCTGAAGATCTCATCAGCAGATGTTGTTTGTTCTTGATAGGGCAGATTTTGAGTGGGGTCTGAAGGTCTCATCAGCAGCTGTATGTTTGTTCTTGATAGGGCAGATTTTCGATTTGGGGTCTGAAGACTTCATCAGCAGATATTTCTTGATCATACATCCGGGGTCCTTGTTATCGGACATTTGTTCTTGACAGAGCAAAATTTTGATCTTGGTCCTATCAGATGGTTATTCTTAGCAGATCAGATCAGTGGTCTTACACCGGGGTTTTCTTCTCATCAGTGACTGTTGATGTCGAATCTCCACAGCAGTTACCTGGATATATTGTTGCATACCTGCATTTTGCATTAGTTTGCATGATCATTTGCATTCCATTAACGTGTGTCTGTGACAGGTACCGTTTCCCCGATCCAGGATCTCTCGCCTCCTATTGTATTATTACAGCCTCTCTCAGAAAGACTGTTGCGTACGAGTTCTCGGTCCCTGATGTGTCGAAGTTGACTATCGCTGATGCTATGTATATATGAGATTGTTGTTTCCATGATTGGGCTCGGATTTCTTCTTCTTATTATTATTGTCAGCACTGGCACTAAGGCGCTAGGATCGGGGGAAATCTCTCAAGCACACAGACACACGCATGCATCTGCATGAAGCATTTTGCATGACATACATTTTGTTGCTTTTCCATGCTGCTGGTGCCGTGACGTCCACGTTGCATCAAAAGCTCAAATATGCTGTCGGGGGAAGCATAGTAACCGTCTGCGGTGAGGAGGACATTATGGTGAGCCACTTGTCATCCTTTAAATATGTTGAAATGGACGGCGAAATCCATGAAGCTCTCTGCCAAGCATTTGAAGCCGTCAAGGTGAAAGAGGTAGCTCCTGTCGTCACGGAGAAGCAAGAGATGAATCTCTCCTCGTTCAAAGAAGCTCGGGCCGTTGTCGAAGCCGGTTCCACCCCAGGCTAGGGGCATGTTTTTGAGATACCGATCAAGCAGGATAAGTTTGAATTGGGGTATTCTCCCGAAGCTGAAGCTTCATCTTCTTCGTCTAGCAGCTCGTCTCGTGGGAAGGGGCCGATCCTATTTACCAAGGGCGAAGTGATTTTCGAAAGCATCAACGCAGCGTCTGAGGACAGCGGGGATAGCGATTGTGATCTGGACGCCTGGATTCAGCCAAGCAAGCTGGGCGAGCGCCTCAACAATTGGTCCATCAAGGAGATTATCCAGCTGACAAGTGAAGAGTAATGATTTTCTTTTTACAATCTTTGTACAACCCTATGTCCTGCCCGGGGCATAGCGGTTTTATTGTCAGGGCCTTGTTGGATTATGTACATGCATTTTGTTAATAAATCAAAGGCGTTTTCTTCGTACTCAAATATTGTGTTCTCTGTTATTCCTGTTTTATGTTTATTTTGAAAAAACAGTAAAATGGCAACAAGGCTTGTGCTAACCTGCATACGCTTGCTTTAAACTTAACCCTTGTTATTACAAGATCCACATAACAGACGACATCGACTCTGGACCCTCTACGGCTCACTACGACTTCGATTGCCCGATCTATCAAGCCGAGGATGAGATTGATGAAGACGAAGACCTTCCGGAAGAGTTGGCCCGCTTGTTGAGACAAGAGGAAAAGGTTATTCTGCCTCACGAGGAAGATATTGAGATCGTAAACCTGGGTTCTGAAGAGCTCGTCAGAAATGTCAGAGTAGGGGCTGCGCTGCAGAATGATGTCAAGCATAGACTGGTCGAGATGCTTCGAGAGTATAGTGACGTCTTTGCTTGGTCATACGAAGATATGCCCGGACTTGACACAGACATCGTGGTTCATCGCTTGCCGTTGTGAGAAGAGTGCCCTCCAGTCAAGCAGAAGCTCAGGAGGACGAGACCAGATATGGCTGTAAAAATCAAAGAAGAAGTCCAGAAGCAGTTGGACGCAGGATTTCTAGCCGTTACCATTTACCCTCCGTGGGTCGCCAACATAGTGCCTGTACCAAAGAAGGACGGTAAGGTACGCATGTGCGTCGATTATCGGGATTTGAATAGGGCGAGCCCTAAGGATGGTTTCCCGTTGCCTCATATCGATGTGTTGATCGACAACACAGCCCAGTTTTCCGTGTTTTCGTTCATGGATGGCTTCTCCGGTTACAATCAGATTAAGATGGCACCGGAGTACATGGAGAAAACGACGTTTATCACCCCCTGGGGAACATTTTGCTATAAGGTAATGCCCTTCGGTCTGAAGAACGCAGGGGCCACTTACCAGCGAGCAATGGTAACTTTGTTTCATGATATGATTCATCATGAGATCGAGGTCTATGTTGATGACATGATTGCAAAGTCCCAAACGGAGGAAGAGCATCTGGTCAACTTATTGAAGCTTTTTGAGAGACTTAGGAAGTTCAGGCTGAGGCTGAATCCTAACAAGTGCACTTTCGGAGTGCGGTCCGGAAAGTTATTGGGGTTTATCGTTAGTGAACGAGGTATTGAAGTCGATCCTGCAAAAATAAAAGCTATTTAAGAAATGCCAGCGCCGAAAACAGAAAAAGAAGTTCGTGGTTTCTTGGGCCGAATAAACTACATTGCAAGGTTTATCTCTCAGCTCATGGCCACTTATGAACCGATGTTCAAACTTTTAAAGAAAGATCAGGCGATTACTTGGAATGAGGATTTCCAGAAGGCATTCGACAAAATAAAGCAGTATCTTCAAGAACCTCCAATCTTGATACCCCCAGTGGCTGGACGACCATTAATCATGTACCTGACGGTTCTGGAGAATAGTATGGGGTGTGTTCTCGGTCAGCACGACGAGACGGGCAGAAAAGAGCATGCCATTTATTATTTGAGTAAAAAGTTCACTGAGTGTGAATCTCGATACTCGATGCTGGAGAAGACGTGTTGTGCATTAGCTTGGGCCGCCAAACGTCTACGACAGTATATGCTCAATCACACCACTATGCTAATTTCGAAGATGGATCCGATCAAGTACGTCTTCGAGAAGCAGGCTCTTTCGGGCAGGATTGCCAGATGGCAAATGGTGTTAACGGAATATGATATTCAGTACGTCTCCCAGAAGGCCATTAAGGGAAGCGTATTGTCTGATTACCTTGCCGAACAGCCGATCGAAGACTACCAGCCAATGAAGTTTGAATTCCCTGACGAGGATATTATGTTTCTCAAAGCGAAGGATTGCGATGAGCCATTGCCCGGTGAGGGGCCAGATAGGAAGTCTCAGTGGAAGTTGATATTCGATGGAGCGGTTAATTCCTATGGAAGTGGTATCGGGGCTATCATCACGACTCCTCACGGATCCCACATCCCGTTTACTGCGAGACTGACGTTTCCAGTTACAACAATGAAGCAGAGTACGAAGCATGTATTATGGGTCTAGAAGAGGCAATTGATTTGAGAATCAAGAATCTAGACGTATATGGTGACTCAGCACTTGTAATCAATCAGATTAAAGGGGAGTGGGAAACTCGTCAAGCGAATTTGGTACCGTACATGAATTATGCCAGGAGGCTGCTTCCTTTCTTCGATCGAGTGGAACTCCATCATGTGCCCAGGGCTGAAAATCAGATGGCTGATGCCTTAGCCACGTTGGCTTCAATGTATAAAGTTAATCTTTGGAATGAAGCTCCAAGCATTGTCCTTTCGTGTCTTGATAGACCGGCATTCGTCTTTGCAATCGAGGATGCCGCCGACGGCAAGCCATGGTTCCACGACATCCAGACCTTCCTTATGACTAAGGAGTATCCTGCGGGTGCGTCAACCCAGGATAAGAAGACTCTGAGGAGGCTATCTGGAAACTTTTATCTCAATCCTGACGGAGTGTTGTATAAGAGAAACCACGATCTCGTGCTACTCAGATGTGTAGATGAGAAAGAGGCAAGTATGCTCATGGAAGAAGTCCATGAAGGCACATTTGGTACGCACGCCGGCGGGCATGCCATGACGAGAAAAATCCTGAGAGCAGGGTATTACTGGCTGACTATGGAGTCGGATTGCTTCAGATTCGCGAAGAAATGTCATAAATGCTAGATCTATGCTGATAAAGTTCATGTGCCGCCATGCCCATTGAATGTCATGTCCTCCCCTTGGCCGTTCTCCATGTGGGGCATCGACATGATAGGCAAGATCGAGCCCACTGCATCCAATGGTCATCGTTTCATTCTGGTAGCTATCGACTACTTCACCAAATGGGTGGAGGCAGCCTCGTACGCTAATGTGACCAAGCAGGTGGTAGCTAAATTCATAAAGAGGGACATCATCTGTCGCTATGGGGTTCCCGAGCGGATCATTACTGATAATGGTTCGAATTTGAACAACAAGATGATGAAGGAGCTGTGCCAGAGCTTCAAGATTGAACACCACAACTCATCTCCTTACCGGCCGAAGATGAATGGCGCCGTTGAGGCCGCCAACAAGAACATAAAGAGGATTGTTCAGAAGATGGTTGTGACGTGCAAAGATTGGCACGAGATGCTGCCGTTTGCCTTGCACGGTTATCGTACGACGGTGCGTACGTCGACCGAGGCAACTCCTTTCTCCTTGGTATACGGTATGGAAGCTGTCCTACCGTTAGAAGTGGAGATCCCTTCTTTGCGAGTTTTGGTTGATGTGAAACTCGACGAGGCAGAATGGATTACGAATCGTTTGAACCAACTCAGCCTGATGGACGAGAAGAGGTTAGCATCGATTGCATTTGGTCGCCTGTACCAAAGCCGAATGAAGAAAGCTTATGATAAGAAGGTGCGTCCTAGAAGCTTTCAGACGGGTGATCTCGTCTTGAAGAAGATTTTTCCGCCACACTACGATCACCGGGGCACGTGGACTCCGAATTACGAAGGGCCGTATGTCGTCAGCAAGGTCTTCTCGGGAGGAGCTTTGTTGTTATCCACGATGGGTGGCGAAGATTTTGCATCCCCGGTGAACGCGGACGCATTAAAAAAATACTTTGCTTGAAAGAGACCCGCTGGACAAAAAAGAAAGAGTCCAGGCAAAAAAGGGGCATCCCGGCGAACCAAAAACAGAATAAAAGGTTCGGGCAAAAATTAGGGATATATTGAAAAATGTACACCCGCGAAGTCGAAAACCTACACTGGGCGGCTTCGGCAAAAAAGGGTATCCCGGTGAACTGAAAACCTGTAAAGGGCGGTTCACGCAAAAGTTAGGGATTGGAATAAGCAAATGACTGCGTTCCGCGTATGGATTTTCATTGTTTAGTGGTTTGGAGGACCTGAGGGCCGTTTATCTGAATCAATCTCTTCCGAAGCTGAAGCGTCGGAGAAGTATCGAAGTCGAGTGGGTCTTAGAGGGATCAACTCATGGTGTTCGTCTACGCCTCGTTGCCGACATTTGTATATACTGATGTATATTTATGTTTTATTTTTGCGCGGCTTCCTCATTCCAGGAGTTTGCCTCTGTTGTAAAACATTCTTTTGCCCATTCAGGGGTTCACCATCAATAAAATGCATATTATTCAGCAATTCTGTCGCCTGTTTAGCATTTATCTGTTTTGTTTGCGAATGAAAACGCCGATGTTTTTGATAAAATGCGCATACATAAACTTACGGGCCTAGGCCCATTGATTGTTGAAACAATTAATTACCTGAATATTGTCACGAGATAATAACCTTGATAGGCCCCTTTGAGGAGGGTATCTTGTCTGTTTGTTTGTGTTGTTGCAGGTGTAGCGCCTTCCAGAAGATGTGTCGTGCGCATCCCCGAAGCAGGGCGAGTCCTCCTTCTCCAGCAGAGTTCAGTAGTATCCCCTCCGCAGAATCTGAACGCAAGATAGTGAGCATTGATATGTCTCCCCAGGCCGAGATGATTCTTTTCCCCAAGCAGACGCATCCTGAAGGAACGTCACCTCATCAGCTGAGTCGCGCGCAACAGCTCTTATTCTTCCCCAGCACCGGGTCACAAGTGCAGATTTCATAGAAGTGTTCGGGTACCGAAGCTCGTGTTTTCCCCAGTAAAGTCGCCGCAGCAGGTGTTTCCCCAGCACCAGGTCACAAGTGCAGGTCTCGTAGGAAGCTGTTCATACGCCTAAGTATGCAGTAACTGATGGTGCCAGACTGAAGTCTCTAGTGGAATTGATTTTCCCCACAGAGTTGTTATCCCCAGAAGATTAGCGGAGACGGCCACGCAGTTTATTCTCGCGATTGATATCAGCAGGTCCAGGTTCTCGTAGAACTTCGTTCCCCTGCAGCAGTCAACTGAAGGTGTTTCCCCTGCAACAGTCAACCGAAGATCAATTCCTCAGACAGAGTCCGATTGATATTGGCGTGTCCACGTTCTCCTCAGCAGGATGATTCCTCTATCTGAGCAGTGCTTTCTCCTTGACAGGAGAATTCCCCTTCGGCATTTATTTTGCTGACGGGACTGCATCATTGTGCATGATTGCATAGCATTTAGCATAAACGCATAGCATTTCCACCGTGTGGGGCATGGTGCCGAAGCATATGCATCATAAACATGATTTAGGTTAGTATCATTCTTGTTTTACAGGTGTTCAGCCGAAAGATCAGTTGCTCAGGATGATTCCTGACATTCTCCCCAGCGAAGTCTTCAGTTCGAGATGATTCTCGAATCCCTCAGCAGGGCCGTTTGCTTAAGATGATTCTTAAGACCTCAGCGAAGTCTCCAGTTCGAGATGATTCTCGAATCCCCAGCAGAATGTTTACTCCGGAATGGTTATCGGTTCAGGATGATTCTTGAAGGTGCCCGACAGAGTTGTTTGTTCAAGATGATTCTTGAAGTCCTTAGCAGCGTGATATGTTTGCTCCAACAGTGATGTCTAATCTGAAGATTGATTTCGTAAACGCCTGAAGGCGATATCAGAAGGTTCCTGTGGATTCAGGTTTCCTTGTTGATGAATCAACGTTTGTCTGAAGACAAGGTTCAAGAGTTTGTAGACGCAGCTTTTGTATGCAAGATGATTCGTGTTGGCCTGAAGACCAAGTCAGTTGTCCTGAGGTGATGATTGATTGCGATCAAGTGAATAATGTTTCTTCTGACTGAAGTCGAAGATGTTTCTTCAGCTGAAGCGGAGTTTTGCCTGAAGGCAAAGTGTTTGAATCCCCGTAGAGTCATGAATGGCTCAGGATACCACTTCTCTGACTGAAGTCACAGATTTCCCAAGCTGAAGCGAAGGTGCCTGAAGGCAAGGTTATCCCCAAGGTCATGAATGACCTAGGATTCATTTTTCGGACTGAAGGCCGAAGTATATTCCCTGACTGAAGTCACGGATACTCTATAGTAGAGGCGGAGTTGCCTGAAGGCAGATCCATGTATCCTTGAAAGCCAAGGACCATTTCTTCAGACTGAAGTCGAAGATACCTCCTGCAGAGTTGCTGACGGGCAAAGTGTACATCCTTGAAGGCCAATGATGCTTATCTTCAGAGATACTTGAAGATCTTTTCTAGCTGAAGCTGGAAGTGGCCAGGGGCCAGGGTTTCATATATCTTTGATGTTGAAGTTCTACGATGGGATCAGTATGCAGTAGTATTTGGATGTTCGTTATGGTTCTAAGGAAGAACCCTAAATCAGAGTGTGCTCGGTTAAGTCTCTCATTCCCAGCGGAGTAGTTTCAAATACGCAAGTGTACCTTTTGTCCCATTTTACCAGGGGTGAACCCCAGGTCAGAATTGTTCAGTGTTGTATTTTTTCCAGCGGCGAGGCGGGGAATTTTGATTATCCGACGGCGAGGTCAGATCGTATTTGTGTTCGACGGCGAGGTTGGATGTTTGGATTTGACGGTGAGGTCAGGTTATGTTTGTTTCCGGCGGCGAGGTTGGATGTTTGTTTGACGGCGAGGTCAGACTCTTTAAATCCCCAACAGAGATGATGTTTGTACGACGGCGATGTCGAGTGTCTCAGAGTGATGTTTGTTTCCAACGGTGATGTCAGATTCAGTTTTCCAGCGGCGATGTTGGGTATTCTGGTTGTCCGACGGTGATGTCAAATGGTTTAGTCTTCCAGCGGCGACGTTGGATGTTGTGGTTGTCTGAAGGCAATATCAGAAGAATTTAACGTGGATAACTGACGGCGATGTTAGATCAGTATTTCCCCAGCTAGTCGCCATGCAGCTAGTATTGCAGTATTCGAGGAGTTGAGCAGTTGGCAAATTTTCGGGTTTACCGGTATTCAATCGTCTCGCACCTCGATTGGCTGAGAGCCGTTCGCTTCTCACCCAGTCAGGTTCAAGCCGTTTGAATAGGGGCAGCTGTTGCACCCCAAAATTTGACCAACATTTATTTACCCATCAAGTGTTTGAAGGCTGATACCTTCATCAGGAAGTTCAAGAGATCCTCAGAGGAATTGGTTGAAACCAAGGTTGTGTGCTTCATAGCTTGAGAGTTGGGGGAGACCCTCAGATGATTCTGAGACTTTGAGAATGAACTTGAAGCTTTGAGAAAGCCTATGAGATGTCTTGAAAGCCATCATGAAGCCCAGAGAGGTCATTGTGCAAGAATTCAGAAGATTCAACCATGAATGGTAGAAATAGGGTTTTGACTGGGTCAATCATAGATCAGCTGAAGATTTGGAGAAGGTTGAGACCTAATCCAAGGGCCATGAGATCATGGAATGATGTATGGAGATGTTATAAAGATGATTCCTAGACCAACTCATCATGATTGAGGAGTTTGAGAAGTTTTAAGTTAGGGTTTCTAAGGATTGTTAGTGAAAAAACCCTAGTTTGATCCCTATCTTCCAGGAAGTTTTAGCTCAAGATGTGATTGATATCTCATCTTCCCCACAACATCAATATTGTAGAGCTTGTTCTTAGCTTTAATTTGAGTGGTAGAACTCCTTGATAGGATGTGCAGAGCTCAAGTTATGGTTTTGACAAATTACAGGTCATCTGAGGTGTGTGAATCTGGGTCCTTGAAAGTCACCCAACTTGCAGACAACTTTTGCCCTAGTAGGATGATTCCTATGATCTCCTGGTCAACATGAATGTTGAAGAGCATATTCTTAGCTTTCTAGAGAGTACAATAAGTCCTTGATAGGATTTGTAGAACTCAACTTATGGTTTAAACAAGACAGGGGTATTTTGGTCATTTGGAAGTTATAAGTCATTTTAAGCAAAGGCCATATCTCCTATTTCCAAGCCTCAAATGAAAAAACTCAAAACATAAAAGTTGTTCAAAATGGGATTTTAAGCCTATAAAAGTGGTCATGATTTGTTGGAAAAGCTTGTAGCAAGGATTTACAAGATTGGGTGAAAATGACTTAAAAATGTCTTATAAGTTAAATGGATCCAGGTTGGAAATTGGTTTGGGAGATGTACAAATCCAAAATAGGTCATCCAATATGTCATTTTGAATCCAAACATCATTTTAAAAATAATGGTTTAAATATATTTTTGATTTGAGGTCTTAAAATGGAGGTTGCTTTGTAAAGTTCATGCTTGCATATTAAGGAACCTTTGCAAATCTTCACACAAGGCAAAGATAAGCTTGTTTTTTGCACATTCCCTTTCAATATCTCATGTAAGGATATTTTGGCACAAAATTAAGAAACTTAGGGCATGATATGAGATGATACCACATGTCATTAAAAGAGAAATTCCATGACTTCCCATGAGATTCTAGCTCTTTCTAAAAGCTTCTAGGATCTTCCATTGATGGATATATATTGAGAGGATCACAATGTGATCAAAGGTTGGTGAATTCATTGGTGAAGAGTGAGGGAGAGAAGTGGATTTCAAGGTTTCTTCAAAATCAAGCAAGATTCCATTTCTTCATCTACAAGCTTTCTTCCCCAAAGTTCTTGCAAACAGAACCATATCCACCATTAGAGGAGTGTTTTGCATCAATTACAAGACTTGAAACCATCTCTACACACCTCCACCATCACCACTTGACAGGTTTGAAACTTTCACCATAGATCCTTATTTATGTGCATACTGTTAGAATTCTAGGTAAAAAATTAACATGTTAGGTTAGTTGATCATTTTCTGAAACTTATAGGAAGATCCATGGAGTTTCATGGCAGGTCCTCATTTCTTTAAAGTCCAAGAACAAGCTGTTTAGGGAGTATTAATGATCATGGTATAGCATAGATTGGTTAGGGTAATGTATAGAACAAGTTTATATCATTAGAATTAAGCTCTAGCAGAATTGATCACAGAGAAAAGAGGTTGAACCCTGGACTTTGAGCTATCGGGTTAGGAGTTACAGGAGGTTTCAATGGAAGATATGAGTATGGTTAGATTCCTGGTAACACGTAGAGCATTTTTGGTTCTTAAAGTTTTGGATTTCATTGAGTAACAGAGGAGAACGAAGGAGGTGAAGTTCTGGCATGGGGTTAGGGTTTTCTGAAACCCTAATGGTATTTTGGAGAAGACGGGTTTGTAACCGTTAGATCGTTCTGGTTACTTGACTTTTTAAGCTCATCCAACGGGCCAGATTTAATTTCAGAAACGGAGGGAAGCCATGAAAGTAAAACGCGGCGTTTTACTTAAATGAAAGTTCTGGGCTTCAGCAAGTCTTTGATACCCACACCCCCTCGCATGGCCCAGTCCAATTTTGAACGTTAAAAACTTGCTATTCTCACCGTCTTCGTTTTAATTTTCTTTTAATTTTTCTTTTGATTTTCTGATAACGCCTGGGCCTAACCCATTTAATATCTGCACCCCCCAGGTTCCCAGCCCAATAATAATTGAACTGGGCGCAGTTATGTTTGACACCCCCTCCCCTTTAATTCATTTTCTTTTATTTTTTTAATTTCTTTTATTTTCTTGCATTTTATAAAATTCATATGAAATTGAAAAATGATTGTTTTTTAATTCTTGTTTTTTCTATATTTTCATAATTTTGTCTAGAAAGATATCAATAAATAAAATTGGCATTTTATTTTCTTTTAATATTTTTAGCATATTTTTCATTTAAATAGCTTTTAAATAGTTTTTAAGTAGATACTTGATTTTGTAGAATTTCTTTTAGGACCTTCCCTTAGTCTTTTGGGTCCATTCTTTTTGGTGTGATTAGATATTGAATCATAGTTCCCCATAGGATTTAATTCATGATTTTTAGATTAAAATTTGATTAGTTTAGTTAGGTTAGCATTAGGGTACCTAATTAGGGTTTAAGGATGCATAGGTGAAATAATTCATTTTCTTTTGAGAGTTTTGTCTTGATTTTTGGGTATGGGCATATGGGGATGTTATGGGTAGGTGTTATAGACCCTTGTGAATAAGTGTTAGATTTTTTCCCCTTGCTTTAGTATTTTTAGGTATTTTCTGAATAGTTTTCTGATTGTTTTGGCTGTCTGTGTGATGTTTGTCTGTCTCTGGGGTTTATTTTTGGGAATTTGTTGTGGGGCTTAGTTTGTTCTGAAGATCTTGTTGAGGAGCATGATGAAGGATAAGATTGGAGATCAAGACCCAGAGGTCCAGAGGTTGGAGCTTGTTCTCTGTCTGTGAGGTTTGAGATCCTGAAGTTTGAGGGAAATTCATGGTACTTTCCTGAGGAAGGCACTATGGATGTCTTTCATTCTTTCTTCTCACCTCTTTCTTAAGTATCCAATGATGTTGGAGCCATCATGTGAGTTTAGTTTCTCCTGAGGAGGAAGGTAAACTGATCACAGTTGTTGAGCCACATGGGATACAATTCCTAAGTGGAAGCCTCCTAGTACTTTCCTGAGGAAGTTCCTATGGGTCTATTCACTTAGTTCCCTTAGTTCACCTAGGATTTCTTAAGTATCCAATGATGTTGGAGCCAACATGTGAGTTTAATTTCTCCTGAGGAGGAATGTAAACTGATCACAGTTGTTGAGCCACATGGGATACAATTCCTAAGTGGAAGCCTCCTAGTACTTTCCTGAGGAAGGTCGTATGGGTCTGTTCACTTAGTTCCATTAGTTCATGTAGGATTTCTCAAGTATCCAATGATGTTGGAGCCTTCATGTGAGTTTAATTTCTCCTGAGGAGGAATGTAAACTGATCACAGTTGTTGAGCCACATAGGATACGACTCCTAAGTATAAGCCTCCTAGTGCTTTCCTGAGGAAGACACTATGAGTCTGCCTACTTAGCTCCCTTTCTTTGGTAAGCTTGTTGTGAAGCTTGAAGACTGGGATTGTCTTCTCTTTGTGTAGGGTTTTGCTTTAAGGCTTTGCTTAGATTTGATTAGGGTTTTGCTTTAGGGCTTTGCTTAGATTTGATCAGGATTTTGTTTTTGTTTTAGGATTAGAGCTTAGATGTAGATAATTTCTTTCTCAGGTATGTGGTGTGTTTGCCTGATGGTATTTCATTTCTTTTATCTGTATGACTGCAGTTTACTGTTTATTGCTTGATAGCATGTTGTTTATTTTTCAGTATGATTACTGTTATTTCATGACTGGCTTGAGGTTGAGATGAGCTTGTGGAGGCTGAAGCCCCACACACATTTCCTCCCTCACTTGCATTGCATGCATTTTACTGTTAAAGCTGATGCTTTGTCTGTTTTGGTGTATTATTGACATGATCCCTTAGGACTCTCATTTCCTTTGATAAGGATTTGATGATAGACTTTTAGGTCGAAACCTATGCATGACAACATCTAGGAGTTCCCTGTTCAAACCTCAACCATAGGATGAATCCATGGCATGATAACAGTAGGACTTGATAGTCTCCCTCCTAGTTGGGCCTGTTCTCTTCTCATCTCAAAGCAGTTTAAGATACAGTAATCATGAATGATTTCTTTCGTACGTTACGAGCCTTAAGCTATCTGAGATTGGATGTTTAGTGTGGTACCCTTTGGGTGACATGCGACGCATTCACTCTCAGGTCATAGTCTCTAGTGCGGTTGAAATCGCAAACACAATAAACAAACACTTCTTTCAGGAGATAACCCGTAGTGTCCCGAACTACGTTTGCTCTGATCTTCCATGCAGTGTGGAAGTACGTAGGCATAGGATGCGATATCCTAGCGAGCAACCTTTCCCCTTTCGTAAGCCGAACTACGTTGACTCTGATTTCTCATTCTCTGATGAGAATACGTAGGCATAAAGTGCGACGCTTTGCCGAGTCATTTTTCTTTTCGTTTTTTAGCCAGCCTTGATAGGTAGATAGAATAAAACCAACCCGTCCAAGTAAACAAACAAGCGAGGATCCCGTCGAGTACGACGGACGTGAGGGGTGCTAATACCTTCCCCTTGCGTAACCGACTCCCGAACCCAGACAATGGTTGCGATGACCTTGTCTTACCCTTTTTTCGTCAGGTTTTTCCGATCGTTTCCTTTCCCGCTCTGAGGGATAAATAACGAAAGGTGGCGACTCTTCTGTCATGCCGGCACCTTATTTTCGCGCAAGCGACAGCTGGCGACTCTGCTGGGGACCTATAGCATCTAGGGACTTTTCCCATCCCTTATGCTGGGACCGTTTCCCATCCCCTACGCGAGTCAATCCTAGCGCTTGTATGTTTGCTTATTGGGTTGCGTTTATTTATCGCATTTTTACTTCTCGCACTTTATTTCCCGCATTTTATTTCTAGGTTGATATGATTATCTGTACTGCTGTGGGAGAGGGAGGTTACTATGAGTGAGAAGCCGAACCTGGGCTTGAGTATACACCTAGATATAGTTGCGGAGAAGTAGTAGACGAACCTGTCTGCTGAGCAGGCACAGTTCCCTACGAAAATCTGCGCTCAGACGAGGTTCTCGCAGAGGTGCTCCTTTCCGGTCATGAGGATCTGAGGGGAGTCCAGACGTGAGGATTGTCGACTCTGGGGACCGATCATTTGGAAGTCAGCTAAGTGAGGCCTCTTCATGACTTGATGATGCCACTCTTTCTGGGAATCGCATCGTCACTCATGAAAGTCTGTGACGCTGATGACCGCATAGGATGCCGTACCTTTGTCCGTGGATTAGGTCCATACCTGTGAGTGGGATTGGGTTTATTGCAGGAAACTTTGACCTCCAGACTACCTGGTTTTCTTGACAGTGGATCAGTTATGTTGGTACCAGGATTCTCAGTTGCCGATTTGTCTGTTCTTGATAGAGCAGGTTTTGATCAGAGGATTTTATCATCAGGTGTATGTCTGTTCTTGATAGAGCAGGTTTTGATCAGAGTATTGCCATCAGTGGTTTGTTCTTGATAGAGCAGATTTTGAGTGGGGTCTGAAGATCTCATCAGCAGATGTTGTTTGTTCTTGATAGGGCAGATTTTGAGTGGGGTCTGAAGATCTCATCAGCAGATGTTGTTTGTTCTTGATAGGGCAGATTTTGAGTGGGGTCTGAAGGTCTCATCAGCAGCTGTATGTTTGTTCTTGATAGGGCAGATTTTCGATTTGGGGTCTGAAGACTTCATCAGCAGATATTTCTTGATCATACATCTGGGGTCCTTATTATCGGACATTTGTTCTTGACAGAGCAGAATTTTGATCTTGGTCCTATCAGATGGTTATTCTTAGCAGATCAGATCAGTGGTCTTACACCGGGGTTTTCTTCTCATCAGTGACTGTTGATGCCGAATCTCCACAGCAGTTACCTGGATATATTGTTGCATGCCTGCATTTTGCATTAGCTTGAATGATCATTTGCATTCCATTAACGTGTGTCTGTGATAGGTACCGTTTCCCCGATCCAGGATCTCTCGCCTCCTATTGTATTATTACAGCCTCTCTCAGAAAGACTGTTGCGTACGAGTTCTCGGTCCCTGATGTGTCGAAGTTGACTATCGCTGATGCTATGTATATATGAGATTGTTGTTTCCATGATTGGGCTTGGATTTCTTCTTCTTATTATTATTGTCAGCACTAGCACTAAGGCGCTAGGATCGGGGGAAATCTCTCAAGCACACAGACACACGCATGCATCTGCATGAAGCATTTTGCATGACATACATTTTGTTGCTTTTCCTAACCTTTAAACTTGACAGGTTTTTTCAGGTTCACAGGTTCCGAGCTGCTTCCAGTCTCCAGGATTGATCAGAGACTCATTCACCGTTACTCAACTCGAGCTAATCAGACTAGGATCATGGATCAGGTGTAGTCAGATGTTCAAGAGCTCCGTGAACGGATGGATCGTTTTATGGAACTGATGCAGGTAGTCGCTAATGGTCAGGACCAGCTTCGTACTTTGGTTCAACCTTTGATCTCCAGGGTTGATAGTAACGACATACTTCACGGCGGGGCTGTGCCCACTCCTCCTCCAGTTGATGCTCCACAGAATGTTGTTCCTGTTGCCGGGGGCAACGGCAGTGCTAATGGCAATATGATGACCAATATCGGACTCAATGCGGCAGGCGTCGACAATGGTAGTCTGGGAGCTAATGTCAACATAGGGCCGGTCAACGGCAATGCTGGTGTCGGAAATCTGTTGGTGCCTCAACCGTGGCTTGAGGATCATCAGGATGACGTGTTTTCCCAAAGAGGTATAGAAGCAGAGTTGAATGCTGAAGCTCGACTCAGGTTCAAAGCATTGGAAGACAAAATGAGAGACATTGAGAATCAGAATACATTGGGCGTTGATATGTCCAAGCTGGGGTTAATTGCGGATTTCAAGGTACCTCATAAGTTCAAGGTGCCTGTTTTTGAGAAGTATAAGGGTACTACTTGCCCTCGTGTCCACCTTCGATCTTATTACAGAAAGATATCCGCCTATTCTGACGATGAGAAGTTGCTGATGCACTTCTTCCAAGATAGTCTTTCTGGTCCATCCCTCGGGTGGTATATGGGTTTGGAGCCTGCTACAGTGCGCACGTGGAAAGATCTCGCTGAAGCGTTTGTCCTCCATTATCAGTACAACAACGACTTGGCCCCCAACCGAGTTCAGCTCCAGAATCTATCGCAACGGAATAATGAAAGCTTTAAAGAGTACGCCCAGCGGTGGCGTGAGTTGGCTACTCGGGTTCAACCGCCGATGGTTGAGCGCGAGCTAGTGCAAATGTTCGTGGCTACCCTTCCTGGAATCTACTATGAAAAGCTGGTCAGT
Organism: Lathyrus sativus; assembly: GCA_963859935.3. Taxonomy (NCBI): domain Eukaryota; kingdom Viridiplantae; phylum Streptophyta; class Magnoliopsida; order Fabales; family Fabaceae; genus Lathyrus; species Lathyrus sativus. The sequence continues at coordinate 474,183,819 of OZ012738.1, forward strand.
GGCATGTCTGGGACATTCTCGACCCTCATCACTATGGGCGAGCATGTCGAGAATGGTATAAAAATCGGAAAAATCCAAGGTGAATCATCCTCAGCTGGAGGAGGTGGTAAGAAACCGTACGCTGGAAAGCGTCGCGAAGGAGATGCGAGTGCTGTCACCAACGCTCGGAGAGAGGGCAAGGGCCCTCAACAGCAGATTGCTAGCATAAATATCCCAGCGGCTCCGCAGCAGCAGCAGCAGCAACCGCAGCAACAGAACCAGCAGGGATACAGAAAATATCAGAATCGGGCTCCTTTGGCAAATCGTCACTTCGAAGCTCCACCTATGTCATATGCACAGCTCTTGCAAACTTTGCTTCAGCTTCAGTTAGTGCAAAAGAGGACGTTGGCTCCCTTAACAGGGGCACCACCACCGGGGTATGACGCAAATGCCACTTGTGATTTCCATACTGGGGCACCAGGCCATACGATTGAGAACTGTAAAGCTTTTAAGCACAAGGTGCAGGACCTGGTAGACGCCAAGGTTATTAACTTTTCTGATAGTGTGCCCAATGTCACCAAAAACCCTATGCCTCATCATAGGGGAGGCGGAGTGAACGCCATTATCACAGAGGAGAGTGCAGATCTGTTGACTGATGTCAAAGACTTGAAGACGCCGCTTAGTTTTGTCAAAGCTAAGTTGCTGAAGAAGGGGTTCTTTCCAGGATGCGGAGAGTTATGCATGGCTTGTGCTACACTTCCTGATGGGTGTGAGCAGCTGGTAGAAGGTATCCAAAGTCTGATGTCTGAGGGTATTTTGCAGTTCAGCCGGAGAGTCGAAAGTGTATCAGGGGAGGTTGTGCTGAAGCAGGCAGATGAAGTTGCCACCATCACCATTCCTCGTCGACCTATCACTATTTCTGCGCCCCGACCACCTACAATTACTATTACCAGGGCCGGGCCAATCCCATTCGAGAGCACTAACGCCGTTCCATGGCATTACGGCGCCGAGGTCTACTGCAATGGTCAGAAGTTAGAGCTGGAGCCATGTGGGTCGACTGTGCAGAATCTCGCAGGAGTCAGCGGCATTACCCGAAGCGGAAGAGTGTTTGCACCGACAGAGGTTGTGGCAGAAAAAGTGGTCAGAGCTGATGCTGCTGATAAGGGTAAAGGCAAAGCCGTCGAAGAGGTCCCTTGTGGGGCAGAGAAGGATTTGCTAGTCAAAGATGTTGAGGAGTTCATGCAGTTAATCAAGAAGAGCGACTACAAGATCGTAGACCATCTTCATCAGACGCCTTCGAAGATTTCTATTCTCAACTTGTTGCTGTGTTCTGAAGCGCACCGCAACGCGTTACTAAAGGTACTGAACGCTGCCTACGTACCGCAAGAGATATCCGTGAATCAGCTAGAAGAGGTGGTAGCCCATGTTAATGCTGGCAATGGGCTAGGTTTCACAGATTTAGAGCTGACTCCTAAAGGGAGAGATCACAACAGCGCCTTGCACGTCTCGATAGAGTGCAGAGGCACAATCATGTCGCATGTCCTGGTGGACACGGGTTCGTCGCTTAATGTGCTTCCGAAGAAGGCATTAATGAAGTTGGACACTCGTGGATTGCTTTGCACGCCCAGTGATCTGGTGGTGAAAGCATTCGACGGAACTAAGCGCCACGTTTTCGGAGAGTTGACCCTGCCGATTCAAGTTGGTCCGGAGACGTTCGATGCAGTTTTTTATATCATGGATATCATGCCTGCCTACAGTTGCCTCTTAGGTCGGCCATGGATCCATGCTGCTGGTGCCGTGACGTCCACGTTGCATCAAAAGCTCAAATATGCTGTCGAGGGAAGCATAGTAACCGTCTGCGGTGAGGAGGACATTATGGTGAGCCACTTGTCATCCTTTAAATATGTTGAAATGGACGGCGAAATCCATGAAACTCTCTGCCAAGCATTTGAAGCCGTCAAGGTGAAAGAGGTAGCTCCTGTCGTCACAGAGAAGCAAGAGATGAATCTCTCCTCGTTCAAAGAAGCTCGGGCCGTTGTCGAAGACGGTTCCACCCCAGGCTGGGGGCATGTTTTGGAGATACCGATCAAGCAGGATAAGTTTGAATTGGGGTATTCTCCCGAAGCTGAAGCTTCATCTTCTTCGTCTAGCAGCTCGTCTCGTGGGAAGGGGCCGATCCTATTTACCAAGGGCGGAGTGATTTTCGAAAGCATCAACGCAGCGTCTGAGGACAGCGGGGATAGCGATTGTGATCTGGACGCCTGGATTCAGCCAAGCAAGCCGGGCGAGCGCCTAAACAATTGGACCATCAAGGAGATTATCCAGCTGACAAGTGAAGAGTAATGATTTGCTTTTTACAATCTTTGTACAACCCTATGTCCTGCCCGGGGCATAGCGGTTTTATTGTCAGGGCCTTGTTGGATTATGTACATGCATTTTGTTAATAAATCAAAGGCGTTTTCTTCGTACTCAAATATTGTGTTCTCTGTTATTCCTGTTTTATGTTTATTTTGAAAAAACAGTAAAATGGCAACAAGGCTTGTGCTAACCTGCATATGCTTGCTTTAAACTTAACCCTTGTTATTACAGGATCCACATAACAGACGACATCGACTCTGGACCCTCTACGGCTCACTACGACTTCGATTGCCCGATCTATCAAGCCGAGGATGAGATTGATGAAGACGAAGACCTTCCGGAAGAGTTGGCCCGCTTGTTGAGACAAGAGGAAAAGGTTATTCTGCCTCACGAGGAAGATATTGAGATCGTAAACCTGGGTTCTAAAGAGCTCGTCAGAAATGTCAGAGTAGGGGCTGCGCTGCAGAATGATGTCAAGCATAGACTGGTCGAGATGCTTCGAGAGTATAGTGACGTCTTTGCTTGGTCATACGAAGATATGCCCAGACTTGACACAGACATCGTGGTTCATCGCTTGCCGTTGCGAGAAGAGTTCCCTCCAGTCAAGCAGAAGCTCAGGAGGACGAGACCAGATATGGCTGTAAAAATCAAAGAAGAAGTCCAGAAGCAGTTGGACGCAGGATTTCTAGCCGTTACCATTTACCCTCCGTGGGTCGCCAACATAGTGCCTGTACCAAAGAAGGACGATAAGGTACGCATGTGCGTCGATTATCGGGATTTGAATAGGGCGAGCCCTAAGGATGGTTTCCCGTTGCCTCATATCGATGTGTTGGTCGACAACACAACCCAGTTTTCCGTGTTTTCTTTCATGGATGGCTTCTCCGGTTACAATCAGATTAAGATGGCACCGGAGGACATGGAGAAAACGACGTTTATCACCCCCTGGGGAACATTTTGCTATAAGGTAATGCCCTTCGGTCTGAAGAACGCAGGGGCCACTTACCAGCGAGCAATGGTAACTTTGTTTCATGATATGATTCATCATGAGATCGAGGTCTATGTTGACGACATGATTGCAAAGTCCCAAACGGAGGAAGAGCATCTAGTCAACTTATTGAAGCTTTTTGAGAGACTTAGGAAGTTCAGGCTGAGGCTGAATCCTAACAAGTGCACTTTCGGAGTGCGGTCCGGAAAGTTATTGGGGTTTATCGTTAGTGAACGAGGTATTGAAGTCGATCCTGCAAAAATAAAAGCTATTCAAGAAATGCCAGCGCCGAAAACAGAAAAAGAAGTTCGTGGTTTCTTGGGCCGAATAAACTACATTGCAAGGTTTATCTCTCAGCTCACGGCCACTTATGAACCGATGTTCAAACTTTTAAAGAAAGATCAGGCGATTACTTGGAATGAGGATTGCCAGAAGGCATTCGACAAAATAAAGCAGTATCTTCAAGAACCTCCAATCTTGATACCCCCAGTGGCTGGACGGCCATTAATTATGTACCTGACGGTTCTGGAGAATAGTGTGGGGTGTGTTCTCGGTCAGCACGACGAGACGGGCAGAAAAGAGCATGCCATTTATTATTTGAGTAAAAAGTTCACTGAGTGTGAATCTCGATACTCGATGCTGGAGAAGACGTGTTGTGCATTAGCTTGGGCCGCCAAACGTCTACGACAGTATATGCTCAATCACACCACTATGCTAATTTCGAAGATGGATCCGATCAAGTACGTCTTCGAGAAGCAGGCTCTTTCGGGCAGGATTGCCAGATGGCAAATGGTGTTAACGGAATATGATATTCAGTACGTCTCCCAGAAGGCCATTAAGGGAAGCGTATTGTCTGATTACCTTGCCGAACAGCCGATCGAAGACTACCAGCCAATGAAGTTTGAATTCCCTGACGAGGATATTATGTTTCTCAAAGCGAAGGATTGCGATGAGCCATTGCCCGGTGAGGGGCCAGATAGGAAGTCTCAGTGGAAGTTGATATTCGATGGAGCGGTTAATTCCTATGGAAGTGGTATCGGGGCTATCATCACGACTCCTCACGGATCCCACATCCCGTTTACTGCGAGACTGACGTTTCCAGTTACCAACAATGAAGCAGAGTACGAAGCATGTATTATGGGTCTAGAAGAGGCAATTGATTTGAGAATCAAGAATCTAGACGTATATGGTGACTCAGCACTTGTAATCAATCAGATTAAAGGGGAGTGGGAAACTCGTCAAGCGAATTTGGTACCGTACATGAATTATGCCAGGAGGCTGCTTCCTTTCTTCGATCGAGTGGAACTCCATCATGTGCCCAGGGCTGAAAATCAGATGGCTGATGCCTTAGCCACGTTGGCTTCAATGTATAAAGTTAATCTTTGGAATGAAGCTCCAAGCATTGTCCTTTCGTGTCTTGATAGACCGGCATTCGTCTTTGCAATCGAGGATGCCGCCGACGGCAAGCCATGGTTCCACGACATCCAGACCTTCCTTATGACTAAGGAGTATCCTGCGGGTGCGTCAACCCAGGATAAGAAGACTCTGAGGAGGCTATCTGGAAACTTTTATCTCAATCCTGAAGGAGTGTTGTATAAGAGAAACCACGATCTCGTGCTACTCAGATGTGTAGATGAGAAAGAGGCAAGTATGCTCATGGAAGAAGTCCATGAGGGCACATTTGGTACGCACGCCGGCGGGCATGCCATGACGAGAAAAATCCTGAGAGCAGGGTATTACTGGCTGACTATGGAGTCGGATTGCTTCAGATTCGCGAAGAAATGTCATAAATGCCAGATCTATGCTGATAAAGTTCATGTGCCGCCATGCCCATTGAATGTCATGTCCTCCCCTTGGCCGTTCTCCATGTGGGGCATCGACATGATAGGCAAGATCGAGCCCACTGCATCCAATGGTCATCGTTTCATTCTGGTAGCTATCGACTACTTCACCAAATGGGTGGAGGCAGCCTCGTACGCTAATGTGACCAAGCAGGTGGTAGCTAAATTCATAAAAAGGGACATCATCTGTCGCTATGGGGTTCCCGAGCGGATCATTACTGATAATGGTTCGAATTTGAACAACAAGATGATGAAGGAGCTGTGCCAGAGCTTCAAGATTGAACACCACAACTCATCTCCTTACCGGCCGAAGATGAATGGCGCCGTTGAGGCCGCCAACAAGAACATAAAGAGGATTGTTCAGAAGATGGTTGTGACGTACAAAGATTGGCATGAGATGCTGCCGTTTGCCTTGCACGGTTATCGTACGACGGTGCGTACGTCGACCGGGGCAACTCCTTTCTCCTTGGTATACGGTATGGAAGTTGTCCTACCGTTAGAAGTAGAGATCCCTTCTTTGCGAGTTTTGGTTGATGTGAAACTCGACGAGGCAGAATGGATTACGAATCGTTTGAACCAACTCAGCCTGATGGACGAAAAGAGGTTAGCATCGATTGCATTTGGTCGCCTGTACCAAATCCGAATGAAGAAAGCTTATGATACGAAGGTGCGTCCTAGAAGCTTTCAGACGGGTGATCTCGTCTTGAAGAAGATTCTTCCGCCACTCTCCGATCACCGGGGCACGTGGACTCCGAATTACGAAGGGCCGTATGTCGTCAGCAAGGTCTTCTCGGGAGGAGCTTTGTTGTTATCCACGATGGATGGCGAAGATTTTGCATCCCCGGTGAACGCGGACGCAGTTAAAAAACACTTTGCTTGAAAGAGACCCGCTGGAAAAAAAAGAAAGAGTCCAGGCAAAAAAGGGGCATCCCGGCGAACCAAAAACAGAATAAAAGGTTCGGGCAAAAATTAGGGATATATTGAAAAAATGTACACCCGCGAAGTCGAAAACCTACACTGGGCGGCTTCGGCAAAAAAGGGTATCCCGGTGAACTGAAAACCCGTAAAGGGCGGTTCACGCAAAAGTTAGGGGTTGGAATAAGCAAATGACTGCGTTCCGCGTATGGACTTTCATTGTTTAGTGGTTTGGAGGACCTGAGGGCCGTTTATCTGAATCAATCTCTTCCGAAGCTGAAGCGTCGGAGAAGTATCGAAGTCGAGTGGGTCTTAGAGGGATCAACTCATGGTGTTCGTCTACGCCTCGTTGCCGACATTTGTATATACTGATGTATATTTATGTTTTATTTTTGCGCGGCTTCCTCATTCCAGGAGTTTGCCTCTGTTGTAAAACATTCTTTTGCCCATTCAGGGGTTCACCATCAATAAAATGCATATTATTCAGCAATTCTGTCTCCTGTTTAACATTTATCTGTTTTGTTTGCGAATGAAAACGCCGATGTTTTTGATAAAATGCGCATACATAAACTTACGGGCCTAGGCCCATTGATTGTTGAAACAATTAATTACCTGAATATTGTCACGAGATAATAACCTTGATAGGCCCCTTTGAGGAGGGTATCTTGTCTGTTTGTTTGTGTTGTTGCAGGTGTAGCGCCTTCCAGAAGATGTGCCGTGCGCATCCCCGAAGCAGGGCGAGTCCTCCTTCTCCAGCAGAGTTCAGTAGTATCCCCTCCGCAGAATCTGAACGCAAGATAGTGAGCATTGATATGTCTCCCCAGGCCGAGATGATTCTTTTCCCCAAGCAGACGCATCCTGAAGGAACGTCACCTCATCAGCTGAGTCGCGCGCAGCAGCTCGTAGTCTTCCCCAGCACCGGGTCACAAGTGCAGATTTCATAGAAGTGTTCGGGTACCGAAGCTCGTGTTTTCCCCAGTAAAGTCGCCGCAGCAGGTGTTTCCCCAGCATCAGGTCACAAGTGCAGGTCTCGTAGGAATCTGTTCATACGCCTAAGTATGCAGTAACTGATGGTGCCAGATTGAAGTCTCTAGCGGAATTGATTTTCCCCACAGAGTTGTTATCCCCAGAAGATTAGCGGAGACGGCCACGCAGTTTATTCTCGCGATTGATATCAGCAGGTCCAGGTTCTCGTAGAACTTCGTTCCCCTGCAGCAGTCAACTGAAGGTGTTTCCTCTGCAGCAGTCAACCGAAGATCAATTCCTCAGACAGAGTCCGATTGATATTGGCGTGTCCACGTTCTCCTCAGCAGGATGATTCCTCTATCTGAGCAGTGCTTTCTCCTTGACAGGAGAATTCCCCTTCGGCATTTATTTTGCTGACGGAACCGCATCATTGTGCATGATTGCATAGCATTTAGCATAAACGCATAGCATTTCCACCGTGTGGGGCATGGCGCCGAAGCATATGCTTCATAAACATGATTTAGGTTAGTATCATTCTTGTTTTACAGGTGTTCAGCCGAAAGATCAGTTGCTCAAGATGATTCCTGACATTCTCCCCAGCGAAGTCTTCAGTTCGAGATGATTCTCGAATCCCTCAGCAGGGCCGTTTGCTTAAGATGATTCTTAAGACCTCAGCGAAGTCTCCAGTTCGAGATGATTCTCGAATCCCCAGCAGAATGTTTACTCCGGAATGGTTATCGGTTCAGGATGATTCTTGAAGGTGCCCGACGGAGTTGTTTGTTCAAGATGATTCTTGAAGTCCTTAGCAGCGTGATATGTTTGCTCCAACAATGATGTCTAATCTGAAGATTGATTTCGTAAACGCCTGAAGGCGATATTAGAAGGTTCCTGTGGATTCAGGTTTCCTTGTTGATGAATCAACGTTTGTCTGAAGACAAGGTTCAAGAGTTTGTAGACGCAGCTTTTGTATGCAAGATGATTCGTGTTGGCCTGAAGACCAAGTCAGTTGTCCTGAGGTGATGATTGATTGCGATCAAGTGAATAATGTTTCTTCTGACTGAAGTCGAAGATGTTTCTTCAGCTGAAGCGGAGTTTTGCCTGAAGGCAAAGTGTTTGAATCCCCGTAGAGTCATGAATGGCTCAGGATACCACTTCTCTGACTGAAGTCACAGATTTCCCAAGCTGAAGCGAAGGTGCCTGAAGGCAAGGTTATCCCCAAGGTCATGAATGACCTAGGATTCATTTTTCGGACTGAAGGTCGAAGTATATTCCCTGACTGAAGTCACGGATACTCTATAGCAGAGGCGGAGTTGCCTGAAGGCAGATCCATGTATCCTTGAAAGCCAAGGACCATTTCTTCAGACTGAAGTCGAAGATACCTCCTGCAGAGTTGCTGACGGGCAAAGTGTACATCCTTGAAGGCCAAGGATGCTTATCTTCAGAGATACTTGAAGATCTTTTCTAGCTGAAGCTGGAAGTGGCCAGGGGCCAGGGTTTCATATATCTTTGATGTTGAAGTTCTACGATGGGATCAGTATGCAGTAGTATTTGGATGTTCGTTATGGTTCTAAGGGAGAACCCCAGATCAGAGTGTGCTCGGTTAAGTCTCTCATTCCCAGCGGAGTAGTTTCAAATACGCAAGTGTACCTTTTGTCCCATTTTACCAGGGGTGAACCCCAGGTCAGAATTGTTCAGTGTTGTATTTTTTCCAGCGGCGAGGCGGGGAATTTTGATTATCCGACGGCGAGGTCAGATCGTATTTGTGTTCGACGGCGAGGTTGGATGTTTGGATTTGACGGTGAGGTCAGGTTATGTTTGTTTCCGGCGGCGAGGTTGGATGTTTGTTTGACGGCGAGGTCAGACTCTTTAAATCCCCAGCAGAGATGATGTTTGTACGACGGCGATGTCGTGTGTCTCAGAGTGATGTTTGTTTCCAACGGCGATGTCAGATTCAGTTTTCCAGCGGCGATGTTGGGTATTCTGGTTGTCCGACGGTGATGTCAGATGGTTTAGTCTTCCAGCGGCGACGTTGGATGTTGTGGTTGTCTGAAGGCAATATCAGAAGAATTTAACGTGGATAACTGACGGCGATGTTAGATCAATATTTCCCCAGCCAGTCGCCATGCAGCTAGTATTGCAGTATTCGAGGAGTTGATCAGTTGGCAAATTTTCGGGTTTACCGGTATTCAATCGTCTCGCACCTCGATTGGCTGAGAGCCGTTCGCTTCTCACCCAGTCAGGTTCAAGCCGTTTAAATAGGGGCAGCTGTTGCACCCCAAAATTTGACCAACATTTATTTACCCATCAAGTGTTTGAAGGCTGATACCTTCATCAGGAAGTTCAAGAGATCCTCAGAGGAATTGGTTGAAACCAAGGTTGTGTGCTTCATAGCTTGAGAGTTGGGGGAGCCCCTCAGATGATTCTGAGACTTTGAGAATGAAATTGAAGCTTTGAGAAAGCCTATGAGATGTCTTGAAAGCCATCATGAAGCCCAGAGAGCTCATTGTGCAAGAATTCAGAAGATTCAACCATGAATGGTAGAATTAGGGTTTTGACTGGGTCAATCATAGATCAGCTGAAGATTTGGAGAAGGTTGAGACCTAATCCAAGGGCCATGAGATCATGGAATGATGTATGGAGATGTTATAAAGATTATTCCTAGACCAACTCATCATGATTGAGGAGTTTGAGAAGTTTTAAGTTAGGGTTTCTAAGGATTGTTAGTGAAAAAACCCTAGTTTGATCCCTATCTTCCAGGCTGTTTTAGCTCAAGATGTGATTGATATCTCATCTTCCCCACAACATGAATGTTGTAGAGCTTGTTCTTAGCTTTAATTTGAGTGGTAGAACTCCTTGATAGGATGTGCAGAGCTCAAGTTATGGTTTTGACAAATTACAGGTCATCTGAGGTGTGTGAATCTGGGTCCTTGAAAGTCACCCAACTTGCAGACAACTTTTGCCCTAGTAGGATGATTCCTATGATCTCATGGTCAACATGAATGTTAAAGAGAATCTTCTTAGCTTTCTATATAGTACTAGAAGTCCTTGATAGGATTTGTAGAACTCAACTTATGGTTTAAACAAGACAGGGGTATTTTGGTCATTTGGAAGTTATAGGTCATTTTAAGCAAAGGCCATATCTCCTATTTCCAAGCCTCAAATGAAAAAACTCAAAACATCAAAGTTGTTCAAAATGGGATTTTAAGCCTAGAAAAGTGGTCATGAGTTGTTGTAAAAGCTTGTAGCAAGGATTTACAAGATTGGGTGAAAATGACTTAAAAATGTCTTATAAGTTAAATGGATCCAAGTTGGAAATTGGTTTGGGAGATGTACAAATCTAAAATAGGTCATCCAATATGTCATTTTGAATCCAAACATCATTTTAAAAAAAATGGTTCAAATAGATTTTTGATTTGAGGTCTTAAAATGGAGGTTGCTTTGTAAAGTTCATGCTTGCATATTAAGGAACCTTTGCAAATCTTCACACAAGGCAAAGATAAGCTTGTTTTTTGCACATTCCCTTTCAATATCTCATGTAAGGATATTTTGGCACAAAATTAAGAAACTTAGGGCATGATATGAGATGATACCACATGTCATTAAAAGAGAAATTCCATGACTTCCCATGAGATTCTAGCTCTTTCTAAAAGCTTCTAGGATCTTCCATTGATGGATATATATTGGGAGGATCACAATGTGATCAAAGGTTGGTGAATTCATTGGTGAAGAGTGAGGGAGAGAAGTGGATTTCAAGGTTTCTTCAAAATCAAGCAAGATTCCATTTCTTCATCTACAAGCTTTCTTCCCCAAAGTTCTTGCAAACAGAACCATATCCACCATTAGAGGAGTGTTTTGCATCAATTACAAGACTTGAAACCATATCTACACACCTCCACCATCACCACTTGACAGGTTTGAAACTTTCACCATAGATCCTTATTTATGTGCATACTGTTAGAATTCTAGGTAAAAAATTAACATGCTAGGTTAGTTGATCATTTTCTGAAACTTATAGGAAGATCCATGGAGTTTCATGGCAGGTACTCATTTCTTTAAAGTCCAAGAACAAGCTGTTTAGGGAGTATTAATGATCATGGTATAGCATAGATTAGTTAGGGTAATGTATAGAACAAGTTTATATCATTAGAATTAAGCTCTAGCAGAATTGATCACAGAGAAAAGAGGTTGAACCCAGGACTTTGAGCTATCGGGTTAGGAGTTACAGGAGGTTTCAATGGAAGATATGAGTATGGTTAGATTCCTGGTTACACGTAGAGCATTTTTGGTTCTTAAAGTTTTGGATTTCATTGAGTAACAGAGGAGAACGAAAGGAGGTGAAGTTCTGGCATGGGGTTAGGATTTTCTGAAACCCTAATGGTATTTTGGAGAAGACGGGTTTGTAACCGTTAGATCGTTCTGGTTACTTGACTTTTTAAGCTCATCCAACGGGCCAGATTTAATTTCAGAAACAGAGGGAAGCCATGAAAGTAAAACGCGGCGTTTTACTTAAATGAAAGTTCTGGGCTTCAGCAAGTCTTTGATACCCACACCCCCTCGCATGGCCCAGTCCAATTTTGAACGTTAAAAACTTGCTTTTCTCACCGTCTTCGTTTTAATTTTCTTTTAATTTTTCTTTTGATTTTCTGATAACGCCTGGGCCTAACCCATTTAATATCTGCACCCCCAGGTTCTCAGCCCAATAATAATTGAACTGGGCGCAGTTATGTTTGACACCCCCTCCCCTTTAATTCATTTTCTTTTATTTTTTTAATTTCTTTTATTTTCTTGCATTTTATAAAATTCATATGAAATTGAAAAATGATTGTTTTTTAATTCTTGTTTTTTCTATATGTTCATAATTTTGTCTAGAAAGATATCAATAAATAAAATTGGCATTTTATTTTCTTTTAATATTTTTAGCATATTTTTCATTTAAATAGCTTTTAAATAGTTTTTAAGTAGATACTTGATTTTGTAGAATTTCTTTTAGGACCTTCCCTTAGTCTTTTGGGTCCATTCTTTTTGGTGTGATTAGATATTGAATCATAGTTCCCCATAGGATTTAATTCATGATTTTTAGATTAAAATTTGATTAGTTTAGTTAGGTTAGCATTAGGGTACCTAATTAGGGTTTAAGGATGCATAGGTGAAATAATTCATTTTCTTTTGAGAGTTTTGTCTTGATTTTTGGGTATGGGCATATGGGGATGTTATGGGTAGGTGTTATAGACCCTTGTGAATAAGTGTTAGATTTTTTCCCCTTGCTTTAGTATTTTTAGGTATTTTCTGAATAGTTTTCTGATTGTTTTGGCTGTCTGTGTGATGTTTGTCTGTCTCTGGGGTTTATTTTTGGGAATTTGTTGTGGGGCTTAGTTTGTTCTGAAGATCTTGTTGAGGAGCATGATGAAGGATAAGATTGGAGATCAAGACCCAGAGGTCCAGAGGTTGGAGCTTGTTCTCTGTCTGTGAGGTTTGAGATCCTGAAGTTTGAGGGAAATTCATGGTACTTTCCTGAGGAAGGCACTATGGATGTCTTTCATTCTTTCTTCTCACCTCTTTCTTAAGTATCCAATGATGTTGGAGCCATCATGTGAGTTTAGTTTCTCCTGAGGAGGAAGGTAAACTGATCACAGTTGTTGAGCCACATGGGATACAATTCCTAAGTGGAAGCCTCCTAGTACTTTCCTGAGGAAGGTCCTATGGGTCTATTCACTTAGTTCCCTTAGTTCACCTAGGATTTCTTAAGTATCCAATGATGTTGGAGCCAACATGTGAGTTTAATTTCTCCTGAGGAGGAATGTAAACTGATCACAGTTGTTGAGCCACATGGGATACAATTCCTAAGTGGAAGCCTCCTAGTACTTTCCTGAGGAAGGTCCTATGGGTCTGTTCACTTAGTTCCATTAGTTCATGTAGGATTTCTCAAGTATCCAATGATGTTGGAGCCTTCATGTGAGTTTAATTTCTCCTGAGGAGGAATGTAAACTGATCACAGTTGTTGAGCCACATAGGATACGACTCCTAAGTATAAGCCTCCTAGTGCTTTCCTGAGGAAGACACTATGAGTCTGCCTACTTAGCTCCCTTTCTTTGGTAAGCTTGTTGTGAAGCTTGAAGACTGGGATTGTCTTCTCTTTGTGTAGGGTTTTGTTTTAAGGCTTTGCTTAGATTTGATTAGGGTTTTGCTTTAGGGCTTTGCTTAGATTTGATCAGGATTTTGTTTTTGTTTTAGGATTAGAGCTTAGATGTAGATAATTTCTTTCTCAGGCATGTGGTGTGTTTGCCTGATGGTATTTCATTTCTTTTATCTGTATGACTGCAGTTTACTGTTTATTGCTTGATAGCATGTTGTTTATTTTTCAGTATGATTACTGTTATTTCATGACTGGCTTGAGGTTGAGATGAGCTTGTGGAGGCTGAAGCCCCACACACATTTCCTCCCTCACTTGCATTGCATGCATTTTACTGTTAAAGCTGATGCTTTGTCTGTTTTGGTGTATCATTGACATGATCCCTTAGGACTCTCATTTCCTTTGATAAGGATTTGATGATAGACTTTTAGGTCGAAACCTATGCATGACAACATCTAGGAGTTCCCTGTTCAAACCTCAACCATAGGATGAATCCATGGCATGATAACAGTAGGACTTGATAGTCTCCCTCCTAGTTGGGCCTGTTCTCTTCTCATCTTAAAGCAGTTTAAGATACAGTAATCATGAATGATTTCTTTCGTACGTTACGAGCCTTAAGCTATCTGAGATTGGATGTTTAGTGTGGTACCCTTTGGGTGACATGCGACGCATTCACTCTCAGGTCATAGTCTCTAGTGCGGTTGAAATCGCAAACACAATAAAAAAACACTTCTTTCAGGAGATAACCCGTAGTGTCCCGAACTACGTTTGCTCTGATCTTCCATGCAATGTGGAAGTACGTAGGCATAAGATGCGATATCCTAGCGAGCAACCTTTCCCCTTTCGTAAGCCGAACTACGTTGACTCTGATTTCTCATTCTCTGATGAGAATACGTAGGCATAAAGTGCGACACTTTGCCGAGTCATTTTTCTTTTTGTTTTTTAGCCAGCCTTGATAGGTAGATAGAATAAAACCAACCCGTACAAGTAAACAAACAAGCGAGGATCCCGTCGAGTACGACGGACGTGATGGGTGATAATACCTTCCCCTTACGTAACCGACTCCCGAACCCAGACAATGGTTGCGATGACCTTGTCTTACCCTTTTTTCGTCAGCTTTTTCCGATCGTTTCCTTTCCCGCTCTGAGGGATAAATAACGAAAGGTGGCGACTCTTCTGTCATGCCGGCACCTTATTTTCGCGCAAGCGACACCATCAGAGGGTTGTGAAGTGTCGAATGTGAGAAGAGGATGTGTATGGAGCTCATGGAATGCCTAGAGGGCCATGGGAGAGTTTAATCAAGTCATTGTGTCAAGTGCAAGGGCCACAGTTGAGGTGCAAGCAATTAGGGTTTCATCTGGATCAATTCTAGGTCAACTGGACAATTGAAGAGTATCAAGGCCTACTTTTAGGGTATGGAGTTCATGAAATGATGTGATAAGACATTTGTGGTGTTGTGCCAAGATCAAATCAAGAAGAATCAAGAGTGTGGGAAGTTGCTAAGTTAGGGTTTCAGTACAAAATTCCCTATTTAGTACCTAACTTCAAGACCACATAAGTCAAGATACAAGTTTAAAATGGATCTTTGGCCAACATGAAACTTGTAGAGAATCTCAATACCTTGAGTACTAGAAGTCCTCAAGGGGATTTATAGAACTCAATTTATGGTCCAGACAAGTTACAAGTCCTCAGATGCTTCTGAAATTTGTCTGTGAAAATCATCTGACTTCAAAGCTATTTTTAACCTAGAAGGAGGTCTCACCTGAACTTTTGGCCAACATGAAAGTTGTTCCTCATGATCTTAGCTTTCTAAATTGTACTATAAGTCTTACATCTGATTTATAGAACTCAAGTTATGAGATTTACAAGTCAGGGGTATTTTGGGAAAGTGAGATTATAGGTCATTTTCAATCATAGGCCAAAATCTCCAACTTGCACTTGTCAAATGCAATTTTGTTCAACATGAAAGTTGTTCAAAATGGGGTTTTTAGGCTATCCAAGAGGTCATGATGGATTTATTGAGCTCATAACAAGAGTTGGTTTGAATTGGTTTCAAAAAGGGAGAAAATTCAAATGTGTAAAGGAGGGAAAAATGCAATTTTGTGTTAGATGACCAAAACCAAGCAAATGAGTACATTTTATGATTGGAAATCACATTTTAAACACTTTGGCATTACCATATTTTTGAGTTTAGGTCAAGATTTGTGAGTTGCCACTTGATTTCTTCATTTGCAAGTCACATATCAAAATCCCTTACCAAAGCAATTCAAACACTCCTTTTGGTCTGAACACACTCACCAGAGAATTTGCAAGTTAAAGGGAAGCTTCTAGAGCAATTTTCATGGCCAAATCGTGACTGGTACAATGCACATGCGAGGAGAAAAACAGAAATTTGGATTGGCTGGATTGGGCCTCATTGGAGCTTCTAAAGCCCATAGACATGTTCTATTTAAGTTCTTGAATGATTTCAGAATCATTTTGGTGGGTAATTCGTGGCTGAAGCAGAGAGAGCAAGTGAAATTGCAAGCAAGCAAGTGTAGATCAGGTTTTGAATTCCAGGCAAAATCAAGAGCAATTGAAGGTTCTAACATCTTCCTCATACATCATTAAGTGATTCTGGAAACTTTTGGGGCTTGAATCGTGCTCTAGCCACATCAATTCAGAGATTTACATCAGGTATGTAAACTTCAACTTTATCATAGTTCTAGGAAGTGGTAGATCAATTTGCATATGCTTTTAGAATCAAGAAGAGATGTAGATCGTTTCTAGGTAAGAATTTGGACAATTAGAGACAATGTAGGATCATGTATGAATTCTGTTGAGGCACGATTTGGATTGATCATGAGGAATTAACATGAATTGGATAAATCATGATGACCTAGGAAGCATGAGGAACATTTCTATGCAATTGGTTTAGGATTTGATGATGATCAGAATTGAGGTACACTTTGAACTTTGGATCGGATTTTGAAACCTAGCTTGATTTAGAGGAAATGAAGGTCATATTTGGAATCCTTGTGAAATTATGGAGAGAATGATGTTAAGGTTGAGTGTTTTCCTTGACCTGCAACTAGAGGTTCGCCGGAGAAGACGGTGGTTTCCACCGTGGGAGTCACCGGAAGTTGCTTGACCTTTCCTGAGTTGAAGGAAGAAGATGATGTTTGGACCATTAGATCTGTTTGAAGTTGGACTTGTTATGCTCATCGCACGACCACGATTCAAACTCAGACTTGCCTCCAACAATACAATACGCTGCGTTTCATTAATCCCAAACAGCTGGTGACTGGGACGCTCATGTGGACACGCTCAATGGCCTTAGATATGCATACTTAGTCAATTGATCCAAGCGCCCATGTTTTATTTCAGCATTTGATTTATTTTATTCATTTTTGTTTTATTTTAAATGTTTTATTGATTCCAAAAATCATATTAAATTCATTCTTGATCAGAAAATTATTTTAAAAATATCTGCATGATCTTGAGAGAATTTATGATTTTTTGAAATCTATAAAATGCATTTTCATGCATTTTTCAATTTAATTTGATTTTTCTTATTTTTGTTATTTCTTTTAATTTTGCATGATTGACCATCTGTTTTGTAGAATTTTGTTCTTCCAATTGGTGATGAATTTGGCTTTTATTTTTTAGTATGTTTTAGGGTAGATATTCATGTTCTCTTAGGATTTTTATTAGAATTTTAGAACAACTTTAGGTTCTGTTTTAGGTGTCGATATTAGAGCCTTCCCAAACTTGTGGATTACCTTGTTACCTTTGAATCTAGAAATTATTTAGGTGACTTAGAAGTTGAATTAGGCTTTAATATTTTAAACCTAGGTTGTTCAAACATTTATGTTCCCCTAGGAATTTAATTAGAATTTTACAACTTTGTTTCCTATTTTTTTTGAATTTTGCAAGTTGCTTGTGTTTGTGTTGTTCTCTCTTGAGTGCCTTTGCTTGTTTGGTCTTGTTGGTGACTTTGGAGCTAGTTTTGTTTGGTTTCATTTTTGGGAGGTCTTCTGGACTTAATATATATTCTTTGGCTTGAAGATTGGAGCTTGGAGTTGAAGTTTCCTTTTCCCTTAGGAGTTGTTTTAGGAGTTTAGGAAATTAGGGTTTTAGGAAGAGCCATTAGAGCTAGTTTTGATTTCTTCATCAAACATAGAATGCATTGTATGCTTCTATTCCATCCAATGATGTAAAGTCCTCCTAGGGAAACTCCATATATCCTTTGGAGGGATGTGTGGTATGCCCATAGTTGAGTAGAACTTTGAGGATACCTTTCCATTTCAATGTTGGTGCTTGATGATTTCCTTTGGTTTTCATTGGGTTCTCAACATTGCAACCTTGATCTTGGTGATTGTTCCTATGCTTGGAGTGTGCTTTCTAGAGCTTGAAGATGAAGTTGATGAAGGTTGAAGATAGGAGCTAGCTTGAAGATAAAGTCTTGCTGTCAGCTTTGCTGTCTTTTCAACTGTGCTGTTTAGAGCTTGATGTTGTTGTCTGCTGTAGGAGTTTGTTGCTGCTGCTTGGGCTGTTTTCTCTGTATTTTGTTTTTCTCTGTATTTTCTGTTTGCTTGTGTTGATTACCTCTAGGTTTGAGGTGTAGATTGTCTCCTCTTGCCTATTGTTTTCTTCCTTGCCTCAATGGTACTGTTGCATAGCATGCATGTTTTACTGTTTACTGTTTACTGTTTGCTACTTGCTTCTTTTGTTGTTTCCCCTAGGATCTCTGATTTCCTCTGTGCAAGAGGGAATTATGATAGAAATTAGGTTTTGACCCATGCATGATAACTGTAGGTAGATTTCCCTTTCAACCCTAGTTTTAGGGTGTCTTTCTCTTCTCATCTCAAAACAATTCAAAAAACACAGTAATAAGGTTAATTGAAGTCGTGCGTTACGAGCCTTAAGCTATCTAGGAAAAGGTTGGTGGAGGGTCTCTCTCCAGTAATCTGGATGTTAGTGTGGTACCCTTTGGGTGACATACGAAGCGTTCACTCCTGGGTCATAGTTTCTAGTTCGACTGAGATTGCAAACATCCTAAAAAACAGTTCTTTCGTAAAAAACTCAAACAAACATTCAAACTCTGTTTTTGTCCTCTTGGACCTTTAATCAGGAAAACCCTTTTCAGAAGGAGATAAAACACGATCATACAAGCTTGTGTCTTCCGTAGCCTGAACTACGTTTGTTCTGATCTTTCGTGCCGTATGAAAGTACGTAGGCACAAGATGCGATATCTTGGCGAGCAACCTCCCCCCATAACCCGTAGTTAGGCGAACTACGTTGACTCTGATTTCTCGTTCCAGACGGGAATACGTAGGCATAAAGTGCGATACTTTGTCGAGTCATTTTCTTTTCTTTTTAACCCAGACCTGTAGAGTAGATAGAATAACATAACATTAGATAGAAAACAAGCGTGGATCCCGTCGAGTACGACAGACGTGAGGGGTGCTAATACCTTCCCCTTGCGTATCCGACTCCCGAATCCAGGATTTGGTTGCGATGACCATTCCTTTCCCTCTTTGCGTTAGGTTTACTCTGAGCGTTTCCTTTCCCTCTTGTGAGATAAATAACGCACGGTGGCGACTCTTCTGTCATAGCCAGCGTCGATTTTCGCAGTAGCGACAGCTGGCGACTCTACTGGGGACTCTGGTTCCCTATGCGAGTCAATCCTAGCGCTTATTTTCCCGTCTGGGGTTTTGTGTGTATTTATTTTTCTGTCTTTACTTTCAGTACTGTATATTATTGTTATTGTGTTATGGGTAGAGGGTTAGTTTGAGAGATAAGCCGGACCTGGGCTTGAGTGCACATAGACTTAGAAGTAGAGAGTAGTGGTTAGCCTGCTTGCTTTGCTTGCACCAGCTAGCTACGAAATTTACACTCAGACGAGATTCTCTTTGATGGCATCTTGCCTGGCCCTTTGGGCTCGACAGGTTGTTGGATTTGAGGGTTGTCGACTCTAGGAACCTATCATTTGGGATTCGTCTAAGTGAGGCCTCTTCAAGGGTTGATGATGCCACACCTTCTGGGTATCGTATCATCGCTCTTGAAAGTCTGTGACACTGATGACCGCATAGGATGTCGTACCTCGTCTGCGAGATAAGTACATACCTGTAAGGGGGTAAGTGGGTCTTTTTGTAGGAAAACTCTAGCCTCAGAACACCTGGTTTGTCTCTGTCAATGAGAATTGGTTGCGAGGGTTCCTTGGTGGTTGGTTTGGTTTAAGGAGAAGATCTGATGGTTCTCAAGCTGCAGTACAGCACAACACAGTTCTTCATCATTGCACTTGATCCCCTGTTTGCATATGCATCTGCATTTTCATGTTTGCATTTCGTTAACGTGTATCTATGTTGCAGGTGTGTTTTTCCCCTCAGATTCTAGTGTTCTTCTTGCCAGACATGGAGTCCATGAAGAGGACAGTTGCTTACAGGTTGCCTTCTCCAGATATCAGTTCCTTATTGCGGTTGGTTGCTCTAGCAGATCAGAGAGTGAGGGATGAATTCAGAGAGTCTTATGGGAAACTGCTCAGTTTGTTGTGCAGACCTCCTGTGTTTGAGATGACTGGATTGTACACCTTGATGCAGTTTTACGAGCCTCAGTTGAGATGTTTCTTGTTCCCTGACTTTATTTTGGCTCCTACTCTGGAGGAGTATTCTGATATGCTGGGAGTTCCTGTGTTAGATCAGATGCCTTTTGTTCATGAGAATACTAAGCCTGAGTTGGCTAAGCTTGTTGAGATCGTCAGTTTAGATGCTTCTGAGTTCCCCGGAGGTTTGGTCAAGCTGAATGGAGCTTATGGTTTTCATCTTTCTTGCTTGGTTGAGAAGGCTATGCAGTGTGCGAAGGATGGATGTTGGATTGCCTTCAGTGCTATTCTGGCTGTTTGCATTTATGGGATTGTATTGTTCCCCAACTTGCCTGATTTTGTTGACTCAGATGCTTTCTTTATTCTTGCTTTGAAGAATCCGGTGCCTACTCTTTTGGGTGACGTTTATCATTCTATTCACTATAAGAATGAAAAGCGTCGGGGAAAGAATGTTTCTTGCTGTGTACCTCTTCTATCTAGGTGGTTTCAGGGACATCTTCCTAAGAAGGGACCTTTTGTTGATACTATTGGTACTTTGGATTAGTCTTCCAGATTGATGGGATTGTGTGCTGAGAACATTGTTTGGTTTGATCGGAACCTGCTCGGAGTGAATATTATATATAGTTGCAGTGGATTTCCGAACGTTCCTTTGATTGGACGGAAAGGTTGTATTAACTATAACCCTTCTCTGTTTGTGAGACAGTTTGGCTATGCTTTGAGGGACTCTCCGGTTGAAGACGAGATACAGGAATCTCTGTATCTCACAGGTTTATTAGATGGAGATGTTTTGGTCAGATTGAGGCGTGCTTGGGGTAATATTCACAGAAGAGGAAAGGCATTGCTTGGTAAGAGTGATAGTCGAGCTTATAATCCTTATCGGCTCTGGATCCGTGAGAGAGTTAGGACTTCTTTGATGCCGTATCCTGCTGTAGGGCCTTTGTATCTTCCGGTGATTGAGGAACCTACTTCAGTAGAGATTGAGAAGTATAACAAGCTGCTGGCTGAGAAGGAAGAGTTGCAAAGAGCGAATGAAGAGCTAGAGAAAGAGATTTTCCAGCTTCGGCATGAGAAGAGTGAGGCAACTTTCACTTTGAAGAAGCAGACTGAGATGATTAATAGGTTGGGTTCAGATTTGACTGAAGAAACCAGCAAGAGAGAGAAAGTAGGAGTAGCCCTGAATGGTGTTAGTAGTGTACTTGCTACTAAGAAAGAACTTCTGAACAAGGCTTATTCTTGACTTTCCAAATGGGAATCTTTATGGAATACAACGCTTACCAAGCGGAAGGAGCGTGAAGATAAGTTGAAGCTCCAGATTTCCCAGTTAGAGGAGCAGATCAGTGCTAAGGATGTGAAGATTGCTGAAGAGGTATCTCTTAGATGTGACGCTGAGTCTAGAGTGGGTAGCATGGTCAAAGAGACTAGGGGTGGTGAATTGAAGGCTGGCTCCAAGAGATGTAGGGTTGATAAGTGTTCTGGCAGAGGAACTTGTGAAAAGGACGCCAAAAAGATGAGATCCACTGTTGAGCAACATGCATTACTGATACAGGAGCTAATCTCCAGACTAGGTCATTCGGAGACGTTGAGGATATTGGAAGATGTCAGGGCACGCCATTTGGCCTGATTTATCTTTGCTTTACTCTTGTTATTTGCACTTGTATTTTGACCATCGCCAGGCTTGTTGGCCGAGGTCTGTTCAGTTGTATTCGATTGTATCTTTGTACTCTGCCTCTTGGCATTTGTTTATGTATAAGGTTTCTGATTCTGCGCTTACTTACTTGGGACTCCATTGTCGTTATGGCTTCTTTCTCCGGAACTAGAATCGGGGGGGGGGGGGGGGGGGGAAACTAACCTGTTGCATATTTACACGTGTGCATTTGCATGTTCATATTGCATGGCAGGTACCTTTTTGAGCTCGAATCTTATCTCCTGCATCTTACAGGTTGTTTCAGGATTGACGAACAAAGAATTCACCGGTACGCTACAAGAAGCAACAGTAAGAAGATCATGGATCAAGTACAGTCCGAGATGCAGGAGATCCGGGATAGGTTGGCCCAATTCATGCAGACCATGGAGGCTGTGGCTAAAGTCCAGGAACATCTTCAAACTCTGGTGCAACCGCTGCTGGCGCGAGCGACTGGTAATACTGAATACAACTCTGCTCATGTTGAGACTCCTCGCAGGGAGGAAGTGAAACCAAATGCTGGTGAGACTGGTACTGGCAACGACAACGACAATGCTGGTAACAGAAATGCTGATAATGTTAATGGGAACATGGAAACCAACAGGAATGTTGGTATCAATATTGGTTTCGGTGACAAGAATCAGGGTCTTGGCTTTGGCAATCGGGATGGCAATGATGGCTTCAATAATCAGGGCCTCGGCAACGGAGGGTTTGGTGATAATAACCAAGGTTATGGTAATAATGGCTACGGCAATGCTGGGTTTGGCAATGTGAATACCAATGATGCTGGGATGGGTGTCGCTACTGCGAAAATCGGCGCCGGCTGAACAGAAGAGTCGCCACCGTGCGTTATTTATCCCAAAGGAGGGAAAGGAAACGCTCGAGGTAAACCTACCGCAAAACGGAGAAAGGAATGGTCATCGCAACCAAATCCTGGATTCGGGAGTCGGTTACGCAAGGGGAAGGTATTAGCACCCCTCACGTCCGTCGTACTCGACGGGATCCACGCTTGTTTTCTGGTACGGATTGGTTATTCTATCTACTCTACAGGTCAAGGGTTAAAAGAAAATAAAATGACTCGGCAAAGTATCGCACTTTATGCCTACGTATTCCCGTCTGGAACGAGAAATCAGAGTCAACGTAGTTCGCCTACCTACTGGAAAGGAGGGGAAGGTTGCTCGCTAGGATATTGCATCCTATGCCTACGTACTTTCATACAACATGAAAGATCAGAGCAAACGTAGTTCGGGCCACGTACGACACAAGTCTGTTTTGATTATTTTTATTTCTTCTGAAAAAGGGTTTTTCTGATTAACAGTCCAAGCGGACAAAATTGACGTTTTGATGAGTTCACATTCTTTTACGGAAGAAGTGTCTTTTATTGTGTTTGAAATATTTATTGTGTTTTTCTGTTTGTTTTTGAGAAAGAAGAGACAGAACTCTAACCTATGGTTGCAAAGGGAATCAAACTAACCTAATGTTATCATGCATGGGTTAAGACCTAATGTCTATCATGTTCCTCTCTTGCGTAGAGAGAAACAGAGATCCTAAGGGATAAACGGAAACAGAAACAATAGCATATATACAATAAAGCAGTAAAATGCATGGATGCAGCAATACAAGCGAGGCAAGGGAGTCCCACTCAACCTCGAACCTAGAAAACAACAGGCAAAAGCGAACAAAATTCGCTTTCAACCTAACAAGATCAATTAGCAAGCAATACAATCAGGGAAACTCAAACAATACATCAAAAATTATAAACAACAAAAAGTAAACAGCAAGCAGCAGGCTTCATCAACATCTGTCTTCAAGTCATCTTCAACCATCTACAGGCTTCAAGCAAGCATCGGTCTTCATCTTCACAGCCTTCAAGCAAGGTCTCTATCTTCAATCCTTCAGTGATTTTCTTCAAGTCTCACTCTCCAAGATGAGAAACAGTTAAGAGGATGAACTGGAATGTTAAACAGTTAGTTGACCACCAAAGGTGGCAAACAGACTGTTAACAACATGTAGAATGTTTCTCTCAAGAGTTCTATCTCTTAGACACTGCTACCAAGCCTTCCAAAGGAAGGGGGTGAGTGTCCTAGAGAGACTCTGCATCATAGAGAGGGATGGAGGCAAACAAGACCTTCCATGTTTGTGAATCAAGTTGCTATTCTAGAGCTCTACCTATCTCCTAAATCCTATAGCCTTCAACAGCTGCCAGCAAGATACTCTTCATCAACTCCTGAAAATTGGTCTTCATTCTCTTAATCTTCAATGAGCTTCATCAGCAAAGTCTTCAGCTCAAACCTAAACCCCAAGCAGGCCCAATACCCCACACATTCAAATAATAACCCTAGAGAGGGCACACCACACAATCAATCAAATACAGGAAATATACTAGTATTAATAATAGAATAGGGGAAGTCTAATATTTTCTAAAGGATATATTATCTACCCATAATACCCCTATAGTCCCATCATTTAATTTGTCCTAAAGAAAACCCAAAAGAAAATTTGTTTTGTTAAACCTACATTGTATTCACAACCCTAAATGATTTGCCTAATGTTTTCTAACTAAACAACCTAAAATAAATCCTAAAAAATTGGTATAAAAATCAAGGGGACACCTAATATATGTATCTAGTTATACTAAAAAATTTGGCCTAAAAAGATTATGAGAAGTGCCTAAAAGAAATTCTACAAATACTATGCACAAATTAAATCTATTTAAAAAGGCACTAAAAGAGAAAATATGTAAAAAATATTAAAAGAAAATAAAATGGAAATTTTATCACATGACATTTTTCTACACAGAAATATGAAAATGGTAAAAAAAAAACAACCAATCAAAAATATGGTATTTTCAATTTGTTATGATTTTTCAAACAATTAAAAAAATGAATGAAATTAAAATGAATTAGAGTGGGTTGGGGTGCAGTAAGCAATGATTTGCATTGGAAAATTGATGATGGGCCCAGACTGGGGGTGCGCGTAGCAAGGCGCGTCTGGGCCCAGTTAAGTCAGAAAACACAAAATAAAAAAACCAAAAATGGTGCAGGAAGCAGTTATGTTAGTTCAAAATGAATGGGCCTGGATATTGGTGGTGTGGATAGCAATTGTTTCTAAGCCCATTTTGAGTCGTTTAATGAAACGACGCGTTTTGCTTCCAGGCTCTTCCCTCTCATTTTCAGTTTAAACATGAGCCGTAAGATCTGGGACTTGGTCAAAGGTCAGCGAACGATCCAACGTCATTGGACTCATCTTCTCCAAATAACCTAGGGTTTCACCATGATTGAGCCATGAACGAGCTTGCATGAACCAGACTTCCACCCTCTCATACAACTTCGTTTCTCCATGAAATTCAGATCCATAAAAAGAAAAATTGCTCTAATTCTCAAGCTGAACAATAATACATCATTAATTCTCACTAACACGCCCTAGAAATCCAAACCCGATAGCATACTCTCCATGAACACTCCAATTTCCACTCTCATGAAACTCCAGTTTCTTGGTACTAGTGTAACCACCACACATCCCTGATCATTCTAAACTAATCCACATGAACTAACACTCTCTATCCTCTTAGTTCTAGGTCAAAACAGTTTTGGTGCTCAAATATCAACCTCCATGAAATGCTCTCAAACTCACCAGAATTAATCATCTACCTATTCCTAACAGTTCTAACCTAATGATTCTCTATCATGCTATCTATTTCTAGCCAATTCGATAGAAAAACCAACCTGGTGTAGTCTTGAAAACAGATAGTGATGCTCTTGGATTCACAGCTTGCAATGCTTTGGACTTGATCAATGGACTTGGATCTTGGTTCTGTATGCAGCAACACCTGCTCAAATGCTCTTGATCTTGCAATTGAATTCTTCTTGCACTTTGGATGATGAAGTTGGTAGCACACGAATTCTGCTTCAATTCAACCAGATCTTGATGGGAACTTGCTCTATGATGAATGTAGATGATGATAGGATCAAGAACTTTGGAGAATGATGAAGATTTGATAGAGTTTTTGTGTAACTTGCAAAATTGAGGAATGAGATGTAACTATGAGTTTTCAACCAAATGAATCACCAACCAATGATTGGATCCACTCTACTTAATATATAGATGCTCATGGAACCATCTAGAACTTGTTAGAAACTTCTTGTGCACAAATCCCTTGTGTTTTGGCATGTGTAACTTCATACATAAGCAACCAATGATATCTCTCAAACTTTGAACTAAACTCAAAAATACACTATTGCCAATAGTCTCAAAACATTCTTTCCAATCAAAATGACCTATAATTTCATCCCATTTGGACATGTTATGAAAAATCTCATTTTTAGGTCACTTTTATTCATTAAATTCACCTTTTAATTAACCAAATTTGCAATCTTGAGCTATGAGCATTTGCCAACTCCCATGACCACTTTTATAGACTCAAAATGTCATTTGGAGCAACTTTGATGTTGTGAAGTTTTTCATTTGAAGCTTCCTTGTATGAGTTTTAGGCATATGCTTGAAATGACCTGTAATTCTCAAATGACCAAAATACCCTTTGCTTGCCAAAGACATAAGTAGAGTTCCACAAATCAGATGAAGTCATGCCATACCTTTCTAGAAATCTAAGACAATGAGGAACAACTTTCATGTTGACCAGAAATCCATTTGAAAGCTCCTTGAGGGGTAAAAGTTGCTTGGAAGACAAGTAACTTTCACAGACAAAATTTCAGATGCCCCAGATGACCTGTAACTTGCAAGGACCATAACTTGAGTTCTATAAATCTCCTTGATGTCTTATACCACTAAAATTAAAGGTCTTGAGATCTTCTACAAGTTTAATGTTGGCCAAGGATCCATTTGAACTTGTATTTTGAATTATCTTGCTTGGAAGTTTGACCTAAACTAGGGGATTTTACACAGAAACCCTAATTTAGAAACTCCTTTTCTTATTGATTTCTCTTGATTTCTCTTTGGCACAACACCACATCCATATCTACATGTCAAATGGTGAACCCCACATCTCTCAAATAGACCTTGATGCCTTTCAATCAATCATTTGACTTAGGGTTGACCCAGATGAAACCCTAGTTGACTGTCTTCAACTGCAACTCTTGTGATCATATCAATGACTTGTCTCACTTTCAAAATGACTCTCCATGTCTTCCATGATGCCTATATACCCCCCATGCTCTCAATTCACAGCTCACAACTTCTTTGATGATCTTCAAATACCCTCAGATAGGAGATAGATTCACTGCTTGATCCACTGACTTCTTAGATTTCAATTTCTTTCTGATGACTTGGCTAAGATTGAATTTGAATAATAACCTCTTGATAGGCTCATAGAGATAAGAATAGTACTTGGTCCCTTGTTGAATGACTTGCTATGCTATGCTATGCAAATGATTAGACTATGTACATGACTTTATATGCAAATGCTAATGCAATTGAAACATAAACCAATTGAAGTAGGTTGAGCAAATTTTAGGGTGCAACAAATCAGTCCATTTTCACAGGAATAACCAGCACCTTGCCCCAGCCTTTTGTCTCACCTGTCTCCACTAGAGCTTGAGCTTCCTTATATGACGAGACGGCTACCTCTGACGCTTTACTCGGCCCGGGACCTTTGTCTTTGATGCGCAACCCTTCAAAGGCTTGACAGGGTGTTTCATGAATCTCGTCGTCGACTTCTACATACTTGAATGATGACAGATGGCTAACCAATACATCTTCTTCTCCACATACAGTGACCACACTGTCCCCTACCATGTATTTCAACTTTTGATGCAAGGTAGATGTGACTGCCCCAACCCTATGGATCCAGGGTCGTCCGAGAAGGCAGCTGTATGCTGGCTGGATATCCATAATATAAAATTCAGTTGCGAAAACCTCCGGTCCCACCTGTAGAGGTAACGTTATGGATCCAAAGACTGTTCTTCGTGTGCCATCAAATGCCCTGACCACCAAGTCACTAGGCGTACAAAGGATTCCCCTGACGTCTAGTTTCATCATTGCTTTCTTGGGCAGCACGTTTAAGGAAGATCCGGTATCTACCAGTACATGAGACATGACTGAGCCTCTACACTCAACTGAGACGTGCAACGCCATGTTATGCTCTCTCCCCTTCAGGGTCAAATCAAAGTCTGTAAAGCCCAAGCTATGGCCTGCGTTCACATGCGCCAACACCCCCTCCAACTGATTCACGGAAACATCTTGGGGTACGAAGGACGTATCCAGAACTTTCAACAATGCATTTCTGTGAGCTTCGGAACACAATAGTAACGACAATATGGATATCTTTGACGGCGTCTGTTGAAGGTGCTCAACAATCTTATAATCACTCTTACGAATAAGGCGCATGAACTCTTCCACATCTTTCGGTGACGCTTCTTTGTCGTTCCTCTGCACAGGGACAGTCTCATTCATCTTTCCTTTTCCTTTCGCCAGTCGTTCATCCTCTACCTCAGGCGATATGAAGATTCTCCCACTTCTTGTCATCCCTCCGGCACCGACGACATTGTCTACAACCTCAACTGGCTGCTTACTAACATCAATTTTCACCCCATCACAGTATACTTCCAGCCCATAGGTCCAGGGGACTGCCTTAGTGCTCTCATAAGGGATTGGTCCTGCCTTGGTGATAGTGATCGGCGGTCGCTTGGCCGACGTCGTTATAGTTATCGTTTTTCGGGGAATCGTCACAGTAGCTACATCACTTTTCTTGTCTACTAATACCTCTGCAGGTTCTTCAACTGCCGTTCTGTCGAATTGCAATGTGCCTCCATCTATTAAAGCCGAAATACCCTTCTTTAAGTCAGCACACCCCCCCAGCTTGGGTCCAACACTCTAAACAATACTCGTCGCAACCTGGATACACACCTCCTTGCAATAACCTTCTCTTTATCTCACACAACGGTGTCTTGAGGTCATCAACATGCATAATCAAGTTCAAGCCCTCCTCAGTTAAAATGGAATTTGCCCCATGATTGGGTATGGGCTTTTGCACTATGTTCGGACCCGCCTGTCCAAAATTGATAGCCTTACTATCCAATAGATCCTGCACCACATGCTTGAACGCGTGGCAACCCTCTACATCGTGTCCAGGAGCCCCGGAGTGGAATTCACAGTGCCTGCTTGCATCGTAACCGTATGGAGGAGTGCCTGTTTTTGGCGCCAGAGTTCTCTTTTCCACCAAGTTCAAACCCAGTAATGTCTGTAGCAATTCTGCATACGTTGAAGGAGGCGTTTCAAACACCCTCCTTGGTTTGCCCCCCTGGAATCTGCGCTGGGCAGGATGTGCCCCCTGTTGTGGCTGCTGTTGCTGTTGTTGTTGTATTGGTTGTTGCTGAAATGGAATAGTGACACTTGCCACCTGCTGCGGCTGATTGTACTGGTTTCGACCTCTGCCCCGGCCTCGGCCTCGGCCCCCAAACACTGCGCTTGCATCACCTTGACGGCGCCCACCGAAAGCCCTTCTGTTACTGCCAGCTGAAGTGGATTCCTCAGCTTGGAATCTTCCCTGTTTAATGTTGCTTTCAATCTTCTCTCCCATCAGGATTAAGTCTGAGAAACTGCCCAGAGAAGTATGAAACAACTTGTCATAAAACATGCCAGTGAATGTTCCTATGAACATATCATTCATTTCCTTGTCCTCCAAAGGGGGATGAACTCGAGCAGCCATGTCGCGCCATCTCTGCGCATACTCTTTGAAGCTCTCGCCCTTCTTCTGGGACAACCCCTGCAATTGGACCCGGTTGGGTGCCAAGTCACTGTTGTACTTATAGTGAGCCACAAATGCTTCAGCCAGCTGCTTCCATGTCTTTATCTGAGTTGGTTCCAATCCCATATACCACTCGAGGGAAGGGCCCGACAAGCTATCTTGAAAGAAGTGCATCAGCATCTTCTCATCGTTTGAATACGCCGACATCCTTCTGTAGTATGACCGCACGTGCACCTTTGGACAAGTATCCCCCTTATATTTATCGAATGTGAGAGCTTTGAATTTTATGTGCCCCCTCAGGCCAGGCACCAGACCCATTGTTGTCATATCTAAGCCAATAACACTTTGATTTACGACCCCCTTCATCTGCTCCTCGAGCATCTTGATTCTCTGGGAGTCATCCATAGGACCTTCGAAACCTCCACCGGAGAAAGCATCCTCTTGCTGGTCTTCTTGCCAATTACCATTCCCAGTTCCGTATCCATCGTACCCGTTGTTACGGCCAAATCTAGTCTGATTCATTGTAGGGCCTCGCCCCCTGTTACCATATCTCGGAGCGACTCCTGCAGGTCCAAAAGCCATTAACCCAGCGCCATTTCCATTTCCGAATCCACCATAACCTTGATTAGTCATACCAAACCCGTCCTGTCCGAAGCCCTGAGCGTTGAAGCTGTACTTCCCAGCATGATCAAACCCCTGGTCATTGAAGTCGAATCCATTATTACCGAAGCCATTACCTCCCATATTACCACCCAGGTTGACATCTCCGAGCCCAACGTTGTTGACGACAGTCTCGTTGCCGATTCCAACGTTACCGTTCCCGGCGGCAGCGCCGTTGTTCACATTGACAGCAGGTATGTTTACCACAGGTGGAGCCACCGGTGTGGGGGTACCATCCCCGTGAATAGTGTCGACTCGCACAGAATTATGGTCTTCATTTCCGTGCCCAACATTTCTTACCAACAAAGGTTGCACCAAAGCTTGCAGATTCTCCTGGCCTTTCGCAATGGTCTCCATGGTCTGCATGAAGAGCGCCAGCTTCTCACGCATGTCCTGCATTTCATTCTGCATCTGATCCATAATTCTTCGGCAGTTGGTACGAGTGGAGTATCGGTGCGGGCGCTGACTTTCAATCCTGAAAAGACCTGGTACAGTGCAGGAAATGAGATACAGTTCAATAATCACCTGTAATGCAATATGACTGGGAATGCAATGCAATATGTGTCTGTGCATTAGGGAATGTCATTCCCCGATTCTAGTGCGAATGTGCCAGTGTGGTGACAGTGACAGCAATACGATGTTCGGAGCCGAATCATAGAAAACACCTCATATATTGCAGAGAAATCCATTAAGCCACAGAATACAATATCACTGAGTGTACAATAAGAAGGCATGACCTCAACCAACAATCCTGGTGATGGTCAGCGCTATGCAAATAAAGCATACACGTCAATACATGAAATGGTCAAGTACTCCCATATGCCTGGTACTCCTCTAGTAACTTCTTAGTCTCTGGATGACTTGGTCGGGTAAGCAGACCCTCAACAAGTAGATCTCTTCGCTTGAGAACACGTCGCAAATCACCAGCGGATTCCTCCCATGCCCCTTCTCCGAAGCGATCCTCTAGCTTCCGCTTCTGAGACACAGCTTCTTTCTTGCCTTCGATGGCCTTGTTCAATGCATTCTGGAGACTATATCTGGCCATTACCTCCTCTTCATACTTCTTGGTGCTAGCCTTCAACCGCTCTTCGAGTTCAGAAATTTGCTGCTTCAATTTGTCTTCCCTCCTTTTGTTGTTGGTTAGCGTAGCATTCCACGTCTTGTTACAAGAAGAGATTTCCCGGTGGGCGGCATCGAGTGCTTTCTTTTTGGACTCCAACATGTCATGAGAGCTTCTGAATTCTTTCCCCAGGCGTTCACGCTTCTTCTTCTCTTCAGTCAATTCAGCACCTAGCCTGTTTACTAACTCGATCTGCTGTTGGAAAGAATGCACAACCTTGTTCTTCTCACTACGCATCTGAGCCAGTTCCTTTTCTAACCCTTCATTGATCTTCATCAAGGCTTCTTTTTCTTTTACAACTCGCTTGTAGGCCTCCATAGTAACAGTGGTTGGTTCTTCCACCGGAATATGAACAGGGACTGGTGCAGCTGGAAATGGCATCAGCAACTGTCTTGCTCTCTCTTGGATCCAAACTTTGTATGGTACATAAGCCTGACAATCGTTCTTCCCCAACAGTGGTTTCCCTCTTCTGTTGATACGCATCCAGGCGTGCTGAAGCTTGGCTAGTAACTCTCCATTCAAATCACTGGTGAAGTACAGAGATTCCTGTACTTCTTCCTCCTTAGGTGGGTTCTTTAACGCGTATCCAAACTGGCGAACGAACAGCGATGGGTTATAATTGATACACCCTTTTCTTCCTATCAACGGAACATTAGGATACCCAGAACAACTGAAAATAAGCTCAGATCCCAGCAAGTCTCGGTCAAACCACTCAATGTCTTCAGAAGATAGTCTCATCAGGCGCTCTGGCCAGTCAGCTGTAGTTGCACTATCTACAAAAGGTCCCTTCAGGGGGAGATGGCTCTTAAACCACATGCACAGCAAAGGCACACAACAAGAGACGTTCTTGCCTCTCCTATTCTCATTTCTGTAGTGCATCGAATGGTAGAAGTCCCCGATCAATGTGGGTACAGGGTTTCCAGCAGCAAACAAATGAAATGCATCCATGTCCACGAAATTCGCGAAATTGGGAAACAGCACTATCCCATAAATGCATAGAGCCAAAACAGCGTTAAAGACTACCCAACATCCGTTCTTGGCGTATTCTTGAGCCTTACCAATCAGAAACTGGAGAGAGAAACCTGGAACCCCGCGCCAAGAAGTCATCAACAGCTCAGAAGCATTCATGTGCAAGACCTTAGCTAAGTCCTCCAACTTGGGCTCAGCGGCAGAGTGAATAAAAGGAACTTTATTCTGTACTGGCAGCTCGGTAAACTCTACATACTCTTCAATGGTAGGCCCCAAAATAAAGTCAGCGAATGTGAAACATCTCAAAGCGGGGTCGTGGAATTGCATCAGTGTATACAGCCCATTCAGTTCATCATTAGTTGGTTTGCGAACCAATCTCAATAGCCTTCCGTAACTCTGCCTGAAGCTTCTACGGACATCCTCATCAGCAAGAGAAATCAGACCCAGGAGGGGAGTAATATCAGGGATAGGTAACTTGTAGGCAACTGTCATCCTCAAACCAGCCATGATCAATACTCAGAAGTCCGGACACTAGAACCAGGGAATATGCAAATGCACCTGCAGCACAGACACACGTTAATGGGATGCAATGATAATGGTTATGCAAACAATGCAATGCAAATAAGATGCAACAGGGACCAAATGCCATGGCTGAGAAGCCTGAACCACATCATAGGCCTCAGATAGACCCTCCAGAATTCCTCAAACCCTGGCCTCAGATGGACCCAATACAAAGCTCCAACACTGGTCTCTGATAGACCCCATAACATAACTCTGACTGGTCTCTGACAGACCCCATATCTCCAACTGGTCTCTGCTAGACCTCTCAACTATCCATAAATACCCAGGATCTCAGATCAAGAAACAACCGGTATCTGAAGGTCTAGTTACCTGCATAACCCCAACCCTCTCACAGGTAGGTGTCCTAGTAACTGACAAAGGTATGGCATCCTATGCGGTCGTCGGCGTCACAGACTTTCAGGGTTGATGATACGATTCCCAGAAGGAGTGGCATCATCAATTCCTGAAGAGGCCTCACTTAGCCAACTTCCAAATGATCGGTTCCTAGAGTCGACAATCCAACTAACCAGCAACCCGAGCCACCCAAAGGGCAGGACAGGAGGCCAACCAGAAGAACCTCGTCTGAGTGTGGATTTCGCGGGACACTAGGACATGAAAAGCACGTGCGCGCCCACTAATTTCCACTCTAATTCTAGGTGCACTCAAGCCCAGGTCCGGCTTATCTCTCAATCATGGAACACCCGTCACAACCCTAATACAGCAATAATAACAATAATATAATGCTGAAAGTAAATGACAGAAATATAAATCCATACAAAATCCTCGACGGGAAAACAAGCGCTAGGATTGACTCGCTTAAGGGACGTTGGATCCCAAATGCATAAGGAACTATCGCAGTCCTTAGTAGCCAGGGGACGTTGGATCCCCAGCAGAGTCGCCAGCTGTCGCTACTGCGAAAATCGGCGCCGGCTGAACAGAAGAGTCGCCACCGTGCGTTATTTATCCCAAAGGAGGGAAAGGAAACGCTCGAGGTAAACCTACCGCAAAACGGGGAAAGGAATGGTCATCGCAACCAAATCCTGGATTCGGGAGTCGGTTACGCAAGGGGAAGGTATTAGCACCCCTCACGTCCGTCGTACTCGACGGGATCCACGCTTGTTTTCTGGTACGGATTGGTTATTCTATCTACTCTACAGGTCAAGGGTTAAAAGAAAATAAAATGACTCGGCAAAGTATCGCACTTTATGCCTACGTATTCCCGTCTGGAATGAGAAATCAGAGTCAACGTAGTTCGCCTACCTACTGGAAAGGAGGGGAAGGTTGCTCGCTAGGATATCGCATCCTATGCCTACGTACTTTCATACAACATGAAAGATCAGAGCAAACGTAGTTCGGGCCACGTACGATACAAGTCTGTTTTGATTGTTTTTATTTCTTCTGAAAAAGGGTTTTTCTGATTAACAGTCCAAGCGGACAAAATTGACGTTTTGATGAGTTCACATTCTTTTACGGAAGAAGTGTCTTTTATTGTGTTTGAAATATTTATTGTGTTTTTCTGTTTGTTTTTGAGAAAGAAGAGACAGAACTCTAACCTATGGTTGCAAAGGGAATCAAACTAACCTAATGTTATCATGCATGGGTTAAGACCTAATGTCTATCATGTTCCTCTCTTGCGCAGAGAGAAACAAAGATCCTAAGGGATAAACGGAAACAGAAACAATAGCATATATACAATAAAGCAGTAAAATGCATGGATGCAGCAATACAAGCGAGGCAAGGGAGTCCCACTCAACCTCGAACCTAGAAAACAACAGGCAAAAGCGAACAAAATTCGCTTTCAACCTAACAAGATCAATTAGCAAGCAATACAATCAGGGAAACTCAAACAATACATCAAAAATTATAAACAGCAAAAAGTAAACAGCAAGCAGCAGGCTTCATCAACATCTGTCTTCAAGTCACCTTCAACCATCTACAGGCTTCAAGCAAGCATCAGTCTTCATCTTCACAGCCTTCAAGCAAGGTCTCTATCTTCAATCCTTCAGTGATTTTCTTCAAGTCTCACTCTCCAAGATGAGAAACAGTTAAGAGGATGAACTGGAATGTTAAACAGTTAGTTGACCACCAAAGGTGGCAAACAGACTGTTAACAACATGTAGAATGTTTCTCTCAAGAGTTCTATCTCTTAGACACTGCTACCAAGCCTTCCAAAGGAAGGGGGTGAGTGTCCTAGAGAGACTCTGCATCATAGAGAGGGGTGGAGGCAAACAAGACCTTCCATGTTTGTGAATCAAGTTGCTATTCTAGAGCTCTACCTATCTCCTAAATCCTATAGCCTTCAACAGCTGCCAGCAAGATACTCTTCATCAACTCCTGAAAATTGGTCTTCATTCTCTTAATCTTCAATGGGCTTCATCAGCAAAGTCTTCATCTCAAACCTAAACCCCAAGCAGGCCCAATACCCCACACATTCAAATAATAACCCTAGAGAGGGCACACCACACAATCAATCAAATACAAGAAATATACTAGTATTAATAATAGAATAGGGGAAGTCTAATATTTTCTAAAGGATATATTATCTACCCATAATATCCTTATAGTCCCATCATTTATATTGTCCTAAAGAAAACCCAAAAGAAAATTTGTTTTGTTAAACCTACATTGTATTCACAACCCTAAATGATTAGCCTAATGTTTTCTAACTAAACAACCTAAAATAAATCCTAAAAAATTGGTATAAAAATCAAGGGGACACCTAATATATGTATCTAGTTATACTAAAAAATTTGGCCTAAAAAGATTATGAGAAGTGCCTAAAAGAAATTCTACAAATACTATGCACAAATTAAATCTATTTAAAAAGGCACTAAAAGAGAAAATATGTAAAAAATATTAAAAGAAAATAAAATGGAAATTTTATTACATGACATTTTTCTACACAGAAATATGAAAATGGTAAAAAAAACAACCAATCAAAAATATGGTATTTTCAATTTGTTATGATTTTTCAAACAATTAAAAAAAATGAATGAAATTAAAATGAATTAGAGTGGGTTGGGGTGCAGTAAGCAATGATTTGCATTGGAAAATTGATGATGGGCCCAGACTAGGGGTGCGTGTAGCAAGGCGCGTTTGGGCCCAGTTAA
This sequence comes from Lathyrus sativus, assembly GCA_963859935.3. NCBI lineage: Eukaryota > Viridiplantae > Streptophyta > Magnoliopsida > Fabales > Fabaceae > Lathyrus > Lathyrus sativus. The sequence continues at coordinate 474,219,379 of OZ012738.1, forward strand.
GTCAGAAAACACAAAATAAAAAAACCAAAAATGGTGCAGGAAGCAGTTATGTTAGTTCAAAATGAATGGGCCTGGATATTGGTGGTGTGGATAGCAATTGTTTCTAAGCCCATTTTGAGTCGTTTAATGAAACGACGCGTTTTGCTTCCAGGCTCTTCCCTCTCATTTTCAGTTTAAACATGAGCCGTAAGATCTGGGACTTGGTCAAAGGTCAGCGAACGATCCAACGTCATTGGACTCATTTTCTCCAAATAACCTAGGGTTTCACCATGATTGAGCCATGAACGAGCTTGCATGAACCAGACTTCCACCCTCTCATACAGCTTCGTTTCTCCATGAAATTCAGATCCATAAAAAGCAAAATTGCTCTAATTCTCAAGCTGAACAATAATACATCATTAATTCTCACTAACACGCCCTAGAAAGCCAAACCCGATAGCATACTCTCCATGAACACTCCAATTTCCACTCTCATGAAACTCCAGTTTCTTGGTACTAGTGTAACCACCACACATCCCTGATCATTCTAAACTAATCCACATGAACTAACACTCTCTATCCTCTTAGTTCTAGGTCAAAACAGTTTTGGTGCTCAAATATCAACCTCCATGAAATGCTCTCAAACTCACCAGAATTAATCATCTACCTATTCCTAACAGTTCTAACCTAATGATTCTCTATCATGCTATCTATTTCTAGCCAATTCGATAGAAAAACCAACCTGGTGTAATCTTGAAAACAGATAGTGATGCTCTTGGATTCACAGCTTGCAATGCTTTGGACTTGATCAATGGACTTGGATCTTGGTTCTGTATGCAGCAACACCTGCTCAAATACTCTTGATCTTGCAATTGAATTCTTCTTGCACTTTGGATGATGAAGTTGGTAGCACATGAATTCTGCTTCAATTCAACCAGATCTTGATGGGAACTTGCTCTATGATGAATGTAGATGATGATAGGATCAAGAACTTTGGAGAATGATGAAGATTTGATAGAGTTTTTGTGTAACTTGCAAAATTGAGGAATGAGATGTAACTATGAGTTTTCAACCAAATGAATCACCAACCAATGATTGGATCCACTCTACTCAATATATAGATGCTCATGGAACCATCTAAAACTTGTTAGAAACTTCTTGTGCACAAATCCCTTGTGTTTTGGCATGTGTAACTTCATACATAAGCAACCAATGATATCTCTTAAACTTTGAACTAAACTCAAAAATCCACTATTTCCAATGGTCTCAAAACATTCTTTCCAATCAAAATGACCTATAATTTCATCCCATTTGGACATGTTATGAAAAATCTCATTTTTAGGTCACTTTTATTCATTAAATTCACCTTTTAATTAACCAAATTTGCAATCTTGATCTATGAGCATTTGCCAACTCCCATGACCACTTTTATAGACTCAAAATGTCATTTGGAGCAACTTTGATGTTGTGAAGTTTTTCATTTGAAGCTTCCTTGTATGAGTTTTAGGCATATGCTTGAAATGACCTGTAATTCTCAAATGACCAAAATACCCTTTGCTTGCCAAAGACATAAGTAGAGTTCCACAAATCATATGAAGTCATGCCATACCTTTCTAGAAATCTAAGACAATGAGGAACAACTTTAATGTTGACCAGAAATCCATTTGAAAGCTCCTTGATGGGTAAAAGTTGCTTGGAAGACAAGTAACTTTCACAGACAAAATTTCAGATGCTCTAGATGACCTGTAACTTGCAAGGACCATAACTTGAGTTCTATAAATCTCATTGATGTCTTCTACCACTCAAATTAAAGGTATTGAGATCTTATACAAGTTTAATGTTGGCCAAGGATCCATTTGAAGCTTGTATTTTGAATTATCTTGCTTGGAAGTTTGACCTAAACCAGGGGATTTTACACAGAAACCCTAATTTAGAAACTCCTTTTCTTCTTGATTTCTCTTGATTCCTCTTTGGCACAACACCACATACATATCTACATGTCAAATGGTGAACCCCACATCTCTCAAATAGACCTTTATGCCTTTCAATCAATCATTTGACCTAGGGTTGACCTAGGGTTGACCCAGATGAAACCCTAGTTGACTGTCTTCAACTGCAACTCTTGTGATCATATCAATGACTTGTCTCACTTTAAAAATGACTCTCCATGTCTTCCATGATGTCTATATACCCTCCATGCTCTCAATTCACAGCTCACAACTTCTTTGATGATCTTCAAATACCCTCAGATAGGAGATAGATTCACTGCTTGATCCACTGACTTCTTAGATTTTAATTTCTTTATGATGACTTGGCTAAGATTGAATTTGAATAATAACCTCTTGATAGGCTCATAGAGATAAGAATAGTACTTGGTCCCTTGTTGAATGACTTGCTATGCTATGCTATGCAAATGATTAGACTATGTACATGACTTTATATGCAAATGCTAATGCAATTGAAACATAAACCAATTGAAGTAGGTTGAGCAAATTTTAGGGTGCAACAATGGGTCCTTTCAATACTGGTTTTGGGACAGTAGCTGCTAATCAAGAGCTTGACAATCTGAGGTATGATCCTAGGTTCTTCCAAAGTGGTCATGGTCATGGTCGTAATGCTGCTTATGACGGATATGGTAATGAGGGTCCGTACTGGAATAGATATCGTCAGGAAGATGCCTTTTCTGGGCAAGGCATGGGTTTTGAGGGTCCCATTGATAGTTATCGAAGGATTAAAATGCTGGAAGAACACATGAGAGGTATAGCCAATCAAAATTCTGCAGGTTTGGACATGGCTACCATGGGGCTAGTTCCGGGGCTGAGAGTGCCATTGAAGTTCAAAGCTCCCACTTTCGATAAATATAAAGGGGATACATGCCCACGGGTTCATGTGCGTTCATACTACCGGAGGATGTCGGCATACTCTGATGATGAAAAGATGCTTATGCATTTTTTCCAAGATAGTTTGTCAGGACCATCACTGGAATGGTACATGGGACTAGAGCCTGCACAGGTCGGGAGTTGGAAAGAATTGGCTGATGCTTTCGTCAAACATTACCAATACAATAGTGATCTTGCACCAAATAGGGTCCAGCTGCAAAGTCTTTCACAGAAGAACGGGGAAAGTTTCAAGGAGTATGCTCAGCGTTGGCGGGATCTGGCGGCAAGAGTCCACCCACCTATGGTTGAAAGAGAATTGATTGATATTTTTGTTGGAACATTCTCTGGGATGTACTATGATAAATTACTCAATTGCTCGATGGGTAGTTTCTCTGACATGATACTCATGGGAGAACGAATTGAAAATGGCATCAAAATTGGTAAGATTCAAGCCGGTGAATCGACCTCAGCTGGAGGTGCGAAAAAGGTCTTTGGTGGTAAAAGGCAAGGAGACGCCAGTGCAGTGTATGGTGGTCGAGGACGAGGTAGAGGTAGGAATCAGTATATGCAACAACAGGTTGCTAGTGTGACGATCCCTATACCTCAACAACGACAACAACCACAACAGCAGCAGTAACAACAACAAAGGTATAATCCTGCTCAGAGAAGGATCCAGAATGGGAAGCCGAAAAGGGTATTTGATACACCTCCGTCAACGTATGCAGAACTGCTTCAGACACTGTTAAGTTTGAATCGGGTTGAGAAGAGAACGTTGGACCCACCCACAGGAGCGCTTCCTTACGACTATGATACTAGTAAACACTGTGAATTTCATTCCGGGGCACCCGGACATGATATCGAGAGTTGTCATGCTTTTAAACACAAGGTCCAAGATTTGATTGATAGTAAAGTCATCAACTTCAGTAACGATGGTCCCAACATTGTACAGAAACCAATGCTGAATCATGGAGCAGATGTTGTTTTGATAGAGGAGGATTTGGATTTGGTTATGGACGTAAATGAGCTGAAGACACCTTTGAGCTATGTTAAAAGCAGATTGTTGAAAGGAGGGGTCTTCCCGGGATGTGATGAGTACTGTTTGGATTGTTGGACCCGGCCAGAGGGCTGTATTGATTTGAAGAGCGGTATTCAGGCCATGATTGATGAGGGAACCTTGCATTTTGACCGCACTGCTGTTGAGAAACCTGATGAGGTAAGATGTGAAAAGCAGGGTGAGGTCGCAACAATTACAATTCCACGAAAGACTATTACGATATCAGCGCCCGCCAAGCGGCCAACTATCACGATAACAAAAGCAAGACCCGTTCCTTATGAGAGTACGAAAGCCATTCCATGGAATTATGGATTGGAAGCTTTTTGCAACGGGGAAAAGATTAATGTGGATTGCCAGCCATCAGGGGCAGTGGGTATTCTTGTTGAAGCGGGAGGTATGACCCGAAGTGGTAGAATCTTCACTTCACCCGAAATCGAGGCTGAGAGGATTGCTAGAGGCAAAACCAAGGTGAATGAAGGAGGACCTTCCCAGTCAAAAGAGAAAGAAACATCAGTCAAAGATGTAGAAGAGTTTATGAGATTGATTCGCAAAAGTGACTATAATATTGTGGAGCACTTGCAGCAGACGCCCTCCAAAATTTCCATACTATCTTTGTTGCTGTGTTCCGAGGCCCATCAGAATGCATTGTTGAAAAACTTGGACACGTCTTTTGTACCTCAGGAAGTAACTGTTAATCAGCTTGAGGGGGTACTGGCGCATGTGAATGCTGGACACAGCCTGGGATTTACTGACTTTGATTTGACGCCTAGAGGTCAGGACCATAATATGGCCTTGCACATTTCAGTGGAGTGTCGAGGCACTGTTATGTCGCACGTTCTTGTAGACACCAGATCATCTTTGAATGTGTTGTCAAAGAAGGCTATGATGAAGCTAGATGTTCGAGGAATCATATGCACGCCAAGTGATTTGGTCGTGAGGACTTTTGATGGGACCAGAAGGTCAGTGTTTGGATCCATAACGTTGCCACTCCAATTCGGGCCGAAAGTGTTTGACACTGTGTTCTATATCATGGATATACATCCAGCTTACAGTTGTTTACTTGGGCGACCATGGATACATTCCGCAGGGGCTGTGACGTCCATGCTGCATCAGAAGCTTAAGTACATGGTTGGTGACAGTGTTGTTACTATTTGCGGAGAGGAGGATATTCTGGTTAGTCATCTTTCGTCATTCAAGTACGTCGAAGTGGATGGGGAGATCCATGAGACGCCATGCCAAGCCTTCGAGGGGTTGCAGATCAAGGACAAGTCTCCTGTTCCCAGCAAAGGGCCAGAGGTGGCCATGTCTTCGTACAAAGACGCTCAGGCAGTGGTTCAGGATGGAGAAACCAAAAGATGGGGCAAAGTCTTGGAGATTCCTGTCAAGATGGACAAGTTTGGATTGGGGTATCGCCCGACATCGTCACCTTCCGCATCAGGCATGCCAAAGTTCAAAGGACCAGTGGTGATCACTCCAGGTGGGGTCTGTTATGAAACGATTAATGTTGTTTCCGATGCTGAAGACGGAGATAGTGACTGTGATATGGACTCGTGGATCAAGCCCGGCGTGCCAGGACAGAATCTGTGCAACTGGTCTATCCAGGAACTTGTCCCAGTGACTACAAAACAATAATGATTTGTTTTCTTAATTATTGTATGATCCTGTGTCCTACCCGGGGCATAGTGATTTTGTTTTTAGGGCTACCTGCTTATGTGTGTACTTTGCTTAATCATTAATAAAGGCGTTTTTCGCATGCAAATTTTGTGATCCTTGTTTTTCCTGTTTTTGTTTTAACAATAAAATGGCCACGTGGTTATGTGCTTTGCTTGCATTATTTGAAACATTTTAACCATTCTCCTTGCAGAATTCATATTTCAGACGACACCGATCACGACACCGATCACGAACTTCCTATGACTCACTTCGACTTCGAGCACCCGGTATTTCAAGCAGAAGAAGAGATTGTTGAGGATAGTGACTTATTAGAAGAGCTGACTCGACTTTTGAAACAAGAAGAGAGAATCATTCTGCCTCATCAGGAGGAAATTGAAATTATCAACATGGGGTCCGAAGAGGTTGTCAGGAATATCCGGATAGGGGCTGCACTGCAAAGTGATATCAAGCAAAGGCTTATCGAGATGTTGCGTGAGTATAGTGATATCTTTGCTTGGTCTTACGAAGACATGTCTGGGCTGGATACTGATATGGTGGTTCACCGTTTGCCATTGCGTGAGGAATGTCCGCCGGTTAAGTAGAAACTCAGAAGAACTCGACCAGATATGGCTGTGAAAATTAAGGAGGAAGTTCAGAAACAATGGGACGCCGGTTTCTTAGCTGTTACAACTTATCCCTCATGGGTCGCCAATATAGTACCGGTACCAAAGAAAGATGGTAAGGTGCGGATGTGCGTGGAGTATCGAGATTTGAATAAGGCGAGCCCAAAAGACGACTTTCCGCTTCCTCATATTGATGTGCTGGTCGACAACACCGCTCAATTCTCCGTGTTTTCCTTCATGGACGGCTTTTCGGGCTATAATCAGATAAAGATGGCGCCGGATGATATGGAGAAAACAAATTTTATCACCCCGTGGGGAACATTCTGCTATAAAGTGATGCCCTTTGGTTTGAAGAACGTCGGGGCAACATATCAGCGAGCTATGACAACACTCCTTCATGACATGATGCATAAAGAGATCGAAGTCTACATTGATGATATGATTGCCAAATCCCAGACGGAGGAAGAGCATCTGGTCAATCTTCTGAAACTATTCAAGAGGCTTAGGAAATTCAGGCTGAGACTGAATCCTAACAAGTGCACCTTCAAGGTGAGATCTGGTAAGCTATTGGGGTTTATTGTGAGCGAAAAAGGAATTGAGGTTGATCCTGCCAAAATAAAAGCAATACAAGAAATGCCAACGCCGAAAACAGAAAAAGAGGTTTGTGGCTTTTTAGGGAGGTTGAACTACATTGGCCGGTTCATATCTCATCTAACTGCCACGTGCGAGCCATTATTCAAGTTGTTGAAAAAAGATCAGGCTGTGACCTGGAATGAAGATTGTCAAAGGGCGTTTGAAAAAATAAAAGAATATTTGCAGGAACCTCCAATATTGATACCCCTAGTAGATGGGAGACCATTGATTATGTATTTGACGGTTCTTGAGAAAAGTATGGGTTGTGTTCTCGGTCAACATGACGAGATTGGACGTAAAGAGCATGCGATTTACTACTTGAGTAAAAAGTTCACAGACTGTAAGTCCCGTTACTCAATGCTCGAAAAGACGTGTTGTGTGCTAGCCTGGGCTGCCAAACGTTTGAGGCAATACATGCTAAATCATACAATTATGCTAATTTCAAAGATGGATCCGATCAAATACGTATTAGAAAAGCAAGCACTTTCCGGACGGATTGCCCGATGGCAGATGGTATTGACAGAATACGATATTCAATATGTTTCTCAAAAGGCTATTAAAGGTAGTGTTCTGTCAGAGTACCTAGCTGAGCAGCCAATTGATGATTACCAGTCGATGAGTTTTGATTTTCCTGACGAGGATATCATGTACTTAAAAATGAAAGACTGTGAGGAGCCGTTGCCGGATGAAGGTCCAGAGTTGGGTTCCAAATGGCAATTGATATTTGACGGTGCCGTCAATTCATATGGAAGTGGAATAGGGGCAACCATTACTACTCCCCATGGGTCGCACATCCCATTCACTGCTAGATTGACCTTTCCAGTTACCAACAATGAGGCCGAATATGAAGCATGCATTATGGGGCTCGAAGAAGCTATTGATTTGAGAATTAAAAATCTTGATGTGTATGGAGACTATGCTCTAGTTGTGAATCAGATCAAGGGAGAGTGGGAGACTCGTCAGCCCAATCTGATACCCTATATGAATTATGCAAGAAGGTTGTTACCTTTCTTTGACAAGGTGGAATTGCACCATGTACCACGAGTAGAAAATCAGATGGCAGACGCTCTCACGACTTTGTCTTCAATGTATAAAGTTAACTTCTGGAATGAGGCTCCCAGGATAGTTATATCTCGCCTCGATAGGCCCGCTTTCATATTCGCCATTGAGGAAGCTTCCGATGGCAAACCGTGGTATTTTGATATCCAGAATTTCCTGAAGAACCAAGAGTATCCGGCTGGGGCATCCAGTCGTGATTAGAAGACTCTTAGGAGATTGGCTGGCAATTTCTATCTGAATCTGGATGGGGTTTTGTACAAGAGAAACCACGACTTGGTGTTGTTGTGGTGTGTGGACGAGAAAGAGGCTAAGTTGCTAATGGAAGAAATCCACGAGGGCACATTTGGCATGCATGCCGGCGGACATGCAATGACAAGAAAGCTATTAAGAGCAGGGTATTACTGGCTAACAATGGAAACAGATTGTTTCAAGTTTGCAAAGAAGTGTCATAAATTCCAGATTTATGCGGACAAGATTCATGTGCCTCCGAGCCCTCTAAACGTTATGTCGTCGCCTTGGCCTTTTTCCATGTGGGGGATTGATGTGATTGGAAAGATTGAGCCCACGGCATCCAACGGACATCGTTTTATCTTGGTAGCTATTGATTACTTCACCAAATGGGTTGAGTCGACATCGTATGCTAATGTTACCAAGCAGGTGGTAGCCAGATTTATCAAGAAAGATATTATCTGCAGATATGGAATCCCGGAGCGGATTATCATTGACAACGGTTCAAATTTGAATAACAAGATGATGAAGGAATTGTGCCAGAATTTCAAAATTGAACATCATAACTCTTCTCCTTATCGGCCCAAGATGAATGGCATTGTTGAAGCGGCCAATAAAAACATAAAGAAGATCGTTCAGAAGATGGTTGTGACCTACAAGGACTGGCATGAGATGTTTCCTTTTGCTCTGCACGGTTATCGTACGACGGTACGCACATCAACCGGGGCAACTCCTTTTTCACTTGTGTATGGTATGGAGGCTGTCCTACCATTGGAGGTTGAGATTCCTTCTCTGAGGGTTTTGCGTGATGTCCAATTAGATGAGGCAGAATGGGTGAAAGATAGATTGAATCAGCTCAGTTTAATGGATGAGAAGAGGCTGTCTTCTCTGGCATATGGTCGGCTGTATCAGAGCCGGATGAAGAAAGCTTATGATAAAAAGGTGTGTCCTCGAAGCTTTCAGATGGGCGATCTTGTGCTGAAAAAGATTTTCCCACCACAATCAAATCACAGGGGCAAATGGACTCCCAATTATGAAGGTCTGTATGTCATTAGAAAGGTTTTCTCTGGAGGAGCCTTACTGTTGTCCACCATGGATGGTGAGGATTTTACATCCCCTGTGAACTCGGACGCAGTTAAAAAATACTTTGCTTAAAGAGACCCGCTGGACAGAAAAAGAAAGTCCAGGCAAAAATGGGGCATCCCGGCGAACCATAAAAAAGGAATAAAAGGTTCGGGCAAAAGTTAGGGATAAAATTGAAAAAATGTACACCCGCAAAGTTGAAAACCTGAAAAGGGAAACTTCGGCAAAAAAGGGTATCCCGGTGAATTGAAAACCCGCAAAGGGCAGTTCACGCAAAAGTTAGGGATTTAAAAAAGGGCAACTGACTGCGGTTCGAGTTTGATACTGCGTTGCTTAGTGGTTAGGGAGTACCTGAGGGTCGTATATCCGAAACAATCTCTTCCAAAGATCGAGTATCGGGAAAGCGTCAGAGTCAGGCGAGTCATAGGAGGATCAGCTCATGGTGTTCGTTTGTACCACGTTGCCGACATGTACACAAATTTTCTTTGTGCTTCTGTAATATTTGTATTTTGTTTGTGCGTGACTTCCTCTTTTCAGGAGTTGCATCCAGTGTACAAAATTTTGCCTATTTACAGGCCCGTTATCAATAAAGCATGTTATTCAGTACTTGATGCTTGTTCTTTACTGTTTTGTTTGTGAAAAACGCCGATGTTTTTGATAAACTTGCATGTGCATAAACTTGTTGGCCCTTTCCAATAATTGCTAAAACTTCGAATTGACTGAATGAACATCACAGATACTAACTGAAATAGATCTTGTTGTATAGCTTTGTTTTGTCTCATTTGTGTTTTGCATGGTTTTTACTTGTGGAGCAAACAGTCAAGGAATTTATGTTTCCTCAGCCAGAGTCCTGTGGCATATTGATAGTATCATTCCTCAGCAGACGAAGGTCACATCTTATCTCAGAAGATTTGAGATGGCACTTATCCCTATTGGATATGGGTGGTTCTCCCCAGAAGAGTACTCCCCAGGGAAGTTGCCAAGAGAGTTTCCCCAATGGATTTTGATGTCCCCAACGGAAAGTGCATTCCCAGTAGTGAGTATGTGCACAGTCAATACCCAGCATGGGTAACTCTCGCAGAGTATAACCAAGTCGTCGTTGGTTCAGAAGGATTATCCCCGCGCAGGATTATTTCTTCTTCTCCCCAGCATCTTGTTTTTTCCTCCTACAGGATGAACATTCTCCACAGAGTTCGTAATTTCAAGCTTATGAGCCAGTTTCCCGACAGGATGGTTATCCCCAGCGGAGTTGGTTTCACATATCTAGCATTTATTTTGTTGGAGTACTTTGCGATACCCGGTTATCCCCAGCGGATTGGGTGTTGTCTTCGGCATTTATTTTGCTGAAGCGCCTCTTGGCATCTTTGCATATTGCATATATCATCATATTTGCATCCACCCAAACGCGTAGCATTTCCATGCCGCATGGAGCATTACGCCATTGTCAAACATACGCATTTTGAAACATAAGCCAGGTCGTTTACCTCTTTGTTTTTAGGTGTTATCACTTGCAGAGAAGTGGGATTCTTGCTCAGAAGGATCTCTAGATATTCAAGATTCTTAGTGTGAGATAGGTGATGATAACGTTCGTCCCTTATTAGAGTTGCTTGGTTAAGTTTCTCTCCTCAGGTTGCTGTTACGTCAGCAGTAAAAGATTTCATGCTTTAAACTTTTGGAGTTGCCACTAGTGATTTCCCCACAGAGTGGTGTCATTAAGTTTCTTGTATTTCCCAACAAAGTATTCTTCAAATGTACCTATGTTGACAGTGATTATTACCTATAATGGACATAGATCGTACCTGTGTTGACAGAGTTTGGTATCCGTGTTGACGGAATTGTACCCGTGCTGACGGTGATTGTTATCCGTGTTGACGGAATAGTACCTGTATTGACAGTGATTGTTGTTTGTGTTGACGGAATTATTACCTGTAATGGACAGAGATTACGCCTGTGTTGACAGAGTTTGGTATCCGTGTTGACGGAATCGTACCTGTGTTGACAATGATTGTTGTCCGTGTTGACGGAATTCTTCCCTGTGTTGACAGAGATTGTTACCTGTGATGGACAGAAATTGTACCCGTGTTGACGGTGATTGTTATCCGTGTTGACGGAATTGTACCTGTGTTGACAGCGATGTTTCCCCATGCTGACGGTGATTGTTATCCGTGTTGACGGAATTATACCTGTTTTGACAGTGATGTTTCCCCGTGCTGATGGTGATTGTTATCTGTGTTGACGGAATAATACCTGTGTTGACAGTGATTGTTGTCCGTGTTGACGGAATTATTAGCTGTAATGGATAGAGATTGCGCCTGTGTTGACAGAATTTGTTATCCGTGTTGACGGATTTGTTACCTGTGTCGACAGAGATTGTTATCCGTGTTGACGGAGTCATTACCCATGATTGACGGAGTAGTCCCAGTGAAATCCCCGGAGATCGTTCTCCGTGTTGACGAAATTGTACCCGGGCTGACAGTGATTGTTGTCCGTGTTGAAGGAAGTGTTACCTGTGTTGACAGTGATTGTTACCCGTATGGATGGAGTTATTACCCGTGGTAAACGGAGTTATCCCCAGTAAAGTTAACAATGATTGTTTTCCGGGTTGATGGGGTCATTACCTGTGATTGACAAAGATCGTTATTCCAATTATGAACGGAATTGTACCCATGGTGATGGAGTTTTTCCTCGTATCGACGGAGTTTAGTCCAGTTGTGGACAGAGTTGTTTCGGTACCTGTGGCGTCGCACAGGGGGTTAATGTTGAAATCCAAAGCTTTATCAGATGATTGATCAGTTGTTGCCGTAACAACTGGGTTCAGCACAACGGATGTTATTCCCCAAGCAGTTTTGCTGTGTATTTCTACGGTTGGCAAATTTCCGGGTTTCTTGGTATTCAACCGTCTTCTACCTCGATTGTTTGAAGGCCATTCTCTTTTCACCCAGTCGGGTCTAAGCCGTTTGAATAGGGGCAGCTGTTGCACCCCAAAAGTTGCTCAACCTTTTCTTACCTGGTTTATGTTTCATTGCATTATCATCTGCATAGTTGTATCATTGGCATATCATGTTATCATTCATATAGCAGGGGATCAAATGTGATTCTTATCAAGAGAAGCCTAGCAAGAGGTCTCATTCAAGATTGAGAAGTTATCAAAGTCATCAGAAGGTGGTTTGAGTGCCTAAGGGCTTAGATGTTTGAGTGTGAATCTTCTCCTAACTTGAGGATCAATTGAAGACCATCAGAGGGTTGTGAAGTGTTAAATGTGAGAAGAGTATGTGTATGGAGCTCATAGAATTCCTAGAGGGCCATGGGAGAGTTTAATCAAGTCATTGTGTCAAGTGTAAGGGCCACAGTTGAGGTGCAAGCAATTAGGGTTTCATCTGGATCAATTCTAGGTCAACTGGACAATTGAAGAGTATCAAGGCCAACTTTTAGGTTATGGAGTTCATGAAATGATGTGATAAGACATTTTTGGTATTGTGCCAAGATCAAATCAAGAAGAATCAAGAGTGTGGGAAGTTGCTAAGTTAGGGTTTCAGTACAAAATTCCATATTTAGTGCCTAACTTCAAGACCACATAAGTCAAGATACAAGTTTCAAATGGATCTTTGGCCAACATGAAAATTGTAGAGAATCTCAATACCTTTAATTTGAGTACTAGAAGTCCTCAGGGGGATTTATAGAACTCAAGTTATGGTCCAGACAAGTTACAAGTCCTCAGATGCTTCTGAAATTTGTCTGTGAAAATCATCTGAATTCAAAGCTATTTTTGACCTAGAAGAAGGTTTCAACGGAACTTTTGGCCAACATGAAAGTTGTTCCTCATGATCTTAGATTTCTAAATTGTACTAGAAGTCTTCCATCTGATTTGTATAACTCAAGTTCTGAGGTTTACAAGTCAGGGGTATTTTGGGAAAGTGAGATTATAGGTCATTTTCAATCATAGGCCGAAATCTCCAACTTGCACTTGTCAAATGCAATTTTGTTCAACATGAAAGTTGTTCAAAATGGGTTTTTTAGGCTATTCAAGAGGTCATGATGGATTTATTGAGCTCATAACAAGAGTTGGTTTGAATTCGTTTCAAAAAGGGAGAAAATTCAAATGTGTAAAGGAGGGAAAAATGCAATTTTGTGTTAGATGACCAAAACCAAGCAAATGAGTACATTTTCTGATTGGAAATCACATTTTAAACACTTTGGCATTACCAGATTTTTGAGTTTAGGTCAAGATTTGTAAGTTGCCACTTGATTTCTTCATTTGCAAGTCACATATCAAAATCCCTTACCAAAGCAATTCAAACACTCCTTTTGGTCTGAACACACTCACCAGAGAATTTGCAAGTGAAAGGGAAGCTTCTAGAAAAATTTTCATGGCCAAATCGTGACTGGTACAATGCACATGTGAGGAGAAAAACAGAAATTTGGATTGGCTGGATTGGGCCTCATTGGAGCTTCTAAAGCCCATAGACATGTTTTATTTAAGTTTTTGAATGATTTCAGAATCATTTTGGTGGGTAATTCGTGGTTGAAGCAGAGAGAGCAAGTGAAATTGCAAGCAAGCAAGTGTAGATCGAGTTTTGAATTCCAGGAAAAATCAAGAGCAATTGAAGGTTCTAACATCTTCCTCATACATCATTAAGTGATTCTGGAAACTTTTGGAGCTTGAATCGTGCTCTAGCCACATCAATTCAGAGATCTACACCAGGTATGTAAACTTCAACTTTCTCATAGTTCTAGGAAGTGGTAGATCAATTTGCATATGCTTTTAGAATCAGGAAGAGATGTAGATCGTTTCTAGGTAAGAATTTGGACAATTAGAGACAATATAGGATCATGTATGAATTCTGTTGAGGCACGATTTGGCTTGATCATGAGGAATTAACATGAATTGGATAGATCATGATGACCTAGGAAGCATGAGGAACATTTCTATGCAATTGGTTTAGGATTTGATGATGATCAGAATTGAGGTACACTTTGAACTTTGGATCGGATTTTGAAACCTAGCTTGATTTAGAGGAAATGAAGGTCATATTTGGAATCCTTGTGAAATTCTGGAGAGAATGATGTTAAGGTTGAGTGTTTTCCTTGACCTGCAACTAGAGGTTCGCCGGAGAAGATGGTGGTTTCCACCGTGGGAGTCACTGGAAGTTGCTTGACCTTGCCTGAGTTGAAGGAAGAAGATGATGTTTGGACCATTAGATCTGTTTGAAGTTGGACTTGTTATGCTCATCGTACGACCACGATTCAAACTCAGACTTGCCTCCAACAACACAATACGCTGCGTTTCATTAATCCCAATCAGCTGGTGACTGGGATGCTCACGTGGACACGCTCAATGGCCTTAGATATGCATACTTAGTCAATTGATCCAAGCGCTCATGTTTTATTTCAGCATTTGATTTATTTTATTCATTTTTGTTTTATTTTAAATGTTTTATTGATTCCAAAAATCATATTAAATTCATTCTTGATCAGAAAATTATTTTAAAAATATATCCATGATCTTGAGAGAATTTATGATTTTTTGAAATCAATAAAATTCATTTTCATGCATTTTTCAATTTAATTTGATTTTTCTTATTTTTGTTATTTCTTTTAATTTTGCATGATTGACCATCTGTTTCTTAGAATTTTGTTCTTCCAATTGGTGATGAATTTGGCTTTGATTTTTTAGTATGTTTTAGGGTAGATATTCATGTTCCCTTAGGATTTTTATTAGAATTTTAAAACAAATTTAGGTTCTGTTTTAGGTGTTGAGATTAGAGCCTTCCCAAACTTGTGGATTACCTTGATACCTTTCAATCTAGAAATTATTTAGGTGACTTAGAAGTTGAATTAGGATTTAATATTTTAACCCTAGGTTGTTCAAACGTGTATGTTCCCCTAGGAATTTAATTAGAATTTTACAACTTTGTTTCCTATTTTTGATGAATTTTGAAAGTTGCTTGTGTTTGTGTTGTTCTCTCTTGAGTGCCTTTGCTTGTTTGGTCTTGTTGGTGACTTTGGAGCTGGTTTTGTTTGGATTCCTTTTTGGGAGGTCTTCTGGACTTAATATAGATGCTTTTTCTCGAAGATTGGAGCTTGGAGTTGAATTTTCCTTTTCCTTTAGGAGTTGTTTTAGGAGTTTAGGAAATTAGGGTTTTAGGAATAGCCATTAGAGCTAGTTTTGATTTCTTCATCAAACATAGAATGCATTGTGTGCTTCTATTCCATCCAATGATGTAAAGTACTCCTAGGGAAACTCCATATCTCCTTTGGAGGGATGTGTGGTATGCCCATAGTTGAGTAGAACTTTGAGGATACCTTTCCATTTCAATGTTGGTGCTTGATGATTTCCTTTGGTTTTCATTGGGTTCTCAACATTGCAACCTTGATCTTGGTGATTGTTCCTCTGCTTGGAGTGTGCTTTCTAGAGCTTGAAGATGAAGTTGATGAAGCTTGAAGATAGGAGCTAGCTTGAAGATGAAGTCTTGCTGTCAGCTTTGCTGTCTTTTCAGCTATGCTGTTTAGAGCTTGCTATTGCTGTCTGCTGTAGGAGTTTGTTGCTGTTGCTTGGGCTGTTTTCTCTGTATTTTGTTTTTCTCTGTATTGTCTGTTTGCTTGTGTTGATTACCTTTAGGTTTGAGGTGGAGATTGTCTTCTCTTGCCTATTGTTTTCTTCCTTGCCTCAATGGTATTGTTGCATAGCATGCATATTTTACTGTTTACTGTTTACTGTTTACTGTTTGCTACTTGCTTCTTTTGCTGTTTCCCCTAGGATCTCTGATTTCCTCTGTGCAAGAGGGAATTATGATAGACATTAGGTTTTGACCCATGCATGATAACTGTAGGTAGATTTCGCTTTCAACCCTAGTTTTAGGGTGTCTTTCTCTTCTCATCTCAAAACAATTCAAAAAACACAGTAATAAGGTTAATTGAAGTCGTGCGTTACGAGCCTTAAGCTATCTAGGAAAAGGTTGGTGGAGGGTCTCTCTCCAGTAATTTGTATGTTAGTGTGGTACCCTTTGGGTGACATACGAAGCGTTCACTCCTGGGTCATAGTTTCTAGTTCGACTGAGATTGCAAACATCCTAAAAAACAGTTCTTTCGTAAAAAAACTCAAACAAACATTCAAACTCTGTTTTTGTCCTCTTGGACCTTTAATCAGGAAAACCCTTTTCAGAAGGAGATAAAACATTGTCAGACAAGCTTGTGTCTTCCGTAGCCCGAACTACGTTTGCTCTGATCTTTCATGCTGTATGAAAGTACGTAGGCACAAGATGCAATATCTTGGCGAGCAACCTCCCCCCATAACCTGTAGTTAGGCGAACTACGTTGACTCTGATTTCTCGGTCCAGACGGGAATACGTAGGCATAAAGTGCGATACTTTGCCGAGTCATTTTCTTTTCTATTTAACCCAGACCTGTAGAGTAGATAGAATAACATACCCTTAGATAGAAAACAAGCGTGGATCCCGTCAAGTACGACGGACGTGAGGAGTGCTAATACCTTCCCCTTGTGTAACCGACTCCCGAATCCAGGATTTGGTTGCAATGACCATTCCTTTCCCTCTTTGCGTTATGTTTACTCTGAGCGTTTCCTTTCCCTCTTGTGGGATAAATAACGCACGGTGGCGAATCTTCTGTCTTAGCCGGCGCCGATTTTCGCAGTAGCGACAGGTATAGGCAGGAGGAGCAACAATAGGTGCTTCCTTCTCTACCTCTTCGAAAACCTCGCTTTCGGATGGTGTCGGTGGATTTTTCTCAATATGTATGCCTTTCTCACCAAAACTCTCCTCAGACTCATTATCACTCTCCCTAGGATTTTCTATTAGTTCTTCATTAATGGTTGTTACAAAATTCACATGTCCTTCTGGGAAGGGTCCTAGAGGTGTTTGTCTAAGCAGGGAGGTTTTAGTCTCCAAAGCCTTGCTGTGAATCACGAAGGAATCGACCATAGCGCTCATCTGCTTAAGTATTTCATTAATCTGGAGATGTTGTTTTCTAAAATCTTCATTTTGGAGAGTTTGTGTCTCCACAAAGCGCTCCATCATGGATTCTATCCTAGAGTGAGTAAACGTCGCATCGAGTTCTTCTAGTAATAGTTCAAGGTTGGATGTATCGAAATCTTGCGGTTCCTCAAAATATTGGGAGTGGTCATGGTAGAGGGACTCTGGGTGAGAATGCGTCGTATTGAATTCTTCTAATAATATTTCGAGGTCGAATTTAAGCGGATCTTGTGGTTCCTCAAAATATTGGGGGTGGTAGTTATAAGGGAAATTTGGGTTATACATAGTAATTGAGATAAGAGTGCCTTAGTCTATACTATGCAACAACGGAATCACAATATTGACTGTTAGTCCCCGGCAACGGAGTCAAAAACTTGATGCGTCCGCAAGTGCACAAAAATATTGAAATAATATAAAATATTTTTTGAACCCACGGAGACCAATGTCAACCTACCGTTATCTATTGTCACGGCGTAAATCTAAGGCTAAGGGAATTAGGAAAGTTAAATGCGAATGAAATTAAATACAACGGAAATAAAGATTATTGGTTTAAGGAAGAGCGGTAAAGGGATATCGGTATGTAATGCTTTAGTTTTCGCGGATTCGACAGGTCGCCGGTACTTTTTAGTCTTTGCAAACACTTTTCAGGAGAAAATACTCGTTTAAAGACCTTTGCCTCACGATGGGTTGACTCGGGTCATAATTCTAAGGCGGAATGTACGCTCTCGCAGTCCCATTCGGGGTTAAAATTACTTTTTGAAAACAAATAAATTCTGATTTCTTTTAAAGCGCTTTCGTTGTGTTTGAAATTAATGCCTAGTTCTTACTATTCGGTTTGAACCCCAGCTTTCGGGTGCCGGCTCGTGCCTTAATGAATTTCCCACTTTCGTGGCAAAACTACCGTAAATAATTTCTCGCTTTCGCGGCGAAGGTTTATTTAGAAGATTTTGATTAAAAACTACGGCCAGAAAGGTGTTTGTGAAGGGGAAGGTGCACCGGGTATTATCGAATCCCATCCTACTAATTCGATTACATACCGATAAAACTAATTTAGCTAGACATAATAATTAATGCAAACGAAAATAAACATAAACAACAAAGTAATAAAATATGCATTATGACAGAAAATAAAGTAATAATTCAATTAATAAGAACCTGGAAAGTAGTACTGAAATTGAAGAGTAGTCCTCCACAATGTCGGCAGGATTCTACTTTGGCGAAATAAAATTGCAGAAATAAATTACAATGTTCTGAACTAAAGAAAAAAAAAGGAAGAAAAAAATAAGAAACAAGAAATATAGCTTAAATAGAACTTTGGCAGCCCTTCGGGACGTGGAATCCACCCCCCTTTGTTCCGTGAATCTCTGGCCTATTTATAGGAGATATTTCATTTCTCAACTTCCAGAGATCATGCGTGAGTTATGGAGAAAGTGAGAGTAACTTCCAGTAGTGGGCAGTTAGTGGAGAAAGTGCATGAAGAAATTAAGTTGAACGTGCTCGTGCCCGTGGTGGCAGCTTTATAATATTATACACTCCTAGTTAGCTTGTCTTTTCAGTATCCCCTTTTCCATTGAAAATAGAAACTAGACGAAATAATACCTGATTTTAACCCTAAACCCTAACGCTCAATACTATGAAACAATACACAATTTACTATCAATTGTATTAGTGTTGCTATCTAAGTAATAAAAATAAATTCGTTTTCACATGAATTGCGAACTTAAAAACAAGGTACGTTGTGGGATGTAATTAAAATCGTAAGCGAGGGTTTTGTAATTGTCTTATTCAAAAACGAAATAAATATGAATTTATAACGGTGATGATAAAAGCAATAAGGTTTTATTGTCAGAATCCCTTAGTCCTACATGATTGATGAAATACGTGTTAACAGACATACAATGAATACAAAGTTACACAGCATATTAACTCTACCACTACACCCAAAAAATTTGTTCCTCATAGGTCAGATGTCTAACACGGTACTTCACCAACATGTTCGAAAAGTTACACCAAAAACAACATAATAGCTAATACAAGATGATGGAGCAGAAAAATAGTAAATAACAAGATAGTTGCTTACCGTCCAGTTCAGTGCACTACTACAAAACGCGTAAACAACAATGCCATGGTCACCATGGTTCTTCCCTACATCGTGGTGACATCTCTAAACTAAGTCACTATCATATTATTTTTATTTTTTGATTAAAAAATTATTTGTATATAACAACAGTTGAGGAGCCAACCGTGGTGATACCATCAAGCTTTCATGGGCTTGAACCTCAACGCCTTCATATATATTATTCCTTTAATGTTAAGGCACACCTTTTCTTTTTTATTTATTTTTAAATAAAAAACTTAAAGGGTTATGACTATGGTTGGTGATTTCCACCATTGTGATATTTTTTGTTTTTTTATTTAAAATTTTTAATTGTAAGTTAAACTCTGATGTTTCTTTATGAAATTTCACTATGAAAGTAATATATCATAACGGTTGTTGGTATTGGCCGTGGTGGAAGCTTTATAATATTATACACTCCTAGTTAGCTTGTCTTTTCAGTATCCCCTTTTCCATCGAAAATAGAAACTAGATGAAATAATACCTGATTTCAACCCTAAACCCTAACGCTCAATATTGTGAAACAATACATGATTTCAACCAAAACACCATAATTCACCCTAGCTTGTCTCTTCAACATCCATTCTTCACTGTGTATTTGTTATTTTCGTCATCATCGTCAAGGAGGTTGACAAGACCATCACGATCCTGACGTCGGGAAGGAAGAGTACACCAACCAAGTTGTCACCTTCGAGAAGGAAGACAACAACAACATTGTCGTTGTCGTAAGGAAGGAAGACAACACCAACACCAACATCATTTACTTAATCATCATGTTTAGGGTACGTAAAATATTTTCCCAATGCATCTATAGTAAACTTCATTTGCCATTGTTGTGGTTGTTTTTGTTTATGTTGTGGTTGTTGTTTATGATGTTGTTGTTGTTGTTTTTGAACATAGATGTCAACCTTGTCGGGTTCTACATCAGATACTAGCGAAGAAACTCAACCAAATGAGAGTTATGCGAATGAAACTCAAACAAATGATACTCAATTGAAAAGATCACAGAAAGGTGTCACAATGATGCCCCAATTCACATCAGTCTGTAACTCATCAGGTGAAAAAATTCTAATCGAGTTTGATTCGTTCTACAGAGTAGTGGATTGTGAACATTACTCTACTTTTAAGATTTATGTTGCATTCCTTGTACGTAGCAAAGTCAGTATACTGATAGATGATTGGGAACAAGTGGATGATAAAGTCAAAGAAAGCATATGGACAAACGTTCAGGTATTACATTCTATAATTTTCATATATTTGATATCACTACCTATAATTTCTAATACATACTTATATGTTGATTTAAATGTAGTTGAATTTTGAGTTTACCGATGATTCAAAGTTGGAAAAAAAGTGGATATCTTATGCCGGTACTCGTTGGAGGGGATTTAACTTACAGCTCACAGCTGTCGCACCCTAATTTTTAACCCTAAGATTCCACCTCCTCTTGCATCATCTTGCATCATTTTTGGTCAATCATCCATACATGACTAAGCCACTATCTAGCTTTATTTTGTTTGCTTTTGTTCATCTGTGAATTAGGGTCCATTCCAATAAAGTTAAAGGGGTTGACCAATCAAGTTTTGGAGATATTTTCAACCAATCAAGTTCTCATACTCTCAAGAGATCTCCCTCCATTAAAATTCAAGGCAAGATGGCCTCACATTAAGTGCTTCAAAGATTCAATTGCACATAATCAAGAACTAGAGTTTTCCAACCAAGGTTAACTGCACCTTTGACATTTTGACCAAGACATGATTTCAAGCCAAGGATTTATATCCTCTAAGACATCTCAACAAGATCATGTGTTCATCTAGATTAGTGTTACAAGGTTGTGCAGTTGATCAAGTTACTAGTGGCATCAATGCTAGGGTTTTTGATTGGAGACATCTTGTAGTTGATTCTTGAGGTAAGCCTTGTTCATTTGGATCATTATGCATCCCAAATTTCTTATATGTCTCATGGCTCATTGTTGCACCTTAAAATTTGCCTAACCTTTTTTTCACTTGGTTTATGTTTCATTGCATTAGCATTGCATTGTTCTAGCATTTGCATAGCATAGAATTGTTCATTTAGCAGGGGATCAAGTGTGATTTATATAAAGAGGAGCCTTTCTAGACGTCTTATTAAAGCTTGAGAAGTCACCAAAGTCATCAAGAAGAGGGTTGGGTTCTTGAGAAGTTTGGTTGGTTGTATAGGGTCCATCTCCTAACCTGAGGACCAATTGGAGACCATCAGTGGATTGGGAGGCCTTGATCATGGATAGAGTGTGGATAGAGTTCATTGGAGTGCCTTGAGGGTCATGAGAGAGCTCAGTTAAATCATTATGCCAAGTGTGAAGAGCCACAGTTGAGGGTGTTGCAATTAGGGTTTTGTCTGAGTAATCCTAAGTCAACTGTGCAATTGAAGAAGGTCAAAGCTCAATTATAAGTCTTTGTGATCATGTAAAGTTGTGTTGAGATAAATTAGGTGATATTACAAGATCAATCCAAGAAAATTTCAAAGTGTGAGGAGTTGCTAAACTAGGGTTCTCATGGTAAAATCCCCAATTTAGTGCCTAACTTCAAGACCACTTATCTCAAGATACAAGTTCATCTCCACTTTTGGCCAACATGAAACTTGTAGAGCATGCTCTTAGCTTTAATTTCAGTACTAGAAGTCCTCCATTGGATTTATAGAACTCAAGTTATGGTCCAGATAAGTTACAGGTCATTAGAGGAATGTGAAATTTGTCTGCAAAAGTCAACCAACTTCCATGGAACTTTTTACCTAGAAGGGTGTTTCTCTTAAACTTTTGGCCAACATGAAAGTTGTGGTTCTTGATCTTAGCTTTCCAAATTGTACTAGAAGTCTTCCATCTGATTTGTAGAACTCAAGTTATGAGGTTTACAAGTTAGGGGTATTTTGGGAAAGAAGGATTATAGGTCATTTGGCATTATAGGTCATTTTCACTATCTTGCAAGCTTCAAATGAAGTTTTGTCCAACACAAAACTTGCTCAAAATGATGTTTTAAGGTCAACCATGTACTCATGATGAATTGATTTGGCTTAGGGTGAGACTTGGTTTGCAAGAAATTGACAAAAAAGGAATTTAAAGGCATTTAAGTGGAAAATTCAAAATTAATTCATGTGTTCAAATAAGGCCAAGTGAGTACTCATTTTAATCAGAAAAATCATTCTAAGCACTTTGAAATTGTTAGAATTTTCATTTGGGGCTTATTTCATGGTGGTTTAATTTGTTACTTCATGAATAAGCAACACATCAAAGATTGCTCATAAGGTGCAAACAAGCTTTCCAATTGATCTCTACACTCTCACCAGACCATAGGCAAGCTAATTGAAGTTTCTAGAAGGTTGAAACAGCCAGAATTCGTGCACTCCGTTGTTGAGTTTTTGGAGGAAAATTGAAATATGGATATTCTGATTTGGGCCTTCAATGGACCTCCAAAGCCCATAAACATCTTCTGTATAAGTTCCATGATGGATTCAGATCCATTTTGGTGTTCATTTCATGCCATAGCCAGAGATTGAAGATTTAGTTTCAAGAGCAAAAGTGAAAATCGTGATTTCTGATTCAGAGCAATTCAAGGCAATTCAAAGCTTCAAGCATCTTCAGCATACTTCATTGAGTGTATCTGCACAAGATTGGAGCAAGAGGAGCACCATAACTGCCTCAATTTGAAGCTACAAACCAGGTTTGAATAATTCACAATTGCACTAATTTTAGCATGATCTAAGTAGAATTGACATGTGGTTAGGCTTTAGGAAGATGATTAGGTGGATTCTGGATCAAAATTTGGAAGTTTAGAGACAAATTAGGATGCAACTTGATTTCTGTTTGGATGCGAATTGGCTTGTTCTTGAGGTTTTAACATGATCTAAATAGTTTAGAATGATCTGTGAAGCATGAGGAATAGATCTGTGGTTTCAATTGAAGGTTTGGTGAGATTTCAGAACTTGGTGCATTTGAGGATTTCTATCGTGTTTTAAGATGCGAGAGGATTTAGGAGAAACAGAAGTGATATTTGGTTTCAGCATGAAATTTTGAGTGGAGCTGTGTAATTTTGGTTGAGGTTTGAGGACCTGTACATGATGTCTCGCCGGAGAAAACGACCGACGTCGTTCTCCGGCCACCGCTACAACTTTCCCTCCATTGCCAGTCCAAATAAGGAAGATGCACTGCCACCCTTGGATCAATGGAAAATGTTGACAAAGTCTCCCAAACGTGCGCTCACGTTTTAATCTCATAATTGCCTTTGACCAGATGAAACGCATCGTTTCATTTATGAGGTGGCAGCACCAGATCCCTTAGATCCAACGCCTCTGATTTAATT
The DNA here is from genome assembly GCA_963859935.3 of Lathyrus sativus. Lineage (NCBI taxonomy): Eukaryota > Viridiplantae > Streptophyta > Magnoliopsida > Fabales > Fabaceae > Lathyrus > Lathyrus sativus. The sequence continues at coordinate 474,243,008 of OZ012738.1, forward strand.
CAGCATTTTATTTTCTTAATTGATTTTTAATTCATTTTCTTATTATTTTAATTCCACTAATCTTTTAAAATTCATATTAATTTCAATATTAATCAGAAAAATACCATAAAAATATGTCCATGCTCTAGATTTTATTTGTGTTCTTTCTATGCTTTTACATTTGATTTTTGCTTGATTTTCAATTTATTTGGCATTTTCTCATTTTTTCTATTTTCTTTAATTTTGCATTTTTGATCCATCTTCTTTCTGATTTTTGTTCTTTCAATTGGTATAGATTCTTGTTGAGATTTTTGGCTATCTGTTAGTGTAGAGATGCATGATCCCTTAGGATTTAATTTAGTTTTTTTAGACAACATTAGGTTCTGTTTTGGATTAGGATCATTAGACTTTCCATTTTAGGGTTTTCATTTGATTCCTTGTGATCTAGGATTTTTTAGGTGACCTTTCCATTTGATTTGATCCCTGACCTTTCTACTATAGGTCCTTAACCTTCTTATATTCCCCTAGAAAATCTTATAGGATTTTAGAAGTAGTTTTAGTATTTTTCATAGATTTAATACTTAGGCTAGTTTTAAGATGCTTTCAACATAACACTTGCTTTAGAATGACCTAATGGTGGCCTTTAGTTCATAATAGGTTTGCTAATCTTCTTTGATGGTTCTTTAGACATGTATAGGCTTTTGTTTGCTTGATTGTGGTGTTTGGTTTTGGTGTTTAGACCTTCTTTTAGTAACTTTCTTTGAGCTTGTTCAATTAGGGTTTAGGAAGAGCCTAGTTTTCTTTCTCTTTCTTCAAATAAACATGGATTGATTTGTTTGCTTTCCATCCTCATCCTATGATTCAAAGTCCCTATGTGGAAGCCTCATCTCTCCTTTGGAGGGATGTGTGGCATTTCACAAGAGGTAGAACCTTTGAGGATGCCTATCTCAGGTGTATGGTTGAGTGCCAGGATGGATTCCCTTGGTTTCCATCCTGCTTCCCATCATCAATCAATAATCTTGATGTGAATTCTCTTCTCTCTTGTGGTAGCTTGTTGAAGCATGAAGATGGAGACTTCTCTTGAAGATGGCTTGGACTTGAAGCTGGTTGCAGACTGTTGTTTGTTTTGTTGTGTATATGCTTTGCTGTTGAGCTGTTTGTCTGCTATTTCTGTCTGCTGTATCTTCTGATGGCTTGACTGTTGCTTGTGTGACTGTTTGGTACGTTTCATTTAGACTAGGACTCATGTAGTGGTTTCTAGGCCTAAGAGCATCCTAAAGGTTGAGTTTCTCCCTTTGCTTGTCTACATTAGAGGTTGAGTCTGGCTCCCTCTGCTTGACTGTTATTATTTGGCTTTCCTTGCTGGCTTAAGGTTGAGTCTGTCTCCCTTGCCTATGTTTTGTGTGTTGCCTTTGGGCTTACTTGCTCTAGATGTTGAGCTTGGCTCTTTCTGCTTGTTTGTTGCATTGCATGCATTTTATTTACAGTTATCTTCTTTACAGTTATTTCCTTTGCTGTTGTTCTCCTTTGCCATGATCCCCTAGGAACTCTGACTTCTCTTGTTCAAGAGAAGTTATAACAGACATTAGGGTTCTAACCATGCATGATAATATTAGGTAGTTCCCTCATAACCTCAACCATAGGTTCAACTTTGCATGACAACTTTAGGGTTGGAACAGTTCCCCTTTAGTGTGTCTTTTCTCTTCTCATCTTCAAACAAAATCAAAATACAGTAATAAAGGTTAATTGATGTCGTACGCTATGAGCCTTAAGCTACTTGAGAAAGGGTTGTTGGAGAGTTTCTTTCCAACAGTCTGGATGTTAGTATGGCATCCTTTGGGTGACATGCGATGCATTCACTCTCAGGTCATAGTCTCTAGTGCGATATCAGTTGCAAACATCCATAAAAGATACTTCTCTAAAAAACAGAAAACAAAGATCAAACTCTTTTTGTCCTCTTGGACCTTTAATTCTTGGAAACCCTTTTCAGAAGGAGAGTTTTGTTAACTCCCGGTTCTACTGCAAACGGTAAACGCCTAAGTCTCCGTCGAGCGAGCTGCATACACCAACTGCTAGAACCGTCTGTTAACCCTACTCGGATAAAAAAGACAAACCTGTCTCTCGTTGTCCCGAACTACGTTTGCTCTGATCTTTCACACCGTGTGAAAGTACGTAGGCACGAGATGCGATATCTCGGCGAGCAACCTTCCCCCGTAACCCGTATTTAGGTGAACTACGTTGACTCTGATTTCTCGTTCCAGACGGGAATATGTAGGCATAGAGCGTGATGCTTTGCCGAGTCATTTTATTTTCTTTTCAGACCAGACCTTTAGCGTAGATAGATATAACAAACCCGTCAGATAAATACAATAAGCATGGATCCCATCGAGTACGATGGACGTGAGGGGTGCTAATACCTTCCCCTTGCGTAACCGACTCCCGATTCCAGACATGGTTGCGATGACCTTGTCTTATACCTTTTCGTCAGGTTTTTTCCGATCGTTTCCTTTCCTTTTCTGTGGGATAAATAACGAAAGGTGGTGACTCTTCTGTTTTGCCGGCACCTTATTTTTGCGGTAGCGACACTCATCACAAAGTCTCTCAGAGATTCATTTGGGTAGAGGAATGGTCAAGATTTTCATCTGGTCAAAGAAAAGTCAACCGTAGTTCTAAAGAGGTTCAAAGCTTGATTTTTTTGTCATTTTGGTCACAAGAGGCCATTTCAAGTCTTTACAAGTGCTATGGTTAAGTTTAATCAATAAGAATCAAGGAGAGTCATAAAATCAGGAGGTTACTAGATTAGGGTTTTAAAAGTGTTTCTAAGTGTAAAATTCCCTCTTTTAGCACCTAACTTCCATGGCAAGTTTCATCATGATACAAGCTCCATCTCATTTTTTCGATCAACATGAAAGTTGTAGAACTTATTCTAAGTCTTATTTTTATGTAAAGAACTCCTTCATTGGATTTACACATCCCATGTTATGATGTCTTCAAGTTGGTGTCTCAAAGTTGAAAAGACTTAAAATCATTCAAAGGTAACGAACTTCTAAGACAAATTTCATATGGATCCAAGATTTTCCTCAAAATGATTTCAACATGAGATTTGTTCTTCATCATATAAGCTTTCCAAAAAGTGAAAGAACTTACCATTTCCATGTGTATAACTCATTTTATGATATTTCTAAGTCAATGCCATTTTTAGATGACCTAGTTTTGGTCATTCACTTCAAGGCCAAAATTCATGAACTTTTAGGCTTCAATTCAAGTTACCTACAACATGAAAGTTGTACTTCATGGTCTTGCCTTCATCATGACCTCAAATTTCATTCCATTTAGTGTCTTATTATGCAAGTTAGGGCATGGTGAACAAACATACATGATTATGTGACATGATTTGGTTTTCTTGCTTTTCAAGTCACAATTTGGAGTGTTTTTTTTCTCTCTTGTACCATATCATCATCACCATATGAAACCATCAAATATTACCTAAAATAAGCAAGAATACATTCTCATTTCAAGAATAATTTCACACGTTTATACCATATGAGGAAATCACCAAATCACCTCACAAATCCATTTCCTTTCCTTCTAATCACCCTTATTTTCATTTCCTCACCCTCATTTGCACTGAATAATGACTTGAAGTAGTGGGAGAACCATCCAAAACCGCGTGGACATAACATTTTGATTTTTTTTGGCAAGTTTGTAAAATAATTCATACACACATTATGGGCATCCAAAAACAATCCTAACCCACTTTATTTAACTCCATGCAAACCCTAAACGTGGGAGAGATGTCATCTTGCTGCAGAGAGAGCTTGAATCCACTTGAATTTTCCTCACTTTCTCTCACTTAGAATCTGCAATTTCCTTGGAGTTTTTGTTTATTTCTTGCTTGATTCCTACTTGCTGAAGCATAAGGAGTCCACTAGAGGTTTTAATCTGAAGCGTGTGCACCATTTGAAGGACCAACGGAGTTGCTCCGTTAGGTAACTTTCTTCACTTTGAATCTCTCATTTTAGGCACAGATGTAGGTTCATATTGGTTATACCTGAAGCCCTACCATGTGTAGGCCATGTTTAAATGCTTGTTATGTTTGTTTAAGCAACTTTCAGTTTGTGTATCAAAATTGCTAGCACTAATTTCATGATGTTAGAGGTACCTTTTTGAAAACCCAAGGCCATATTCTTGATCTTCATGAAATTCTCTTCAAAATGGTGTACTAGGTTTTAATTTTTATAGAGTTTTTCAGAAAGCTCCGGCGTGTCTGGCCGGAGAAGACGACCAGAGCCCTAGATCCAACGTCTAATGTGTTTGCCTACGTGTCTATGTTGACCATGGCTGACTTGCTGAGTTATTGCTGATGTGCGTATAGCGTGGCTGCCAACACATTAATGAAATGATGATTTTCATTTTTTTGTGTTTTCTGATTTGTTTTGAACATAGGCCTTTTCCATTTTTCTATTCACACACCAATTTCTTGGCCCAATTACGCTTTATAACTGAAACCCTTTGTTAACTGTTTTACTTATGCACCCATTCCATCATTCTTATTTTATTTTATTTATTTTCTTCCTATTTTACATTCTGATTTTATTTTAATAGCCCCAAGTACCTAAAAATTACACAAAAATATTTTCTAAATACTTGGATGCCTTATTTATTTTTCATATTTTTTATTTTTATTTTTATTTAATTGTGTGATGTATTTATGTGACCTAGTCTTTGAACTAATGCCTTGATTCATGATCTTCCCAATTGATTCTTGATCCAATCTTTTGCACACTTTTAGGCACATGTATATAGGGCATTTGAATGTTCTTTTGATATCTTGATCATGTATTTTGGGTTCTTGTTTGGATCTCGTTTGATGCTTAACTTGTTTGATTAATGGATTGTGTTTGCCTAATGTTTGAGATGTTTTGAGCATCCTTTGTAGACATTCTTAGGCACTATTTTAGATCACATTTAGCTACTTACCTCTTGATGCCATGACTATTTTTTCATAATTTTCGATGGCTCTTAACTACTTTTCTTGAATGATGCTTTGCTTGCCTAATTGTTTGGTTGTGTTTGAACTTTGTGGATTGGTTAGGGGTGCACTTGTGCAATAATTTAGGGTTTATTCTCCTCTCTTATTCTTGATTGAAGTACCTTGAGATAGAGCCTATAGTTGGAATTTATTGGTCCATTTCCTCTATGTTTAATCGATGCCTAATTGTAGTTTGGTTTTGGATTGAACATGCTTGGTGTTTGACCTAGTTTCTAATCATTTTATCACTTTTGCTTGATTGAAATTTGAAATTCTTATTGAATGTGATCCTATGCTATCTTGAATTGATTATGGTTTTGATTTCATTATCATTTGTTTCTTTTCCTATTTTTGGTTGAATTCCTAAGATGATGATGTTTTGAGCTTACTCCTTTGATGTCTTTGACCTAGTTTCTCAAGATGCTTTCTTGTTTGAACTTAATGGTTGCTTATGGGTTCTTATATGATTGAGTTGACTTTGCTTGAGATATTTATTTCATGTTATATTTATCATTGTTTGACCTCTTCTCATTCTTTCCTTCACATGATCATCTTTGTTCTTATTATGGGTAATGTGAATAGTGTTTACCTGACCTTTTGAGCATGATACTTGTTGAATTTGCTTGATAATTTTGAAATGAATGTGATATGATACATTTGAGTGTGGTTCTTACCTTGATGCTATGGCGTGTATGATTTCATCTTTTATGCTTTGTGTCTTGCTTGAACACCTCTCCTGCTTTGAGGGTGATGATGATGTATGTTTGCTTAATTTTGATGCATGCTTTGGATTTGATCCTTATTGATTCCTCTTACAATTCATGAGTTGATGTTTAATTTAATTTTCATGATTATGTTGCTACCCCTACTTGGTTTCAATCACTAATTACATATGGCTAATCTTTTGATGTGTGTTTCGCATAAGTTATGTGTGAACAATTGTTTGGGTGTTGGTGTGATGCATGCCTTATGTGCTTTTGCTCCTCTTCTCTTTTCATTTTTTCCATTTTGTTTGAATACTTTGACTTTTGATGTCTGTTTAGGGTTTCATACCCTTATGTACTCTGCATACTTGTTTCTCACTTGTACTTGGCACGATTCATGATGTGATACATTGATTTATAAGTTGATTGGATGTTATATTACTTGTCTCACACATTGATATTAATCATTTTTGGCTTTGTAATTTAATGTTCATCACCTATTCTTCTGATATTATGGTTGCCTCTGTTGTGAGTCCATGACATAGTTGAGAAATATGTTTGATTCTTTTCCACTTGAGAGAGGTATGTGGCATACTCGTTGGTTCTATATCCAAGTTGGAGCCCTTCTCTTAATATGAAGCAAAGGTCTATCTTCCACGTGTTTATGGTGGCTTAGGTTGAGTATTCTCCTTATGATGACAACTTGTCTCTTCTCCTAAAACCAACCAACAAACATTGTTGTCACCCGTAGTGAGGTGAACTGCAAATGCTCTGATCCCCTCCTAGTTAGGATACGTAGGCATGAGATGCAACGTCTTGACGAGCATACTTAGAAATAACACCTTAGGTCTTCCTTTTCCTTTTCACCCTTTAGCAGACAACTTAACAAATAACACATTAAAACAAGATGTTCTTGTGGAGTACTAAGATACTTAGGATGCTAATACCTTCCCTTTGTATAACCAACTACCGAACCTTAGATTCTCTTTATTGCTTTGTATTGCATTGCATATTTATTGGGTTTATTCTTTCTTTTTCGATTCCCTTGGATAAATTAAAGATCGATGGTGAATTAAGATTCTGTGAAGCCTAGCTAACTCAATAGCTATGGTATCCAATTCTCACTGCGACAATAGCTGGCTACATTAGGAAGCCTAAGAGCATTCTTGCTCGTCCATGGATTCGATATAGTTTTATATCAAAGAAGCAATGGAACAAGTTTGCGAAGATACGTCGTTCTAAGGAATTCAAGGTTAGTACTAGTCTTATGTAACCGATAATGTTATGCTAATGAGTTATAAATATTAATCATATATACTTTTCACTGTGTTAATTACAGATTAAAAGAGAAGTAGGAATATAAAAAAGGCAAAGAACATGTACCCCTATAGATTTCCTCGTGGGGGTTACAGGAAACTTGAGAAAAGAATCATGCTTGAAAAACAACCAGAAACAGGAGATGATCGCATCCCATCTCCACCGTCAAGACATGAGAAATGGAAGAGCGCTCGATTAAGACCAAATGGACAGTACACCTATAAGGCATCAAGAGTAGTTGTTGAGAAAATTGTAAGTGTGATTTGTTTTGCTTATGTTATTTGTTATTTAAATGCGTTGGTAACAATATATGCAAGTTGCTCATGTTGTGTAGGATATGTTAGTTGAGGCGACCCGTGAAGGCACATTTTTTCCAGAAGCACGACATGACATATTAGTAAAAGCTATTGGAAAAAATGAGCATGGTGGGCATGTCTGTGGTGTTGGAGAAGGTGTCGGCTTGAGGTCATTCTTTGGGTCTCAAAGAAAAAGTATCGAAAGCCTGAAATTTAATGCACAAAGATAAAAGATTGAGAATGTTGAGAAGAAATTATAAGAACTAAGGAGGATGTTAGAAGAGGAGAGGGAAAAACAGGAGAAAGATATGGAAATGTTTCAAGAGTTATATTCAGTATGTGCTTTACTTGAGATGTTAGTGTTTTATCGCAAATGTATGATATATATTGTGCTTATTTTTGTTTTATGTTCAAATTGAACATTATGATGTAAAGATTAAGTGAAAACCTCGAACAATGTACAAATGAAGATCACTGTTATATTGATGGTGATGATGATGATGATCAAACTCCAAGTAGAAGGGTTGTATGTCGTGTTTCTACAAAAGGAAGTAATTGTTCAGCCCCCCCCCCCCCTCCAGATAACCGCAATGAGATAATGGATCCTAACACAAATGAAATAACCACACTATACTTGAATGTTGCAGTGACAAATGATACGCAATCTCTCCCGCTAGAACATTGTCCATGTTTGGAGTTATTATATTCCAGTCCTGATGATGTATGGGATTTTCTCGATGGATATAAGTGATTGGACGTAGGTATATTGCAAGTTTGGTGCACGTAAGTATATAGTTGAATATACATGTCATTATAGAACATTATAATTTTTTGTATTTCTTCCCTTAATTTATTCATTTTCTTTAACCATTTAGGTACATTCATCGTGTTTGTATATATTTAAATAAATCGAGTATTTATGGAATCTTGGATCCGCTTTTTATTCGATGGGCGTTTAATCAACCAAAAGGCATTCGAGAGTACTTGAAAAAGTGGTTAAATGAGGGGGGAAAATAATGTTACTTAGCACCATTTCTCTGTTTGTAAGTATTTTTGTAATTCATGTTTATGTATTTTATATTTAGTTTGTTTTATAAAATACTAATAATATATATGCTCGTGTCTATTCAGTGGTCATTGGCAATTGATCATCATATCATTTAAGACAAATACAATAACTGTATTGTGCTCCTTGAATGATCCACTCGAAAAGAAAATTAAAGAGATTATTATTTCGTAAGTGTATGTTTAATTTATTTTCTTTGACATTTTAATTAGTTTATCATGTAATATGTTTAATTCATTTTCAATGTACAGTGTTGTCGAGCAAGTGAATATGATGAACAATGTTATAACAAAGCCCTCATGGATCTTTCCTAAAGTAAGTGACCCGATTACCTATTTCTTTCATTTACATTCATGTGTGTTTATATTCATGTAATTATTGCTTAAATTTGTAGACGAGGAGGCAACTCAGGACTTATGAGTGTGGGTATTATGTCATGAAACACATGTTAAACATTGTCCTTGCCGGTATTGTTGATTCATGGGATAAGGTATATATGTAATAAAATGTTTACATATATTAATATATAAGTTGACTATTGAATTATTATCATGCATGATATTCAATTTTTTGTTTTTTCTTATGTAAATGTTTAACGAAGAAACCCCATTCCACATTGAGGACTTTGTAGATTTTCGTAAACGTTGAGCGCATATCCACAATGTGCTTAAGGGTCATATTGATTGATTTATTGAGATGTGCTAATGACTTATGTTCTGTATTGATGATGTGAATATTACTTTTGACTTAAACATATTGTGTTTGATGTAAATATTAAATTTGACCTTTGATGCACAATGTTAGCTGTTTTTTATGCTCTTTATGCATGATTAACAAAAATACAGGTTGTTGTAAATTCTCTTATATGGTTAAAATAGTTACAGGATAAAAAATGGGAAGAATTTGAAAATTAGAGAATTGCATATTTAAAACAGAGGAAGTTTTGACAATGGTTATAAAATCTAACAGTGGTTGTATATTGAACGCTGACCAAAATAATATAAATTACAAAATGTTGATGCTGAGAATTGAACCTGAGACCTTTAGCTCTATAACAACGGTTGGGTTAACTAACTGTTGTGATATGGCGCACGCTTTTTAGAATACAACAACAATCCCAAGTCTGTGATTGTAAGTACCGCATATACAACCACACGCTACATAACAACACCTGGTCCCGTGTGGTTATATATCTTTCTCAACCGTTGTTAAATTCCTTTTCCGTAGTAGTGGTGAAACCACACCTACATTTAGGGGGATGAGTGCACAATCCAAGAAACGAAATTCACTATTAGTAGTGTTGCACCCCAAAATTTGCCCAACCTTTTTATCACTTAGTTTATGTTCATTGCATTAGCATAGCATAGTTCTAGCATTTGCATAGCATAGCATCCTTCATTTAACATGGGATCAAGGGTGATACATGTCAAGAGAAGCCTAACCAAAGGTATTATTCAAGCTTTAGAAGTTATCAGGGTCACCAGAGAGAGGGTTGAGTTCTTGAGAAGTTTGAATGCTTGTATGGGGCTCATCTCCTCACTTGGAGCCAGTTGAAGATCAACAGTGGACTGTAAGGCCTTGATCAAGAAGAGAATGTGTGGGTAGAGCTCATTGAAGTGCCTTGAAGGTCATGTTGGAGCTCAATCAAGTCATGTTATCAAGTGCAAGAGCCACAGTGGAAGTGGATGCAACTAGGGTTTCATCTGGTTAACCCTAGGTCAAGGAGAGCAATTGGAGAAGATCAAAGCCTACTTCTAGGTCAGTGAAATCATGAAATGACATGTTGAGGCATATGAGATATTGTTTCAAGATCAAGTTGAGAAGAATCAAGAGTGGTTGGAGTTGCTAAGTCAGGGTTCCTAGGGTAAAATCCCATGTTTAGTGCCAAACTTCCAAGCCATGTAAGTCAAGATGCAAGTCTCATATGACTTTGTCCTCCACATGAATGTTGTAGAGGATTCTCTTAGCTTTAATTTGAGTACTAGAAGTCCTCCATTGGATTTATAGAACTCAAGTTATGAGCCAGACAAGTTACAGGTCCTCAGATGCCTCTGAAATTTGTCTGTGAAAATCATCTGACTTCCAAGCTATTTTTGACCTAGAAGGAGGTTTCACATGAACTTTTGGTGAACATGAAAGTTGTTCATCATGATCTTAGATTTCCAAATTGTATTATAAATCTTCCATCTGATTTGTAGAACTCAAGATATGAGGTTTACAAGTCAGGGGTATTTTGGGAAAGTGAGATTATAGGCCATTTTCAATCATAGGTCAAAATCTCCAACTTGCACTTGTCAAATGGATTTTTGTTCAACATGGAACTTGTTAAAAATTTGGTTTTTAGGTTAACCAAGAGCTCATGGTGGATTGGTTTGGCTCATATCAAAGATTGACTTGAAGTGGTTTTGAAAGAAGAGAAATTCAAAGGCATTTTTGGTGGGAAATTGAAATAAATGATTATGGGTCCAAAACAAGTCAAATGACCACTCATTTTAATTAGAAATCATATTTTAGAAACATTGGCAATTTTGGATTTTTCATTTGAAGTATGCTTCATGGCCTTTCATAAGGTTTCTTCATTTATAAGTTACATCACACAAATCATTCACCAAGGCAAATTGAAGACTATTTGTGATCTCAATTCACTCAAGGATTGTTCAGCAAGCTAACCAAAGCTTCCCAAGCAAGTTTTAGTGGGAATTTCATGCATTTCCATATCAAACTTTTTGAAGAAAGTTGGAATTGGATTTTTGATTTGGGCTTGGGCCTTACCTCTAGAAGGTTCTAAACATTCTATAAAGGTCTAGGAACTCATCAGAAGCAAGGTTGGTGAGTCATTGTTGCTGAGATCATAGATTGCCATTGGAGTTTGAAGAAGAAAAGTGAAAGATCGAATTTCTGATTAAGGCCATTTCAAGTGCAATTGAAGCTTCAATCTTCTTCTAACATCATCACTAATTGGATCTGGAACGTTTCGGAGCAAGAATCAAGCCAGAAACGCCTCAAATCGAAGCTTGAAACCAGGTTTTTTCTTCTTGAAATTGCACTCAATTCTTGCGTTTTCAATGCATTAGATTCATGTGGTTAGGTTTCCCTTAGGTTGTAGATGATTTCTGGGCAGAGAATTTGAGGAATAGAGACAATCTAAGAATGGATCCGTTTTCGGTTGAGATGTAGAAATTTTTTATTCTTGAGGTTTTAGCATAATCTATTAGGATATTCGTAATCCTCGTAAAATTTCATGCAATTTTCGTTCAAAGATCGTTGCGTTTGGTTGATTATTGAGAGAGATATGATGGTTTGAAGTTTGCCGGAAAAACTTCATTCCCGTCCGGCCATGGGGGCTGCGCGCGAGCACTGTTCATGTGCAGAAAGTTTGAATTGGAGAAGACAGCCACCAGCCGTCCGATTGGAGAGGAGAGGAGACTTAGTCTCGCGATCGCAAGGCTGAGATCGCGCCACATGTCTGTCCGTCTCAATGCACGGTCGTTTTGGACTATTGGATTTCGCTACGTAAACCCAAGGCGCGCGGGTTCGATTCCCTGCATTACCTCTTTTATTTATTTGTGAAGCTGAATGGAATTGTTAGTTTTGTGCTGGGCTTTAGTTGTGTAGGCGCTTTTGACACCTCCCCTTTGTAAGCCCAAACAGAAATAACACGTGAATCAACTGCTTTTTGAACCCCCCTGGCATCATTTTAATAAAAAGGATTTGCTGAATTTCTCTCCCAGCTGGGCCTTGCGCCCAGGTGCTTTCAGCACTCCCCTGCATTGGGCCCAGGCGCCTTGAGCCTTGATTTTCTTACTAGCTACACCCCTTCCATTTTAGTTGTTTTAATTTCTTAACTTCATTTTTAGTTTAATTGCTTATGAGAATTAATTCATAAAAAATAGTGAATGTCATGAATAAATTCTGGAAAAAATTGTGATCATAGATTTAGATGTTTAGGATTTTATCATGCTTTGCATTTTAATTTTCCATGCATTTTCCATTTTATTTCATATTTCCTCTTTTAGTGCAATTTTAATAATGAAATAATGATGTTATGAATTTGTTGATTTTCTTTCTCTCTCATATTTTGGAGTTTGATCTTGGAATTTTGTGTGTTGTTTATGTACATGTTAATGTTGCTATGTGATTTTTGTTGGATTTTTTAGTTGATTTTAAAAAGGATTTTAGGGTAGTTGTTTAGGAAGTATTCTTTAGTGAATTCCTTTGGTGCACCCTTGAGCTTTGGATTTGATTTGGGCATTTTGGTTTAGATTTAACCTCTGGTTTTTCTACCATAGAATGTTGACACATATAAGATGATGTAGTATTTTCCATATAATTTTTAGGATTGATTTTCCCTTAGTTCCCTATTTTACAAATTGACCTTAGAATAGGTAGTTATTAGGAGATAACATTTGGTGTTCTTTAGAGACTCAAGTAGGTGATGATCTTTCCCTAGGGTTAGTTCCCTTTCAAACACTCCTTTGTTTAATTAGGATCCTTCATTGTGGGTATAATTCCTCCTGTGGAGGAATTCCCTGCCTTTCACATTGGAGTTGAGCCTAAGCAAGCTCTCCAAAGGAAATGGATTTGGTTGAGTGTCTGTGGCAGGTTCCTGTGGAACTTACCTTGCTTCTCATCTCCATTCTCCTAAAATTCCCTCATTATTTCCTCTTTAGGAACCTTCTTGAGGTAGCACAGTCCCTCCTGTGGGGGGAATATGGCACACCTCTTGAAGAAGCCAAATCCTTAGGTTTTCCCCAAAGATCTTTTTGTTGGTTGAGTGTCTGGGATAAGTTCCTGTGGAACTTACCCTTGCCTCCCAACACCCAATTTCTTACCATAGGATAGAAGCTTGTTTGATTGCTTGCCATGGATTCCTTTCCTTCTCTTGAAGACGGTGGACTTGAAGAACAGTTACAGACTTTGGATTGGATTGCCTTCAGAAGATTGCTCTGCTGTGGAGATTGTTGGCTTGTTTTCCCTTTCTGTTTAACTGTATTGATGTGACTTGATTGGTGTGTTGTATTTAGATTAGGTTTCATGTAGACGAACATAATCCTAAGAGCATCCTAAGGGTTGAGCTTCTCCCCTTTCTTGTATTGCATTAGAGGTTGAGTTTCTCCCTCTGCTTGTATTTTTACTGGATGGCTTTGCTTGCTGGTATTTGGTAGAGCTCAGCTCCCTTGCCTATGTGGTTTGTGGTTTGTTTGATTGCATTTACTTTCTTTTATTATCTTTGCTATCATTCATATCTGGCTTGAGGTTGAGATGAGCTTGTGGAGGCTTATGCCCCACACACATTTCCTCCCTCACTTGCATTACATGCATCTTTACAGTAATTTCTGTACAGTTAATTCTTTTACTGTTTGATTTCCATTACCATGTTCCCCTAGGAACTCTGACTTCTCTTGTTCAAAAGAAGTTATGACACACATTAGGATTCTAACCATGCATGATAACATTAGTTAGTTTCCCTTCTAACCTCAACCGTAGGATGAATATTGCATGATAACTGTAGGATCGAGTCAGTTTCCCTGTAGAGAGTCTGTTTCTCTTCTTATCTCAAACAACAGTAAAAAACATAATAAAGGCAAGTTAGTACAAGTGCGTTACGAGCCTTAAGCTACTTGGGAAATGATGTTTGAGCGGTCTCCTCTCAATCATCTAGAGTGTTTAGTATATGTCCTTTGGACGATATACGACGCATTCGCTCCTAAGTCATAGTCTCTAGTGTTGTACAAACTACAGACAACTAAAAAGCACTTCTTTTGTAAAAAACAGAAAAACAAAGATCAAATATCTTTTTGTCCTCTTGGACCCTTAATCAGGAAAACCCTTTTTCAGAAGGAAAGTTCTGTTAACTTTCAGTTCTACTGCAAACGGTAATGCCTAAGTCTCCAAGGATCGAGCTGCAAACACCAACTGCTGGAACTATCTGTTAACTTTACTTGGATAAAAAGCAGCTGAACAAACTTGTGTTCTCCGTAGCCCGAACTACGTTTGCTCTGATCTTTCATGCCGTATGAAAGTACGTAGGCACAAGATGCGATATCTTGGCGAGCAACCTTCCCCCCTTTACCCGTAGTTAGGCGAACTACGTTGACTCTGATTTCTCGTTCCAGACGGGAATACGTAGGCATAAAGTGCGATACTTTGCCGAGTCATTTTCTTTTCTTTTTTAGACCGGACCTTAGTGTAGATAGATGTAGCAAACCCGTCAAATAAACACAACAAGCATGGATCCCATCGAGTACGATGGACGTGAGGGGTGCTAATACCTTCCCCTTGCGTAGCCGACTCCTGAATCCAGACAATGGTTGCGATGACCTTGTCTTATACCTTTTCGTCAGGTTTTTCCGATCGTTTCCTTTCCCGTTCTGAGGGATAAATAACGAAAGGTGGCGACTCTTCTGTCATTGCCGACACCTTATTTTCGCAGTAGTGACAAGTAGCTTAGTACAATCAGTCTTACAAGCAACAACAAACCTTATGTTGTTTAATTCCTCTTTCTAAAACTACCCAATGACTTTCTATATAGAGTCTCCCCATAAATATGAGAACCTACTCACTTTCTTCTCAATCGCATAACCCGTTATTGGAGATTACATATCAATAACAAATGTTGAATACTACCACTCAACTCTTGACAAACCTTCTATGCCAAGATACTGAAACATAGAGGTGTACATACAACAATACCGTTGACTCTAAAATAAACCCTATCATTCTAAATCTTCAATGTATTTCTTAGCTTCGAATGCAAGTTTTTCTCCTTGGATAATATCTTTGATTATATTCAGAATTAATGCAGAATCTGTTGGATATTTCATTTATTCCTTGAATATATCCAATAAGATATGATTTAAATTTAAATCTTTATTTAAATCCGAGTTAATGTTCATCCAGTTGTCAAACAAATCACTTAAATATATTACTAAATAAAAGCAATAAAATAGAACTAAAATTTTTCCAAAAATTCACCCAAAATGCAACATTCAGGCGCCTGCTGAGCAAGGTCTAGATATTGTACCAACATGCTGAAGCATTATGCGCATCATGTGTCCTTTTTATAGCTTAAGGAAGCTAAACCAATCTTGAATACTTGGAAACTTTTCCTTGTTGTTGTTTCGCTAAATGCGGCCAATCCAAAGATCCAATCCACTAGGGACAACACACCATAATCCTTACGTGAAGCTCACTAACCTAAACATAAATTCCCTGATCCCTCAGGCCAATTGTAATGTCAAACTAGGCAACGTAGCTCATTAATCCCCAAGTAACAATTCTTAATTATACTATCCCTAGTAGATTAGTGAATTCAACAGTTAAAGTATGTCAAATAGATAGCCCTAGGGTCAGTAGTCACTATTATCAAGATCAAGTTGAATTTCGTAACAAACAATAGGCAATGAATGCAATCATTAACTGAATAATAAAAAAGGTTCCAAGCAATTACATTAACATCATCCAGTCATATGTTCCAATTAAATAACAACAGGTTCATCATCAAATAAAACCTAACATATGAGGAATATAGCTACTCATGTTGAAATAATTTAATACCATAAGTGTATATTTAAAATAAATGAAAAATCACTGAAGAATAAGCTCTCAAATGGATCTAATGGCCTCAAAAGCTCCCAAATCACTCTTAAACGTCACTTTTTACTCTTTGGAATCGACCCTTTTTCTCTCCCTTTCTTTTACTTATAAAGCTATTAAAAAAATGTGCCAGGAAAATGTACAAACGCGGGCGTGTTGGACATGTGTTCAGACGTGTTGAGAAATCATTGCAAAAACTCAGGTGAATTGAGCAAGGGTATGAGCGGGCGAATTCAAGAGGCAAAGCAATATGTTTTTGTTCTTTTTACACCAATTTCTCTCTAAGTGCTTTTCTTCACCCAAAAGGATTTTTTCTAGCTTTTTTCACTTCTTTTCCTTTAACTTATTTGTTCCTTGTCAGAATTGTCCGATTTTTCTTTCTAAATGACGTTCAATGACAACATGTCATCTCCTCCCCCAACATAAAACATGTCTGGTAAGTCTTGAGGGAAATTGTTCTATGTCGGCCAAATACCCAGGACCCATTGCTCCGTGTTTCCCAAAGACCTGGGGCCACTACTTCGCATTAACCAAAGGCCTAATAGCACGAGGCCTCTTATCTAGCCTAATCCAATTGAGCCAAGGTATAAATACTTTTGTAAAGGGTTCTAAGGTACACAATTTATAATCTCCACTTTCATTACCAACTAGCTTGAATCCTAAATTGATATATCAGCATTGGAGTGCTAACCGTGTAGGTATCCCCGATTAGGTGCACCGTATCGTAGATTGAAAACACTGATTAAAAGCAGTATAACAAGTTGGATACCTCTAGTTCAAGAATCACCATGATTGTAATATTAGATCCACGATGTCACATCGACATAGTGCACCAAAAGCTCCACTTCACCGTAGTTTCCACAATCATCACCATTTCTGGTTACGCAACGGAACACTACCTATGAATTCCTATTCATGAATCCTCTGAATATGAAACCTCTATCAGTTTAACTCAAACACTCTTCCAAGTGTTTGGAATGTTACAATAGATTCAGAATGATGGAACGAGTTACAACTCAAAATACTATATTCCTTAACATATGAATAATACTCAATAATAAAGTATTACAAAACAAAACAATTTGACTCAAACAAAATGAACATGCCTAGCTTAATTGTCCAAGATCCGAGTCTTTAAACTGGAGAGCTACTACTTAAATAGCAACAAGGTCCAACTTCAAATCCCATTAATGTTTTCATCTTTGAATGTGGCTGAACAATCCACAAGCACAAGTGAGCAATTCTTCATTATGTTGATTGGATACAATTGATTAGTTAAGTCTTGATCATATTAGAACTAATCTAATTTAATCATACATAATGATCTATTAGGAAAGCTTCCTTATTTCAAAAAGTGCATAAAATATTTCAACATGATTATACAAATATAGAAACAAATCCTTAACCGGCATGAGATTTTCTCAGTGCATAGCATCTTCTGAGCGAGACAAAATGTCTCACACAATATCATGACATCTTACCACACATTTTTCTTATAAAATGATGCCAATTAAATGTAAAGGTTTTAATGTACAACCATATCCCATCACATTTTCCCTCTTTAAGTTCGTCTCCTAAACATTTCAAACATATTTTATTTAAGGTGCGTTGTGTTTTTGTTGATCCATCCTTGTTTTATGATGAAGTTGACGATTCTAGGTTTTCTTTCTAGTGGAACCATAATCTGCTAGGGATCAAATATGTGGATAAGGACTTGTTTCCCTATGTTAAGTGTTGTTATGTTTAGTATATGATATTTATGTGTTTCAAGAACATTATTTGAAGTTTGAGTTTTAAGCATGATCCTCGTAATCTGAAGAAGTACATTAGTAAGTGACCGTATGCTACTTTTAAATCATTAAGTATGACTATTCACTAATGATTTTTCATTAAGGGGATGACATAAGATATCAGGCTTATGAGCCTCAATGATGTTTGTCACAACATAATGGCCAATGTGTGTATCATGTGTATCTACTTTTATTTATGCTTTAAAAAGGCATGGTGTATACTTATAATAATGTTAATATTAAAGTAAAAATAATAGTGGATCGTTAAAACCTCCAAGACAAAAAGTCCCTTTTTCAGAAGAAAATCAACGTCCAAGTTTAAAAAAGGAGTAGAGTATATTAAGACTCTATTTTAACTAAAATAATAGAAATATGTTTTTAGTCAAGTCTTCTAACCAGTATTCTCCCTCTCCAATTAAGGGTTGAATCGAATATGGTACTTCTCAGCTAGTTTCTAGTTTTCTGTTATGATTGAGGTTAATCATGAGGGCACAAAGGACAAAATAATAGAATTAGAGGTAAATCACACTAATGGACAGGTGGCAATTGATCCACCTTTGGTGCAAATAAGGAGAAGCGTACGAGAGAGAAAGGAAGACAGAAAATATTCTGTTTGAGTGAGCATAAAAGGGAACAACAAAGAGAGTAGTGGGTGTGGAAAAGTTGGTAATCAAATCTCTCTCTCCCTTGTAATTCTGTTGGTGGAGTATTACTCACCATTATCTTTTCTTCTGTCCTTTCCTTTAATTCCTTCAAATGGCATGTTAGCCATATTTGCTGAATATAGCAGAGAAAATTTTTCTAAGTTGTAACCTCTTTAATACAATTTAGTGAAACCATATTCTGCATCTCTATTATTATGTTGCGTTAAATTTTCTGACCATACCATTTGGTGCTTTCATTGACCACCTCTCTGATGGCAGAAAACACTCGTATGAAGACCATGGAAACAGCGATCGCAACACTCACTGCCACGCTCTAAGCCATTCGCGAACAAGCAGCTCGTGATCACAGTGACGATCGAGCACGAATAGAACACATCGAAGCACAGTTGAGTTCGCTGCAACAGGGTAATGCCTCGCCAGGTGGAAGGAACTAGTCGGGATTTTCGACGTTGACGTCGTCGTCGAACCCACCGTTTCAGGTCAGAAATGTCAAATTAGACTTTCCCCGTTTTGATGGCTCCGATGTTTTGAACTGGATATTTAGATCGGAACAATTTTTCGAGTATTATGTAACACCAGATCCTCAACGTCTCACTATTGTTGCAATTCACATGGAGAAGGATGTTGTGCCTTGGTTCCAGATGACGGCACGAAACAAGCCTTTCCAATCTTGGGCTGCTTTCAGTAGGGCTTTAGATCTGGAATTCAGACCATCCCCATATGAATCTCCTAGCCAAGCCCTGTTCAAATTAACCCAATCCACCTATGTTGCTGCTTATTACACCTCCTTTACTGCTTTAGCTAACCGTGTACAGGGCCTCAGTCTAGCTGCCATTTTGGATTGTTTCCTTAGTGGACTCAAACCAGACATCAAAAGAGATGTTATAGCTTAAACACCTCATTCCATTTCCAAAGCCCTTGCCCTAGCCAAATTATTTGAGGAAAAATACACTACACAAACAAAAAACACTTACCCTAACCAACACACCAAACCTTACCCCTCATCCAACTCCAAAAACTCGACCCTACCCCCTTTGCTTCCAACACCACCGGCCAAACCACCATTTAACCCACCAAAAAACCTCAATGTCAAACAAATCTTGCCTACAAAAATCCTCCTCCGCCGGGAGAAAGGTTTATGTTACTATTGTGATGCCAAATTCACCATTCCCACAAATGTCCCAATAAACACCTTTACTTACTACAAGTAGACGACAACGATCGTAATGACCATATTTCTGACCATATCGACCAAACTCTTACCATTGACGAGCTAAGTTCATCCATGGAACATCATCTCTCACTCAATGCTCTACATGGATCTATTGGGGAAGGTACCATGCGATTCAAAGGGAATATTCAGGGTGTTGAGATTCAAATTTTATTGGATAGTGGAACTTCTGACAATTTCCTGCAACCAAGGATTGCTCACTGTCTAAAACTTCCAATTCATTCTGCAGGTAAATTTCCAGTCCTTGTGGGTAATGGTAGTAAATTGAATTCAGAGGGATATATTCCAGACTTACCAATTTCTATCCAAGGCCATGTATTGCATGTTCCAGTATACTTACTATCTTTTACTAGTACCGATTTGGTTTTGGGCGCACCGTGGTTGAAAACACTAGGTCCACACATCGCCGATTATGATGCATTATCTATTAGATTTTATTTGCAGAATTCCTTCATCACACTCCATGGTGATAAGTCACCCTTTGTAAGTCAAGCTCAGTTTCATCACATTCGTCGTCTTCATAACACTCACTCCATCGATACTTCATTCACGTTGCAGTTTAATATTGTTGCTCATCACGAAGCAACTACCATATCCTTGCCCTCTGATATGTCATCAGACTTGCAGAGTTTACTTGCATCTTTTATGGATGTGTTTGGAGAACCTAAGGGCTTGCCACCACCCCGCGAACAAGACCACACTATACCTCTTTTGGAGGGCAGTAACCCAGTTAAGGTGCGTCTTATCGATACCCGCACTGTCAAAAGGAACAAATAGAGAAAATGGTTAAGGACATGTTGGACCAAGGTATTATTCAACCCAGCTCGAGCCCCTTTTCTTCACCTATTTTACTCGTAAAAAAAGGTCGGTACATGGCGTTTTTGCACCGATTAGCGTGCTTTGAATGCTATCACGGTTAAAGACATCTTTCCCATCCCTACGGTGGATGAATTGCTAGATGAATTGTTTGGTGCCACTTACTTCTCTAAGCTGGATCTACGTTTTGGATACCATCATATTTTAGTCAAATCCGAGGATCGATTTAAAACAGCTTTCCGTACTCATCAAGGATTGTATGAATGGTTAGTTATGCCATTCGGTTTGTCTAATGCGCCGACATCATTTTAGAGCTTAATGAATCAAGTTTTCAAAGAGCAACTCAGAAAATCCGTATTGTTGTTCTTCAATGACATACTCATTTGCAGTCCCTCTTGGGCAACCCACCTTGAACACTTGGAAGTGGTCCTCACCTTGCTGAGACATCATACCTTATTCGCTAAACTGTCTAAATGTTGTTTTGGGTTGACAAAGGTAAATTACTTGGGTCACACAATATCTAGTCAAGGCGTAGAAATGTTATTTCCAAGATCAAAGCGGTTTCAGATTGGCCTGTTCCCATAAGTATTAAACAATTACGTGGTTTTCTAGGGTTATTCGGTTACTATTGTCACTTTATTAACGGATATGCCTTTATTGCAGCACCATTGACATCATTATTGAAAAAGGATGCTTTTCAATGGAATAACCAAGCAACGATTGCTTTCAAGCAGCTCAAGACAACAATGACAGTAGCTCCAGTACTTGCTCTTCCAAATTTTCATCAACAATTTATTCTTGAAACCGATGCTTCGGGTTCTGGTATTGGTGCAGTGCTAAGCCAAGATAAACACCCAATTGCATACTTCTCTAAAAAGTTGTCCACACGGATGCAGAAACAGTCCTCTTATGTGCGCGAACTCTATGCTATCACCGAAGCTATGGCGAAGTTCGTCATTATCTTATCGGTCACAAGTTCACAATCAAGACTGATCAAAAAAGTTTGAAGGCTTTGACGGATCAAACCATCCAAACACCGAAACAACAACATTGGTTGCACAAATTTCCCGGGTATGATTTTACTATTGAATATAAGTCGGGCTGTGAAAACCTTGCTGCCGATGCCCTGTCTCGCTCATTCTTCATGGCTTTCTCTACCCCACACGCTGATGTGCTAACTGTAATTCATGATGCTATCAATCACGATCCTCATTTGGCTAACATACGAAATCAGTGTCTCTCAGGGCATTGTCTGGATGCTAATTACCAAGTACGTAACAACATGCTGTTTTGGAATTCCAGGTTGGTCATTCCTGCGGATAGACAAATTATTGAATTGTTACTCCAAGAGTTTCATGCTTCCCCTCTTGGTGGACATGCTGGTATCAGCCGTACCAAAGCCAGATTAGCCTCTCAATTTTATTGGCCAACCATGAACCGCGACATCAAGGATTTTGTATCTCAGTGCTTGGTTTGTCAGCAAGCTAAAGCATCCACTGCACGTCCAGCAGGCCTGCTACACCCTCTTCCTATTCCAGCTCAAATTTGGAAGGATATTTCTATGGACTTCATAACAGGTTTGCCTAATTCAAATGCATACTCGGCTATTCTTGTTGTTGTTGATCGTCTGTCCAAGTATAGTCATTTTACTGCTCGTAAAAGTGATTACACAGCTGCCAAAGTTGCTAAGATTTTTATCAATACAATGGTTAAACTCCATGGGTTCCCTAAATCAATTGTATCGGATAGGGACAAAGTTTTTACTAGTCAATTTTGGCAACAACTCTTCAAGTTAAGTGGTACTACTCTTGCCATGAGTACAACATATCATCCCCAAATAGACGGACAATCTGAAGTTGTCAACAAATGCTTGGAAATGTACTTACGTTGCTTTACGAGTCAAAACCCTAAGGCTTGGTCCAAATTGCTTCCATGGGCCAAATTATGGTACAATACAGCTTTTCACACCAGCATCGGTATGTGTCCGTTCAGAGCAGTATACGGCAGAGATCCTCCTATGCTAATTAAGTATGACAGCAGCCCGTTAGATCCCCCTTCACTCCAAACGTTACTACAAGAACGTGATAAGGTCTTGGCTTTACTCAAAGAAAATTTGTCCAAATATCAGCAAACAATGAAGAAGTATGCAGACTCCAAGAGAATGGTCTTGGAATTCCAAGTGGGTGACCACGTATTGGTTAAGCTCCAACCTTACCGTCAACATTTCATTGCCTTACGACGGAATCAAAAACTGGGGTTACACTATTTTGGTCCTTTCCAAATCATTGCCAAGATTGGTCATGTTGCCTATTGTCGCTACTGCGAAAAAAAGAGGCCGGCAATGACTAACAGAGTTGCCACCTATCGTTATTTATCCCAAAGAGAGGGAAAGGAAACGATCGGAAAAAACCTAACGAAAACGGGAAAAAACGAGGTCATCGCAACCAAGTCCTAGGCTCGGGAGTCGGTTACGCAAGGGGAAGGTATGAGCACCCCTCACGTCCGTCGTACTCGACGGGATCCACGCATGTGTTGTCTAGCTAAAAGGGTGTGTAAACTATCTACGCTAAATGCTTATGGACAAAAGAGAAAGAAAAAGAACTGACTCGACAGAGCATCGCCGCTCTGTGCCTACGTACTCCTTCGTGCAATGGGAAAGTCAGAGTCAACGTAGTTCGCCTAAATACGGTCAAAGAAGGGGGGAAGGTTGCTCGCCAAGACATCGCGTCTTGTGCCTACGTACTTTCGTATGGTACGAAAGATCAGAGCAAACGTAGTTCGGGCTTATGAGAACACAGGCTGTTCAGAAGTTTTACCTGAGTAGGGTTAACAGACAGTTCTAGCAGTTGGTGTATGCAGCTCGACCTTTGGAGACTTAGGCGTTACGGTTTGCGATAAGACTGAGAGTTGACAACACTCTTGTTTATGAAAAGAGTTTCCTGATTAAGACCCCAAGGGGTGAAAAAAAGTTTGAGATGTTTTTGTGTTTTTTAAGGAAGAAGTGTTTTGAACTTGGTTTGTAACTCATGTTGCACTAAAGACTATGATTTAGGAGCGAATGCTTCGTATATCGTCCGAAGGACATACACTAACATTCTAGATAATTGAGAGGCAACCACCCAATCATCATTTCCCAAATGGCTTAAGGCTCGTAGCGTGTAACAATTGTCAAGCTTTATTAGGTGGATTGAAGTTGTTTGAATATGAGAAGAGAAAGAGGCCAACTAAGGGGGACTAGTCCAAACCCTAAAAGTTGTCATGCAAGATGCACCAATAGTTGAGTTTGAAAGGGGACTACCTAATGTTGTCATGCATGGTTAGAACCCTAATGTCTATCATAACCTCTCTTGAACAAGAGAGGTTAGAAATCCTAAGGGAAGGAAGACAAAAGAAGAAGAAACAATAATAAGAAACAATGCAAATGAAGAATGCAAACACAAATGCAACAAGGAAGACAAAGATGCAATGCAAGTGAGGGAGGAAATATGTGTGGGGCTGGAACCTTCACAAGCGCATCTCAACCTCAAGCCATGGTATGAACAAGTGCAAGAGAAAAGGAGAATAAGATGCATAAAACACAAGTAACAAAAACTATGAGAAAAAGTCCTCATGGATTCATTACTTTAGGCAAGCTTCAGGTTCCTCCTCAGGAGGAACCAAGCAACCTTAAGTAGTATTCCAAGGTCATAGGACAGAATGGGGATGAGGAGAAGAGATCTCAAAAGTTAAAGCAAAACATCATAAGCAAATGCAAACAACAACATCAAAGAATGCAAGCAAACACCACTTATGGAAACACAATATGCAAACATGAAAGTATGAGATCAAATGAACAACTTATGCACAAGGTAAAGACTTATTAATTGGCACACAAGACCTATAACAAGCCCCTGACATGAAACAATCAAGATAAGGTTCATCAATAATGCACAACCAAGCTTTTGGAAGCAAAACAAAACAAGTACACCAGCAAAGATGCATAGACATGAAGCAACTTGCAAAATACATGAAAAATGATTAAAAAAAATGCATCTAAAAATTCAATATAAAATATCAAAGGACCCCCAAGGTGTTAGGAACCAGGGGTCAAAAGGGGATATTGAAAATTAAAAGGAAAGTGCCTCAACAGAAGGCAAACACCAAGAGTGTCCTAAACTAAGGAAGAATTGGAGAGGGAACAAAAAGCAATTCAAACCACATGGAAACAGCACTTAAAAATCATGAAAAAAATATACAAAGATCAATCAACATGTTAACACAATTCTCAAAAAAAATCATGCAAAAATGAGGAATTTAAACATGGAAATAAAATCAAGAAAGAACAAAACCACAATTTAAATCAAATAAAACAGCCCCAATATGTAATTTGTTTTTTAATTGAAAATAAAGTCAAAAAATAAAATAAAAATTTCCAGAAAAAACTAGGCATCTTAAAGTTTATGAAAATTATTTTTGGTGAATTTTTAAACTATTAGAGCTATTTTATTTGAATTAAAATGAGAATTGCACAAAACAAAAAAAATAAAATAAAATTACAATTAAATACAAAAGATGTGGTATGAATAGCAAGCATACATAGTGTGAAACACGGATGGGCCCAAGCTAGGGGGGCGAACAGCAATTTGCGAAAGGCCCAATGAGAAAGGAAAAATAATAAAAATCTGAGTGAACATAATGAGGTTGGTTTGACTAGGTGTATGGTGGAAATCATCACAGACCGCATGATCAAGATTAAAGTAAACCAATTTGGTGGCTCACAAAGAGCCACCTCAATTAATGAATTAGAGTATTATTCATGTGCATACAAGCTGAAGAAGGAACACGTAGGGTGTAATTGGAACCACGCGATCAGAAAAGTCACGATCGGACGGACGACCGAGTGCCACGTCACTCGTCTTCTACCTTGGACTCACTGGTCGCCAGAAAGTTGCGCCGGTCATCCCCTCTATCACTCCGGCCGCCGTGATTTCCTACCCCCACCGTAGCTCCGTCAAAACTCCACCCTTTTCCACAAACTTTAGATGAAAATTCATCTACTCGCCGCGAGGATCATGAATCCAACCTCTATTTCCATTAATTCTCAGCAACAACTCCAGAAATCAAACAACAAGCAAAACGTGCAAAAAAATAAAGTTCACCAAAACACAAATTAAATGGTCCAAACATCATCTACATGTTGCAAGGAGTAAGAGTCCATGAAAATTAAAGCAAAACAACATGAAAATTCATCAAAACGAAACAACACAACTTGGTGCTCATAAAATCAAACATCATAAACTCAAGCAAAAATAATCCAGAAATGATCTATGCAACTCAAGGGTTCAAATGCGACGAAAATGGTGAAAAACTATGGCATATTAAGAGTCTAAGGTTGAAAAAACGTTTACCTAGTGGAAAGCCTCCACTGGGCCTTGAAACTGTGATGAAGCTTAATGAAAAACGCCTAGAATCACTCCATGAACTCCAATTGAGGTGTTTGAAGGTTTGATTTGGTTTGAAAG
The DNA here is from genome assembly GCA_963859935.3 of Lathyrus sativus. NCBI lineage: Eukaryota > Viridiplantae > Streptophyta > Magnoliopsida > Fabales > Fabaceae > Lathyrus > Lathyrus sativus. The sequence continues at coordinate 474,269,001 of OZ012738.1, forward strand.
GGGTTGAATCTGAGAATTTGTTTTTGAGTTTTTCACCACTTTTTCAAAATGTGTAATGGCTGTTCATGCACGAAAATGACCTAGCTCTACTCATATTCTCATCTAGAATACTTATATGATGGGTTTATGGTCAAATGGGGCTTTAATTCAAGCTAAACAACCCATTTCAAAATTTCACATTTCGACACTTTTTCAAAATGCCATACACGTTTTTACCACTACACCAGCTGGTTTTTCAATCCAAATCCACTACAAATCAGTTGTATTGATCAAAGGAATGAGATTGGAGGCTTAATTTTGATCCTATGGTTGATTTTCATTTTGTTACTTCAAGAGGAAGAAACCATGAAAATGGCCCATTTTGAGACTTCAAATTTCCAATGTGAAGATGGAAATGTCTTTGGATTATTATTTGCAATCAAAAAATTCACAAACTTGTCTTGAAAAAGTCTAAAATCCATTAATTCTCAATTTCTCAATTTAAGCCTCCTTTATGAAAAATTCAAACCCCAAATTCTTAATCCAAGCCCCCACCATGACAAGAGATGACTTGGTAGTGCAAATGGCCCCATTTTAAGCAAGTTTCATGATGAAAAGATTTCCATTTGAAGCACTTAAGTTGGTGAAATGGACCTATAATTTTATGACCTGTAATCTTACTTTCCCAAAATACCCCTGACTTGTAAACCTCATAACTTGAGTTCTACAAATCAGATGAAAGACTTCTAGTACAATTTGGAAAGCTAAGATCAAGACCTACAACTTTCATGTTGGCCAAAAGTTTAGGAGAAACATCCTTGTAAGTCAAAACTGGCTTGGAAGTTGGTTGACTTTTGTTGACCAAAATCATATCCCTCAGATGACCTGTAACTTGTCTGGATCATAACTTGAGTTCTATAAATCCAATCGAGGACTTCTAGTACTCAAATTAAAGCTAAACACATTATCTATAAGTTCCATGTTAGCCAAAAATTTATATGAGACTTGTATCTTGAGGTAGGTGGTATTGAAGTCAGGCACTAAATAGGGGATTTTACCCTGAGAACCCTAATTTAGTAACTTCTCACACACTTCACCCTTGATGAATTGAACTTGAAATGATGTCTCATATGTATTAACACAACATCCCATGACCGTAGAGACTTTGAATTGAGTTTCTAACTTCTTTAATTACACCGTTGACTGAGGATTTACCAGATGAAAACCCTAACTGCAATACTTTCAACCATGGCTTGTTCCACTTCACACAACCACTTGCATAAGCTCCACAATGACCCTCAAGGCCCTCAATAAGCTTTCTTTACATCTCAATACCCAAAATCATGCATTCACAATATCCTGGTGCTCTTCAGTTGGCCTCCAAGTTAGGAGCTGACCCGCACACATCCATCTATCCTTTCACAATACATTGACCACTTCAAGATGTCCTGATGACCATTCAAGCTTGAGTAACAACCCCTTGCTTAGGTTCAACCCTCTGAGAAGACTCCTCTTGAGGTGCACAAACTTCTTGATCCCCTGTTCAATGCAACATGCTATGCAATGTGAATGCTAGAACAAAATGAAATGAAATGAAACATAAACCAAGTTAAGAAAAGGTTGAGAAAATTTTGGGGTGCAACAGCTGCCCCTATTCAAATGACTTGGACCTAAATGAGTGAAAAGCGAACAACTTTCACGCAATCAAGGTAAAAGACGGTTGAATACCAAAGAACCCGGAAATTTGCCAATTGCAAAAAAATCTGAATATAGCAGATTTTATCTCAAAGCCACCCTGTTGGGGAAAGAGAATACAAACGTCAAAAACCGGCGCCATGGTCTGGATACCACACTGGAAAAAAGTAACAATCCAAGTTACCGGAGTCTGGATACTCCACAGAAATCAAAGCCTGAATACTCAAAACATAACTCTGAGTCTAGATACTCAATAAACGGAGTCTGATTGCTCAAAGAAACAAGTCTGAGTCTAGATACTCAAAGATTAGAGCCTGGATGCTCGATAAACACAAAACTAGAGCCTGGATGCTCAATAAACGGAGAACTGGAGCCTGGATGCTCAGTAATAAATCTGAGTCTGGATACTCAATATCTGGAGCCTGGATGCTCGATGAATTGGAGCCTGGATGCTCAAAGAACACATCTGAGTCTGGATACTCAATAGCCTGAGCCTGGATGCTCAATGCAATCTGAGCCTGGATGCTCTATGCAAATAACCTGATTCTGGATACTCGGTTAACCTGAGCCTGGATGCTCGATAATAATTCTGAGTCTGGATACTCAAAAACCTGAGCCTGGATGCTCAATAATAATTCTGAGCCTGAATGCCCTATGCAAATAACCTGATTCTGGATACTCGGTTAATAAATATGAGTCTGGATACTCAATGAATAAACTTGAGTCTGAATACTCAAAAAATGGAGCCTGGACGCTTGATGCAATCTGAGCTTGGATGCTCTATGCGAATAGAAATATATTATCAGGATATGGATATCCTACGAGTTCAAGTCAAACGACGTTGCTGGGAAACAAAATTAGTCGTGGTCTGGATACCACATAGGCTAAGAAAACATTATGTGCCAAGGTCTGGATACCGCACGACGATAGGAGATAACACAATTACTGCAATCTGGATATCACAGAGCATCAAATAAACTACCATGGTCTAGATACCATAACTGCCATCACCGAAGTCTGGATACTCAACGGAGAAGGTACAAACAAGATTCATCAAGGTCTAGACACCCAACTAACTTTACTGGAGTTCAGGTACTCAACAGAGAAAACATAATAAAACGAGCATACGCCATGGTCTGGATACCATAAGGCACAAACACACTTGCTGTGATCTGGATATCACAAAGGAATTTGACCGGAGTCTGGATACTCAACAGATCAAGAAAATACCTGTTGGAAAAAATACTGGAGTCTGGATACTCAACGAAAAAAGCAAGATAATATCGGTTACCGTGGTCTGGATACCATCCTTACCGGAGTCTGGATACTTGACAGAAAAAGGGAAACTTCATCAACTGGATATGGGCCGGAGTCTGGATACTCAACGGGGAAAGGAGATCATCATTATACTTATCATGATCCACTCAAATCCGAAGATACTGTTGGGGAATAACATGCGCTAGGGTCTGGATACCACACGGGCTAAGAGAGATCACATGGTCTGGAGACCAAAAGGGAAAATCAAACTCCGAAGAAACACCTGAAACAAAGAGATAACAACCTGGTGTATGTTTCACATGCAAATGTTTGAAAATGGCGTAATGCTCCATACGAAATGGAAATGCTACGCGTTTGGGTAGATGTTATGCACACATGCAGATGCATCGGAACTGAAACAGCAAAGTAAATACCAGAGAAAAAGAAACTATCCTGTCAGGAACGACAAACAACCCTGCAGGAAAAAGCTTACCCATGCCAATAACAATTGGACTTACACCAAAAAGGCCTTGAAAGGCCCACCTACCGGGGATAAAGTTCATACAAGAACAGAAAATCCAAAATCAACCGAGGATGCAGATCACCACCTGCTGAGGTAAATGTCCGGGCTGACCCTCTGGAATACAAAACCTTCTGAAGAACAGATAACTCACCGAGTACTTAAAACAAACAGGCTAAACAGCCTAACCCACCTGATAAAGAACAAAACTTCTATCGGATGTCTCAGTCTGTACTGCTGAAAGTTGAGTTCCTTCAATCAGACTGAGTGAGAGGGAGAAACACCAGGCCACTGCTGGGGGAAACCTGGCACCTATTCTTTGGGGATACACCCGAATCTCAACTCGTTGGGGAGTAAGCACTTGCCCATACTCTGCGGGGGATTAAAAACGCACTGGCCAACTGCCAGGGACATGCTAAACACTGCATGTGACTCTATTGGGATAGAGATGCAACCTCAACTGCTGGAGAACAACACTGTTTGGGGGAAAAGATGAATCCATCCATATTCGTAAACCTTTCCCCAAGGGTAACAACCCTGCAAAAGACAAACAGACAAGACAACCTATACAACAAGACAATCTTGGTCATCGTCTGTGACATTGTTCAATTAATATCAAAGTTTTAGCAATTATCGGCCAAGGCCTGCAAGTTTATGTATGCAAGTTCATCAAAAACATCGGGCGTTTTTCACAAACAAAACAGTAAAAGCATAAAAACAAAGCACACAAAAAAAGTACTGAATAGTATATGTTTATTGATAACGGCCTGTGAATAGGCAAAGTTTTTACAACAGATGCAACTCCTGAAAAGAGGAAGCTGCACAAAAACTATAAGTATGCATAAAAGCAAATACAAAAGTGTACATTTTAAACAAAAAGTACAGCAATGTCGGCAATGTGGTTCAGACGAACACCATGAGCTGATTCCTCTATGACTCGCTTGACCCTGATGCTTTCTCGACGCTTCGTCTTCAGAAGAGATTGATTCGGATAAACGGCCCTCAGGTTCTCCCAATCCACTAAGAAATGAAGTTCATACGCAAACCACAGTCATTTGCTTTTCAATCCCTAACTTTTGCCTGAACCGCCCTTTCGGGTTTTCGATTCACCGGGATACCCATTTTTGCCAAAGTCGCCTTTTCAGGTTTTCAACTTTGCGGGTTTACATCTTTTTTCAATTTTATCCCTAATTTTTGCCCGAACCTCTTTCCTTTTTTATGGTTCGCCGGGATGCCCCATTTTTGCCTAGACTTCTCTTTTTGTGTCCAGCGGGTCTCTTTTAAGCAAAGTATTTTTTAACTGCTTCTGCATTCACAGGGGATGCAAAGTCCTCACCGTCCATGGTGGATAATACCAAGGCTCCTCCAGAGAAAACCTTTCGTACAACAAATGAAACTTCATAGTTGGGAGTCCACTTGCCTCTGTGATCTGATTGTGGTGGGAGAATCTTTTTCAGCACAAGATCGCCCGTCTGAAAGCTTCGAGGGTGCACCTTCTTATCATAAGCTTTCTTCATCTGGCTCTAGTACAAACGACCATATGCGATGGATGCCAACCTCTTTTCGTCCATCAGACTAAGTTGATTCAATCTATTCTTGATCCATTCACCCTCATCAAGTTTTACGTCAACCAAAACCCTTAAAGAAGGAATCTCAACCTCTAGTGGTAGGACAACTTCCATACCGTACACTAGTGAGAAAGGAGTTGCCTCGGTTGATGTGCGTACCGTCGTACGATAACCGTGAAAAGCGAAAGGTAACATTTCATGCCAATCTTTATATGTAACAACCATCTTTTGCACTATCTTTTTAATGTTCTTGTTGGACGCTTCAACAACGCCATTCATCTTTGGCCGATAGGGCGATGAGTTGTGATGTTCAATTCTAAAGCTCTGGCATAGCTCCTTCATCATCTTATTATTCATATTTGAACCATTGTCAGTAATGATTCGCTCGGGAATTCCATATCTGCAGATGATGTCCTTCTTTATGAATCTTGCCACCACTTGCTTGGTCACATTAGCATACAAAGCTGCTTCCACCCACTTGGTAAAGTAATTGATGGCTACCATAATAAAACGATGTCCGTTGGAAGCAGTGAACTCGATCTTCCTAATCATATCAATGCCCCACATGGAAAACGGCCAAGGGGATGACATTACATTCAACGGGCACGGCGGCACATGAATCTTATCAGCATAAATCTGGCATTTATGGCATCTCTTCGCGAATTTGAAATAATTCGACTCCATTGTTAGCAAAAAAATAACCAGCTCGTAGGATCTTTCGAGTCATGGCATGTCCGCCGGCATGCGTGCCAACAGTACCCTCGTGGACTTCTTCCATAAGCAAGCTTGCTTCTTTTTCGTCCACACACCTGAGTAGTACCAGATCATGATTCCTCCTATATAGCACACCATCTGGGTTGAGGTAGAAGTTTCCAGACAATCTCCTAAGAGTTTTCTTATCCTGAGTCGATGCCCCTGGTGGATACTCTTGGTTCTTAAGGAAATTCTGGATGTCATGAAACCACAGTTTACCATCGGGAGCTCCTTCAATAGCAAATATGAAAGCGGGCATGTCGAGGCGTGAGATAACAATCCTTGGCGCTTCATTCCAAAAAATGACCTTGTACATTGAAGACAGTGTAGCCAAAGCGTCTGCCATTTGATTCTCCGCTCTTGGAACATGGTGGAAGTCTATACGGTTGAAAAATGGTAACAGTCTTCTTGCATAATCCTTGTAAGGGATCATATTGGGTTGTCGAGTTTCCCATTCTCCTTCGATCTGATTAACAACTAGCGCTGAATCGCCATATACATCAAGATTCTTGATCCTCAGATCAATAGCTTCTTCCAAACCCATGATACATGCTTCGTACTCGGCCTTATTGTTGGTACAAGGGAAAGTTAATCTGGAAGTGAAAGGGATATGCGTTCCATGGGGAGTTGTGATAATTTCCCCAATTCCGCTACCATACGAATTAACTGCACCATCGAATATCATCTGCCATGGAGATCCCCTCTCTGGTCCTTCAGTGGGCAATGGCTCATCACAATCTTTTGCTTTCAAGTACATAATGTCCTCATCCAGAAATTCAAATCTCATCGGTTGGTAATCATCGCTTGGTTGTTCAGCAAGGTATTCTGACAGAACACTCCCTTTAATGGCTTTCTGGGAAACGTACTGGATGTCGTATTCTGTCAATACCATTTGCCATCTGGCAATCCTTCCAGAAAGTGCCTGCTTTTTAAAGATATATTTAATCGGATCCATCTTCGAAATTAGCATGGTTCTATGATTAAGCATGTACTGTCTTAAATGTTTGGCCGCCCAAGCGAGTGCGCAACACGTCTTTTCAAGCATTGAGTAACGGGACTCACAATCTGTGAACTTTTTACTCAAGTAATAAACTGCATGCTCTTTTCTCCTTGTCTCGTCGTGTTGACCGAGAACACAACCCATATTATTCTCCAGAACCGTTAAATACATGATTAATGGTCTTCTAGCGAATGGGGGTATCAGTATCGGAGGCTCCTGCAAGTACTATTTTATCTTGTCGAATGCTCTTTGACAATTTTCATTCCAGACCACCGCCTGATCTTTCTTTAACAGCTTAAACATTGGTTCACACGTGGCCGTTAGATGAGATATGAACTGAGCGATGTAGTTCAACCTCCCTAAGAAACCACATACCTCTTTTTCAGTCTTCGGTGCTGACATTTCTTGAATAGCTCTTATTTTTGCAGGACCTACCTCGATTCCTTTTCTGCTGACAATAAACCCCAATAGCTTTCCGGACCGAACTCCGAAAGTGCACTTATTTGGATTCAACCTCAATTTGAACTTCCTCAACCTCTCAAACAACTTCAATAGATTGACCAGATGTTCTTCCTCCGTCTGGGACTTCGCGATCATGTCATCAACATAGACCTCGATCTCATGATGAATCATATCATGAAACAAAGTCACCATTGCCCGATGATAAGTTGCCCCTGCGTTTTTCAACCCAAACGGCATTACCTTATAGAAAAATGTTCCCCATGGTGTAATGAATGTTGTCTTCTCCATGTCCTCTGGTGCCATTTTTATCTGATTATAACCGGAGAAGCCATCCATGAAGGAAAACACCGAGAATTGAGTTGTATTGTCAACCAATACGTCAATGTGGGGGAGCGGGAAATCATCCTTTGGGCTCGCCCTATTCAAGTCTCTATAATCAACGCACATTCATACCTTACCATCCTTCTTAGGTACAGGTACAATGTTGGCGACCCATGGAGGGTAGGTTGTCACGGCTAAAAATCCAGCGTCCAACTGCTTTTGAACTTCTTCTTTGATTTTTACCGCCATATCTGGTCTTGTCCTCCTAAGCTTCTGCTTGACGGGTGGACATTCTTCCCGAAGTGGCAATCTATGAACCACAATGTCAGTATCAAGTCCGGGCATATCTTCGTAAGACCAAGCAAAGATGTCACTGTACTCTCGATGCATCTCTATCAACCTTCGCTTGATGTCTTCTTGCAATGCGGCCCCTATCCTGACATTTCTAACAACCTCTTCAGAACCCAAGTTGACGATCTCAATCTCTTCTTCATGACGCAGGATGACCTTTTCTTCTTGTCTTAAAAGTCTAGCCAATTCCTCAGGCAAGTCTTCATCCTCGTCAATCTCTTCTTTAGCTTGGAATACCGGGTTATCAAAGTCGAAGCGAGTTATAGAAGATTCTTGGTCGGTGTTGTTGCGGTGGAAATAGGATCACAAACTATTAATGAGTTTGAATCGCAATTCAATTCACAACCGCTCTTTGATTTATCCGAAGGAAAAGGTCAAAAGAGGGAAAACCTATTTTGCATCGTAAACACAATGCGGGGAAAGATCTAGGGTTCGGGGGTTGGTTAAATTTTTAGGGAAGGTATTAGCACCCTAAACTTCTGTAGTACTCTACAGGAACCTTTTGTTCGAATGTTTACTATTTGCTTTATTTATTTGCTTAAGGTATATGTACAAAGGATTAAAAGTGAGAAAAGAGACCTAAGGGGTTAATTCTAAGTTTACTCGGCAAGACATCGCATCTTGTGCCTACGTATCCTTACGGGAGTGGAATCAGAGTAATCGTAGTTCCCCTCAAAATGGAGATTAGAGACTTCTTGACTGTGGCCAAGGTCTCAAGGGGAATAAACGTATCTTAGGGACACGCTTACGCGGAGTGTAGGAACTCCAAATTTCTACGTTGAATTGTTAAGTTGTAATTAGGGTTAAATTAGGTTAGGGATTCCGCGGCGGGAAACCCTAAAGTGAGCGCGGCGGCTCTTTGACCTAATGCTAGGGGTAAAATTGTAATTTTGTCTGTGGCGAGACATTTATGGAAAATTAGGGTTTGTAAGGTGAAAGGGTTTGAAGTTGAGGACTATTGGCGCGGCGACCAAAAGCTAGACCTAACCTTCGGATGTGTGTAGTGTGAATAATTGATGAATGTGTGAGAAATTGAATCATGCAAACAGCAAAATTTTAAAAGCAGAAACGTAAACGCGATTATTGGTTCGCGAGGTTACAACCGAGAAGCAGTTACAATAATGATGAAACTTAAATAAAACACAATGTAATAAGCTGCAAAATGAACACACGCGTTAATGGGCAAAGTCAGACAGTAAGTGGACAAGAGTGCAATGTTGAAGGTTTTTTTGTTGTTTTTTAAAGAAAAGGTGTTAATTGAATTTGTAAAAAAGAAAGAGTACTGTTAATTAAAAAATATTTTAAATTTAATCTAAAAAAAGTTTTAATTTATATTTTTTTTAAAAAAAATTTGAGTTATTTATTTAGAAAAAGGTTTTTTAATTTTATGAAAAGAAAGTTTTTTTAATTTTATTATATGAAAAAACAATTTTAATACTTAATTTTTAATTAACTAAATATATAAAAAAAAGAAATAAAAGGGTTTTAAAAACAATTTTTTAAAAAACAAAAACAAAAGAGGTTGGGCCGGTAATCACCTCCGGACCCAACCCGGTTGGTGAGTAACAAAAAAAAAAATTAGGGTTTGTGAACCCTATTATCCTTCACGACACAGTTCTTCTCGTTTCGTTTCTCGTTTCTCTTGTCTCCGCCATGTGTTCCTTCATATCTTCTTCTCCACACTTAAAGAACAAAAAAACCCTGTTAATATGCTGATAACGGAATGAAAGCTTACGGTGGGTTCTCAATCGGTGATAAACGGAGGCGATGATGGTGAACTGAGCTTTCGGGGAAGGTATTTGCTCGTCGTGGCTTTAAACGGCGCCGGTGAATCCTCTCCACTCGGGTTGCTTTGTTTCGATCTCTCTCCCTCTCGCGGCCACTAGCCCGTTAGGGTTTTGTTCGTGCTTTGTCCGTTTAGGGTTTTCGCGATTGGTCCGTTTAGGGTTTTCGCGATTGGTCCGTTCTCTCCGTCTAGGTTTTCGAACCTTAGCCCCTTTCTCTCTCGCGGCCACTAGCGTTTTGTGTTCTTCGCCGTTTTCGTCTAGGGTTTCAACGAGGTGATCTCACCCCTTTTTATATCTCTCTGATTTTCTCTTTTGGGCTTTTTGTGGGTTCTGGATTTTCACGTTACTGATATGATTGATTCGCGATGATTGGCTTTTTCATGATTGGATTCGGTTGATTTGATTTTATTTCCAGATTTGTTTAGATCTTTTCTTTCCTTTTCCAGGTCTGCTCGAAGGGCTTTGTGAGATGGATTGATTCCTTTCTGATTTGGTTATCCGTGTTCAATTTGGCTGGTCCTTACTTTGGATTGACTGAATTAGTTTCCAATGTGGATATCCACTTGTCGAGACTTGATGAATCGATATCTATGGTTCTTCGCGAACTTGCCTCATTTAGTTTAACCATTGATTGGGATTCACTTTATTTTCCTCTTTTTCTTTCAGAACAGGTATGGATGCTGATGCTTTGGTTGAGTCAAAGTTGCCGAGAAGGGGTATACGGCGATGATGACGATGTTCTGAGCCTGATGAGGGAATCTATGATACCGTGGTTGCCTTTGACAGTTGCTTTTGATAATCTCTGCTGTGTTCTTTGCTTGTTTGAATTTGGTTCAGAGTCACGGTTTCTGGGCTTATGAACTGATATGGTTTGGATACGGGTTTTGTTTTGTGGTTTATCAGATGTGTATTTGTTACGCTTCCATTTGAATTGCCTTGTGATAGTCTGATTTGTCTTTTTTTTCTGATATAGGTCCAACTGAGGTTTGATCATCCACTTTAATGTCAGGTTCGCTGCTTGTATCCAACTGCGAAGTTTGAACTCTATTTCTTGATTCTTCCAATTTCTGATGCGGAACTGAATTGGATATCGTTCAGTATCCTTGGCATCGGGCTGTGATGTTCTGAACTGAGCCCTTATGCTTGGCGCTTTACTTCACGAAGCTTGTAGCGATTTGAGGTAGTTTGGCCGTGGGATCTTACTGAGCTATGGCCTGGTTCTGATTGTTTGTTGAATCACACTTAGTCTCCTATTTTTGATTGACTTGAACTTAATTTTCTTGCACTTGTTGTTCTGGTTCAGTGGTTCATGAATGATTGGACTTGGTCCCTCCTTTTTTATGAACATGGGCTTTATACTTTATGAATTGAACTGTCCATTCAAGTTTATGCAGCTTGTGACTCGTTTTTGGCTTTGAGTTCTGTTACGAACTTTGGGGAATGTTGATGTTGTTTGACGCTTGTGTTTTAGGTATTGGGAAATTTCGAGAAACGCGGTTCAGACCTACCGACATATGGGTCTGAATCCAAATTGGCTATGATGTTTCCGAACTGAGCCTATGTTTTGGATTGCCATAGCACTGAGCTGATTCTTTTTTGTGATCTTGACGGTGCTTCGGACTTTCGGAACCAGTTTCGGATTTGGACTTGATTCTTCTGCTATGGACTGGTGTAGCCTGCCTCTTGGTAGCAGTTTGTGATCCAGTTGGTTTCTAACCTGTTTTTTTCTGATAAGGATTAGTAGCAGCTTTTACTTTCTGTTCATATTTGGGATTTGACTTTCATGAACTCACTTATGTGGTTCAGAGTTGATGCAGTTTCGGAATATCTTTTGTTATGCCAACTTCTGATACTGTTTGATTCCTTTTGGCAGATGCTGTGAATGCGCTGGTTTCATGGATTGTTCGGTTATCCGTTTGTGGAAGTTGAGCTCGAATTCAGTTCTTTTATTTTTTGATACCAAGTTGCCTCGTTTATAAAACTGAACTGAATTGTTCTTGCAATTGAAACATATCCGGATTATGATTAGTTCGACTTTACAAATCCAATTTCGGCATATGACCCTTTTCGGCAAATCATTTCGGTCCCCATTTCATTTTACTCTTCATCTCTCGGTTGCCCCTTAGATAAGAACAGATGTTACCTGATCTGACGCTAATGGCGCGGATCGGTAACGGGGGTAGGACGCAGCTTCGGTTGTGCCACTCCCGGCACTCAGTGATGACGCTGTTCTGAGAGTGTCGAAGACAACTTCTAACCCTTTCCTGCTTCTGTCTTGTTTCTTTTTGATTATGCAGGTTAATCGGAGAATTTCGTGGAGCACTCAAGGAAAAATCAAATGAAGAACCCAACGAGTTTTTTTTTTAGGACTTAGGACCTTTAGAGTAGGTATTCAATGAAACTTCTTGTAAAATGAATATGAGTATTCATGAATGAAATTCAAAGGTTATTCATCTCTGTAAATTAAGTACTTATGAAATAAAATTCAACTAATACTTATTTACTTCTCAATTGAAATCTCAAATACTTATGAATACCAAATTTTGAAATTGTCCATATTTACTTCTTAGTTGTAAATTATAAATATTTATGAATAAAAAATCCACAAATATTTGAATTCACTTCCTAATGGTAAAGTATAGACATTCGTGAATGATATTCACAAATATTAAACTTCCACTTCCCTTTCCGTATTAGACAGTATTATGAACGATACTTTGACCATTTTAACCGCAACCTGATTTACTCCAAATAAATTCAAAATAATCCCACTTATTGTATGTCCGAAATGCTTTATTGATGAACACAAAAAACAGCTCAAACAGTCTTAGAACGAAACATGGGCAACTGATGGCCCACATTCGAATATGTTTCTGACCAATTTTCCAGTAATAATGACGCCATGATATAATCGAACCATGCCTCAGAAATAGTGTCTCAAGAGTCTCAAAGCTTAGTAACAGCCCGTCTTCAAAGGATTAACGGAATCCACGTAAAATGACCAAAGTACCTCTGGAACCAATCCTGCAAAACAAACACCTCCATGACTTGATAGTGGTTAGCAGATGCGCAGATGAGATGTTATGCGAAATGACTGACTAAATGTAAGGGTAAAATTTGGGGTATTACAGTTGCCCCTATTTAAATAACTACACCAAATGATTTGAGCGACGGAGACTCGAGGAATCATGGTGGAGGGATTTAAATATAGATAACCGAAAATTTTGCCCTTATATGTGGCGATATGCAATGCTATGTGTTGCACCCCAAAATTTGCCCTCACAATACAAGACTTTGTGTTCCAAGAAGGTTCACAAGGTTCACAAAATTCATAATTGGTCAGAAGAGTTGACAATTCCCTCAGACAATGCACCTCCTAAGCAGTGCATCCAAAACTAGGGTTTTGACTTTAATCAGGCTAAATGGACTTCCAAGACTTCAAGTGAGCTTCATAACATCTTATATGTGTATAAGAACCCCCATGTCAAGTTTCAAGACTTTTCTCAAAAGTTTGCTCAGTCAGATGATCAGATAAGTCAAAAGCAGTCAATGCAGTTAAAAGGTCAAACTGAGGTCAACTGTGGTCAAACCAAAGTCAAACTTCATGATTTTTTTTTGCCAACATCAAAGAGAGGTAAATATCATATGGCATGCACTTTTTTTTCTAAAAAGTAAAAATGGCACAATTGGCAGGAGGACATGTGTAAGGAGTTATGAGTGTGAGAGGTTGAGAGTTCGAATCTCACCTTTGGCACTTTTTGTTGTTTTTATTATTTTTACTCTAAATTTTTCTATCTTTCATTAAAAAAAATAACAAAAATAATTTTTTATTATTATTTAATTATTATTTTCGTATTTTAATTAAATCATTTTTTAAAATATTATTTTTTTCACTTTTTTCTAAATTATTCATAAAAATATCCAAAAAATCATAAAATAAAAAAATATTGAAAAAAATTTTGTTCTTTTTATAATATTTTTTATTTTAGGAATCAATAGGATTATTAGTTTTTATTTTAAGTTTATTTTAATTATTTTAAATTATTTAAATTTTATTTTTTCTTAACTAATTATTTAGTTTGGGCTTTAAAATGGGCTTTAGGGACATTATTGACAATTTGGTGTTAACCCTAATTTGTTCCCTATATATACATGTGTTGCCTTGTTGGAAAAGAGGAGAGAATGAAAAAAACCTAAGAGGAGTGAGTGCCGTTGGCCGTTATTTAGTTTTCTTCTTCATCCATTACTATTGTTTCTTTTTCTTCATCGTTTACCGTTATTTCTTTTCCTTCATCTATTACTGTTATTTCTTTTTCTTCATCTTTTACCGTTATTTCTTTTTCTTCATCTATTACCGTTATTTCTTTTTCTTTATCTATTACTGTTGCGTTTATATATATATAATTTTTAAATTGTTAGAGTTTATATATATAAGATTTTTGATCGAATTATGTCGATACGATGTTTGCACATTTGTGTGCATGACGCGTGACATTTGTGTTAGTTCGATCTGGTTGCGATGATCGCATTTTTTGTGTGAGCAATAATACTATTTTTTGCTTAATTTCTTTTTCTTGGCGATAAATTTTGTTTCGTCCGATTTAGATCTGGTTGCGATGAGCGCATTTCTGCGTTAGCAACATTGTTGGGTTATTTGGCACATTTAAAATTCATTATTGCTTTATTATTATTATTATTATTATTATTATTATTATTATTATTATTATTATTATTATTATTATTATCATTATTTATTATTATTATCATTATTATCATTATTATTATTATTGTTATCATTAATTTATTAAAATTTGTTGTAATATAAAAATCTGTTTTTTAAAATAAATAACATTAACATCTTTTTTCCAAATTAATATGAAAACCTAATTTTAATTTTCTATATGATTCTATGTATATATTTATTATAATTCTTGTAAATTTTTGTAAATAAAATTAAACCTTATAAACACTTAATGTAAAATTTTGGTGAATGTGATTATTGATTAGTTAAAATTTGTTTTCATCATAATGTGTAAATATTTTTCTTAATAATTGTTAATATATAATTAGAGATAATTAAATTTTTGTAAATGATTAAGAAATTTATAATTATGTTATATTTAGAACTTTATATTATAGTAATTATTTAATCATTTATGTTTCTAAATAAAAAATCAAATCTTATGATATTTAGAACTTTATATTATAGTAATTATTTAATCATTTATGTTTCTAAATAAAAATCAAATCTTATGATATTTAGAACTTTATATTATAGTAATTATTTAATCATTTATGTTTCTAAATAAAAATCAAATCTTATGTTTAATCACGTTATTAATTAATTATTATTGCTAATCATATTTTGTTGCTTATTATTATTTTGAAATTTCTATCTTATTATTTTTTCTAACTTTGTCTATTTTTCTCATTATTATTGTTTCAACTAATTATTTTCACTAACTTTATATTTATACTAACCTTATTTAATTTTTCTTATTATTTACTAACCCTAATATTTTATTTGCTTATTTGTTATTTTTTTTATTTATTATAATTTTGTAATTGCCTCTTGGATGTAAATTGTAATTACTTAATTATTATTGTCATTATGGTTAGTAATTAGGGAGTGCTAATATGTATGATATTTAAAAAAATAAATTAGATCATTTTAATATAAGATAATTAAATTAAACATTTCACACACGTAAGTCGATTTTAATCGCCGTCTCACTTCTTAAGGATATCCCTCAAGTTGCCTATGAATACTGGTTAAGTGGGGTGTATAAAGCAAGTCCCTCAAAAAGAAAATCATCAAAGTCCCTTATGGTTGCCTTTACGAATCGAGTCCCTTTCGAAAAATGATGATAGTCCCTCTAGTTTGCTTATTACACCCCACAATGGCCTTCAAAAATCCAATTGTCCCTCACATGTCCCTTAACATCCAAAGTAAGGACTACCTACTCCATTATAGTAGGGATAGTCTTACTAAGGAAAGGATAAAGAATAAGAAAGACCTTTAAACATTAGGGTAGGTTACTCCTAGGTGCTTGCTCACTTCAAAACTGTTTCACACTTAAACAAATTTTCAACAAGTTTTCAAACAAGTTCTTAACACATCCTTACATGGATTATTTATTAACTATTCTGAAAATTTTCTATTCACACACTACACTTTCAAAACAATTCAAAAGTGAGCTTAAGTACCTAAGAGCCCATGGATAACCATGGATGAAAAGGGTGTTAACACCTTCCCTTTTCATAACCTACCCTCCGGACCCAAAATATTCTCTAAGGTCTTTCCTGTTCTTTTATAACCTTTCCTTATGGATAAAATAAAAGTCGGTGGCGACTCTTGCTATCCGCAACATTGTTTAAAGTCAGTTCTCCCACCGTGTTACACTATGGACCAAGCGAGAACAAGCTAATGTAGACGGTGCCGTGAATATGATGTGATGTGTATGCTGGAATGATGAATGCGAAAATGTTGACGAATATGACGACACAGGGACAGACGCTACGAGAAGAACACACCGGGGGAAAACGACGCGCTGGGACACAGTACAACACTGGGGAATTCTAAATGATGGTCAACTGGTGCGAACACGACCAATTGTTATTTTTAGAACGGGGACGAGATTCTCAAATGGAGATGGCACCTATGAGACGGCCTCCACTGGGGAATCTAAAAGTAAAACTGGATCATGTACGATTGCAAGTTCGATCACAGAATGCTGGAGCATTGAGCAAAGAATAACATCCAAGCTTCTGTAACCTATCCCTCGTGACAGGATCAAACGGACTTTTCGGAAATCCGTATCAAATATAAGGGTAAAGACCGGCTGCATGCCAAAATAAATGGACTTTAAGAATAAGATCCTTAAATGGAGATGGCACCTATGAGATGACCTCCACTTGGGAATTTCTAATAATAACTGGATCCACACGGTTGCAAGATTGATTACAGAACGCTGGAGCATTGAGCAAAGAATAACATCCAAGCTTCTATAAACTATCCTTCGTGGTAAGATCGGACGGACTTTTCGGAAATCCGTATCAAATATACAGGGTAAAGACCGGCTGCATGCCAAAATAAATGGACTTTAAGAATAAGATCCTTAAATGGAGATGGCACCTATGAGATGACCTCCACTTGGGAATGTCTAATAATAACTGGATCCACACGGTTGCAAGATCGATTACAGAACGCTGGAGCATTGAGCAAAGAATAACATCCAAGCTTCTATAAACTATCCTTCATGGTAAGATCGGACGGACTTTTCGGAAATCCGTATCAAATATACAAGGTAAAGACCGACTGTATGCCAAAATAAATGGACTTTAATGGGAAATGCCCTGATAAGCTTCTCGAGGGAGAACTGTCACTTATCGTTGGAAGGGAATTACATGCCAAAATGGATAAGCACTCAAATAAAGAGGCTGCTGCTTATCTGATATATAAATCTTCTCATATTTAAGGTTGGCGCCTGGAATACGATTCTGATTCTTCTTTTACTAAAGGGTGAACGAACTTCTTCATACTTCAAGATCGTGCTCTCCTGAATATGATTCCGCTCCTTCTTTTACTAAAGGGTAAATGAACTTCTTCATACTTCAAGATCGTGCTCTCCTGAATATGATTCCGCTCCTTCTTTTACTAAAGGGTAAATGAACTTCTTCATACTTCAAGATCGTGCTCTCCTGAATATGATTCCGCTCCTTCTTTTACTAAAGGGTAAATGAACTTCTTCATACTTCAAGATCGTGCTCTCCTGAATATGATTCCGCTCCTTCTTTTACTAAAGGGTAAATGAACTTCTTCATACTTCAAGATCGTGCTCTCCTGAATATGATTCCGCTCAAACCTCCCCGTACTTCAAGATCGTGCTCTCCTGAATACGATTCGGTTCAAACCTCCCCGTACTTCAAGACGACTAGGAAAATAGAAGCCCAACTTCTCAATGGAGATGGCCATTAGCTGCGAGTCATAACGAAGATAGGATCAGCTTCTTAGGCGAGAAACGTCGCTTATTTGCAAGAGTGGCAATACTAAGCTTCTCATGTAAGAACTGCTTGCAGAGGTGATAACAGAGGATGATAAGCTTCTCAGGCGAGAACAGGTGTTGATCGATGATAAGCTTCTCAGGTGAGAACGGGTGCGTATCTGGTTGTGTAAGGTTGTCATATCGATAGGCTTCTCAGGCGAGAAATGTCGCATACCGATGCTGTAAGATGTAGGATTGTTATATCGATAGGCTTCTCCAGCGAGAGCAGATGCATACCGATGTTATAGGATGTACTGATAGATTTTCCAGGCGTGAACTGGCGTGTATCTGTAAAGGATTGTGTTTGAAAGATAGTGCAAAATAAATACACATCCGGGTATAGTGGTAAACTTCTCGGGCGAGAACAGTCGCGCATCTGTCATGGTATGGTGAAAATCTTTAGGTGGTGCAAAATAAATGCACGTCCGGTTGGGCTCGACGACCGACAATACTGAGATTCAATCTAGGATCGAGCTAGAAAGAAGACTGGTAATCAAGACTCCATCGAGGGAATGATCTCGAAGGTTAAATATCTTATCCTGGCGAGGAAAGATAGCGGAAGCAACCGTCATCCACAAGGATCGAGCTCTGTGGGGAAACTGGAAACAAGTAAGTATTTAATGCTTATGGCTGACAATCTATTTGAAGAGAATGGACAAACCCAGTTACTCGGCGGTAACAACCAATGGTGGCGAAACATAATGAACCTGTGAATGCTAACGCATATGTTAATGTATATGTTAATGTGAATGTATGTTAATGTCTATGTAGTTAGGATGTTATGAAATGAGTATGTAATGAGTATGCGAAATGAGTATGTAATGAGTATGCGAAATGAGTATGTAATGAGTATGAGTATATGAAGTAGGCATGTGATGCTTATGCCCCTGCGTATGCTGACGAAACTGACTATAGACGGGACAAGAGATGAAATAAACATCTCGACGGAGATACCCTGCATTCTCTGCAACCAATACGTCAATCATGAGTGAAAAGGATCAATGGTAGAACCAAATCTAGTTTTAAAGTTCTGAATTCTCTGGGGAGAAGGTAATCTGCTTGGGTGCGCAGTATCACGTCTTCACATGGGGAGAAGAAAACCTGAGGGACACTTCCGAGTTACCCAAGAAAAAGTTGTCAGCTTATAGTCTCTCTGGGGACTGTGATGAGGCAATAGTTTAGGAGTCGGTTGCAACACTGAGGTTTACTGGGGAATGAAGGCCGCTGTGAGTAAAATCCCTCGGGTGCACGAAGAAAAGTTGTGAAACCCCATGGTTTTGATCTTGAAAGACCTTATAGTAGTCGCCATTTGTTTCTTCAAAAAAACACGGTGCCCCAGGATACTTGTGTTGTGAGGTAGGGTCATCTCAAGAGGATTTTATAGAGAACACGGAGTCTGGTTGCCCCACTGTTTTCAAACTCTTTGAGAGATGCATCAGGTCTGGCACAAATGTTACGACGAAATCTTTGAGAAACAGCTCTTAAGAATGTCAGCCTCGCGTTGGTAAGCGAACTGGGGAACTGCCTGCCCCTGTCTAGCAGGATCTTCAAGTTCCACGGATTATGTTCATATGTAAATCTCTAAGATATCAAGCAAAGTCATCATGCCTGAAATGCCTATCCTGAGCTTGTCAATGTACACATATATTTGTCTTGAATTTTTGTTTTGAAAAAGATATCGCAATAACTTGTGACCGAAATCACTAGTCGGGATATAAGTTTTAATTATAATGCCAACATGAAATTTTTTCTGAGCATAGCTCGTAGTTGTCAGGAAACGTGATCTTGTCGAGTATGCTTTCAACCGAAGTCCTACTTCAATTAGGTCTTTTAAAGGTTGTATCGTGGCTCGGTTCACAGTTTAAGAAACAAAAGATATAGGCTCAAAGTTATATTTGTACCCACCCATTCTTCGTGATGTTCTCCAATCCTAGTTCAGTTAATCGGATACGAACGCTCATATCTCAAGCGGATTTGCTATGGTCGAGAACTTATCAAGGCTTTGGACATGGCAGTCACTCACCTATTTCTGATGGCAATTGGTCACACGACTTTGTTCTTTATAGGGATCCTACAAAAAACTACTGGTTTGTTGTTCTTATTCCCTAACTTTTGCCTGGACAACATCTTTTGATTTGCCTTTGGAGTCCAACGGGATGCCCCAGTTTTGCCTAAGTCCCCTTCATAGGTTTTGACTTAGCGGGCTCTTATTTTTTTGAATATTCTTTTATGCACAAGTCGTGTGACTCTTTTGAAAGGCTCGTGACTGCCCCACTCCTTAGGTAACCGAGGGATAGTCATTGTATTGGACTTCTTAAGATGCTAAGGATAAATTCTCGAAGGTTTGCTCTTCCCTTTTTTAGAGTCTAAGTGCTCGATCGGTTTAACTGAAACCTACCCTGCCCCAGGTTAAGATGAGGGTTCTTAAAAAAAAAACTCCTACTTCAAGGCTCAAAGAGGTTAACGAGGGATCAACATCCTTATATCTCCAGTGTTTGGGATTTGAAACAATGCCTTACATCATCAGCGGGTTTCAATCGAAAGCATACGACAAGAAATCTACCGTTTTGGGTTCGTCATCCTCCTCCCAATTCTCCATCAGAACAAGAGATCGGGTAAAGTTGGCATTATAATTTATGAAAAATATATTTTGAATGAGTGAAACGAATGGACTTATTCAAGACAAACATATGCGTTGCATTAATCAAAGATAAACAAGTTTGTACATGCTAAATATGCTTAATCAAAGAGAAATACATATAAATAAACAAATGAACTGTCGGAAAAATCCTTCTAAATGGTTTATGAAATTCAAAAGCAACAGTTTCCTTCGGCGGGGCCTCAATGGAAAGGACGTCGGGGTTACGATCACCGTGAGTCGTCATGGCTTGCCCCAGTTACGCTGGTCACATCTTCAACAGTTTTCAGTCGTTGCTTCAAAATAAATTTCCCAGATTCTTGGTTGATCCCGGTCATATCATCTTGAGGGTTACTGAAATGAAGCGAGATAGGCCTTTGAATAATTACTGGATTCGGCTGATTTGCCGCAAGAGTAGTATGCTTTGCAGAATCCGAACTCGACAAGTGAGGGACCCCGAGAGGAGTCTCGATCTTCATCTGAGCATCGCTAAAAGACAACTTCTTCGTTTCTAGCAAATTTCTGACAACTTTCTTAAGAGCATAGAAATTCTCTAGATCATGGTCGGGCGCACCCTCATGAAATAAACAATGAGCGGCAGCGTTGTAACCTGTAGGTAACGGATTAGGCGGAGGACCCAAAGCACGGGTGGTAATCAGACCTTGTTGTACCAAATGGGGGTATAACTCAGTGAAAGCCATCGGAATTGGGGGACAAGGCTTATACTGACTCTTACGGGGATAAGGAACCTGATCCTGTGATTGCTGGTGAACAGGAGCGTTGGGCACTCATTGACTGTTGACAGGAACTTGCATAGGCGGATAACCGAAAGGTTGTTGATGAACCGGTGCTTGATATACCGGAGCTGACTGCACAGGTTGGTATGTAGGAAACTGCTGATCGAAAGGAGGTGCAACAGTAGCTACATAGGGTTGTTGAGCATATGGAAACGGATACCCTTGAACATAATTCTGCTGATGCTGCCAAGGCTGAGGAGTAGCTGTTCTGCGGTTCTTTGGACGTGCAGGTCCTTTACCCTGGTCGGAGTTAGGAGTTTTGCACTTCGGAGGGGTAGCTCGTCGAACTGGTTGAGCACTAGGAGGCACCACACCGGATTGAAGACCGTGAGGAGGTACATTCTCGACAGTAACAGCTTGTTGAGGTTCCATAACGGTATTAGTAGTCTCAGAAACAACAATAGACTGAGCGTCCACCTTCACACTAAGAGCTCGTAACATCTCCAAAATCTGCCCTACACTTCCTCGAAGATCTTCGAGTTCATGGCTGACACGTTTGATCTCTTGGTTTTGATCTTCCATCCTTTTGAAGGGTCGTATTGATGCAGAGAACTTAGGGTGACAAAACTGGAAGGCGAGAGAACCGAACATGAGAAAACGGAAGACACATGCAATGCAAGAAACATATGATGTTATGATGCAAATGCAAATGAAGATTTCATGGAATTCAAACATTTACGAATGTCGTGGGGTACCAAGGAAATCTTTTTCTTGTTTTTTCCTTTTTATTATTTTTTTATTTATGGTATCCCGGGATATAAATGATGTTTGAATTCCATGAAATACAATGCAATGGGATGTTCTATGGATGCAATGCATGAAAACACACAAAGTCCTAGGTTAAAGGTACGTGAGCGGAGTTAAGGTCTACCCATCCCAAAAGGAGTGTACTATAGGTTAGTTGTACCTGCAGAACAAGGTTCTAAAAAGTGCCCAAAGTCATCAGCCCATCTTTCGGATATTATCAACCTTCCGATTGACTCGGGGGTTAATAATATTCTCAAGAGAACCTCTTTTGAGTGTAGTATCGTGTAGCAACCGTTGTAGGATTACTCCCACATAGCTCTCGCACTACGTCCTAAATAAGGCCAAGGTGGTGTTAAGGTACTACGGTCCTCAATATCACAGACTCCAATCGACCATGGAAAAGGTTTTCACGATTATACTCGTTCAACCGAACCATTTTCGAAAAGGTCTCAACTGAGCGGTGATTCTCGAATCAGCTTGGTCGGGATTCGACTCCCTATAAGCTTCATCGAATATATCCCCATCCTATAATAATGTCACTAGTCCGGGCGTAGGACTTATCTCACAACACAAGGAACAGTCCCCAAATCAGAGCACAAATGCAAATGAACAATAACACAGATAGTAATAAATATGAACAAGTTAGGGATAACCCTCAAAAGTTTAAGGCGTTTTCCCCAGTGAAGTCGCCATTTTCTGTTGCGGTGGAAATAGGATCACAAACTATTAATGAGTTTGAATCGCAATTCAATTCACAACCGCTCTTTGATTTATCCGAAGGAAAAGGTCAAAAGAGGGAAAACCTATTTTGCATCGTAAACACAATGCGGGGAAAGATCTAGGGTTCGGGGGTTGGTTAAATTTAGGGAAGGTATTAGCACCCTAAACTTCTGTAGTACTCTACAGGAACCTTTTGTTCGAATGTTTACTATTTGCTTTATTTATTTGCTTAAGGTATATGTACAAAGGATTAAAAGTGAGAAAAGAGACCTAAGGGGTTAATTCTAAGTTTACTCGGCAAGACATCGCATCTTGTGCCTACGTATCCTTACGGGAGTGGAATCAGAGTAATCGTAGTTCCCCTCAAAAGGGAGATTAGAGACTTCTTGACTGTGGCCAAGGTCTCAAGGGGAATAAACGTATCTTAGGGACACGCTTACGCGGAGTGTAGGAACTCCAAATTTCTACGTTGAATTGTTAAGTTGTAATTAGGGTTAAATTAGGTTAGGGATTCCGCGGCGGGAAACCCTAAAGTGAGCGCGGCGGCTCTTTGACCTAATGCTAGGGGTAAAATTGTAATTTTGTCTGTGGCGAGACATTTATGGAAAATTAGGGTTTGTAAGGTGAAAGGGTTTGAAGTTGAGGACTATTGGCGCGGCGACCAAAAGCTAGACCTAACCTTCGGATGTGTGTAGTGTGAATAATTGATGAATGTGTGAGAAATTGAATCATGCAAACAGCAAAATTTTAAAAGCAGAAACGTAAACGCGATTATTGGTTCGCGAGGTTACAACCGAGAAGCAATTACAATAATGATGAAACTTAAATAAAACACAATGTAATAAGCTGCAAAATGAACACACGCGTTAATGGGCAAAGTCAGACAGTAAGTGGACAAGAGCGCAATGTTGAAGGTTTTTTTGTTGTTTTTTAAAGAAAAGGTGTTAATTGAATTTGTAAAAAAGAAAGAGTAATGTTAATTAAAAAATATTTTAAATTTAATCTAAAAAAAGTTTTAATTTATATTTTTTTAAAAAAAAATTTGAGTTATTTATTTAGAAAAAGGTTTTTTAATTTTATGAAAAGAAAGTTTTTTTAATTTTATTATATGAAAAAACAATTTTAATACTTAATTTTTAATTAACTAAATATATAAAAAAAAAAAGAAATAAAAGGGTTTTAAAAACAATTTTTTAAAAAACAAAAACAAAAGAGGTTGGGCCGGTAATCACCTCCGGACCCAACCCGGTTGGTGAGTAACAAAAAAAACAAAATTAGGGTTTGTGAACCCTATTATCCTTCACGGCGCAGTTCTTCTCGTTTCGTTTCTCGTTTCTCTTGTCTCCGCCATGTGTTCCTTCATATCTTCTTCTCCACACTTAAAGAACAAAAAAACCCTGTTAATATGCTGATAATGGAATGAAAGCTTACAGTGGGTTCTCAATCGGTGATAAACGGAGGCGATGATGGTGAACTGAGCTTTCGGGGAAGGTATTTGCTCGTCGTGGCTTTAAACGGCGCCGGTGAATCCTCTCCACTCAGGTTGCTTTGTTTCGATCTCTCTCCCTCTCGCGGCCACTAGCCCGTTAGGGTTTTGTTCGCGCTTTGTCCGTTTAGGGTTTTCGCGATTGGTCCGTTTAGGGTTTTCGCGATTGGTCCGTTCTCTCCGTCTAGGTTTTCGAACCTTAGCCCCTTTCTCTCTCGCGGCCACTAGTGTTTTATGTTCTTCGCCATTTTCGTCTAGGGTTTCAACGAGGTGATCTCACCCCTTTTTATATCTCTCTGATTTTCTCTTTTGGGCTTTTTGTGGGTTCTGGATTTTCACGTTACTGATATGATTGATTCACGATGATTGGCTTTTTCATGATTGGATTCGGTTGATTTGATTTTATTTCCAGATTTGTTTAGATCTTTTCTTTCCTTTTCCAGGTCTGCTCGAAGGGCTTTGTGAGATGGATTGATTCCTTTCTGATTTGGTTATCCGTGTTCAATTTGGCTGGTCCTTACTTTGGATTGACTGAATTAGTTTCCAATGTGGATATCCACTTGTCGAGACTTGATGAATCGATATCTATGGTTCTTCGCGAACTTGCCTCATTTAGTTTAACCATTGATTGGGATTCACTTTATTTTCCTCTTTTTCTTTCAGAACAGGTATGGATGCTGATGCTTTGGTTGAGTCAAAGTTTCCGAGAAGGGGTATACGGCGATGATGACGATGTTCTGAGCCTGATGAGGGAATCTATGATACCGTGGTTGCCTTTGACAGTTGCTTTTGATAATCTCTGCTGTGTTCTTTGCTTGTTTGAATTTGGTTCAGAGTCACGGTTTCTGGGCTTATGAACTGATATGGTTTGGATACGGGTTTTGTTTTGTGGTTTATCAGATGTGTATTTGTTACGCTTCCATTTGAATTGCCTTGTGATAGTCTGATTTGTCTTTTTTTTCTGATATAGGTCCAACTGAGGTTTGATCATCCACTTTAATGTCAGGTTCGCTGCTTGTATCCAACTGCGAAGTTTGAACTCTATTTCTTGATTCTTCCAATTTCTGATGCGGAACTGAATTGGATATCGTTCAGTATCCTTGGCATCGGGTTGTGATGTTCTGAACTGAGCCCTTATGCTTGGCGCTTTACTTTACGACGCTTGTAGCGATTTGAGGTAGTTTGGCCGTGGGATCTTACTGAGCTCTGGCCTGGTTCTGATTGTTTGTTGAATCACACTTAGTCTCCTATTTTTGATTGACTTGAACTTGATTTTCTTGCACTTGTTGTTCTGGTTCAGTGGTTCATGAATGATTGGACTTGGTCCCTCCTTTTTTATGAACATGGGCTTTATACTTTATGAATTGAACTGTCCATTCAAGTTTATGCAGCTTGTGACTCATTTTTGGCTTTAAGTTCTGTTACGAACTTTGGGGAATGTTGATGTTGTTTGACGCTTGTGTTTTAGGTATTGGGAAATTTCGAGAAACGCGGTTCAGACCTACCGACATCTGGGTCTGAATCCAAATTGGCTATGATGTTTCCGAACTGAGCCTATGTGTTGGATTGCCATAGCACTGAGCTGATTCTTTTTTGTGATCTTGACGGTGCTTCGGACTTTCGGAACCAGTTTCGGATTTGGACTTGATTCTTCTGCTATGGACTGGTGTAGCCTGCCTCTTGGTAGCAGTTTGTGATCCAGTTGGTTTCTAACCTGTTTTTTTCTGATAAGGATTAGTAGCAGCTTTTACTTTCTGTTCATATTTGGGATTTGACTTTCATGAACTCACTTATGTGGTTCAGAGTTGATGCAGTTTCGGAATATCTTTTGTTATGCCAACTTCTGATACTGTTTGATTCCTTTTGGCAGATGCTGTGAATGCGCTGGTTTCATGGATTGTTCGGTTATCCGTTTGTGGAAGTTGAGCTCGAATTCAGTTCTTTTATTTTTTGATACCAAGTTGCCTCGTTTATAAAACTGAACTGAATTGTTCTTGCAATTGAAACATATCCGGATTATGATTAGTTCGACTTTACAAATCCAATTTCGGCATATGACCCTTTTCGGCAAATCATTTCGGTCCCCATTTCATTTTACTCTTCATCTCTCGGTTGCCCCTTAGATAAGAACAGATGTTACCTGATCTGACGCTAATGGCGCGGATCGGTAACGGGGGTAGGACGCAGCTTCGGTTGTGCCACTCCCGGCACTCAGTGATGACGCTGTTCTGAGAGTGTCGAATACAACTTCTAACCCTTTCCTGCTTCTGTCTTGTTTCTTTTTGATTATGCAGGTTAATCGGAGAATTTCGTGGAGCACTCAAGGAAAAATCAAATGAAGAACCCAACGAGTTTTTTTTTTAGGACTTAGGACCTTTAGAGTAGGTATTCAATGAAACTTCTTGTAAAATGAATATGAGTATTCATGAATGAAATTCAAAGGTTATTCATCTCTGTAAATTAAGTACTTATGAAATAAAATTCAACTAATACTTATTTACTTCTCAATTGAAATCTCAAATACTTATGAATACCAAATTTTGAAATTGTCCATATTTACTTCTTAGTTGTAAATTATAAATATTTATGAATAAAAAATCCACAAATATTTGAATTCACTTCCTAATGGTAAAGTATAGACATTCGAGAATGATATTCACAAATATTAAACTTCCACTTCCCTTTCCGTATTAGACAGTATTATGAACGATACTTTGACCATTTTAACCGCAACCTGATTTACTCCAAATAAATTCAAAATAATCCCACTTATTGTATGTCCGAAATGCTTTATTGATGAACACAAAAAACAGCTCAAACAGTCTTAGAACGAAACATGGGCAACTGATGGCCCACATTCGAATATGTTTCTAGCCAATTTTCCAGTAATAATGACGCCCTGATATAATCGAACCATGCCTCAGAAATAGTGTCTCAAGAGTCTCAAAGCTTAGTAACAGCCCGTCTTCAAAGGATTAACGGAATCCACGTAAAATGACCAAAATACCCCTGGAACCAATCCTGCAAAACAAACACCTCCATGACTTGATAGTGGTTAGCAGATGCACAGATGAGATGTTATGCGAAATGACTGACTAAATGTAAGGGTAAAATTTGGGGTATTACAGGTGTCATCTGCAATGATACGAGACCTGCAATGAAAATGGTTAAGTGCTTCAAATGATATGCAAACAAACACATTGCCATTTTATTGTTAAAGATAAAATAAGAAAAACAGAGATCTCAAAATTTGAATGGAAAAACGCCCTTTGATTAATAGATGAAACAATATTCAAACATAAACAAGACAAGCCCTGAAATAACAAACCACTATGCTCTGGGTAGAACATAGGGTCGTACAATAACTGAAAAACAAAGCATTATTGTTCATTGGTCACTTGGACAAATTCCTCGATGGACCAGTTGCATAGACGCTGTCCTGGAAGGCATGGCTTGATCCAAGCATCCATGTCGCAGTCACTATCTCCAGCTTCATCATCTGAAATGGCATTGAGCTGCTCGAAGAAGACACCTCCGCTGGTAAACCTGATCGGCCCCTTGAACTTCGGTGTGCTTTATGAAGAGGATGGGTGGTACCCCATACCGAACTTGTCTTGCTTTTGGGGGATGTCAATCACCTGCCCCCGTCCTTGTGCTGAGCCAGCTTGTACCACTGCCTGCGCTTCTTTGAAAGAAGACATGGCCACCTCAGGCTCCTTTCTCACCACTAACGCCTTATCCTTCAACTGAAAAGTTTCAAACGCTTGACACAAGGTCTCATGAATTTCCCCATCTACCTCAACATACTTGAAAGAAGACAGGTGACTGACCATGATGTCTGTAATACCCCAAATTTTACCCTTATATTTAGTCAGTCATTTCGCATAGCATCTCATCTTTGCATTTGCTAACCACTATCAAGTCATGGAGGTGTTTGTTTTGCAGGATTGGTTCCAGGGGTATTTTGGTCATTTTACGTAAATTCTGCTAATTCCTTGAAGACGGGTTGTTACTAAGTTTTGAGGCATTTGAAGACGCTATTTCTGAGGCATTTATTTATCACCGGGTTTGACTATATCAAGGCGCCAATTCGATGTGTTCGGTATTGAAATCTGTCGGGCCCAACTGGATTTAAAGACCTATTTTATCGCTCATGGTTTATTTCCGGCACACTTCTGTTTCTGTTAATAAGGCACAATTAAATTGGGTATTATTGGATTGTTGCTCTTAGCATTTGGTCAGTGGAATTCAATTACGGGCAATGTTATTGTTGATACTGAATCTGTTGTGATTACGGCGCACATCCGTGTTTGGTTATAAAATTATTAGTTAGCATTTAAAGTTGGAATGCAAGTGAATTTAATTAGGTGATGAGATTAAGACTACAAATGAGACAAGTGCACGAACAAGAATATCATTCGGGAATGTTTATGGTTTATGACTAGGTTAATGAATTTAAATATTTGTGGATTTATTCACAAACGTTTATAATTTTTTAACTAGAAATAAATATAAATAGATTCGAAACTGAGCGATCATGGATATATAAAAGAAGTTTTGGCATTTTTATTTCATAAAGGATATCATTATACAAAAAAAGAATAAATTGTTTCACATTCTGAATCGCTGTAAAATTACAATTACAGATGTTACTGCTATCCTAAAAATCCTAAGTTCTAAACATCCATTAGTGTTCTTCATGATGCTCCCTCGATCTTCTCCGCAAATCTCCGATTAACCTGCACAAAGGGAAACAAGACAAAACAGAAGCAGGAAGGGATTAGAAATTATTTTTGACACTCTCAGAACATCGTCATCATCGAGTGCCAGGAGTGGCACAACCGAAGCTGCGTCCTACCCCCGTTACCGATCCGCGCCATTAGCGTCAGATCAGGTAACATCTGTTCTTATCATACGGGACAGCCGAGAGATAAAAGAGATAAAAGAAGCGGGACTGATTCGTTTTTCCGTATGTGGATTCGTTCATCAAGTTTGGTTTCCAAACTGATACAAGGGTAAAGCAGCACCATCAACTTGGTCATAAACCCGGATGCCGACGGGTGTGAGCCACTCTGTGCTCAAAACTTGTCAACACCTGAAATGCAAGCATCAAAACAGTATCAGAGTTTTCAAAGGAACCCACCACTGACTAAGAACACCTGCATCAGCCCTAAACCAAACAAGAAATTCATAACAGGGAAACTAGTTCAACAAGGGAAAAAACAAGTCAAACAAATCTGTCACGAACAGGAATAACCACAAAACTGCATCAACTCTGAACCACATAAGTGAGTCCGTGAAAGTCAAACAGAAAGCTGCTACTAATCCTTATCAGAAAAAATAAGGTAGAAACCAAACTGCATCAAACAATGTATCAAAAAGTTCAGGAGCATCAGTTAAAGGCGAGTTTCAATTTGATATCACAACCAAAATACCTCAGAAGGTAGCCCGTTCGCAATTCAAACCAGTTCGAATTGCAAGTCACAAAAAACGTGAATAACCACACCGAATCGCATTAGACAACAGCACAAATCATAGCACAAATCATACCAGTCAAGCGAGGCGCATGAAAAGGACAAGGGCTCAGTTAGAGCATCATTGCCCTAAGATCGCAGCCCGGTGCCAAGGATACTGAACAATATCCAATTCAGTTCCGCATCAGAAATTGGAAGAATCAAGAAATAGAGTTCAAACTTCGCAGTTGGATACAAGCAGCGGACCTGACGTTAAAGTAGATGATCAAACCGTAGTTGGACCTATATCAGAAAAAGACAAATCAGATTATCACAAGGCAACTCAAATGGAAGTGTAACAAATACACATCTGATAAACCACAAAGCAAAACCCACATCCAAGCAATATCAGTCATAATCAAGCCCAGAACTCATGTCCTGAACCAAATTCAACAGAACCCAGCAGAGATTATCAAAGGCAACAACAGTATCATAGGATCCCTCATCAGGCTCAGAACATTGTCATCATCGCCGTATACCCTCTTCTCGGCAGCGTTTGACTCGACCAAAGCCGTAGTACCAGCTCTCTCTGAAAGAAGAAGAGGAAAAGAATCCATATCTACAACAAAACCAGAAACCTACATCAGGAGAACCAATTGGAAACCAGTTAACAACAATCCACATCTGTGAAACCAAAACAAATCCAATACGGTTTATCAAATAGATTACCATAGCCAAATCAAAATCCATGTTTGAAAAGGAAAGAATCCAAATCAGTTTCAAAGAAGATATCCAATTAAGTTTGGTCCCAAAACGGATTAAAGCAAGCCCGTTTCTGAAAGCAAATCGAGGCAAGTCCAACTGTGTCAAGTAAATCCCGTTCGAAAGCCAATCTAGTGGATCACAATGGGAAGCAAAGGTTTAGAAAGATTCAAACGAAGTCAGAAAAAGAAACAAAATTCAATCAGTGCATCAGAAAAATGATCAAGCAAAAATCAATCCAAAACGGGCTCAGTCAAAGGATCTCAATCAGAATATCATATCATTTTGTGCAAAACGCTTCCGAAAACGGAAGGTTTTGAGATGAAATCAAAAGGGTAAATAATATCAGAAAAATTAAATCTCAAGGCCCATTCAAAAGAGTATATAATAAGAACAAGTTCACCTGTGTGAGAGGCTGGCGAAAGAGGATCCAAAGACGAAAACGGCGAAGAACACAAAAACCCTAGCGACCGCGAGATCGAAAGAAGAAGAGTTTTCGCCTAAAGCCATCACGAACCGCCATCGATCAAACCCACCAAAAGAAGTCCGCCGGCGCCGTTTCACTCAACGACGGGCAAACATCCGTGGAGGCTCAGATTTGCATCATCATCGCCTCGTTTCACCGAAAGCCACCCACGGGATAAAACGTAAGCGAAAATAACATTGTACCATCATTGTTTAACAGGATTTCGTTTTGGTTTCAGGAGGAGATATCGAGGGAGAGACAAGAACGCGAGAGAAAAAGACGAGCAACGAATGAGAGAAACGGCGCCGCGAAGGAACAATAGGGTTTTGAAACCCTAACTTGTATTTTGTTTTATTACTAACCAACCGGGTTGGGTCCGGGGTGACGACCGGCCCAACCCCTTTTTATTTTTTTGTTTTGTTTTTTTAAATTTTGTTTTTTAAACCTTTTATTTTGATAATTAAAAATTGTTTTTAAAAACCCTTCTTTGCATAAATACTGAATTTGTTTTAAAAAATAAATAAAAACTTTAAAAACCTTTTTACAATAAAATTAAAAAACCTCTTTTCATATAATAAAAATAAAAAACCCTTTTTTAAAATAAAGAACTTAAAAATCCTTTTTTTTTAAAAAAATATATAAATTAAAACTTTCTTTTGAGATTAAATTTAAAATATTTTTCTAATTAACGTTACTCTTTCTTTTTATAGATTCATTTAACATCTCTTTCAAAACAACAAAAAAAAACCTTCAATATTACACTTTTTCTCCTGACTTGTCCAATTACCGTCTAACTTTGCTTATTAACAGTGTTCATCATTTGCAGCTCCTACTGCGTGGTTGGTTTATTTAAATTTCATTACTATATTGTAACTGCTTCTCATCTGTAACTCCGTGAACCCTAATAATCGCGTTTTAATTTCTGCCTTTAAATTTCTGCGTGTATGGTTTTAATTTCTGTCATTATTCCTCTGCTTGTATGATTTTAAATCACATTTATCAATACTCCTGTCGCACTACACACATCCGAAGATTAGGTCTAGCTTTTGGTCGCCGCGCCAATAGTCCTCAACTTCAAACCCTTACACCTTTACAAACCCTAATTTTCATAAGTGCCTCGCCGCAGGCTAAGTTACCATTTTACCCCTAGCACTAGGTCAAAGAGCCGCCGTGCTCATTTTAGGGTTTCCCGCCGTGGAATCCCTAATTTAACCCTAATTACAACTTAACAATTCAACGTAGAGATTTGGAGTTTCTACACTCCGCGTAAGCGTGTCCTTAAGATGCGTTTATTCCCCTTGAGACCTTGACCACAGTCAAGAAGTCTCTAACCTCCCTTTTGAGGGGAACTACGATTACTCTGATTCCACTCCCGTAAGGATACGTAGGCACAAGATGCGATGTCTTGCCGAGTAAACTTAGAATTAACCCCTTAGGTCTCTTTTCTCACTGTTAATCCCTTTGTACATATACCTTAAGAATAATAAAGCAATAGTAGACATTTGAACAAAAGGTTCCTGTAGAGTACTACAGAAGTTTAGGGTGCTAATACCTTCCCTAAATTTAACCAACCCCCGAACCCTAGATCTTTCCCTGCATTGTGTTTACGATGCAAAAATAGGTTTTCCCTCTTTTGACCTTTTCCTTCGGATAAATCAAAGAGCGGTTGTGAACTGAATTGTGATTCAAACTCATTAATAGTTTGTGATCCTATTTCCACCGTAACAATGTCTTCTTCTCCACATACTGTCACAACACTGCCACCCACCATATATTTCAACTTCTAATGCAGAGTCGATGTGACAGCCCCAGCTGAGTGGATCCATGGTCTGCCTAACAAACAGTTATAAGCAGGCTGAATCGTCGAAAACTTCTGGGCCCACTTGGATAGGCAAAGTCAACTCACCGAATACAGACCTCCGAGTACCATCGAAAGCATGTACAACCAAATCACTTGGTGTACAGGTAATGCCCCTAGTATCCAGCTTCATAAGTGCCTTCTTCGGCAGCACATTC
The DNA here is from genome assembly GCA_963859935.3 of Lathyrus sativus. Taxonomy (NCBI): domain Eukaryota; kingdom Viridiplantae; phylum Streptophyta; class Magnoliopsida; order Fabales; family Fabaceae; genus Lathyrus; species Lathyrus sativus. Next base: position 474,301,824 of record OZ012738.1, read on the forward strand.
AAAGATGACCCTGTGTCAACAAGGACATGAGACATAATTACTCCTCTACATTCAACAGAAATGTGCAGAGCACAATTGTGGTTTCTGCCCCTTGGCGTTAAGTCTAGATCTGCAAATCCAAGGCCATTTCCCGCTCTTACACGCCCAACAACCCCTTCAAGCTGATTCACTGATATTTCCTGAGGCACAAAAGCGGTACTTAACACTTTCAACAATGCATTTCTATGAGCTTCGAAACTCAACAACAGCGATAATATCGAAATTTTAGAAGGTCTCTGCTGTAAGTGCTCGACTATCTTGTAGTTGCTTTTGCGTATCAGCCTCATGACTTCCTCCACATCATTCTCCAAAGATCCTTTTTCACCAGACTGGTTAGTTTCTTCAATTACCATCTTACCCTTCCCTCTATCTGCTTTTTCAGTTACCACTTCAGGCGATGCAAAGACTCTGCCGCTTCGGGTAATTGGCGCTGCTCCCACAACATTCTCTGCAGACTCCACAGGAAAACTTTTCAAATCTATCTTCTGACCGTTACAGTACACCTCAACCCCATAGTTCCACGGGATGGCTTTGGTGCTTTCATAAGGCACGGGTCCTGCTTTGATAATAGTGATTGTTGGTGGCCTAGGAGGCGCTGAAATAGTTATAGTCTTATATGGGATCGAGATCGTAGCGACGTTATCCCTCTCCTTGCTTACTTCCTCAACGGGTTTCTTTTCTGCAGTCCGCTCAAACTGCAACGTCCCCTCGTCTATCATTCCTTGGATACACCTTCTCAGATCAACGCATCCCTCAGGATGACTTAAGCAATCAACACAGTCCTCATTGCAGCCTGGGAATACACCTCCTCCCAGCAATTTGTCTTTCACAAACTTCAATGGAGTTTTCAATTCATTCACATCCATTATCAGGTCTAAATCCTCCTCCACCAGAATAGCACCAACCCTAGCCTGCCCATGGTTTGGCATAGAGTTCTGCACGACGTTAGGTGCATCATGAGAAAAATTTATCGCTTTACTGTCAATGAGATCTTGCAGCTTGTGTTTAAAAGCCTTGCAATCGTCAATAGAGTCACCAGGCGCCCCTGAGTGAAATTCGCAACGTGCATTTACGTCATAGCCGGGTAGGGGATCACCTGTCAAAGGAGCAAGAGTCCTTTTCTAAATTAATTGTAACTGCAATAAAGTCTGAATCACTTGAGAGTAGGGCATTGGTGGAGTGTCAAATACTCTATTCGGCATGGCCCTATCAGGATACCTCCTATAACCTTGCTGGTTTTGCTGTTGTGGCTGATACTGTCTTTGTTGTTGTTGTTGTTGTGGTGGTCGTTGCTGATGTGGCATATGAATAGTGACACTAGCCACCTGCTGTTGGCGATATTGATTATGTGGCTGACCTCTTCCTCTTCCTCTAGAACTTGTTACTAAACTAACGTCACCTTCACGCTTCTTGTTCCCAAATATCTTTTTTCCTCCTCCTCCAGCTGAGGGTACCTCTCCTACCTGAATCTTTCCCAGCTTGATGTCGCTCTCCACCCTTTCACCGGTGATTATTAAATCTGAGAAACTTCCAGACATACTGCTTATGAGCTTTTCATAGTACACCCCTGGTAAAGTAGCAACAAACATGTCCACTAGCTCTCTCTCTACCATTGGTGGCTGCACTCTAGCAGCAAGCTCTCGCCACCTCTGGGCGTATTCTTTAAAACACTCGTTATTCTTTTGAGAGAGATTCTACAGTTGGACTCTATTCGGTGCAAGGCCACTATTGTATTGATAGTGCCTTACAAAAGCCTCGACTAATTCTTTCCAGGTGCGGACGTTTGCGGGCTCCAGCCCCATGTACCACTCCAAAGAGGGGCCGGATATGTTATCTTGGAAAAAGTGCATCAGGAGTTTTTCATCGTCCGAGTACGCGGACATCTTTCTATAGTACGAGCGTAGGTGGACCCTTGGGCAAGTAGTGCCTTTGTACTTATCGAAGTCGGGCACTTTGAACTTATGAGGCACTCTTAAGCCTGGGATCAGCCCCAGGTTGGACATATCTAGTCCCATGGAATTTTGGCACTCGAGAGATCGCATCTTCTCTTCAATCATTTGAACCCTTCTATCAGCCTCAGAAGGTCCTGCAGCGTTTACAAACCTAGGAGTGAATATATCCTCCTGCTGATCCTCGTTCCATGTATGGTCCAAACTACCATGAATGCCACCTGTAGTATCAAAACCGAAGCCATTCCCATTTCCATTACCCCCATTAGCAAAGCCACCACGATTAAGACCTGTTGTATTCCCAGCACCAGTAGTGTGTCCATCCCCTCCAGCAGTAGGGATGACTAAAGTTGGTATTGAATTGCCCACCTGAGGGGTTTCAACCTGAGTATGGTTATTAGTAATCCCACCATGCAATATCCCATCATTGTCAACTCATGCTATTAGCGGTTGCACCAAGGTCTAAAGTTGAGCTTGCCCAGTAGCAACTCCATGCATCATATCCATCAGCTGTGCAATGCGGTCCCTCATTTCTTGAATTTCCACTTGCATTTGATCCATTATCCTCCTCTAATTACCTCTAGTACCGTAGCGGTGAGTTATCTGATCTGCAATCCTGAAACACTAGTGGCACAAGAAACAAGATAAGGTTAACAGTTCCGATGCACCTGCAAATGCGAGAAACATGCTAAAATGAAGACATGTATTTATGCAAATAGGGACATTTCCCCCTCGATTCTAGTTTCGTGATAACAACCAAGACGATGGAGAGCCCCGCAGGCAAGCACAGAATAGAAACTCCTCATATATAAACATAAGCCCATAGGCAAAGTGTAAACAGCAAATGAGTACAAACAGAAAGGGACCTCAACCAACAAGTCTGGTGATGGTCCATACAAAAGTCTACGCTACAGAATACAAAGAAACAAATCAGACTGGATGGCGAGACTGGAAATCCTTCCACAATGCCTGTGTATCCGGATGGTCTGGCCTAGTGAGCAAACCATGTATGAGCAACTCCTGCTGACTGATAGTGAACTGAAGATCCTCGACCGAGTCCTCCTTCCCAACAGCCTCCTTGAGCCTACGCCTCTTTGCACTAGCTTCCTCTCTATACTCCTCCAAGGTTGCAAGCGCTTCATATAGTTTGCAATCACTATGTCTTCTGAGTGCAACTTCCTTTGAAATCTCCACATCTTTAGCTTTGAGCTGGGCCTTCTGTTTGAGGATATGCGCCTTCAACTTGTCTTCACGCTGCTTGCTGGTGGACATAGCAGCGTTCCACTGAGCCTCAAACTTGGAAATCCGCAAATAGGCTTTATTCAGCTCTTCCTTCTTCGTGGCCAGAACACCGTAGGTGGCATTCAAGTCTTTGCTTGTACGTTCTCTATCATTGGTCTCCTGAGTTAAGTCTGTTCCCAACTTATTCACCAATTCAGTTTGTTTCTTCAAAGAATACCTCGCTTTGTTCCTTTCACTTCTGAGCTGAGCCATCTCTTCCTCTAACTCTTCGTTTGTCTTCTGCAACTCTTCTTTCTCGCGACATACCTGATCATACCTTTGGATGTCCACTGTAGTAGGCTCCTCAATCACAGGTGGGCAAACAGGCTCCACTGGAGGATATGGCATCAAGAACTTCACGGCCCTCTCATGAACCCAAGCCACATAGGGGTCATAAGCCTGACTGTTGTTCTTCCCTAGTAATGCTTTGCCTCTCCTATGAATACCCCGCCAAGCACGCTCGAGTCTGGTGAAATCATCACCCTCTAGCAAACCCGTGAGATACAGAGATTCCTGTATCTCTTCCTCCTTTGGAGCGTCCCTGAGAGCATACCCGAACTGTCGTACCAACAGAGAAGGGTTGTAGTTGGCGCACCTCTTCCTTCCGACTAGGGGTACGTAAGGAAATCCGCCACAACTGTAAATAATGTCAACGCCAAGCAAATCCCTATCAAACCAAATAATATCCTTAGCAGTCAAACCCATCGTCCTCTCAGACCACTCTGAGGTAGCAATAGTATCCACAAATTGACCACTCTTAGGCATGTGACTCATCAACCACCTATAAAGTAAAGGAACACAACATGAGACGTTCTTTCCCCTTCGATTTTCATTCTTGTGGTGCACAGAATGAAAAACGTCTCCTAAGAGTGTAGGGACCGGATTCCCTAAGGCTAACAGATAGAAGGCATCCACGTCCACAAAATCAGGCAAATTTGGAAACAAGACAGTACCATAAATGCAAAGTGCCTGAATAGCACTAAACACGATCCAACAGCCATTCTTGGTGAACTTCTGAGCTTTCTCAACAAGAAATGGTAACAAAAAACCATAAGTTCCTTTTATCTCAACTAGTTTCCCCTTTAACTCTGCAGCGTCTAACTGTAATATAGCAGCGAGCACAGCTAGGTCGGGCTCCACATCTGTGTGGACAAAAGGCATCTGATCACGGATAGGCACCCCCAACATGTCAGAATACTCTTCCAAAGTAGGCGCTAAAACAAAATCCGGGAAGACAAAGCACCTCAACTGGGCGTCGTAAAACTGCAAAAGAGTATAAATGCCACTGATCTCATAGGATGAGGGTTTGCAAACACATCTGGCCAATCTCCCATAATCTTGTCTAAACTGCTCCATCACACTCGCTTCAACCATAGTAACCAGACTCCTCAAAGAACTGACGTCTGGGGTCGGAAACCTGTAAGCAACAGTCCTTTTCAAAGGCTCCATGTCAAGAACGAAGAACAGGACCACTAGAATCATGAGGGAAATATACACCTGCAATCATAAATACATGTTAATGGAGATATGCAAATGAGAATGCAAATGCAAATGCAATGCAACAGAGGATCAAGCTTGTTGTGTTGTAGCTCGAGAAGAACCGGCGCTTCGCTCTAGTACTGACAAATCACTGACATAAGAACCCCTTGGTACCATGAACACAGGCTCACACTGTCAAGAACTGGGTAGTCTGGAGGTCAAAGTTTCCTGCATAACCCACCCACTCACAGGTATGGACCTATCCACTGACAAGGTTCGGCATCCTATGCGTTCATCAGCGTCACAGACTTTCAAGAAACGATGATACGATACCCAGAAGGTGTGGCATCATCATCTCTTGAAGCGGCCTCACTTAGCTGAATCCCAAATGATCCGTTCCCAGATTCGACAACCCTCAAATCCAAATTCCAGTCGGATCCTAAGGATCGGAAAGGAACTCATCAAAGAGAATCTCATCTGAGTGTGAATTTCGTAGGGAACTGTGTCTGCTAAGCAAACAGGTTCACCCACTAGTCTCCACTTCTAATACTAGGTTCATACTCAAGCCCGGGTACGACTTCTCACTCAATGGAACTCCCCTCCCCACAGCACAACAAGTATGATATAATGCATAAAGTAAAATGCGGAAGTAAATAAACATAAAGCACATATATACACACACCCAAAATAAAACACACAAGCGCTAGGATTGACTCGCATAGGGGATATTCATGTCCCCAGCAGAGTCTCCAGCTGTCGCTACTGCGAAAAAAAGAGGCCGACAATGACTAACAGAGTCGCCACATATCGTTATTTATCCCAAAGAGATGGAAAGGAAACGATCGGAAAAAACCTAACGAAAACGGGAAAAGACGAGGTCATCGCAACCAAGTCCTAGGTTCGGAAGTCGGTTACGCAAGGGGAAGGTATGAGCACCCCACACGTCCGTCGTACTCGACGGGATCCACACATGTGTTGTCTAGCTAAAATGGTGTGTAAACTATCTACTCTAAAGGCTTATGGACAAAAGAGAAAGAAAAAGAACTGACTCGGCAGAGCATCGCCGCTCTGTGCCTACGTACTCCCTCGTGCAATGGGAAAGTCAGAGTCAACGTAGTTCGCCTAACTACGGCCAAAGAATGGGGGGAAGGTTGCTCGCCAAGACGCCGCTTCTTGTGCCTACGTACTTTCGTCTGGTACGAAAGATCAGAGCAAACGTAGTTCGGGCTTACGAGAACACAGGCTATTCAGAAGTTTTACCCGAGTAGGGTTAACAGACAGTTCTAGCAGTTGGTGTATGCAGCTCGACCTTTGGAGACTTAAGCGTTACCGTTTGTGATAGGACTGAGAGTTAACAAAACTCTTGTTTATGAAAAGAGTTTCCTGATTAAGACCCCAAGGGGTGAAAAAAGTTTGAGTTGTTTTTGTGTTTTTTAAGGAAGAAGTGTTTTGAACATGGTTTGTAACTCATGTTGCACTAAAGACTATGATCTAGGAGCGAATGCTTCGTATATCGTCCGAAGGACATACACTAACATTCTAGATAATTGAGAGGCAACCACCCAATCATCATTTCCCAAATGGCTTAAGGCTCATAGTGTGCAACAATTGTCAAGCTTTATTAGGTGGATTGAAGTTGTTTGAAGATGAGAAGAGAAAGAGGCCAACTAAGGGGGACTAGTCCAAACCCTAAAAGTTGTCATGCAAGATGCACCTAAAGTTGAGTTTGAAATGGGACTACATAATGTTGTCATGCATGGTTAGAACCCTAATATCTATCATAACCTCTCTTGAACAAGAGAGGTTAGAAATCCTAAGGGAAGGAAGACAAAAGAAGAAGAAACAATGCAAATGAAGAATGCAAACACAAATGTAACAAGGAAGACAAAGATGCAATGCAAGTGAGGGAGGAAATATGTGTGGGGTTGGAACCTCCACAAGCTCATCTCAACCTCAAGCCATGGTATGAACAAGTTCAAGAGAAAAGGAGAAGAAGATGCATAAAACACAAGTAACAAAAACAATGAGAAAAAGTCCTCATGGATTCATTACTTTAGGCAAGCTTCAGGTTTCTCCTCAGGAGGAACCAAGCAACCTTAAGTAGTATTCCAAGGTCATAGGACAGAATGGGGATGATGATAAGAGATCTCAAAAGTTAAAGCAAAACATCATAAGCAAATGCAAACAACAACATCAAAGAATGCAAGCAAACACCACTTATGGAAACACAATATGCAAACATGAAAGTATGAGATCAAATGAACAACTTATGCACAAGTTAAAGACCTATGAATTGGAACACAAGACCTATAACAAGCCCCTGACATGAAACAATCAAGATAAGGTTCATAAATAATGCATAACCAAGCTTTTGGAAGCAAACCAAAACGAGTACACCAGCAAAGATGCATAAACATGAAGCAACTTGCAAAATACATGAAAAATAATAAAATGCATCTAAAAATGCCAAATAAAATCTCAAAGGACCCCCAAGGTATTAGGAACCAGGGTTCAAAAGGGGAGATTGAAATCAAAAGGAAAGTGCCTCAACAGAAGGCAAACACCAAGAGTGTCCCAAACTAAGGCAGAAATGGAGAGGGAACAAAAAGCAATTCAAACCACATGGAAACAGCACTTCAAAATCATGAAAAAAATATCCAAAGATCAATCAACATGTTAACACAATGCTAAAAAAAAATCATGCAAAAATGAGGAATTTAAACATGGAAATAAAATCAAGAAAGAACAAAACCACAATTTAAATCAAATAAAACAGACCCAATATTTAATTCGTTTTTTAATTGAAAATAAAGTCAAAAAATAAAATAAAAATTTCCAGAAAAAACTAGACATCTTAAAGTTTATAAAAATTATTTTTTGTGAATTTTTAAACTATTAGAGCTATTTTATTTGAATTAAAATGAAAACTGCACAAAACAGAAAAATAAAATAAAATTACAATTAAATACAAAAGATGTGGTATGAATAGCAAGCATACATAGTGTGAAACACGGATGGGCCCAAGCTGGGGGGGGGGGGCGAACAACAATTCTCGAAAGGCCCAATGAGAAAGGAAAAATAATAAAAATCTGAGTGAACATAATGAGGTTGGTTTGACTAGGTGTATGGTCGAAATCATCACAGACCGCATGATCAAGATTAAAGTAAACCAATCTGGTGGCTCACAAAGAGCCACCTCAATTAATGAATTAGAGTATTATTCATGTGCATACAAGCTGAAGAAGGAACACGTAGGGTGTAATTGGAACCACGCGATTAGAAAAGTCACGATCGAACGGACGACCGAGTGCCACGTCACTCGTCTTCTACCTTGGACTCACCGGTCGCCGGAAAGTTGCGCCGGTCATCCCCTCCATCACTCCGGCCACCGCGATTTCCTACCCCCACCGTAGTTCCATCAAAACTCCATCGTTTTCCACAAACTTTAGATGAAAATTCATCTACTCGCCGCGAGGATCATGAGTCCAACCTCTATTTTCATTAATTCTCAGCAACAACTCCAGAAATCAAACAACAAGTAAAACGTGCAAAAAAATAAAGTTCACCAAAACACAAATTAAATGGTCCAAACATCATCTACATGTTGCAAGGAGTAAGAATCCATAAAATTAAAGCAAAACAACACGAAAATTCATCAAAACGAAACAACACAACTTGGTGCTCATAAAATCAAACATCATAAACTCAAGCAAAAATAATCCAGAAATGATCTATGCAACTCAAGGGTTCAAATGTAACGAAAATGGTGAAAAACCATGGCATATTAAGAGTGTAAGGTTGAAAAAAAGTTTACCTAGTGGAGAGCCTCCACTGGGCCTTGAAACTGTGATGAAGTTTAACGAAAAACGCCCAGAATCACTCCATGAACTCCAATTGAGGTGTTTGAAGGTTTGATTTGGTCTGAAAGGGGTTGAATCTGAGAATTCGTTTTTGAGTTTTTCACCACTTTTTCAAAATGTGTAATGGCTGTTCATGCACGAAAATGACCTAGCTCTACTCCAATTCTCATCTAGAATACTTATATGATTGGTTTATGATCAAATGGGGCTTTAATTCAAGCTAAACAGCCCATTTCAAAATTTCACATTTCACCACTTTTTCAAAATGCCATACACGTTTTTACCACTACACCAGCTGGTTTTTCAATCCAAATCCACTACAAATCAGTTGTGTTGATCAAAGGAATGAGATTGGAGGCTTAATTTTGATCTTATGGTTGATTTTCATTTTGTTACTTCAAGAGGAAGAAACCATGAAAATGGCCCATTTTGAGACTTCAAATTTCCAATGTGAAGATGGCAATGTCTTTGGATTATTATTTGCAATCAAAAAATGCACAAACTTGTCTTGAAAAAGTCTAAAATCCATTCATTCTCAATTTCTCAATTTAAGCCTCCTTTATGAAAAATTCAAACCCCAAATTCTCAATCCAAGCCCCCACCATGACAAGAGATGATTTGGTAGTGCAAATGGCCCCATTTGAAGCAAGTTTCATGTTGAAAAGATTTCCATTTGAAGCACTTAAGTTGGTGAAATGCACATATAATTTTATGACCTGTAATCTTACTTTCCCAAAATACCCCTGACTTGTAAACTTCATAACTTGAGTTCTACAAATCATATGAAAGACTTCTAGTACAATTTGGAAAGCTAAGATCAAGACCTACAACCTTCATGTTAGCCAAAAGTTGAATAGAAACATCCTTCTAGGTCAAAACTGGCTTGGAAGTTGGTTGACTTTTGTTGACCAAAATCACATCCCTCAGATGACCTATAACTTGTCTAGATCATAACTTGAGTTCTATAAATCCAATCGAGGACTTATAGTACTAAAATTAAAGCTAAAACATGCTCTATAAGTTCCATGTTGGTTAAAAATTGAGATGAGACTTGTATCTTAAGGTAGGTGGTCTTGAAGTCAGGCACTAAATATGGGATTTTACCCTGAGAACCCTAATTTAGTAACTTCTCACACACTTAACCCTTGATGAATTGAACTTGAAATGATGTCTCATATGTCTTAAAACAACATCCCATGACCGGAGAGACTTTGAATTGGGTTTCTATCTTCTTCAATTGCACCGTTGACTAAGGATTTACTAGATGAAAACCCTAACTGTAATACTTTCAACCATGGCTTGTTCCACTTCACACAACCACTTACATAAGCTCCACAATGACCCTCAAGGCCCTCAATGAACTTTATTTACATCTCAATACCCAAAATCATGCCTTCACAATCTCCTGGTGCTCTTCAGTTGGCCTCTAAGTTAGAAGCTGACCCACACACATCCATCTATCCTTTCACAATACATTGACCACTTCAAGATGTCTTGATGACCATTCAAGCTTGAGTAACAACCCCTTGCTTAGGTTCAACCCTCTGAGAAGACTCCTCTTGAGGTGCACAAACTTCTTGATCCCCTGTTCAATGCAACATGCTATGCAATGCGAATGCTAGAACAAAATGAAATGAAATGAAACATAAACCAAGTTAAGAAAAGGTTGAGCAAATTTTGGGGTGCAACAGCTATAAGTTACTACTGCCCCCTACGACAAAGATTCACCCGGTTTTCCACGTGTCGACTTTGAAACCTTGCAAGGGTGAGCACAATGTCCATTATCTTCCTCTACCCTTGAGTACGAATGAGTTGGGTCCTATTTTGATGCCTCAGACCAACACTCAGTCCCGTGTGATTCTGCAGTAAAAACAACAAATCCCACAGGTGCTGGTACAGTGGGAGGGTCTGCCTAGGTCAGCTGCAACATGGGAAAATTGGTATGAATTTCAGGACAATTATCCAAATCTTAACCTTGAGGACAAGGTTAGTTTTAATGGAGGGAGTAATGTTATGATTGAGATTAATCATGAGGGCACAAAGGACAAAATAATAGAATTAGAGGCAAATCACACTAATGGACAGGTGGCAATTGATCCACCTTTGGTGCAAATAAGGAGAAGCGTACGAGAGAGAAAGGAAAACAGAAAATATTCTGTTTGAGTGAGCATAAAAGGGAACAACAAAGAGAGTAGTGGGTGTGGAAAATTTGGTAATCAAATCTCTCTCTCCCTTGTAATTCTGTTGGTGGAGTAGTACTCACCATTATCTTTTTCTTCTGTCCTTTCCTTTAACTCCTTCAAATGGCATGTTAGCCATATTTGCTGAATATAGCAGAGAGAATTTTTCTAAGTTGTAACCTCTTTAATACAATTTAGTGAAACCATATTCTGCATCTCTATTATTCTGTTGCGTTAAATTTTCTGACCATACCATTTTCATTGTGGAATTTATTTCCTTACCTCATCGATCTTTCATGATACATGGTTTCCATTAAATAAACTCCTAAGCTAAACCTTTATGTTGAACTGATTCACAACCATGAGTTTTGTATCATACTCAATTATGTGTTTCAACTACTTAATCTCGTCAAGTAGGTTGAGATTCGCTCTTTTGATTAGATCTTAGGTGGGGTTGCTTGAAATGCCTTCTCGAATTGATATTGATGTCAGTTCCAGTGATGCCATTGCATCATATTCATATTGCATATATTATGTGGAGGATTAGTGTGTAATGTGATATGTCCATAGCACTTCAATGAGATCCTCTTCTTATTTTCCATTTATTTGATACAAAATTCTCCTCAATCCATTGGGGACAACTTTGTTGAAATATTTGACTCGTCCGTTTTTCAATGGGTGTTTCACTGAGAAAAATTACAAACTTTATGTTAAGGTTATTCTAAAAGTGTTGTTCGTTTTAGATTGACTGTATTATACAAAACAATATGGAATGTACAAGAAGTTTTTGTGAAGAAATAACACATGTGGGACCAGATGTTACAACATGTGTGCAACATCTGACCCTTGTCAGCAGACCATGATGGATGTGGTTTGGATCATATTTTCTGATCCTATCTCAATCAAATTTGTTGCTATTTTTTAACAATGAATTTATGTAGATTTGTTTGATTAAATTGGACGTGATCAAATCAATTTTTATAGAGATTTAAATTTTAATCAAATCAAATATTTTAGAGGATATTTGAAAAAACAAATCTTAATAGAATATCCTACGATTCTAGACGTGATCTAATGTCCATTGAAAAAGCTCAAAGTTTGTATTACTATTTAAGGAGACTCAAGCATAACGTTTGAAGATTTTTTATGTTAGGGTTTATCTTTTGAGTCTTTATTTGTGCACCACTCTAGAGCTTTCATTAATATCTTAAAGCATAGAGTTTGGTTTGTTTATTTGAGTTGTAATTCAACATTCAATATTTTGTTTATTGAGATGGTCACTTAGGATTAGTGATTAAGAGAAAGTGAAATAGGTTCTCATATTTAAGGGGAGTCATAAATAAAAAGTCACTAGGATTAGGAAGAGGCATTGAACAACATGGGGTTGTTATTCCTATAAGACTAACTGTACTAATTCAAAATAGTAGATTTTCTTTCTTGGGTTGAAAAACCCTATATGTAGTTGAGGTTGAACCAAATTAGGTTAAAAATTTTGTGTTATATATTGCTTTAATATTTATTTGTTATCGGTCTTGCAAGCTATTTTTTTTCTGGTATACAATGGCCCAAGCATTTGGTCTAACATCAGTCCCTAAACAAAATTTCAAAAAGTCTCATAATACATGGCTTGTGAATTAAGTTATGCAATGATGATTTAATGTGGGATACCATGCATGCAAAACTTCTTCATTTTTATTTATAATGATAATGGACAAGGATAAAAACTTTATCCATTTAAAGAAGTAATATATAGTTAAAACGTAAAATTTCAACTAACTAGGTGGAAGTGAAAAATAGTCGAGGATGTCGGGTAAGAGTTGTGTTAGGCTCATTAGAGAGAAAAAACAGTATTACTTAAGGATTTTATTTTGGGCTAAAGGTGTTTTCTTTTATGGTCATGATTTGTTTTAGTTGCATTTGGCCCATGACCCATTTAGTCTTTAACCCTAGCTATATATGATGTATTTGCTATTGGAATGAGATATAAAGAAAAGTTGTTTCTATTTTCTATGTTTTTATGCATAACAGACCTATGGTAGTGTGGTGTAATCCACCATTGGTGCTTTCATCTCTTGGATTCATGGATCCCACAAAACCTTTAAACCCTTCTTCTAGAGACCTTGTGAAAGAAGTCGTCCAAACAGCTTACCTCCATTTAAATAATGTAATGGCACAAACCCATTAGAAAATGGATGAGAGGTTTGATAAAGCGAATAAAAATTTGAAGCATCATGTTGGATAGATTCATACCCGAATGGATAATGAGAAACAAATTGCAGATTCAAGATTTGAATCCATTATGTCATTTTCAATAAAATTGCAACACCAAAGGAACAACAGGGTACTTATACTGTTCACTATGAATCCATTACTTGTTTCTGAAGACATGCGTATTGTTGGTTATAAAATAGTGATTATTGTTATTATTTTATGTATTGTTCTATTTATTCATTTATATGCTTTTATTAACTACATTATATGTGAATATGTGTTAATGCGTAACATGTTGCAAATGGATGAAATTTGCTTATCTCACTTATTATATGCAATACATTGACATCTATCGTCATTCTTTTTGATGTTGTCAAAGGGGGAGAAGAATATCAAGCAAAAACATCACGTGTAAGACTTATTAAACATGCAGATTGTATAAAGACAAAGGCATCGAGTAAGGGGGAGGATGATATAATGCATCGTACACCAAGTTTCTACTGTTTTGCCATCATCAAAAAGGGGGAGTATGTGAGGGCAATCCTCATAGGTAGCTACCCTTGTTTTAATGATGTCAAAACTTAGATAGGTAGAAAAATGTACTTTGGACGTTATCATTATGTCATATATGCATATCTTATCACTCTTGAGTCAAACATTGCATATAGAAAGTGTTCAATGTATGCTTCAAATAGGTTTGGTCAAGAGTGTCTAGCTTACTATGTGATAGAGTACCTCAAAAGTTGCATGATACATGAAACTATGCATTTTTGCATATTTTAGGTGTTTGAGTTGAATCAAACCTATTCCGGTCGACTCATACAGAAAATATTTTGAATGGTCTGCTCTCAGGAGTGCTCGCGTCGACCCTCCGGTCGACTCATACTGTGTCCATTTGTATTTGTCAAAATCTACATGCTTTGCGTTGATACATAGTTCTATTTTTTGCATAATATAAAATTCGGGTAAGCTCAGGTCGACCCTCTTTTCTGCATAGGTTGATCGCTCGCGTGTTTTCATTCAAAGTTATGTTATGAGAAATTGTCCTTGTGGTCGTTATGTTGGTCAATTGTCTTTGATTTGTATATATAGTAAGTTTTTCCTTTTCATCCACACACATATGAAAAACAAGAAAAGTGAAAATAGATACTGATTATTCTCATCATCTTCATCCTCTTCCTTGCATTTTCTCAACAACTACACACAATCATTTTTATTGTGCATTCTGCTTGTTAGAGGCGATAATGTCCAAACATAGGATTGGTGTAATTGGGTTTCGATTGAGAAATCAATAGCTTTTTCTTGAATAAAACTGTTAAGGTTTTATCCTCCAAGAATCTTGTATTTTGGGGGGTTTTTGCACGAATCGGTCCATCACAGATTCAACCGAGCGAAGGTAATCGAAGAACAGGTTGTTCTATCGGTTTAGTAGAGGTAACCAGAGGATTGTGAGAGGAAGATTCGTGTTCGAAGCATTGGTGATTGAAATCAACCGGGAAAGATTTGAAGACCGTGGGGTTGTTCAAAGGGTGTGACGTAATCAGAGGTTTATTCATCGCGTTCGAAGGACTTGATTCAGCTTGAATCAAGGGAAGAGAAGGAATAGGCTCTGCATTAACAATTGTGTTTGATCGTGTGATTTCTATTTGGTTCTCTTGTAAACATTTACCAAGAGGTTATATCTATATACAGGTCTCAATTCTAATTTTAGAATTGAGGGCAGACGTACCCCGAGCGAGGACGACGAGGGAACTGCCTCAACAAATTGGTGTTCTCTTTTTACTTTTATATTGCTAAAATTCTGAGTTTGTGTGTAAACAATTGTATTAATCAAAATTCTGATGTAAGTAGTGCTGAACCACTTTTAAAGCCTATTACAATCCTTGATTATAATTGAATACTTCAGCACTTCACTCTCATATTGGAATTCACTTGTGGAGCCTTGCACACCAAGTGTTTGACCAATTGTGTGAACAACAAACAATTGTGCTGTCTTTTCACTTTGACTATATTTTTCAAGCATTGAAAATAGTCAAACCTTATAGTGAATAAATTCTGGTTGATGTGTGTTCAAATTAGTGATTCTTAAATCTCATTTTTATCGGATTCCATAGGCTTTGTGCATATCCAATTTTTTCGGTAAAGGTTCGTTTTAGACGAATATAGTTCCTTGGCCGCTTCCGCCTAAAAACATTTTAAAAACCAAATAATGATAGCGCCGACTCTGTTTTTAACAAGTGATCTATTCAACCCCTCTTTCTAGATTTGCACCATCGTCTAACAATTTAGTTTAGAATTAAATATTTGATTCACTGATTAATTATACTATTATCTCTAAATTATAGAATTGTTATCTTATTTTATTGGCTCATTACAAGATTAATTAATAAATAATCATGTTAATTAAGTAAGTAGAATGGGTAGTTTTAACGCTAAGTTTTTATCCCAATTAATAAATATCCTAATTCAATTTATTCTTTAACAACTAAATGACATTTTATTTAATTAAATCTTAATTAATTAATTAATTAATTTCTTAATATAAGACAATTAATTATTTTTCTTAATTAAATAATTAAAGGAGTGGGTTCTTGGGGTATATCACCCCTTGGATCCTTGAACGAACGCTCTTGAGGCGCATGCTTTAGGTTGTGTTCGTTCAGTCTTTCGTTTAAAAAGCAATTAAAATACTTAATCTAATTAAAATATTTAGTCTAATCATTTTACTTAATATAATAACCTCTACAAATAATTTCTCAATTAAAGTTAAAATCATAATCCATTATGATTAATATTTCTAAACTTATTTTCTTAGTTAAATAATGGAGGTAGTGGGTTCTTGGAGTCTAGCACTCTTTGGATCCTTGAACGAATGCTCTTGAGGTGCACACTTTGGGTTGTGTCTGTCTCGTCTTTCATTTCCAAGACACTCAATCCACTTTTAAAACTTCTAATCCTTTTTAAAACACTCAATTTGTTTAGAATACCTAACATATCTAATCAAAATACTCTCATCAAATCAAAATCTTTTCTTAACTAAATTATGAAAGGATTGAGTTATTGGAGTCTCACATTCCTTAGATTCTTGAAAGGTTGCTCTTGGGACGCACACCTTGAGTTGTGGGTCATTCGATCTTTCGTTCCTAAAATACTTGCCCTAATTATTCGCACAAAGAAATTCTTGCCCAACAAACACAATTTCATAATTAATTGAATGAAAAAGTGTCATTGGGATCTAACATCCCAACAATGCCTCAATTAATTAGTTTAAGACTGACGTCTCGTTTACCGAATAATTGTCATTTTCCCTTAAAATACTTAACTAATCAAACCTCATTTTCTCACTCCCGTGCAATCGAAACCCCAATACACATTCAAATCAAAATCCTTAATACACTTTGATCAATTCAAACAACTTTTTCAAAAGAACATTGTTTAGCCCCTTCTTCCGTGCATATAAACTAGTGCTTCATCCTCCCCTAGCAAGCAGACAAGCCAACGTTTAGCAATTAAAATGCGACCTAAACACTCGTTCATAAAATGCACCAACCAACCAATCGTAGTCTCACGAACTATGAATGCTCTGACTTTCCCATTGCACGAGGGAATACGTAGGCACAAGGGCCTCAATCCTTGGCGAGCACCCTAATAAAAAAACTACCCATTTTCCCCTAGAAGCAAATCCTTAGAAGAAGACAAAAAAACCTAGCTAACTCTTCTCACGAATAGAATCAAGAGGTTCTCGTTGAGTACAACAGACGTATAGGGTGCTAATACCTCCTCTCTTGCGTAATCGACTCTCAAATATAGAATTTGATTACGATGACCATTTTCTTATCTCTTAAAGGTTTTATAGATATTTTCCTACTCCTCCCTTGGAATGAATAAAGTTCTATGGCGACTCTGTTCAAACGTTTTTCCGCGTCCATTGCGAGGATCGTATTTTTCAAGGTACGATACTTATCATGTAATTAAATTTTGATTTCACACAAACCTAGAAAATTTAAATTAAATTCATAATTATTTGAACCATTTTTAAAAAAAAAATAAATGATCAACCATGTCAAAGTAACCAAAAATTAGAAAAATTTAAATTTTGGTAAGAAAAACTTCATTGAGGTTGTGGTACTTCTTGCATGTGTCTTCCTTTCTTCCAAGAAATTGAGGTTTTAGTACTCATGATTAGATCCGTTTATAATTTTATTATTTCTATTGATATAGAAATTAAGAACAAAACTCTAAAATGATTTTTAAGAGTCGATAAACCATCAACTTGTATCTCTTAAACCCATAACAGAATTCAATTAGAAAAAAGCGGAAGTGTACCTGAATTTGTCATTGAAATCATTGAAGGTTACATATATATGATCTTTCGATTTGTAGAGTTCCTTAGGGTTCCTTGAATCTCCTCATATGGAGATGAAGAGAGAAAACCTGATGAACCATATTTTTATCGTACTCTACAAATAGGGACCATAACTCATTTAAATAACCCTAGGGTTATTTCTTAGTTTTCAATATTCTAATTTGCCCCTCATCAAATTAGATATTGACTTATGGTATCTACACAATAACTTGACCTTTCATGAAATTTATACTTTTAACCACAAACTTAATATTATATTAATTAGACCCCTTTAAGTCTTGACTAATTAAAATAATGGCACTAACACCTTAAATATTACATTTGTGACCCAAAATTCTAACAATCTCCCTCTGGTCACATATGTAACTTTACATACGTGCTAGACTTTATGATCTCAAAGTTTGCCATTACATACTTCAAGCATATCCAAATTATCTCATTCATTAATCATGTCACTATTCAGAACCAAGGTGATTTTTGTTATATCATTCATAACTAAAACCATAAATGATCACCGACAGTGACACAATTAAATGACATAGATCCATCATGAAATGTGTAGCATGAAAATCACATGAAGTTGGTATGTATACATTGATTTTCAACTGGTTCTACTTTACTTTAGTGAGATCATTCAATAACTTTATTATACAAAATGTAAACTGCTAAATATCAACCTTTCTTAGTATAAAATTCATAAAACACTCATGCAGGCAGTGTGCTCATGAAAGACCTTAGGTGGAAGACCTTTTGTAAGAGGATTTGTAACACCCCTTTTCTACCCAAACGGATAATTAAGAAAATCAGAGTGCAATCAATTAGAGATGCCACATTTTCTACTTAAAAAACAAACATACACCTGCTTAAAATCATTTAATAACATGCATAGCACAACTTCGGATGAACCGACAACAATAACCTGCTTAGCATTTTAATTATAAGACAGCCTGTTATTTTGCAGCGGAATGTAATAAACTTCTAAACAGCTCATAGTAAGCCAAAACAAGGGCAAGGAAGGTTTTGTATCAAAACTCTATTAAAATTCAGCAAGTAATAAAGCTTGCATAAATTCACGAAAACGACTAGTTTCAACCATAAAAATCAGCACTACCGATTCATCGGTTTAGTGCGTCCAACCAACATTTGGCACTTAACCGAAGCAACCAATTCAATGAAAGGTACTTAATAAAATTCAGCAACAAGGTAATCAATTAAAAGCAGTAAAATTAATCGTCATCCCCCCAAGAGTGCTACGTATTAGAGCGACCAACGACACCTTAAACGAAACGAAACTTCATTCTGGATTACCTGCAAGTTACCACCAATGGAGGTAACATACAACGTAAAGAGTGAGATATCAAAATTATAACATAATGCATGATAAAAGTCATGTCAGAATCATATCACAGCATTATAATCTTCGCAACGGTCTGAATATTATCAATAATAAACTGCAAAGGAATTCATTATTCATGTCCACAACAACTATCAAGAAAACTCAGCAACTCATCATTACTTGCAAACAACATAATGACGCAACACTATGCGACTCAACTATGCATATGCATGTGGTACCAATTTGGAGTAGAACTCCACAACCAATTCATTTGCCATTAAAGGCCGCCAATACAGGCACAACCAACGCCAATACAGGCCAACCAGAATGATATGCCATGAAATGCATCCATTATGGACTACAATACAACAACAACAACAACTACGCAACAAGGCATTAAGCCTACAACCAAATTGTCCATAACAGAAGCATCACAATTTCATACGAATCATGAAATCACAAATTTTCAACCTGATCATGTAAGAAAACAATGACAACATCATTTCAACAATTGAGAAATAGTGCGTATCGGCACCATTTCCAAAACCCTTACATATCAGCAAATCTCGAAATGTTTCCACAGAAGCGGAACTACAACCTTTACCTGCTCAATTAATTATAGATTTTCGGTAAAGCTTTGTTAATTATGGGGCGACTAATCGTACTGCTTAAGGGACAACTAAATGACGGATAACACTTTACAGACACAGACAAGTGTTGTCCCTAATATCTATCAACCCACGGAGACTAATCCTATAATTCAATTCCGTCCATGAAATCGATCACACCCATGGTTATAGAATTGAACCCCACCCTTACCTTTGAATTGAGGACAACTCTAAATTCCCGGTTCCGGTTTGCTCTCCGGTGACTCCTCTGCAACTATCTTGAAGTCTCTCCAGTGGTTAATTCCCTCTGCTCTCTATTTTCTCCACAGCCACGTTCTTTTTCGTTTTTGGTTTGTTTCCCCAATGAGACAGAATTGAGGGCGAGAAAATTACGGAATGCGTTGCTGCATTTTCTCAGTCTTTTCGTCGGCACGTTCCAATTATGACGTTATTGGATTTTTTTTGTGACAAGCGTCAGGGGTGTGGCGAACGTGAGGGCCATGACGGTCGTGAGGGACCAGTGACGGTCGTAACGACCGTGGCATGGGTGTGACGAGCGTCATCTCAACATTTTTCTCATTTTCTGTTCTTTTACTTCTGTTTCTCCTTAACGGTAAATTATTCTGACTAACAACTTTATCCGAATACAACTACAATACGACGAGACACGACAAAGATTCATAATCAACTTAATTGAAATAAATAGGTGTTACAGGATCCGTTATCATAGAGTTTGTCCCCAAGTGTTCTATGGAAATCTGTCCACTTTGTACTTTTTCCTTAACAACTAAGAAGTTGATGTCAATATGTTTTGACTTTGTCGAGCTCCTATCGTTGTTGGAATACAGGACGATTGATTTGTTGTTACAATATAACTTAAGTGGTCTTTTAATTCCTTCCATAATTCGCAACCTAGATGAAGCCTCAAGAGTTTACTTAACATTGCGCCAAGAAACTGCACCACCATCCAACATGTAAATATATCCTAAAGTGGATTTTTTACTGTCTTGGCATCCAACAAAATCTGAGTCAAAGTATCCAGCAATCTCTAACTGGTCTGACCTCCTATATGTGAGCCTATAGTATTTTGTTCTCTTTAAATACCTCACAACCTTTTTGGTTGCTTTCCAATGATCCATTCATTGATTTCTCAAATATTTTCCTAACATCTCAACTATGAATGCAATATTCAGACGCGTACACACTTGGGCATACATCATACTCCCTACTGCTGATGCATAAGGAATCTTTTGCATTTTTTGAATTTCTAAGTTTCATTTTGGGCACAGACTGAGATTGAATTTGTCTCCCTTAGAAATTAGAGTATCTCCTGATTTATATTCTTGCATGCCAAACCTTTAAAGTACCTTTTTGATATAGATCTTTTGTGATAATCCTAGAATACCACGATATCGGTCTCGATGTATCTTAATTCCTAACACAAAGGAGGCATCACCAAGATCTTTCATTTCAAAATTTCTTGATAGAAATTTCATAGTTTAGTGTGTCATTCCTATAACATTTGTGGCAAGCAGTATGTCATCTACATACAAGACCAGGAAAATGTACTTGCTCCCACTGAATTTGTGATACACATAATCTTCAACTCAAAACGAAATGAGAGAATTAATTCATGAAAGTTGTAATACCACTAACAAGACGTCTGCTTTAGTTCATAAATTGATATTTTTCAATTTGCAAACCATATTTTTTGAGTCTCCTGACATAAAGTTTTCTGGTTGCATTATATAAATTGTTTCATCAAGGTTGTCATTGAGGAAAGTCATCTTGACATCCATTTGATGGAGTTCTAAATCATAATGTGCAACAAGATCCATGATTGTCCTAAAAGATTCTTTCGATGAAACTAGAGAGAAAATCTCTTTAAAGTTAATCCCTACCTTTTGATTATAACCCTTAGCCACATGACGAGCTTTATGCATCTCCACATTACCGTTAGAATCCCGCTTGGTCTTAAAAATCCATTAGCAACTAATAGGTTTCACACCTTCTGGTAACGGGACAAGTTCCCAAACTTTATTTTCTTGCATGGACTTATACCCCTCCTTCATTGCTTCAATCCATTTTTTTGAGTTGGAATCTTGCATGGCATAACGGAAGTTGATTAGATCATCTTCCATCAACCATTATTTTTCTCATGTTCTTGGAGAAAGACTATGTAATCATTCGGACTAGCATTTCTCCTTTGTCTAGTGGATCTCCTCAAAGGTATTGGTTCTTGTAACACTTGTTCTTGAGGATCTTGAGTTTGTTCTTAATGAATTGCCAAATCATCTTGAGTTGGAGGAATTTCAACAATGTGTCGTGGAGGTTTCGTTCTTGCTAGATCAAAAGAAATTATATGAATCAGTTCTGGAATTGTTTCCAGTTCATCCTCTAAGACAAAGTCTCTAACCTTATTCTTCCCCCTAACTCAATATCCTCAAAGAATAGGGTTGTTCCCGTCTCAAAAATTAAATATAGTTTGGGATCGTAAAATTTGCAGCCCCTAGACCTTTCAGAATATCCAATAAAGTAGCTCACTGTTCAGGAGTCCAAATTCTTTAAATTTGGCCTATAAGGCGTTGCCTCAGCTGGACATCCTTACACATGAAAATGTTTAAGACTAGGATTTCTCCCAGTCCAAAGTTCATAAAGTGTTTTGGCAGTTGATTTTATTGGTACTCTATTTAGAATACAAGTTGCAGTCTTTAGTGTCTCTCCCCATAGTGACTCTGGCAAGGAAGAATGACAAATCATACTTCTTACCATATCTTTAAGAGTCCAGTTTCATCTTTCAGTAACACCATTCATGATAGGAGATCATGGCACGGTGTATTATAGGACGATTCCACATTCCTCCAGGTATTTGGCAAAAGGCTCTAGACGTTGTTTACCTTAACCGTCATATCTACCATAATATTCACCGTCACAGTCAAATTTGACTTTCTTAATTCTTTTGTTAAGTTGATTCTCAACTTCAACCTTAAACGATTTGAACACATCCAATGACTGAGACTTTTCATGTATAAGAAATATGTACGCATATCTAAAATAATTGTCTATGAATGATATAGAATATTGTTGACCATTCCAGTAAGGTGTCGAAAATTGTCCACAAATGTCTGTATGTATCAATTTTAAGACATCTATAGCTCTATATGCACCAAATTTCTTTGTTTTGGTCTGTTTTCCTTTAACACATTCAACACAAACATCAAAGTTTGTGAAGTCAATGAAATCCAAAATTCCATCGGACACTAGTTGCTCAACTCTATATTTAAAGATGTAACCTAGGCGTTTGTGCCATAATGCTTCTGAATTGTTATTATTAGTTTTATGCTTAGTACCGCGTGATTCCATATTCAAGGATTCGCCATAGGTAGCTATTGTGTCAAGCAAATATAGACTATCATGACCCATAAGTGAACCAGTTCCAAGAATATCTGAATTGAAAGACAACTTGAACATCTTGTTTCCAAATGAACAAAAATAACCTTATTTGTCCAAATAAGAAACTGAAACCAAACTTCGTCTTAATGACGGAACCACAAAAGTGTCTTTCAAATCCAAATAAAATCTGGTACACATTAATGATCTAAAATGCCTTATAGCTTCCACCTCTACCAACTTGCCATCTCTAACATAGATGTATCTTTTAACATCATTTGGCTTCTGGTAGTTCAGGCAACTCCTTATTGAAACACTGATGTTAATAGTTGCACTACAGTCTAACCATCAAGTATTTTTAGGTTCTGAAGCTAAAAACCTCATAACAAACCAAACCATGACTCATGTGATTGGAGCGATCACACTTCTCATAATCTTTTCTTTGTTCACTGGTACCAAATTCCATGGGAGAAGGAGGTTTCTTCATCCTTAATGCAAGGTTAAGATCTATGCAGTCAAGAACAATTTCTATATTCTTATTCCATTCCTTCATATTTATCTCATTAAGGACCGAAACTAAATTCAGATTAGCAGATATTGAAGCAATCATAGCTGAAAAATAGACCATAATAAACGCTATAAATGTACTTATAAAAAAAAAGAAATCATCAATTTGTTCAAATAAACGCATAACCCATCTCAAGATACCTAGTGCACCATCAACATTGAATCTTTGGACAATAATATTAACTGCTAGTAGTACTCTCATTGTAATGGTCAGACATTGATAGTAAAAAAACATGTCAAATAATAAATCTCTCTTTGGATTGATTTGTTATTCACATGTGAAACCTTATAATTATCACACTTTTACCATCACAGGCACGTATGAAAGTCGGCCAACCACCAATTGTTCTTTGCATCAATTGATACTTGCATGTACAAATATACAAACAACGAGAAAATTATTCAATATTTTTCATAAGAAATTTCTATTAAAAGAGGTCACTTTGTCGACTTTTTCATTTTAATTACTCACTTAAAAGTTAAATTATTGTATAAATTTACAAATCATAGCCAAAACATAAACAAAATTGTACCGAAGTTAATTTAATTTGTTATGCAAAGCACAACAAAAATAATAATAAATAATATGTCATATAATTAAAAGAAAATAAATTTATCAAAATTATTTACTAATTTTATTTTTTTTAATAAATAAATAAAGTTAAGCACTACTGAGGGCGCTATTACGAGACGTAAGAAAGAGAAGAAAAAAAACATATTTGATTACTTCACGTCACAAATTGATGAATCCAAATTTGATTATCAGTTGTTAACAACATTATGAACTTCTGAAGCTAATAACAACTAAATATATTTCACACAAAGCACACTGTATTTTAACATTTTATTAATTAACACTGCTACAATAATATATTATTACAGTAGAAACAAATGTTACTCTCACATAACTATGACTATAATATTAGTTTGAGATCATTATTTGGCACATATAATATAAACCAAACTTTTCAGGTAAATGCAAAAAGTATATGACACACTACAACATTTTGAATATACAGCAACACAAAAAAACCGTTGCAAAATCCAAAAAATCCGTTGCCTTTACATATGAGAACGGTTTTCAGGGTGTTCTAAACCAAGGCGTTGTTTTAGCCTTTAGGAATGGTTATTTAGCCAACGACAATGCCTTGTTTAGAGCCGTTGCTGTAATTTTATATAGAGAATGGTCTAGAACAGCAACGGCTGGATGCCGTTTTCAAATTTAAACTGTTGCAATTGTTGTTTATTAGAGAACGGGTATTTTATGGAATATAGAAACGGTTCTTAGCCGTAGCCTATTCTAAACCGTTCTAATAGAGGTTTAAGTTCAATTTTTCTTCATAGGTTATAGCAACGCCTTCTTTACTACAGACACACTTTGTAACTGTTGCAAAAAAATTTATTTTATTTTATAAACCAAATAAATTTATTTATTTTTTAATAAAATAAATTTTTATTTTATTTTATAAACCTGATAATAACATCATTCACAATTTTTATATATAATAATATTCAAATACAAAACATCTTCAAATTGAAAATGATCTAACAAAACATTTAAAAAAAAAACATCTTCAATTTTTTTATAAACCTGATCTTGCATATAAAAAAAATACATGACATAATCCATTTAAATATTATAATGTCAATCATTGATTCACAATTAAAAAAATATCTTCAAATTACATATCGTAATGTCAACAAAACATCTTCAAATTACATATCGATCCCAATGTCAATCATCATTCATAGTCAAAATAACATCTTTAATCTATAAAATTAAACTTAAACATCTACATCTCTACATCTACATTTCTTCATCTTCAAATTCAAAATCTTCATTGATATTATCATTCTTGACCTGCAAAATAAAAATAATATAACTTAAATAAGATTATTAATCGAAGGATCAAAAATAAAATAATCCACTCCAAGTAAATAATCCACATATATAAAATCCCTTAAAACATAGAAATGTAACAAATCTTACTTGATCATTAGTTGGAGCATGTGTTGATGTTGAAGAACGTAAGGCACTGTTAGCATTAGTTGCAGGAGTTGATATCAAAGCTGCCAAAGTCTCTATATTCAACTCGGAGGTATTTTGATTCAAAACAGTCTTAAGAAGAACCTGAATTTTCCTATCAGTTTCTTCTTTATCTTGACGATGTTTTTCTTCCATCTCTTGTAACCTGTCATTAAATTGTCTAACTTCAGCAGCATGCTCTCTTTTAATTTTTGCAATTTCTTCGTTTCATTTCAAGAGAGTCAGTGTTGTGGTTCTTCCGTGGCAACGCAATCTCCCAGGTTTTTGTTTGCCCAATACACTTTCAAAAGCTTCTGAAGAAGGTTTTCCATGATTTTCAATCAAGTCTTGAAGTTTTATCTAACATACATAATATAGTAGTAGTAAATAAAAGGCAAGGGACAATTGTCATTTGAACATTACTCATAATATACTAGTCTGATCCACTCCTAACAGAAATAACACTTAACAATAATAACTTACAATTGCATGGTTGGTTTCTTGATCCAACTCCTTTCCTTTCCTACTTTGTTGAGTAGCAATGAACACTTTAGATTGAGTCGGAGGTTCTTTATCTTCATTATTTTCACGCTAAACCAAGTAAAACAAGAGTATGAGATTATTAATAAAATAACACAATTTAATATTCAATTAAAATATAATTTAAAAAAGAATACCAGTTTTTCTCTTATAACAGCAAAACCTTTATTCCCCATTCGATGTCTCCATTTCAGTTGAGCTACATTTTTGGCATTTTGATGACTGACTTCCTACATACACACATATCCAACACTTAGAATCCATACATACACATTTGCAATATACAAACCACCCATCCAATTTCATTCATATCACTTTAACACACCAATACACTAACTATTTTCCTAACTCTTTTCCAATTTCTAACATACATAACAGTACTTATTAATATGTTTCATTCATAACAAAACTTAATTGTTTCATTCACTAACTATTAATTGTTTCAAAATACTAACAGTACTTATTAATTACAGACTTTTTTGACTGTTTCATTCATAACATATCAAAATACCACCAGTATAATATGTACTGTTTTTAATCATAATATGTTTCAAAACAGTACTTATTAATTAATAAGTTAACTATTAATAAGTTAGATATGTTAGCTAATTATTAATAAGTACTAACTACCAGTAACTAACTATTAATAAGTACTAACTATTAATAAGTTTCAAAACAGTACTAACTATTAATAAGTTAATTAGCATAACTAAACAGTTCAAAATACTAACATAAGTTATTCAAAACATATCATACCAGTTCAATATTACTAACAGTACTTATTAATTAGAGACTTTTTTTTACTGTTTCATTCATAACATATCAAAATACCACCAGTATAATATGTACTGTTTTTAATCATAATATGTTTCAAAACAATACTTATTAATTAATAAGTTAACTATTAATAAGTTAGATATGTTAGCTAATTATTAATAAGTACTAACTACCAGTAACTAACTATACCAGTTCAATATTACTAACATAAGTTATTCAAAACATATCATACCAGTTCAATATTACTAACAGTCACCTAACAGTTCAAAATTTTGTTTTGTGGCCTTAAACTCTAAAATTTCAGGAGGTCTATGGAGATGTTTATATGCTGGATAATGAAATGAAATGGAAAGTTTTGCCACCTATGCCAAAGCCAGACTCCCCCATATAGAGTGTGCATGGGTAATTGTCAACAATTCAATCATTATTACCGGAGGTACAACAGAAAAGCACCCAATTACGAAAAGGATGATGCTGATTGGAGAGGTCTTCTAGTTTAACTTAGACTCTATGGTACTATTTTTCTTTTTACATATAGTTTTGGTCCATGTAAAATGTAAAATACCTTGATTTATGTTCAGTTCCTAAATGGTTTTTCTTTTTACATATAGTTTTGGTCAATGTAAAATACCTCTGATTTATGTTCAGTTCCTAAAATGTAAAATACCTCTGGTTTTACTATCAATCGCACCTGTTATAATATCTAAGCAAACAACATAACAGTATAACAGTCCTACTAACAGCATAATAGTATAACAGTCCTACTAACAGTCCTACTAACAGCATAACAGTCCTACTAACAGCATAACAGCATAACAGTCCTACTAACAACATAATAGTCCTACTAACAGCATAACAGTATAACAGCATAACAGTACTAACAGCATAACAGTCCTACATACTTACTAGAGTTTTGTCATCTCTCCAATACTCCAATAACTTTCTAAAATCTTCTTCTGGTAACTCTTGTGGACGATTTTTTAGCTGCTCGCGCAAGGTTTTATACTTGCTAAAATGCTTCCTTTTAAGCGAGCATTTGTATCGTCTCCAAGCATCATTTGTAATAGCAAATACAGCTTTCTTTCCTTCCTTTGGGATATTGTATTTTTCCTGCAAAAATATATATTTAGAATATTATATACATTAAAGTATGTTAAAAAAACACAAAATCAAATAAAAAACTAATTACATTGACATAATCCCACACGGGATCCAAATTGTGTTCCTCCCAATGCTAAACCAAATCAATCCAACTAGTGAAAGTGAGAGGACATAAATCTGAACTTCTTCCTAGTGTCTCCAAAAAACTACTAAGTTCAGACATTGTCTTTTCATCTGGCTCAATTGGTTGTCCTTCTTCATTCAAGGTGATCTTTTATCTATCTTTGAATTGTCGTCCATGAATTTTTCGACATAACGTATTTCCCCGCTTTTTTGTTAATCCTGAGGATAAAGTACCTACGGTATTACCTTCAGCTTTGTTTACATTTGTTCCCTCAACTTCCTTACCATTATGGATGCTATCATTCTCCATATATTCTTCCATTTCATTTTCTTCTGTATCTTTATCGTCGAATTCCTCAACTCCATTTTTTTCCTTATTTTTATCGAGACATTCGGTAAGGGGCATGGTTGAACACTTTAGAAGACTTTTTTTCTTCTCAAAGGATTGTTGAGACTTGTTCATAGTATTATTAAGGCTTTGCAAAATCTGAATGTAAAAGAATAATTAGCTTCATATCAACCAATAATAATTAAAAATTCATTTAAGAAATCAATACATTACTATAAGAGGTTGTCCCCATTATTATAATTAGAAAGTACTATAAAATACCTTTTTAGTTTGATCACTGGTGTTCTTTGAGACTTGTGATTCTATTGAACCTTTAACTTGATGATCCACCGGTGACTTCAATTTCTTTTTAGTATTATTATTCAGAGCAAGCACTTTTCTTGGCTCAGTAATTTCCTTTGTGGCCTCTACTTCCATTTGCCTCTTATTACTATTGAAAACACACACTTTGCTCGACTGGGCAACTTTATTAGAAATTTCTACTTCTGATTGGCTTCTAATGTTACTATTCGGTACAAACACTTTGCTTGACTCAACCATTTTCTTAGAGACTTCTACTTTCAATTTCTTTCGATGGTCCAGCTTTTGAATGTTTCCAACATTGGTGTTTATAGGATTGCTTCCTTGATTTGTTGGGTTGTCTTTTAAAGCTTTTTCATTTTCAACCTTGATTTTGATCTTCCTCTTTAAATCCGTGCTAGACTTAGCTTGGAAATCAAACACAAAATCGTTCTGGTTCGTCATTTTCCTGCAACAGAAAGTAAAAACAATTACATGGAGAAGCAGAGGGCAGAGTTTCATATAAAGTAAAAACAAGTCCTAGGATACTTTCCTGCAACAGAAAGTAAACACAACTACATGAAAAACAATTACAACAGAAAGTTTCATAATGCCTGTAGAAATGGATATTTTCAACAGTCCTAGGATATTTTCCTGCAACAGAAAGTAAACACAATTACATGAAAAACAATTACAACAGAAAGTTTCAAAAATAAACAAGTCCTAGGATATTTTCATATTATATTTCCAGAAACCCCTGGATGCCTATCCTGCATATTTACATTTCAATATTCAACCAAATTCTAGAGTTATGGTACTACTTACAAATGACAGCACTATAACTGATATCAGGACTATAAATCTAGTTCAATTCCAATGTCAGTGCAGGTTTGAATTTATGAAAAATAATAATTAAACATATATTCAACATTGAATTTTGCATACTGTTTTCAAGTAAAAAAATGGAGGTACAGTTAAAAGCAAACTTTGATATTTTAAATTAATTCTTTGTTTTATCAGAGTAATCATATTGAAAGCCACTAATTAGAGTCAGAATTTGAAAAGGAGTTGATAAATTTTAGGAAGATATGGGTCAATATGGATGAGCTACTGTGAAAAGAAAATGTTAGATGGAGGCGCAAGATCATATTAATCATCTCATAAACAATAACAGTGATACTATCAGGACTATAACTAAACAATAACAGTGATGGAATGAAGAAAAGTTCAATTCCAATGTTTAATAGTAACAAAAGATCAGGAAACAACTTTCTTGTTCTCAAATAGTGATGAAGTTAACATACATAAAAAATTGTCATAAATTTGAATCGTCATCAGATTCTATTACATTTGGCGCAGGTACAAAATTATCAACAATTGTGGGTGGAATGTCATTCCTAACAAATTCAACTTCACAAATTTCATCACTCGAAGCTAGATTCACTGCATGATCTGATAGATCACAACTATACGGCTGATGGGGATTTGAATTTGATTGTTCATTCATGTTAAAAAAAGCCCTCGAAATAGACTTTATAACATAGTGTTTATTTGCATCAAAAGGATCTTGAATGTAGAAGCATTGGTGGACTTGAGAAGCCAAGACAAAAGGATCATCCACATAACACCTCTTATTGAAGTAAACACAAGTCATCCCATATATTTCCTCTTCAACTTCAAACCAATCACATCTAAATAACACAAACTTCAACTTACCATAGTAGTCTACCTCAATTATTTCTGTAATTAATCCATAGTATGTTATTGATTGTGTTATTGGATTTTCATCTTTGGTACTTTAATAACTTTCAGTTATTGCCGCTAGTGTCACACCACTGTTTTGTGTTTTACGTCTATATCCATTAATTACATAGCCAGAAAAACTTCGTGCAATTTTATTTGGTCCTCTGGATAGCATCCTAAGGTTTCCTAATACATCACTTAACAATGCACGCTTCTTAAACCATTCAACAAAATCTAAGCCTTGACTCTTTGCTTTGCTTCACCCCTTTCTCTTGTTGGAATTTGAATTTTCATGATCACTACAATTAAAATTATACTGTTAAAGTTATTGTAAAATAAATCTTTTACGAAATTGGAACCTACAAGTATATTCATTTACCTTATAAATTTTTGGACATCTTCATGATTGAATAAGATGTAATGATGGGCTAAACTCCTTGACTTGCAATCCAACGAAATTGCTTCACCCTTTCTCTTTCCTCCAATAGGATGACCAACGTTAAGACAAGAGCTTGGACTTTCATGTTCATGAGGATCAAATCTATCGTTATTTCTTGTCATTCTAGTGAATCTTGTTTCAACACCACTATGCAAATATCGAGAGCAAAATGTCAAGCATTCTTCTACCAAATAACCCTCAGCAATAGAACCCTCAGGACGACTTTTATTACGAACATAACTCTTCAATTTTCCTAGATATCTTTCTGGAAAGTACATCCACCGAAATTGAACAGGTCCTCCCATTTTTACCTCATTCACTAGATGTATTGGCAAATGAACCATTATATCAAAGAAACTCGGGGGAAATTTGTCTCGAGTTGGCAAAGTGTTTCTGCAATCTCAGATTGTAAGATATCCAAATCTGCCACCTCAATCACCTTCTGACACAAACAACGAAAAAATGAACAAAGACGGATTAATGGATGTGCAACCTGGTTTGGCATTGTACATCTCACAGCCACTTGAAGCAAGTAATGCAACATGAAATGTGCATCGTGTCTCTTGTATCCGCTAACTTTTTTTCCAGCAAGTTAAACACATCTTGAAATGTTTGAAGCACAACCATCAGGTATTTTTTTTCATTTTTCAATACAGAGCAAAAAGTAGTTTTCTCCTTTGTAGTCATGGAAAAACATGCTTTTGCAAACACTGACTTTTTTCCTTGATCTACCTCATTTGGGTGAAGTTTCTTTCTAATACCCATCTCTTTCAAGTCTAAACGTGCGTTTTTATGATCTTTTGTCTTTCCTGGGATATCCAACAAAGTCCTAATTATACTATCAAAAAATTTTTTTTCTCTATATGCATCACATCAAGGTTGTGGCGTAAATTATTATGCTTCCAATATGGTAACTCAAAAAATATTGATTTTTTCTTCCATGGACCATTATTACTTTTCTTTTGCAACCTCCCAAAAGAATTGTTGACATACTTTAGTTTGTTTGAGATTTCTTCCCAAGTTAACAACTCCGGCGGTGGCCTATCGTATATGCTCCCATTGAAATTCCTAGCATTTGACCTATATTTATGATCCTCAGGCAGAAAAACATGATGATCCATATAACACACCTTTTTAATATAATTCAAATATATTGAATTAGTGTTATAGTTACAACAAGGACATGCTAGTTTCCCTTTTGTACTCCACCCACTCAACATAGCATACCTAGGAAAGTCACTAATAGTCCACAAGAGAGCTGCCCGCATTTGGAAAGTTTGACTTAGTGATGCATCATATGTTTCTACACCCAAATCCATAACACTTTCAACTCTTCTATCAATGGTTGAAGGTATACATCAATGTTATTCCCTGGTGAAAGTGGTCCAGGGATTAATAAAGACAACATAGAATACTCAGCCTTCATACACCACCAAGGTGGAAAGTTATATGGTATTAATACCACAGGCCAAGTACTATAAGACAAATTCATGGTTCTAAATGGATTAAATCTGTCGCTGGCCAATCCAAGTCTTATATTACGTGGCTCATTAGCAAATTCAGAAGGACATTTATCAAATTCTTTCCATGCTTCTGCATCTGCATGATGCCTCAACTTCCCATCTTTCGAACACTCTTCATTATGCCACCTTAATGAGCTAGCTGTCTTTAAACACATAAACAGTCTTTGAAGTCTAGGAATCAACGGAAAGTGCCTCAAAACCTTTGAAGGAACTTTATGAGACTTATAATTTTTTTCAACATGATCATTTCCTTTGACATCTTCATTCCATCATGGAGCACCGCAAACATGGCAAGAAGTATCATTCTCGTGATCTTTCCAATATATCATGCAATCATTAGGGCAAGCATCGATCTTCTTATAATCTAGCCCTAAGTCCCTTATCATGCCTTTAGTTTTGTTGAACGTATTAGGGATGTTTAATGAAGGCATAGCTTCTCTCAACAACTCTAATAGAGCATCGAATGATACATTGCTCCAACCATAAAGACATTTCAATAAATAAAGACGAATGGTGAATGACAATTTAGAGAAGTTTTTGCAACCGGGATACAAATCTTGTTTGGCTTCTTCGACTAGATTATAGAACTTTTTGCATCTTCATTAAGGCTTACATTTACATCATTGTCTTCTTGTACAACATCTCTAAATCTTTCATGCAATAGTCCATCAATATCGTCAATTTGATCCTCTTCTTCATTCATATGATTATCATTAAGATCACCGAGTTTCGGTTTCTTCTCGCCATGTCGAACCCAAACGTCATATCCCTTTTGAAATCCAAATGCAATTAAATGATTTCGTACTTCATTCCTTGTAAACCAATTGTTATTGTAACAATTAGCACAAGGACACAAAATCTCTTTCCCGCGGGGTTTTCCTTTGGTGTATGCATAATCTAGAAAAGAATCAAGACCATTTTGGTACTCTTTACTCGCGGGGTTTTTCTTTGTCCGTTCCTTGTCCATCGGGTTTACGGGGATACTACCATTTACGGAAAATATATATAAGCAAAACAAGCATAAAAGAATATATAGAGATGTCGATTTTCCTAAGTCAGTTGATTGGAGAAAGAAAGATTATAAGTTTAAATATATTCAGAAATATATGTTAGTTTTCATGTATCTGTCTAGTTTAAATTCAACAGAAATATATTCTGAAAGATTATAAGTTTAAATAAATCATTGAAGGGAAAAACACAGGAAACAGCAATCACATCAGTAATCAAGTCAAGGAAGAAACCATTGGATCCAAGAAAATGTACCTTTTCTAAAATTTGATTTATAATTTACTGTTCCATGTGAGCATGTTTAAACCATTAATATTGGACTCACCCACCAAGTGGTTTGAATCAGATTCCATTGTCTCAGTTTAACTAAAAGGGTGTTTTGTTTTGCACTAATTACTACATTATAAATTGAGACCCTCTACATTCCAAACATGTAGCACAACACAACATAACACAACACACTTCATCTCGTCAATTAGTTTCTAGTTACTCTCACTCACAATACATAGTTAAAATGGGAGGAAATAACAATCAAAGGAAATCAAAGTCATCATGGTCTGTTTTCAACATTTTTAAATCTAACAGCAGTGACAAACAAAGAGATGGAGGATACTATGATCAAGCTGCTTATGATAATAAAGTGTGGCCAAGTTATGATAACAAAGAGATGTTAGATCGCACAAAGACCAACTACTAAGTACTGTTATCTATTGTTTCTAGATGCAGAGAAGCGGCACTGGCTGATTGGTCTGGTGTGCAAGTCAAGCATACCGTTCACTTTAACACACCAATACACTAACTATTTTCCTAACTCTTTTTCAATTTCTAACAATTGTTTCAATCACCTCAAATCTCCAAATAATTAACATAACAGTTCAAACAATCCAAACTAACGTCAACTAATTTCTAAGTCCAATTAACTTACTAAGTGTCACTAACATCAGCAAAACATCATCTAGAAAGCCTCACTGAAAATTCAAACAAAATTCACACGCATATAGGCAGAGTATATACACACATCAACATGACATTCACACTGAAAATCACAAGCAGAATTCATATGCAGAAAAAATCACAAAGATATCACGCAAAGAAATCACAAAGATATCTCTAACTCAATGATCCACCAAAATAACACAGGGCTACAAATTATTACCTTTTTACCAGGATGAACCGAAAACTCACACACCGCCGAAAACTCGCACACCGCTAAAAACTCGGGCACTATTATGTTTGAAAACTGAGACCTATGAAAACAAAATCCTTAGATTTATCAGTAGAGAATAGAGAAAGTTGAATGAGAACATTTGCACTCACACAAGTTGAATGAGAAGCTCATATAATGTCAGATGGGCATAAATAGTTGTAACTTCAGTCTGTAGGGTCTGAACTTCTCCTGATACTTCGGATCTCCGGTACTTAAGATAGAACAATGAATTCTAGTTGACATAATCAACCAAAATAATCTCAGAACAAAGTCAAGACACACAACATTTGCATAAAAACTTGCACTTTGCACAACCATAACAGAACCAATACTCAAACTTTACATTAAATTCATTTTATTCTTTGAACCCCTACAACACAACCATAACATAACCATAACAGAACCAATACTCAAACCATAATATGTTTCATTCATAACAGTACTTATTAATTTATATGTTAACTAACTACCAGTAACAGTTCAATACAGTTCAATACTTACTAAATAGTATTTATTAGCATAACTTATTAATTACCATTTACTGTGATGGGCTAACTACCAGTACCATTTACTAAATAGTACTTATACATCATAACTTATTAATATGTTAGCTAATTCCACCAGTTCAATACTATCTACCAGTTCCTAACTCTTTTCCAATTTCTAACAGATCTAACAATTATCAACTAGATTTACTAACAGCATAACAGTATAACAGCATAACAGTTCTACCAGTTCTACTAATAATTCTACATCCTGATATTCAACGGATATACAAAACCCTTAGTTATGGAACTGCTTGTCAAAACGAGTGAATCATGGTTTTCTTTTCTTCTGATTCCACAGCTTTTATTTGTGAAGTTTTAACCCTTCTACCTTGTCTCAAAGAGCTACTCTGGACAACATTTTCAACTATAGTCTGACATTAGAACAGTTCTAAATTTCCAATGTAGGGTAAATCATGTTTGATGAGTTCAATAAATAATAAATAGTCTTGGAAGGAAACACTCTTCCTTTTGAAGCTGTTATATGATTTGATAGTAGATTTATCCCCATTTTGTTTCCCTACATAGCTACTGGATTGTGTGGTGTGTATGGCTGGTCTATTATTCAATCTGGAGATGGATGGATCCTATATCTGAAATTTTAGGGTCTACCTTGTCTTGGTCTGGTGTATGGCCTTGTCTTGGTCTGGTCTATGGCCTTGCCTATCTATTATGTATCTGTAGAGTACTCAGACATGAAACAGCTGAAAGGTTGAATGAATTGAATAGAGGAAGCATGAAAACATTGTAGTTAAGATGTAGTTTCAATTTCAAGTTGTTCATAGAATTACTTATATTGCTCATTGTTTTATAAATTCCATAATAATTCAAAGAAGAAAAGGACAATACAACCAGGCATTACTCAAACCAGACTTCAATTAACAAAGCATGAGAAAAAAGTGTTTGCAACAAATAAATAAAACTTTTCTAGTTCCAAGGTCAACCACATAAGTCATGATTGTTTTATCAAATGAAGACAAACCGACTGATTAACAGACACAGAATCAACAAAATATAAATTAAGCTACATAAACTAATTAACATCATGCTTAAAATAACTGATTAAGCATTTTGCATCCTGAGTGCAAAAGCATTAAGAACCTCTTGATACTGAAACACAGAATTATCAGCATGATTCACCATGGTCTGTTCATTTCCAAAAGGGACAGACTGAAAAGTGTTGTTAAACCCATTATTAAAATTCTCAAACTGTTGCATATTGAAATCATTTTGATCGAATCCACCACCTAAATAATTGTTCTTTTGAAGACCCTTTTTAATCTCAAGCGTGTGATCATAGACAGGTGCAACACTTTTCATATTTCCATCCCTATTATCAGGTTTATTAATACAAACTTCCCATATTTCCAAGTTCCATCCCTATTTAAGACATACACTAAGCTTTTTCTGTGAAACCGACTTCAACATAATTAAGGTTTGTGCTCTTGTTACAATGGAGGATCAGGGTAAGGCTATCTTTACCGGTATAGAAGGGAGAAAACCTCTTAAGGCTAAGGGAGGTTCTTGTGACTTGATTCTTAGACTTTTGGCCTTTGTTCTCACCCTTGTTGCTGCTATAGTTATTGGGATCGACAAGCAAACCAAAATTGTTCCTATCAAGATTGTTGACTCTTTGCCTCCTTTCAATGTTCCTGTTTCTGCTAAATGGCATTACCTCTAAGCTTTTGTGTAAGTTCTTATTATTTTCTTCCTTAGGTTTTGGTAATAACTTGTTAACAATCTCTTTCAATAATCCAGAATCAAAAGACTCTTTAGGAAAAAACTCATTATCTTCATCAGCAGAAACTTTTGAACCATTATTCTAGAGGGTACAGATGCAAAGAAGCGGCACCGGCACCGGACAGATGCAGAGAAGCACTAGATAATTTGAGTTAATTAATTATCTCTAACTCAATGACCCACCAAAATAACACAGGGCTACGAATTATAATCAAATTATTACCTTTTTACCAGGATGAACCGAAAACGCGCACACCGCTGAAAACTCGCGCACTATTATGTTTGAAAATTGAGACCTATGAAAACAAAACCGTTAGATTTGTCGACAGAAAATAGAGAAAGTTGAAGGAGAACATTTACACACACAAGTTTGGGATGAATGTTAGGGTTTAAGAGAATCGTACCATGAAGAATCAATATGGGATGAAGAACAAAATGTTTGAGTTTGGGAGAAGCTCGATGAAGAATCAATTTAGGATGAATATTAGGGTTAAGGAGAAGCTCGTACGTTTGAGAGAATCGTTCGATGAAGCTCGTATTTGAGAGGGACAATAAATCGTTTGAGAGAAGCTCGTGGAGGGAACGGAAAATTTTACTCAAGTTTGGGAGGTTTGGGAGGGAGAATGAAAGGTGAGAACGGTGGAGGGAACTGAAAATTTTACTCGTGGAGGGAGACTGAAAATTTTGTTAGTAATAATATTTTATTAAAATAAATTAAAAATTATATAAGAACGGCTCTAGCCGTTGCTAATAGGAGCCATTCTCATTGCCCTCTACCAGAACGGTTTCGGGCCATTGTATAAAATTTACAAAAAATTAAATATGCTACAGCAACAAATTATATAGTTAGTTGCCTATTACTTTCTACGAGAACAATTTTTTTACTTCCTGAAAATTAGGCGTTGCTGTAGGGTAAAAATGTTGTAGTGACATAACTTTAGAAACTTTATAGATACTTTCTTTTCCACGTTCCAGGACATAAACAATCATACAATTGGTCCTAAGTAGCTAACCGATAAGAAAAGAGAAGGCAAGTTGAAAAATCCTTATACAAATAAGAAGATTAAAATGATCTCAATTTCGAAATATAAGGGTTTCAAAAAATTATAAAAAAAAAACAAATTGAATCAGATATGAGTGACTCTGATACCACTTGTTAGATTTGTTCACCATTTTATTATTTCTATTGATATATAAATCAAAAACAGAACTCTAAAATAATCCCTATGAATCGATACACCATTAACTTGTATCCCTTAAATCTATATTAGAAT
The DNA here is from genome assembly GCA_963859935.3 of Lathyrus sativus. Taxonomy (NCBI): domain Eukaryota; kingdom Viridiplantae; phylum Streptophyta; class Magnoliopsida; order Fabales; family Fabaceae; genus Lathyrus; species Lathyrus sativus. The sequence goes on from OZ012738.1 coordinate 474,339,764, forward strand.
TCAATAAGAAAATAAAAGCGGAAGCCTACCTGAATTTTCCATTGAAATCGTTGAAGGTTGTGAGTATGAGATCTTTCGATTTGTAGAATTCCTTAGGGTTCCTTGAATCTCCTCTGATGGGGATGAAGAGAGAAAAACTGATAAAGTGTATTTTTATCGTACTCTAGAAATGGGGACCATAACCCATTTAAATAACCCTAGGGTTATTTCTTAATTTTCAATATTCTAATTTGACCCCTCATCAAATTAGATATTGACTTATGGTATCTACACAATAACCTAAACTTTCATGACATTTATGTTTTTAGCCATAAACTCAATATTATATTAATTAGACCTCTTTAAGTCTTGACTAATTAAAATAATGGCACAAACACCTTAAATGTTACATTTGTGACCCAAAATTCTAACACTCCTTACATGTCCCTTCCAAAACTTCAAAATTCATCGTTAAAATAGTTATGTATTTTCTCGTTAATCACTTCTTGAATTAGTATAATTTTGATTGGGTCCTAGAACAAATAAACCTATAACTAAATCAATCCTAGAACATTGTAAGAAATCAAAGGACAAATTGGATGGGTTTAACATGACGAATCATGAGATCATCCAACCCAAACTAGCCTACTTAGGACATCAGTGGTGGACCACATGTTCTTGAAAAGGTCGTTATTGCCACCTTTCAATGAATGGTTCCTCCTAATCCCACATTCTAGTAAAGCAATTTGATATGGAAATCGGTTCTTCATCAATAAATTGATACGTGGGGCATGTCTAGAAATACTTCAACCCCTAAGATTGGAAGGGATTCACTTTTTCATATGATCATCAAACCTAAAAACAGTCTTGCGTTCATGATGCAAAAATGGTTCCTTTATTATATTTCCCAAAAGTACAATTCGCATCCACCGTAGGGCCTCAGTAAAATTGACTTGAGCCTTAAGTTCAATACACACCACCAATGACAAAGACGACAACTCTAATTCCATTTGTGACTGACATTGACGATGAAGAAGGAACGATTATGACATACGTTATATGCCTAAATTTCACGAAATAAACTATGGTTCATTCCAGCCCATCAAGATTTTCATAAAAAGGTTTCAAATTCTCCTCGTGATCATGATTGAGTTAGGGGTTTGTATGTGGTTTCTTACAACTAAGGAATTTCACTGATTTTAGCTAGTTATAAACTCTCCGCAACTAAGAATTTTGTTTGTGTTAAAATAAATTCCTACAAAATTCTACACAAGGTTCAATCATGAAACAAGTGTTATTCTTTATTCAAGGTTTCTGAAACAAATGTTATTCTTTATTCAAGGTTTCTGAACAACCAAGCTTCTGGTTTAAACAATTTCAGGTTTGCATGATTTATGAAATGCAATTTCTAAAATTCAACTTTTATAATCATGCGAGAAATGAAGTTTGATAATTAAGATATATCTTTCTTAATGTATGGTTCCAAATCTTAAAATCAAAATAAGCTATCAATCTAAGTGCTTTCAGTCACATTTATTGTGCTTCACTCAAATCAAGTCATTCTAATATATTATGAATTAGTTATAGAACATGTCTAAATAATTTCATGAAGTATGCAAGTAATCTTGGATTAAAAGGACTTTTCATAGGTTTTAATATGTATAGACTTACAAAAATTCATTGTTTTTCTTTGGATTCAAAAGGCTAAAAATAAAAGTGTAATCATTGATAAGAAATTCGTATTGTCGTACCCTAATTTTGTCATGACATTTCATCATTTCATCAATCTGGGCATGTCTCATTTTAGTCTAGGTTATTTCTCGTTTAATCGTCGCATTTTACATATTTTGGAAAAAAAAATTGACTTTTACTAAAGTCAACAAAAATCAATTTCATTCACGTCTTTGCATTTTGTGCACATTCACATTTTTATTCGATCTAAAAAATTTATCTAGATATTCCATTTTTGAAAAAAAATTAAAAATATATTCATAAGCATAATAAGTAATCTACTATTTATATTTTATTATTTCTATTTGATTTCATCTTTACATTAAATAATAAAATCATTTAGAAGTGCAATAAGACCAAAAGAAAAGAAGAATAAAAAACTAGCAATTCTCATTTAATTTTTCGTGTTAACATTACATCACTATTTTCATTTATATACACCATTACCATACATCATTCACTAAATGGAAAAATAAAAAAATATCTTCATCCTTCTCCTTTCACTTTCTCTCATGATTTCCACTCAATATTCTAACAAATATCGCACACTTTCATCACACTTTTTACACTCATCTCACATGCTTTGCACTCACAATTCACATATTTTTCACCAATTCACACATTTTTCTAACTAATGACATTTCAATAAAAAGAGGGGAAATCAACACAAAAGGGAGGAAAGAAAAATCACACCAAAACCACCAAAAAACAAATGAAATTTCTCTATTCATCTTACAAAATCTCCATGACTTAAAACTCCTCCTCTTTATAACTTCCTTAATAATATCCATTAAAACTTCCTCTCCACCACCTCATCTACTTCCATCATATTATCATCACATTCCATTCTTCTCACCTTCATTTTCTAACAACATCACCATTAAAACAACTATCTTCCATCTCCAACCTTTCAACATATTTTTTCAACCTTCATCTTCGACTTCTTCGATAGTCGTACTAACACCAACATACTCCATTAAACTTCAACTTTAACCATTCTCAAACCTCCTTCACATGAACTTAACAACCTCACTGCAACCGAAGAATCACAATAACATTCCACCTTCTCCTTTCCTTTACTAACAACAACACCATAACCAACAAAACCACCATTATATATCATAAACCAAACCTTCACAAACTTCATCTTCAAACTCCTTCAACCTCAAACTTCATAAAAAAAAATATAATAAACAATTCTCCACACCAAAATACAATAACAGTCACAAACCAAAACTAATATCCAAGCATCATTCAACAATAAAAAAAGAAGTAAAAATCTACAAAATAAAAAATAGAAGAAGAAATTGTGTTTCAAAGTTGAAAGACAATGAATCTGACAAAACGTTCTGAATCTATGGTTATCGTTGTATCTTTACCACGCGCTCCTCCCTTCTCCACCACGCACTTCCAGTCGAACCACTGTCGCGCTGGAAAACTGCAATGTTGTTGCAACTTGAAAATATTTGAGCGCATCGCACCCTCAAAAATACAACAAAGCTGCCACTTAATTTTATTTATTCTATGATAAAGGGAAAATATCAATAAAATCCAGAGGGAAGAGAAATGGGAAAATAAGTCGGTTATGCAAAGGGAAGGTATTACAATCCCTCACATTTGTTGTACTCAACAGAAACCGTTTTGATTGTTCTTTATGCTAATGGGTGTTACTATCTAAAGGATACTTACGATTGGTTTTAATTAAGGGGAACATAAGCTTTTAATTAATGTGGTTATCAAGATTTCGAAATCCTCTGCCTATGTATTCTCATAGGGCGATGAGAAAATCAAGGCTTTGTAGTTCGTGGTAGAAAATAAGTATTTATTAGTTGATTTTAGGAAACAGTGTTATAATAGTATCCTAGAAGTGTTTTGAAGTTAACTAGTTTCACCCTAGTTTGGATGCTCTAAGCTTTTAGTCTGACTTCTAAGGAATGAATTATACCGGTTCTTTTATAAAGACAAATTGTTGTTAGGTTAATGAATTGAAAATGTTTTTGAATGTGGTGAAGATTTTGTTTGGACCAAGAGTGTGGTGTTTGAACTCATACAGTGGTGTCTGAACCAAGAAAAAGGTGTCTAAACCAAGAATGAGGTGTTTAAACTAAGAATGAGATGTCTAAACCAAGATGAGGTGTCTAAACAAATATGTGATGTCTAAACAAAAATGTGGTGTCTAAACCAAGATGTGGTGTCTAAACCAAGATGCGGTGTTGTAAGGGTTTGCCTTTAATCGGGGATCAAGGCAGATATGCAAGGGGGTTTTCCTAAACCAGGGGATTAACAAGGCAAACCAGCAAGTGTATGGGAGTCAAAACCAAGAAGTGTTGTGTTGGGTCCAAAGTGAATGGTGTTTTTAATGTTGATTGTTATTGGTTTTTGGTCTGAGGATGAATGTTGAAGTTTGTTTAGATTTGAATTGCACTAAAGTATATGAGTTGAGGTGAATACTTTGAAAAACTAGATCACGTGTCCCGTATCCAAAGATATTCAGAATAAGGATAGGAATACTCTTTTTTATTCCTTCTCCACTTCTTAGTGCTCTTGGCGCACAATTCGTATCATAATTATTGAGTGTTTTATGGTTTAAAAAGAAAGGAGAATTCTTGTTTTATGTGGATGAGAAAAGATATTAGTGCAAATCCTAAGATCTAACTCAAATGAAGTGATCAAGGGACTTGTAATTACTTAATTAAATAAAAACCCTAAGAGATCATGCAATTTATTTTGAAAGTCATGCTTAAAGTTCTAAAGCCATTAATCTAATTAATATATCAAAGCATGTTTGATCAACTAATCAAATCAACAAGGAAATCTTGCTAAAAATTAAGTCAAACTATACACATCAAGATCATGACATTATGAAGAAAAAGTAAAAAATAAAAAATAAAAAGAAGAAGAATGAAATTGGAACTCTAATTATGCATTAATTCTAACCTATTTACTAATTAGTAGTTTTAATTCTAACCTAAAAAATTAATACTAGTTAGAACTAATAAACCTAATTAAATATTCTATTAAAATGTCTTTTTTTTAATGTGATAAAAAATGCTACAAGAAGAATATATAAATAAATAAAGACAATAATTAATCTCTGCCATGGGGTGTAAGAACTGAAAAAGGATGTGTGAGTATAAATTGGACGCTGGGCCCGAGTATTAAAGCCCAAAGTCACTTTTGTTTGTTGGTTATTTTTTAGTTCTTAACTTTGTCACTAAAGGATGCTCATCAACTAACTCATTCTTGGACCAAGAATATGAGTTTTCATAATAAAAGAAGTAGGACTTTAATTTCAACATTAGCACACTCTACGACATATCGCGAGTTATCTACAAGTCTCTGATTTTGTTCTTGGTACTCCATCAAGCGCAACGTGATTACCAAAGTGAATCTCATGAAACATTCCTGGGAAATTCTTCTCTACCCATTCAATTGTGCAATCCTTAATTATGGGTATGTTTGTTTTGACTTTTTTTTAAAATTATTTTTATAGTGTAACATAATTTTTTAGAAAAAAATTTTACAAAGAAATTTTTTATAAAAGTTTCAAATGAAAATTTGATTTGAATAGTTATTTTTAAAATGCTATTTTAGATATTTCATTATTTTATTGAAATTTTTTTAGATATCAAAATTTCAGAAAATCACTTAATTTTGAAACTATTTCAAATAGCTTTTCATAAAAATCATTTTTGAGATGCAACTTTTTTTTAAAATTGTAATTTTCCTATGCTTTTATCTTCAATAATGTATGTTTATGTTATACGATATTAAAATTAGTCTTGCAATTTAAAAAAATTGAATATAGAAAAACTTGTAATATTTTTTTAAAAAAAATTACAAAATCTATCTTTGAAAATACAAAGAAAAAATACATTTTTTTAAGCTGAAACAAACATGCCATATATTCTGTTGAGATGGTGCAACTTATAGGTTAAAAAAATCTGGATAAATTTTGAAGTGTCATCCGAGCACCTGGGAGAAGGTGAATCCCTGACTTGAAATATGGCATCTTAAAGAACTCGTGAGCGCAAATCAACTTAACTTTGACCTTTTTGTTATACGAATTCTCTACTCTTTTCTTCTGCCTCTTTAATGATTATAACGCATTTAATCTCTTTTCATCTAAGTCAACTAATTCGTCCAACATCATATTCCAATAAGACTCCGACGAGATCTCATGTTGTCTTTGAATTCTAGCTGACTGCAGATAGATTTCGACTGGTAACACTGCATCGTGACCATATGTTAGTCAAAAGGGTGTAGTACTTGTAGCATCTTTAGGGGAGGTTCGACATGCCCATAAAATCTGGTACAATGTCCTGTGTCAATTCCTTGGTTTTTTCCCCACATGTTTTTTGATCAAACCAATCACCACCTTATTTGCTGCTTCGACTTTACTGTTTGCTTAAGCATAATAATGTATGGATGTCATATGTTTGAACCTCATTTCTTTATCAAATTCTTGAACCTTTCGACCTGTGAAAACTGATCCTTGATCAGTTGTAATGGTTTATGAGACTTCAAACCTATAAATGATATGCTTTATGATGAATTCGATCACTTTGCCCTGGTCAACATTTACCAATGGTATAGCCTCAATCCACTTAGTGAAATAGTTTATCCCCACTAAAATATATTTTTGACTCTTGGATTATGCTGGTCAAATTCCTTCAATTAAATTTAAAGCCCACCCTCTGAAGGGCCAAGGCTTCACTATGGAATGCAATTCACTAGTAGGAACATGTTGAATACCCGCATGTACCTGACATTCTTGACATCCTTTGGCAAATTCAATACAGTCTTTAAGCATGGTAGGTCAATACATCCATTATCGAAACAACAACCATTTCATTTTATGACCCACCTGATGCGCTCCACATACCCCACTATGGACACTAATAGGGCTAAGTATGCCTCCGCCTCAGTGAGGCATTTGAGCAAGACACCTTTAGGCGTCTTTTTAAATAATCCGTTCCCCATCAGAACATAAATTAAAGCGCGATATTTGACTTTTTGTTCGACATATGGTGATGGATTTTTTAAGTATTCTACTATTGGCTTTCTCCAATCTTCGTCTGTCAAGCTACCTATGGCCAATATCTCAAAATTATCTTCGTCAGCATATCCTAGCTTCATTGTTTCTAGATCTGTTGGGGATAACCTAGTTGATGCAAACCTCCCTCTGACTTAGATTGCCTCTTGCAATTTTTCTTTTGAAATTTTGTATCCATAAGAAATTTGGGTCAAGTTATTGGCTTCTTGGTTCTCAAGTCGAGGTATGTGTCGAAAGCTTAACATTTTGAATTTTCATAACAGTCTATTGACTATTACAAAGTACATAATAATATTCTCTTTGACACGTTTATACTCCTTTGTAATTTGTTTTATAACCAACTCAGAGTCACCCATTATATCGACTTGAGTTACCCCTAATTCCAACAAGATCTCAAGTCCGGCTATCAAAGCTTCATTGTTTGAACAAAGGCCTTCGACCTTGTACTTGAATTTTGTTAGGAGAAATAATTAATACTCCCACACTCGTTCCATCCTTATGACTAGAACCGTCGAAGTATAACTTCCAAGGTTCAAGCTCCACATAGTTTTGGGAGTTTTCGATTATAGAGTGGTCGACTATAAAGTATGCTACCACTTGGCCTTTAACAGCCTTTAAAGGCATGTAAGTTAAGGAATACTCAATTAATGCCAATGCCCATTTACAATTTTGACTATGCAAAATTGGTTTAGACAACATATGCTTAATAATATCCAAGTTAGATGAAACATAAACATCAACTGGTTTTATATAATGCTTTAGTTTTGAACAAGAGAAATATAGACATAAACATAATTTTTCGAATATACTATATCTAGTTTCTGCATCATTTAAGACTCTGCTAAGGTAGTAAATGGATCTTTCAATGCCATTATCATCCTCTTGAGCCAACATGCTCCCTAAAGTCTTATCAGACGTAGATATGTACAATATCATGCTTCAATTCCTTCAAGGTGGTGCCAGAATTTGAGGCTGCATAAGGTATTCCTAGATCTTGTTAAAATCCTTTTATTGCGCTTTCCCCAATTCAAAACCTTCATTCTTGAGTCGAAGTAGAGGTGAGAATGCTTGAGTCTTGCCACTTAAGTTTGAGATGAACCTCCTCAGGAAGTTGATCATTCCCACCAATGACTGCAATTCCTTCTTTATCGAAGGCGTTTTCGCCTCCATGATGGCCTTGGTCTTGTTCTATTTAATTTCTATTCCTTTTTTGTGGACCACAAAGCCTAGAAAATTCCCCGCCTACACACAAAAAGCACATTTAAGAGGATTCATTTTTAGACAATGTTTCCTCATTATTTTGAATGATTGTCAAAGATGGTCTATATGAATTTTTCCTGAAATAGACTTAACCACAATGTCATCAATATAGATCTACATGAAAGTTTCAATAAAGTCATGAAATATAGATTTCATTGCTCTCTGATAAGTTACCCCAGCGTTCTTTAGGCCAAAAGGCATCACCATCCATTCGTAGGTGCCTAAGGCTCCAGGGCATCAAAATGTTATTTTTGATACATCTTCCTGAGCAATGAAAATCTAGTTGTATCCAGAGTACCCGTCGAGCATGCTAAGATACTCATGTCTTGCAGCAGAGTAGTCTTTGAACTCCTTCATTAGTTGGATTACTTTGACCCTGAGTTGTGGGCTAATATTGGCACTGATGTATGTTGGCCTTTTTGTTGCCCCCTCTTCCAGGTTGATTTCTTCTAAAGGGTCTTGTGCCAGCATCTTTATGTTATTCGTCAGCGGATCCTTTTCAAAACCCAAAGGCTCATCATCATAGATGGCGTCAAGCTTTTGGCCTTACACTTCACCTTGATCCTTGATCAGTGCATTTTGATGCACCTTCCTCTATGTTTAGACTTAAGCATTTCTATAGTTTGATTTGTTTATTTTGCTATTTTATGATGTTTTTACAATTCAAATTATTTTTAGCCTTATTTGATTTTTGTTTGTTATTTTCAGCATTAACAGCTTTTAATTAAAAAAATCATAACTGGAGTTACAGAAATCGGATCGAGGCATTCTACCAGTCGTTGGAAAGCTTAAAAAAAGATCTACAACTTTCATGTTGCACGAAGAACCTGATTCGGATTTCATGAGTCTCGAATAAATCGTTGAAGTTTCTAACTGTAATAATTAAGTTGTTTCGGGTCATCCCTATTGGGACTGGTTTATGTTTCCGACCCAGTTAAGTGTGTAATGCAAACCTTATTTTGTTTATAAGGTTTGCTGTCGTGCTACAGTAAACGTACCCTAGTTTTTACGAATTTTATTTTTCTTTCACATATTCCATGGCGAATTAATCTCGAGAGGAAATCTGTCAGTTTCGATTTTCGTAATTCTTTCAGCTTTTATTATAATTTCCGATTTAATTCAATTCCTTTCCAATTCGTTTTATAAATTTTGCTTTCTTAATTCGTTTCTTATAGAATAGATTGGATTCAATTTTGTTGATCTATGTTCCTTATCTTAATCGCGGTTAACTTAGCGTTTTCGTTAATTTGCGCCATCTTTAACTGTTTGCTTAATTCGGTGAACCGTTTGCTTAATTTGGTGATTAGGAATATAACTCGTGTAATATTATCAACACTTGTTTGTCAATATTGCAATCGAATAGCGATTGGAACCACTTAGGGAATTGAAATTGTAATGACCGATGATAAGTTGGGAGTCGAACTGGTAGATTAACCTGTTTTAATCACTTATTTTAATAATCACTTATTTTACTATTTATTTTCTTGATCGAATTCTAAATCAACCCCCCCCCCCCCCCCAATTGTTTTCAATTGGTTATTTCATCAACAAGAATCCTTGTGTATCGACATCTGAGTTATTGTCGCTTTACTATGTTTTTTTTCAAATACTCGATTCTGATCCGCGCGCGACAATGGATCAAATTGACGTTGTTGCCGTGGATTCTTGTCGATTTAGCCAATGGTTTAGTTTTAGGTATTGTTTGTTTTAATTTTCTGCATTTTTGTGTATTTTCTTGCGTTTTCGCGTCCGGACGTCCCGTTTCGCGTTCGACCTAGTAAAAAAAACCCGGTTTTGGGGAAATCGCCTCTTTTTTTAGTTCTGTTTCGTGCACTTGAGTTCTCATTTGAGTTCTTTTTTCTATTTTTAATTAATTTTTTACTGTTTTCATAGTCTTGAAAAAATCCAAAAAATTTTCCAAAATTCTCATTTGACCTAATTAGGTTAAATTTTGTGTTTTTAGATTTTTTCGATTTTATTTTAACCATCTCCCTTCTTTGATTTTAATTTTGACTCTATAGGGACATTGCGGGAATTATCAGATTTTTTGCTGCATTGGTAGTCCTGGCCACTAGAGCTTCCTGTTCTGACCTGGTTGATTTTAATTCTGAGATAGAGAGAACCTTGCGCGCACTCCTTAGAGATAATCACGTTGGCCCTAGTTCACCATCTCTTGACGATTGTGATTCTGAATTTACTTTTGAAAATAACATGGCTGAACAGCGGACACTAAGAGAGCTTGTTGCTCCCGATGTTAACTACAATGGCTTACGTATTGAATATGCTTACCTTGTTGTTCCTTTTGAGTTAAAATCTGAACTAATATATTTGTTGCCGAGATTTAGTGGTCTTGTAGGTGAGGATCCACACAAGCATCTTAAAAAATTGCAGATTGTTTGTTCAACCCCACTGAGGCCTAAAGGAATTACGGAAGACCACATCAAGCTAATAGCCTTCCCGTTTTCTCTACAAGGTGCAGCCAAAGACTGGTTATATTATCTTGAGCCGAATTTTGTTGCTACTTGGAATGATCTGAAGAAGGTCTTCCTAGAAAGATATTTTCCTGCATCCAGAGCTGCCTCGATACGAAAAGACATTTGTGATATTAGACAACGGGATAATGAATCATTGGCTGAATATTGGGGGAGATTCAAACAATTAGTTTTGAGTTGCCCACAACACCAGATCACCGAGCAATTATTGATTCGGTATTTCTATGAAGGATTAAAACCAATGGATAGGAATATTCTAGATGCTGCTAGTGGTGGAGAACTTGTTGATAAGACTCCAGCCGCTGCCAAGGCTCTGATTGAAAACATGTCGCTTAACTCCCAACAGTTCACAACGAGAGAAAATTATGTTCAAATAAAAGGTGTGAATGAGGTTCATGTTTCTTCTCATGTTTCTCATTCTGACAAAGCCTTCGAAAATAGAATGAATGAGTTGACCGAATTAGTGAAACAGTTGGTAGTGGTAGGTAAAGCTCAAGTAGCCCAACAAGCCCAAACAATAAGGTTATGTGGTATTTGTACTTCTTCTGATCATCCTACTGATACATGTCTTGTTCTATAAGATGAAAAGCCCACTGAATTACCTCAAGCATATGTCGTAACCCTTTACAATCAAGGTAACAACCAAGGTCGCTACAACATTCCTGACCTGTCCACTAATAAATACCATCCAAATTAGAGGAACCATCCAAACCTCCAATATGGAAACCAGCCCTCCAACCAAAAACATTATCCCAACCAACAATGATGATGCTACCCTTGCCACCACCATAAAATCCTCCACAAGCTGAAACCACTATTGCCCCAGCTTCAGGTCCTTCATTAGAGGATATTGTTAAGCAATTGGTTACCAATAACCTCCAATTCCAACAACGGACAGAGCGCACCATCCAAGCCTTGCAAACACAAATAGGATAACTTGCTTCTTCAATTAATGGTATTCAGTAAGCACAAGGATCCAACCAACTACCCTCTCAAACCGTGGTGAATCCTAAAGGTCCTAATGTGAGTGCAATAACCTTGCGATCCGGAAAAGTTATAGATTCTGCCCCGAAAAAAATTGAGGAAATTGTTGAGCCTTCTATTGTTGTTGAGCCTGAACCTTCTGTTGTTGAGGAAAAACAATATGTACCTCAGATACCTTACCCTCACCGAGTGTAGAAAAATAAGAACATTCTTGAGGAAGAGAGAGAGAGAGAGAGAGAGAGAGAGAGAGAGAGAGAGAGAGAGAGAGAGAGAGAGAGAGAGAGAGATTTTGGATGTGTTTAAAAAAGTGGCGGTAAACATTCTGCTTCTTGATGTAATCAAGCAGATTCCAAAATATGCAAAGTTTATTAAGGATTTATGTACTCATAAAAGGAGATTGAAAGGGAACGAGAAGGTGAATATGGGAAGGAATATTTTTGCCTTCATCCAATCTAATGATACAGTTGAGCAAAATGTTCCAGCCCATACCACAAAAGTGCAAGGATCCAGGAACTTTTTCTATCCCTTGTACCATTGGGAATAGTAAATTCAAAAATTGCATGCTTGATTTAGGAGTCGGTATTAATGTTATGCCTACTTCTATTTATAATAATCTTGATCTTGGTCCGTTGCAGCATACATGTTTGATCATTTAGCTGGCAAATAGAAGCAATGCCTGCCCCGCCGGAGTCGTGGAAGATGTCCTCGTGCAAGTTAATGACTTGATTTTTCCTACAGATTTTTATATTCTTAACATGGAAGGAGAAACAAAGTCAAACAAGGCACCCGTCATTCTCGACAGACCGTTTATGAAAACGACAAAGACGAAAGTCGATGTTGATGAAGGCACGATGTCCATGGAGTTTGGTGATATTATCGCAAAATTTAACATCTTTGATGCAATGAAACATCCCATGGAAGAGCATTTGGAATTTCACATTAAGTTACTTTCTGACTTAGTAGACGATACATATCCCGAGTTTTTATCTGATTTTCCGTCTTTACTAGACTATGATGATACTTTCTCCTGTGATGTATGCACTAACACTAATGTTTGCTCTATTTGTGTCGAGATAAATAATGCATTGCAGGCTGATATTTTACAGGTGGATAAGGTTACCAATGAAGTGGTTTGTGCGGCTGAGGCTCTGGAAGTCCCTGCTGCCCCGACCATCCCATCCATTGAGCAGCCTCCTTCTTTAGACCTTAAACCTCTCCTAGAAAATCCCAAATATGCCTACTTGGACATAAATGATAAGCTTCCAGTTATTATTTCATCTAACCTTGATCTCGATCAAGAAAGTAGGCTTTTGCAGGTTTTAAAGAGGCACAAAAAGGCAATAGGGTGGACCTTGGCGAACATTCTCGGTATTAGCCCTTCCAGGTGCATGCATCGGATTCTGCTTGAAGAAGGAGCTAAGGTAGTGAGGCATCCCCAAAGGAGACTTAATCCTTTAATTCTTGATGTGGTGAAGAAAGAGGTAACCAAACTATTACAAGCAAGTATCATATATCCTATCTCTGATAATAACTGGGTAAGCCCAGTGCAGGTTGTACCAAAGAAATCTGGACTCACTGGGATAAAAAATGAAAAGAATGAACCTGTTCCCACTAGAGTTCAGAATAGCTGGAGGATTTGTATTGATTATAGGTGGTTGAACCAAGCGATTAGAAAGGATCACTTTCCTTTGCCGTTCATTGATCAAACGCTCGAACGGCTTGCAGGTAAATCACATTATTGTTTTCTTGATAGTTTTTCAGGTTACTTTCAGATTCATATTGCACCTGAAGATCAAGAAAAGACCACTTTCACGTGCCTTTTTGGTACATTTGCTTACAGAAGGATGCCTTTTGGCCTTTGCAATGCTCCTGGCACTTTCCAAGGATGCATGATTAGCATTTTCTCTGATTTTATTGAAAATTGCATGGAAGTGTTTATGGATGATTTCACTGTTTATGGTTCTTATTTTGATGCATGTTTGAACAGTTTGAATATGATTTTAGAGAGATGCATCAAAACTGACCTTGTTTTAAATTATGAAAAATGTCACTTTATGGTTGAGCAGGGAATTATTTTAGGACACTGTAATACCCCAAATTTTGCCCTAAGATTAGTCGTTTCATCTTGCATCCCATTTCATTTTGCATTGCATTTATACTAACCACTAACGGGTTATGCAGTTGTTTGGTTGTTGCAAGAAAATATCATATGGCGCGCTCTTTTAGTTTACAGGGTTTCTAGTGCCACTTTATTTTGAATGAATAAAATAGCACAATTGGCAAGAGACCCTGTGTAAGGAGTTGTGAGTGTGAGAGGTTGAGAGTTCGAATCCCACCATCTTTATTTTTTGTTTTTCTTTTATTTTTATCTAACTTTTCTATTTTTATAAAAAAAAATAACAAAAATAGTTTTTTTTTTATTATTTAATTATTATTTTCGTATTTTATTTAAATTATTTTTAAAAAAATATTATTTTTTTTACTTTTTTCCATATTATTCATAAAAACATCCAAAAATCATAAAATTAAAAATAATAGAAAAGATTTTATTCTTTTAAGTTTGTTTTAGTTTGTTTTTTTTAACTTTGACTAATTATTTAAGTTGGGCTTTAAAGTGGGCGTTAGGTTAGAGTTAACCCTAATTTTTTACCTATATAAACATGAGTTGCATTTGATAAAAGGGGGAAGGAGACAAAAGAGAAAAACGGCGGCCGTTCTCACGATTTATCAGAAGAGGGAAGATAGCTTCATCATCGCCAGAGGACGAGCATCAAAACCTCCATCAAATTTCATCACCGCCAATCGGCCGAAAGGTATGGGTTTTAAAATTATGAATTTAGTAAGTAATTATTTAGATAATTAAGAGAATAACTATTAATTAAAAACATATTTTTATTAACTTTCACAGTTCTCTTCTTTAGAATAAAACAAAAACTCAAAAAAACAGTTTTTTAGTAAAAGACAAACTTCTTTTAGACTATTTTTTAATTAGCTTAAGTTAATTAACCCTTTTTTTTCTTTTAAACAAAAAAATTAACATTTTTTGAAAATTAATACTAATCTTTTTAAATTAAACTTTTGCTAATCAACTCTTTTTTTTAACACTAAACTTTTTTTTAATATTTAGGCTAGAACAATTTTTTAAAATTAGAATTAAATTCTTTTTTTTTAAAAAAAAAACTAAATCTTTTTTAAAACTAAGATTAAAATTAAACTAAACCTCTCTTTTTATTAAAACTAAAACTTCTTTTTTAAAAAAATTAAAATTGAATCTTTTTAAAATTAAAACTAAAACATTTTTCAAATTAAAACTAAGACACTTTTTGAACATTTGACAATTAAACTCTTTTTTTATATAGTAAAATTAAACCTTTTTTAAATTTAAAACAAAAATTCTTTCTTTTTAATTAAGACAAAAATCATTTTTTTTCAAAGTTAAAACCGAAATCTTTTTTTAAGAAATAAAACAATATCAAATTAGCAGCTTTCTCTTCACTATCTCATTATCCGCTTTATTTTTGTCTAATCCTATTAACATTCTCCGATTTTTTTCAGCTGATTGAGTTTAACTTCATTTATCATTAGTTAAATATTTCATTATCATATTTGTATTTTGTTCCATGGATGTAATTTACGCGAGGCCATGGTCGCGGTTTTATTTTATCTTTCTTTTTTGGGGATTTGTAATTTACGCGAGTGATCGTCGCGATGCTTTCTTTTACCGCTTTCTTTATTTTTCCGCACTTTAATTCTGCCGAATAGTAATTTGCCGTATTTTACATGTTTTTACCGTTAGAATCCCTCCGAAGGAATTAGGTCTAGCCGTTTGACCGCCGAGTCAATAACCCTAATTTTGACCGTTTCAAAACCCTAATAGCCTAGGTGTCCCGCTGTGGACAAAAATACCCGTTACCCTAGCTTTAGGTCAAAGGGTGGCCGTACTCTGTTTTAGGGTTTCCCGCCGTGGAATCCCTAATTTCAACCCTAATTTTAATTCAACAATTCAACGTAGAAATATGAGTTTTAGGACTCCACGTAAGCGTGTCCTTAAGATACGTTTACTCCCCTTGAAACCTTGACCACAATCAAGATGTTTCTAACCTCCCTTTCAAGGGGAACTACGATTATTCTGATTCCATTCCCTATCCAGGATACGTAGGCACAAGATGCAACGTCTTGCCGAGTAAACTTAGGACTAACCCTTAGGTCTTTTAGGTCACTCTATCCCTTAGCTCAATATATATTAAAGCAGATAATGAATAAAAGTAAAAAAAGAATACAATAAACAAAAGGTTCCTGTAGAGTACTACAGAAGTTTAGGATGTTAGTACCTTCCCTAAGCTTAACCAACCCCTTACCTAGGTCTCTCCCCGCATTGTGTTTACGATGCAAAATAGGTTTTCCCTCTTTTGACCTTTTCCTTCGGATAAATCAAAGAGCGGTTGTGAATTAAGAATTATGATTCAAACTAATTAATAGTTTGATATCCTATTTCCACCGCAACAGACACATAATTTCTGAAAAAGGAATTTCAGTAGACCCTGCTAAGATTGATGTGATTTCTACATTGCGTTACCCATCTTTCATTTGCGAGATTCGTTCTTTTCTTGGTCATGCAGGTTTTTACAGGCGCTTCATAAAGGACTTCAGCAAGATATCTCTTCCGCTTTCAAACTTGTTAAAGAACAACGTGACCTTCAAGTTTGATGAGAAATGCAAGCAGACATTTGATTTCTTGAAGAAAGCATTGACCTCCGCCCCATCATACAACCTTCTGAATGGAACCTTCCTTTTGAGATTACGTGTGATGCATCTAATTATGTAGTTGGAGCAGTCCTCGCACAAAGGGTGGACAAGGCTTCCCATGTTATTTACTATGCTTTTAGGACTCTAGATTCTGCACAAGCTAATTACACTACCACTGAAAAGGAACTTTTAGCGATTGTTTTTGCTCTTGACAAGTTTAGACAATATTTGCTAGGTTCCAAAGTTGTTGTTTTTACTGACCATGCAGCTTCGAAGTACCTTTTAAAGAAACCAGAAGAAAAACCAAGATTAATTCGGTCGATGTTGTTGCTCTAAGAGTTTAATGTAGAGATTAAGGACAAAAGTGGAGCCGAGAACCTAGTAGCTGACCATTTGAGCAGAATAGATAGGGATGCAGATCCTTCTCCCATTCAGGATGACTTTCTTGATTAGCAGCGACTACTTTTACAGGGAGTTACTCCTTGGTTTGATGATATTGTTAATTATCTTGTTGCTGGTGTTTTTCCTGCAGGTGCATCTAAGGCACAAATTCAAAAACTCAAGAGTGATGTCAAATACTATGTGTGGGATGATCCTTATCTTTGGAAGTTTGGTAGTGATTAGGTTATTAGGAGGTGTGTCCCCGACTATGAGATTGAATCCATTTTGAAGTTTTCTCATGCCACTCAAGTAGGGGGACACTTTGGTCTGCAACGGCCTGCAAGAAAAGTCCTTGACTCAGGTTTCTATTGGCCCACTATTTTTAAGGATGCTTATGAGACTTACCGCACTTGTAAAGAGTGCTAGATAGCAGGTACAACCATCACTCATAAGAGTGTGATGCCTCAGCAATCTATGCTTTTCTGTGTGGTGTTTAATGTATGGGGAATCGACTTCATGGGTCCCTTTCCTGTATTATTTGGTTTTCTCTATATTTTACTTGCTGTCGATTATGTTTCAAAGTGGGTGGAAGATATCCCCACTAGGACTAATGATTCGAGAGTTGTTGCAGATTTTTTTAGGTCTAATATCTTTTGCAGGTTCAGAATACCACGAGCTATCATAAGTGACCAAGGCACTCATTTCTGTAACCACACCATGGATTCTTTGCTTCAGAAGTATGGAGTTGTGCATAAAGTCTCTACTGCAATATTATCCACAAACTAAAGGGCAAGCTGAGATCTCTAACAGAGAGATCAAACAGATTCTAGAGAAAATGGTGCAACCAAACAGGAAAAATTGGAGTCGTCATCTAGAAGACGCATTATGGGCTCAAAGAACAGATTTCAAGACACCAATAGGGATGTCTCCCTATCGACTTATTTTTAGTAAGGCATGTCATCTTTCTGTTGAGATAGAACACCGTGCTTATTGGGCGGTAAAGAGTTGTAATCTGGAGATGCAACAAGCAGGTATTGAAAGGAAACTCCAATTACAACAACTTGAAGAGCTTAGGCTAGAAGCTTATGAAAGCTCTAGATTTTATAAAGAGAAAACCAAACACTTCCATGATAAAATGATTTATAGGAAGGAATTCTATGTGGGCCAACAGGTTTTACTGTTGAACTCCCGCCTTAAGCTTATGGCTGGGAAACTTCGATCCAAATGGATTGGCCCTTTTACTGTTACTAATGTTTTCCCCCATGGTGCAGTAGAAATTAAAAGTGTAGGTACTAACAAGGTTTTCAAGGTCAATGGGAAGCGGTTGAAGCTATTCCATGAAATTTCAGTACCTGAAGATGCTACCATAGAAGAGTTTTCTTTGGAAGCACCCAACTACACTGCAACCTAACCAGGGAACACCCTTTCCTTTCTCTCACCCTTACTTTATAATTGAGTCCCTTTCATTAAGGACAATGTCTGTTTTAAGTGTGGGGGAGGGAACCTTTTGTTTTCTTTAGTTTTGTTTGTTTTCTTTATTTCTGTTGGTTTCTTTTTTCTCAAAATAAAAAAAAAATTAATCGCATGCTTTTTCGTGGGTTATTTTGTTACAACTGTGAGTTTTCTCTATGTTCTTTAACAAAAGACATGTGGTGTGATATGATTGATTCTTTTTGTGCATTCTTGGTATGTATATATGAATAAACTCTAAATTGTACATCACCAGTGGTAGATCACCAAACCTTGTGAGATTTTGAGCCTAATAGTGGATATACATAAAAAAATCCATCTCTTTCCTTCTTGTGTGATTTTACTCATGTTTGTTAGTCTCTAGAACTTGAATTGACTCTTGTTGAAACTTTTTATTTACTTGTGCACACTGAAATGATAAAGACATATCGTTTTATTTTTATTTTTAGCCAGTTAGCCAAAAATTCAACCTTGATAATATTACCCTTGTTTTCAAGCCCATTTGAGCCTATTATCCTTTTTTCTGTTTAAAACTCATTACAAGCCGAAAAAAATGAAAAACAATGAAATAACCCTATTCAAAGGGTTAAGAGAGTCTTGTATGGAGTTGTGTGGGGTTGAACATTATCTTTAAATTATTATTGTAATATTGTTATAGTGTTGGCACAAAAAAAGAAAAAAAGAAAAAATAGAGAAGGATGTCAATACATATCCCTTCCGGAAGAAAAAAAAAAAGAATAAAAGAATAAAAGGAAAAAGAGAAGAGAAATAAGTTGTGAGGTTGTTGCTTGGAAGCAATTGATGTATCATGTAGTTCAACTCCCGCAATTCTTTCAATTTTCTTTTAACTCTTTGATTTTAGCCTAGTACCCCTTAGGATTTACCCTACCTTTACCTTGGTCACGTTACAATCTTAATAAAAGTCCTTTTGATCTTTGTGTACATATAAATTAATTGTGAATATTAGAGTTCTTTCAAGCCTATGGTAGTACTAACTTTCATGTTGTGCTTTGAGTGTAAACATGTAACCTAAATACTTGAGAGTTGAGTGGAAACAGTTTATCTTGTGAGGATCTTGATGCTTGTGATGTACTTTTTGGTAATCTGTTTTTCATATATTCTTTGAATGTCACGAAAAAGTTAATCACTAATATCATATTCTTGAAACTTAGAATTAGAAGTCTGCTTGCACTTCGTATCCAGAGAACCCTTGAGATTGCATGCTCTATTCGGTTTTTACTTTGAAGTTTTTGTTTTAAATTCCTAATTTTGCTCGGAGTGTAAAAGTTCAAGTGTGAGGGAATTTGATCAGTGCATTTTGATGCACCTTCCTCTATGTTTAGACTTAAGAATTTCTATAGTTTGGTTTGTTTATTTTTCTATTTTATGATGTTTTTACAATTCAAATTATTTTTAGCCTTATTTGATTTTCGTTTGTTATTTTCAGCATTAGCAGCTTTTAATAAAAAAAATCATAACTGGAGCTACAGGAATCGAATCGAGCTGTTCTACCAGCCGTTGGAAAGATAAGAAAAATATCTACAACTTTCATGTTGCACGAAGAATCTTATTCGGATTTAATGAGTATCGAATAAATCGTTGAAGTTTCTGACTATAATAATTAAGTTGTTTCGGGTCATCCCTATTGGGCCTGGTTTATGTTTCCGACCCAGTTAAGTGTGTAACGCAAACCTTATTTTGTTTATAAGGTTTGCTGCCGTGCTACAATAAATGTACTATAGTTTTTACGAATTTTATTTTTCTTTCACATATTCCATGGCGAACTAATCCCGAGGGGAAATCTGCCAGTTTCGATTTCCGTAATTCTTTGAGGTTTTATTATAATTTCTGATTTAATTCAATTCCTTTCCAATTTATTTTATAAATTTCGCTTGCTTAATTCGTTTCTTATAGAATAGATTGAATTCAATTTGATTGATCTATGTTCCTTACCTTAATCATGGTTAACTTAGCTTTTTCGTTAATTTGCGTCATCTTTAACTGTTTGCTTAATTCAGTGATTAGGAATATAACTCGTGTAGTATTGTCGACGCTTGTTTGTCAATATTGCAATCTAATAGGGATTGAAACCGCTTAAAGAATTAGAATTGTAATGACCGATGATAAGTTGAGAGTCGAACCAGTAGATTAACCTGTTTAATCACTTATTTTACTATTTATTTTCTTGATAGAATTCTAAATCAACCCCCCTATAATCGTTTTCAATTGGTTATTTCATCAACAAGAATCCTTGTGAATCGACATCTGAGTTATTGTCGCTTTACTACATTTTTTTTCAAATACTCGTTTGTGATCCGCGCGCGACAACAGATTAATCCTTATCTGGTGGTTCTGGATCGAAGTCCTTGTCGGGACCTTTAAATTTCTCTTCGTTGTTTTTGGCTTCGACAACCATGTATTTAACTTCAGCCTCTATGACCGCTTTTAATTTATTTTCAGCTATGTAAGCTGAAATCTTTCTCAGTGTCTCTGACTTAGTCATCGTCACCGAATTCGCTTCCCCAACCAATTGGTTGGATTCCTTCTGTTCCAAACACGAAGTCTTCTTCACATACTATCTCCTTAACCCATTGGAAACCATGGATTAGATGCAGGTACAGGGAACATAATGCATTTTCAGTAGGGGTCAGGTCGAACCCTGCTGGATTGCAAGGTGCAATATGGGCTAAATTTTTGTCGAGTTGCCTCACATTGACATGATTAACCTCAACCATATAATAGCTTTGGTAAGCCTCTATTTTCTCCATAATTTCGTCGCTTCTATAGATGGAGATGCGCTGGTGTAGAGAAGAGGGAACTGCGCCAACGCCATGAAACCACTCTCGATCAAGGATTAGATTGTAATTTGCCTTCGACGCAATCACCATAAACATTATTGGCCTTGTGATAGTGCCCACTGTGAGGTCTACTTGTATTACCCCCATGGTCGTACCCATTTTCCCTTTGTAGTTTGATAGAACCATGTTGTGGGGCTTGGTATCACTGTCACCCTTACCAATTTTCTTTAGCATGTAATGCAACATCAAGTTTACCGTCGCTCCTGCATCAACTAGGATCTTATTGATCCCAATATTCTCTATTTTACCTCTAATAAACATAAGTTTTAGATGGTTCCTCATGCTTTCATTTGGTCTTTCAAAGAAGGCATTTTGTTCTTTGACGCACCCATTTGTTAGTATATAGTAACAAATTGGCATGTGACTGACCACTTCCATTTCGACGTCATCCTCATCTTCTTCCATCTTTGTAACCCTATCATATCCTCTAGGTAGTACGAACACTATGTTGCAGATGATATCGAACAACAGTTCTGAACCTAAGTCTAAGTCTTTCATTAGCATGTCGTCATCTACAACAACTTTATCAGATTTTTCTGCCACATCTTCCTTTTGGTCAGCAAACAACTTCCTTTCGATAGGCTTTTTATCCTCATTTTTTTCCTTCTTGATGGTCATTATGCTACTGTACTCAGCTTTTGAATTTTCCGCGGCCTCTCTTTCAACTTTTCTTTTCCTTTGTTGTCTCCTCCACTGAGATCTTGATATGAGATTTTTGCCCTTATAATTTTCAGAGTGTCACGCCAACTGTTTCGAGGCTTGGAACTCCTTCTTTTATGCTAGTGACGAACCTCTTTTTACTTCGAAGTTCTGCCATTTCTTCTGGCCTTGTTCCCTGCATTCGACAGATTTGGCCCACTTTTCCTTGGTTGGCTGGTTTAGTAATTCGACCAATAAATCAATGATCCACCTTTATCAATTTGATGAACATTTTGATTTTTAAAACATTAGGAGGAAAGAAATTATATATATATATATATATATATATATATATATATATATATATATATATATATATATATATATATATATATATATATATATATATATATATATATATATATATATATATATATATATATATATATATATATATATATATATATATATATATATATAGCGTATTATATGAGAATGTCATTTTTATGTGACAACATGAGAATGAATCTGAACCATTAGATTTTAAAATAAATGGTGGAGATTATGTGTGGTTTTTTTATCTCCTCCATTATTAAATTAAATGATGAAGGAGAGAGAGAGAAAAAAAAATGACACATAATCTTCACCATTTATTTTAAAATCTAATGGTTCAGATTCATTCTCATGTTCTCACATAAAAATGACATTCTCATATGATACGTTTCCTCTTTCTCTCTCTCTCTCTCTCTCTCTCTCTCTCTCTCTATATATATATATATATATATATATATATATATATATATATATATATATATATATATATATATATATATATATATATATATATATATATATATATATATATATATATATATATATATATATATATATATATATATATATATATATATATATATATATATATATATATATATATATATATATATATATATATATATATATATATATATATATATATATATATATATATATATATATATATATATATATATATATATATATATATATATATATATATATATATATATATATATATATATATATATATATATATATATATATATATATATATATATATATATATATATATATATATATATATATATAAGAATGCTATCTTTATATGAGAATATGAGAATGAATCTGGACCTTTGAATTAAAATATATTTCTAAAATTGATTATTAATTTCTCTCTCCTCTTAAAAGCGTCCGATTTTTTAGATTTTTGGCACATGATTCAATGAAAGATATGATTTCATCTCAACCTTTCTTTTTGAATCTAATGGTTGTTACTCTCTCTCTCTCTCTCTCTCTCTCTCAATGTGGCTATAGCCACAGTCTACCTTAATGTGGATCCGCCCATGAAAATTGATGGGCTAAAGACGTGTCTACTTATGCGTCTAGCGGTATCTTACTGCAAGTGCACAGCCTATCGAAGTAATATTTAAGATTATCGATCCACAGGGATTCTATTGTTACTTAGTGCTAGATGAACTTCTAGTTTAGCTAAGGCGAACGGTTGTCACGATTGTTGTTGGTTTTTAAGAATATTAAAGGCGGAATTAAATTTAAGTTTTTAATAAAGTAATACTAAGGCGGTCGGTATGTAATTATACTAACTTAGGTGGGTCAATCTAACCTAGGCTTATAGAGATGTTCACTTAATCTATTCGGTAGAGATTACCAGTTTAAATACCCTCAACTCACACTCTCGTGGTCTTATATCAGATCTTATCCCTAAAGCCCTATGCCTGCTCTCGCTAGCCCATAAGTGTTTAGAGGTAATTTTTGGAAACTAAATAATTCTAATTTATCTTAAAGCGCTCTCGCTGTGTTTAATTTAAATGCCTAACTTTAGCTATCTGGTTAAAATCTCACACTCTCGTGGTCTTGACCCAACCTAATACCCTTTTCTTACTCTCGTAACGAAAAGGTCTATTTCAATTAAAAAGTATCAGCCAGAATGTTAAGTGATTAATTATTTTCAGCCTATGGTTATATTTTACCGGTTAAGTTGTTATAACTACATACCGCCCTAAGATGTTTAGCTACTCATTGAGGTTGAACCAGACATAGAATTAAATAATAACTTACTCATGGCAGAAAAATAAATAGACATTATAATTAAATTAAATTGCAATAAATTGAAAAACCTGATTAACAAATATCTGAGTAGACTCCTTCTTCCACAGACCGGAAAGCTTGGAGTAGGAGGAAATTAAAATTAAACGAATGCTGAAGGTTTAGAAATAAATAAATGTATAACAATTTCCTAATGTTGGAAATTGTTATACGGTTGGTTTGGATACAAATAAAACAAGACAGAAAATAAAATAATGCTGGAATGAAAATGCTGGTTTGTAAGGTAATTCGGCAGAGCTTCCGCAGGAATTTTGGATAATGAAGTTTGTCCCTGAGTTCACAGAGCTTGTACTATTTATAGAGTCTTTAATGGGCTGGATTCTTGGTCCCTTGTTGCCTGGGCCTTGCTGAAGTTGTTGAGGAAATGCTGGAACGTGGCAGCAAAAATGGGAGAAGTCGTCTTCACGTGCTGCCTTGAGGAGAAATAAGAGGAGAAGTGGTCTTCAGTGGTGCCTTGACGTAGTCTGAGTCAAAACCAAGTTTTATCCTTGTCACGGGCGTGACAAGGTCTTCACGTTCGTAATTTGAGGATTTTAAGTGTCACGGTCGTGACCACTCCCTTACGGTCGTGATGGCCCAAATTGGGGTGTCACGGTCGTGACACCCTTGTAACGACCGTGGTTGCAACAAATTATGCAGTCTTTTTGCAGGCTTCTGCCTTTCTTCATCTCCTTGTGGTCTCTTTTGTTCCTTTTCTCTTAATTCATGATTCGGCTTCACATAACGATGTACCTGCAAAATAGTAAGAAAAACTCGAGAAATCGAGTGTTAAAACGGTGAATGCACGATAAAACGTCAATGAAATCTAGCGATATAATCGATGCGTTTTCTCGTTATCAAACTTCCCCAAACTTAAACCTTTGCTTGTCCTCAAGCAAATAGTCGGTTGAAAATCGGCGGACACAAATTTACTCACGCATACTCATAACAAACCGTACGGTGGATCGTTTTGTCGGATAATCCGGTACTTTGATAGAACACTATCGATACACTAATGACACAAGCAACAAGCTATGTCGTCGACTTCCCGTCAAACGAAACAATCGGCAATCACATTACGATTTCACCTAGAGTTTTTCGATCTTATTTCGCCCGGTTTCGTTCTAGCGCAGTCACATTAAGCCCTTTGCCTTAGCACGCACGTAGTGGAGTAGCCGGTTAGCGATTTTGATCCTTTTTGAGCACGGGGTCTGGTACACGAGTGTGGTAACCCTTCATGTTTTATCCGATTCGGAGGTTGTGGGGGATCGAGCCGTAGCACGCCCTACCGAGTTCAGAACCAGTACCTCTGAACCAACTCGAAACGGATTCCTTCTCATATTTCTCGTTTCTTATCTGCGACCGTGTACTTTGGTGCAATTTCTTTTCATTTTGCATCGAGATATGAAGGATCATTATTGATTAGGCATCAAACGCTTATATTCATCGGTTCCCCACGTGGTTTGTGTTCAGACGGTGCTGACTGCTAGTATAAACTACTGGGGGTTACTTTTGAACTGAAACTAAAGGTGCACTCGCAATGGTGATCGGGATGGAATTTCTTAAGCAGGGAGTCAAAGATGTCAAGATTGTATTGGTCTTGTTTAATCGTTCCCGGCTTCCTAGTTACGATTCCGTAGGTAAGTCGGGTAATGCGAATAATTAAAGATTTTTCTAGTATAGCTTAATAATCGGGGAAAGCTCGAAATTAAAGAAAATAGCGCACAGATTTGCTCATTTCATTAATTTGCTAAAAGAAATACAACGGAATTGAAAGTACAACGAAATGAAAAGTGCGGAAATGAAAGGTACCTCTCCCACACTATATCAGACATTGTCCTCAATGTTGTGATATAAATGTGGTACAGATACAGTACAACGACAAAAACGAAAAGCAAACATAAAAGTAAACTATGGCTGCTGAGGACCGAGGGCTCGGCCTCTGGTGCGAGAGCGGCGTCTGGAAGGAGTCGCGTCAGGATCAGAACCGGTGCCGGAAGTAGCAGTAATGCTAAAACGATAAATAACAATGTGCTAAAAGAAAAGAATAGTTAAAATAAGTAAATAAGTAAATGGGTTGCCTCCCACTGAGCGCTGTTTTTATTGTCAAAAGCCTGACGTAATGCTTAGGTTTAGATTAATCAGGGGAATTAGTGGACAATTCTAAAAGCTTTAGATTATTCGCATAATCTCTATTTTCAACTTTATGATAATGTTTTAAACGTTGTCCGTTTACTATGAATGGTTCACTATTCCTTCCCTTAATTTCTATTGCTCCACTCGGGAATACTTTAGTTATATCAAAGGGTCCTGACCATTTAGACTTTAATTTTCCAGGAAAGAGCCTAAGTCTTGAATTAAAGAGGAGTACAACGTCTCCCACACTGAATTCTTTCCTAGATAGGCGTTTATCATGCCATCGCTTAGTTCTTTCTTTATATATCTTAGCATTTTCATATGCATCTAACCTTAATTCTTCTAATTCGTTAATGTCTAGGATTCGCTTTTCTCCTGCAGCATTATAGTTTATATTGAGAGTTCTGATTGCCCAATAAGCTTTGTGTTCTAGTTCTACTGGGAGGTGACAAGATTTTCCATAAACTAGTTGGAAAGGTGTAGTACCTATGGGTGTCTTGTAAGCGGTCCTATAAGCCCATAGAGCTTCATTAAGTTTAGATGACCAATCTTTCCGAGATATGGCAACAGTCTTTTCTAAGATTTGTTTAATCTCTCTGTTTGAGACTTCGACCTGTCCACTTGTTTGTGGGTGATATGGTGTAGCCACACGGTGTCTTACTCCATATTTAGATAGTAATTTGTCAAAGATTTTTGAAATGAAGTGCGAGCCACCGTCACTTATGACGAGTCGAGGCACACCAAATCTGGGAAAGATTATATTTTTGAAAAGCTTTATTACTACTCGTGTATCGTTTGTAGGAGAAGCTATGGCTTCAATCCATTTCGAGACATAATCAACAGCTACGAGTATGTAATTATTACCGAAAGATGATGGGAATGGTCCCATGAAATCTATTCCCCAGACGTCGAAGATTTCTACTTCTAAAATTCCCTTTTGGGGCATTTCATCTCTTCTTGAAATATTGCCAGTGCGTTGACACCGGTCGCAATTTATAACAGCGATGTGGACATCCTTCCATATATTAGGCCAATATAAGCCGGCTTGCAAGATTTTTGCAC
Source organism: Lathyrus sativus (assembly GCA_963859935.3). NCBI lineage: Eukaryota > Viridiplantae > Streptophyta > Magnoliopsida > Fabales > Fabaceae > Lathyrus > Lathyrus sativus. The sequence goes on from OZ012738.1 coordinate 474,366,700, forward strand.
AAGTCTTGGAAGTGCTTGCATGTCCACCATAAGGAGATGAATGGCATTGAGCAATGACGTCTTCTATTTCTTCTTCGGGAATACATCGGCGAAAGATTCCATCTGGTCCTCTTTTGAACAATAATGGTTCATCCCAATAGTAATGTTTCAGATTATGAAAGAATTTCTTTTTCTGCTGATAGGTTAGATCGGGTGGAAGAGCTCCTGCGGCTAGGTAGTTGACAATGTCAGCGTACCATGGCAGTCCTACAGTTGTCTGTATTGTTTCCACGGGTTCTGGTTCATTTATATCTAACTGCGCTAGGTCGCTTCCTATTTGTGCTATCAGCTGTTCATACGGAAAATCATCGTTAATCGGCACTTGTTCGGGTTTAATACCTTCTATTCTAGATAAATGGTCCGCTACGACGTTTTCAGTACCTTTTTTATCTTTTATTTCTAGATCAAACTCTTGTAAGAGTAAAATCCATCTTAAGAGTCTTGGTTTAGCATCTTTCTTAGTTAATAGATATCGGATAGCAGCATGGTCTGTGTAAATGATTATTTTCGCTCCAACTAGGTAAGAGCGGAATTTGTCAAGCGCAAAGACAACTGCTAACAATTCTTTTTCTGTAGTAGCGTAGTTCATCTGGGCAGAATCCAAGGTTCTACTGGCATAGTAAATCGCATGGAGTTTCTTTTCCTTTCTCTGGCCCAGAACTGCGCCTACAGCATAGTCACTCGCATCGCACATGATTTCAAAAGGTAATCTCCAGTCAGGGGGTTGCATGATTGATGCGGTGATGAGGGCTGTTTTTAGAGTTTCGAATGCTTTAAGACAATCTTCATTGAATATGAACTCAATGTCTTTCATTAATAAACCAGTAAGAGGTTTAGTGATTTTCGAGAAATCTTTGATGAATCGTCGGTAAAAACCGGCGTGTCCTAAAAAGCTTCGTATTTCTCGAACGGTTTTAGGGGGTTGAAGATCTTTTATTACTTCAATCTTAGCCTTATCAACTTCAATTCCTTTGTCTGATATTACATGACCTAATACTATTCCTTCGTTGACCATAAAATGACATTTCTCCCAGTTAAGCACGAGATTTACTTTTACACATCTTTCTAACACCATTTCTAAGTTCGATAAACATCCTTCAAAACTTTGCCCGCATACAGAGAAGTCGTCCATGAACACTTCCATGATGTTGTCTATAAAATCTGCGAAGATTGACATCATACATCTTTGAAAGGTTGCAGGAGCGTTGCATAATCCAAAGGGCATTCGCCTGTAAGCGAATGTTCCATAAGGACATGTGAATGTAGTCTTCTCTTGATCATCAGGATGGATAGGGATTTGGAAAAATCCTGAGTACCCATCAAGGTAACAGAAGTAGGAATGCTTGGCTAATCGTTCTAACATTTGATCTATGAAAGGTAGTGGGAAATGATCTTTTCGAGTGGCTTTGTTTAGTTTACGATAATCTATGCACACTCTATATCCCGTCACTACTCTTTGTGATATCGATTCGCCTTGAGCGTTTTTCACAACAGTGATACCTCCTTTCTTTGGCACTACATGTATTGGACTAACCCATTCACTATCAGAGATTGGATATATTATCCCGGCATCTAATAATTTCTTGACTTCTTCTTTTACTACAGTGCTAAGGGTTGGGTTAATTCTTCTTTGAGATTCTCTGGAGGTTCTGCAATCTTCTTCTAGCAGAATACGATGCATACAAACTGAAGGACATATTCCTTTAAGATCAGATATGTTATATCCTAATGCAGTTGGATATTTCTTCAAGACATCTAAAAGTTTTTTTGTTTCTATAGTTCCTAAACTGGAGTTTACTATAACTGGTCTTTTACATTCAACGTCTAAGAATTCGTACCTTAGGTTATTAGGTAAAGTTTTTAATCCTAATGTAGGTTTATCTTTACTTGGCATGGGATTCGGTGTAAGTGCTAAACTTTCGCTTAGACTATCATCCTGATACGGTTTTCGCCAATTATCATCTTCGAAAATTGGAGGGATTTGAATTTTCATTATTTCAGAATAAGTGGTCTCCTTCAGCTCCATTTCTCTTACACATTCGTCAATTACGTCCATTAGATAGCATGTATCCTCTATAGCTGGTGATTGTAAGAATTGTGTTAAAACAAATTCAACTTTCTCTTCACCTACTTCAAAGGTTAGCTTTCCTCTTTTTACGTCTATTATAGCTCCGGCGGTAGCTAAGAATGGTCTTCCTAGTATGATAGGTGTAGTGGAGTCTTCAGAGATGTCCATGATTATAAAATCAGTAGGGATGTAGAATTGTCCTATACGTACTGGGACGTTTTCTAGTATGCCTACAGGATATTTAACAGAGCGATCGGCTAGTTGAACAGACATTTTAGTTGGTCTTAGGTCTCCCATGTCTAGCCTTTTGCAAATAGTTAAGGGCATAACACTGATACTGGCTCCTAAATCGCATAGAGCTTTGTCAATGACGAATTTTCCTATTACACAGGGTATAGAGAAACTTCCTGGATCTTTTAGCTTAGGAGGCATATTATTTTGAATTATGGCGCTACACTCGGCAGTAAGTGTAACTGTTCCGTTATCCTCTATCTTTTTCTTATTGGATAAGATTTCTTTTAAAAACTTAGCATACGAGGGTATTTGGGTAATTGCTTCTGTAAACGGAATAGTAATATTCAACTGTTTCAGAAGTTCGACAAATTTCTTAAATTGACCCGTTGTCTTGGAACTTACTAATCTTTGAGGGTACGGAATTGGTGGTTTATAGGGTGGTGGAGGCACATAAGGTTGTTCTTTCTCCACTACCTCTCGACTTTCATCTTCCTTTTCTTCTGGATCATTCACCACTTCAGTCGGTTTATCCGGTTTTTGGTACATGGCTGGATTGTCAAGTCTTGGATCGGTAGGTCCGTCAAGTTCCTTGCCACTTCTTAATATTACAGCGTTAGCATGTCCTTTCGGATTAGGTTGAGGTTGTCCAGGGAATACTCCAGCTGGTGCAGCAGTAGGTGCTTGTTGTTGAGCTACTTGTGAAATCTGAGTTTCAAGCATTTTGTTATGTGTAGCTAATGCATCTACTTTGCTCACTAATTGTTTAATCTGCTCACTAGTGTGAATGTTTTGGTTTAAGAAGTCCTTGTTTGTCTGAGATTGGCTAGCTATGAAGCTCTCCATCATCAATTCAAGGTTCGATTTTCTAGGGATGTTAGGAGCAGTCTTTTGATATCCTGGTGATGTAGCTGGTGCTTGACCTGGTGCGTAATAAGCATTGTTATTCTTATAGGAGAAGTTCGGATGATTCTTCCAACCTGGGTTGTATGTGTTTGAGTAAGGTTTTCCTTGAGCATAATTCACTTGATCAGTGGGAGTTCCTGCCAATAGTTGACAATCAGAAACTTCGTGTCCTGGGACTCCACATAACTCACAGTTAGGTGTTACTGCAGCCACGGTGGCTGCAGGTGTTATGGCCAAGTTATCGATATTTTGGCTTAGTTGGTCAAACTTCGCATTGACTTGGTCCATACTACTTACTTCGTACATACCTCCCTTTGTTGGTTTCTCAGTTGCGACTCTCTCGCTTCCCCAAAGGTAATGATTTTGAGCCATACTTTCGATAAGTGCATAGGCATCTCTATATTCTTTGTCCATCAATGCACCACCCGCGGCAGCGTCAATTGTCATTCTTGTATTGTACAAGAGTCCATTATAGAAGGTATGGATGACCATCCAGTCTATTAATCCATGATGTGGACAAAGTCTAAGTAGATCCTTATAGCGTTCCCAAGCTTCGAATAATGATTCACTTTCTGTTTGCTTAAATCCGTTGATCTGAGCTCTCAGCATGGCTGTCTTGCTAGGTGGAAAATACCTATTCAAGAAAACTTTCTTAAGTTCTGCCCACGTAGTTACTGAGTTCGAAGGCAGAGATTGAAGCCAAGCTCTTGCTCTGTCTCGAAGTGAAAAAGGAAATAAACGTAGTCTAATAGCTTCTTGGGTAACTCCATTGGCTTTTACGGTATCTGCATATTGCACAAAGATCGAAAGATGAAGATTCGGATCCTCGGTAGGATTTCCGGCGAATTGATTTTGTTGCACGGCTGATATCAATGATGGTTTCAGTTCGAAATCATTTCGGTTGATAGCCGGCGCTGCAATGCTTGAATGCGGCTCACCTTGCGAAGGATTAGCGTAATACTTGAGTGGATGAGTTTGTTCTTCAGCCATCCCTGCGTTTTCTGATTTTACGACTGGTTTAGGCGGATCTAATTGAGGATCTGGAATATTGGAATTATTTTCGAAATCGAATATACGTCTTCTTACGTGTAAGAAGCGTTCCGATTCAGGGATTAGAGGTTGCAAGTCTTCGCTTTTAGAGCGAGTACTTGGCATACACTCGGAGATTAGATTAAATTAAATAGTTGATACCTTAGTCTAGACAATGCTACCTAAATGCACTAGTAACTAAATTAAGGAATCCCCGGCAACGGCGCCAAAAACTTGATGGGCTAAAGACGTGTCTACTTATGCGTCTAGCGGTATCTTACTGCAAGTGCACAGCCTATCGAAGTAATATTTAAGATTATCGATCCACAGGGATTCTATTGTTACTTAGTGCTAGATGAACTTCTAGTTTAGCTAAGGCGAACGGTTGTTACGATTGTTGTTGGTTTTTAAGAATATTAAAGGCGGAATTAAATTTAAGTTTTTAATAAAGTAATACTAAGGCGGTCGGTATGTAATTATACTAACTTAGGTGGGTCAATCTAACCTAGGCTTATAGAGATGTTCACTTAATCTATTCGGTAGAGATTACCAGTTTAAATACCCTCAACTCACACTCTCGTGGTCTTATATCAGATCTTATCCCTAAAGCCCTATGCCTGCTCTCGCTAGCCCATAAGTGTTTAGAGGTAATTTTTGGAAACTAAATAATTCTAATTTATCTTAAAGCGCTCTCGCTGTGTTTAATTTAAATGCCTAACTTTAGCTATCTGGTTAAAATCTCACACTCTCGTGGTCTTGACCCAACCTAATACCCTTTTCTTACTCTCGTAACGAAAAGGTCTATTTCAATTAAAAAGTATCAGCCAGAATGTTAAGTGATTAATTATTTTCAGCCTATGGTTATATTTTACCGGTTAAGTTGTTATAACTACATACCGCCCTAAGGTGTTTAGCTACTCATTGAGGTTGAACCAGACATAGAATTAAATAATAACTTACTCATGGCAGAAAAATAAATAGACATTATAATTAAATTAAATTGCAATAAATTGAAAAACCTGATTAACAAATATCTGAGTAGACTCCTTCTTCCACAAACCGGAAAGCTTGGAGTAGGCGGAAATTAAAATTAAACGAATGCTGAAGGTTTAGAAATAAATAAATGTATAACAATTTCCTAATGTTGGAAATTGTTATACGGTTGGTTTGGATACAAATAAAACAAGACAGAAAATAAAATAATGCTGGAATGAAAATGCTGGTTTGTAAGGTAATTCGGCAAAGCTTCCGAAAGCTTCCGCATGAATTTTGGATAATGAAGTCTGTCCCTGAGTTCACAGAGCTTGTACTATTTATAGAGTCTTTAATGGGCTGGATTCTTGGTCCCTTGTTGCCTGGGCCTTGCTGAAGTTGTTGAGGAAATGCTGGAACGTGGCAGCAAAAATGGGAGAAGTCGTCTTCACGTGCTGCCTTGAGGAGAAATAAGAGGAGAAGTGGTCTTCAGTGGTGCCTTGACGTAGTCTGAGTCAAAACCAAGTTTTATCCTTGTCACGGGCGTGACAAGGTCTTCACGTTCGTAATTTGAGGATTTTAAGTGTCACGGTCGTGACCACTCCCTTACGGTCGTGATGGCCCAAATTGGGGTGTCACGGTCGTGACACCCTTGTAACGACCGTGGCTGCAACAAATTATGCAGTCTTTTTGCAGGCTTCTGCCTTTCTTCATCTCCTTGTGGTCTCTTTTGTTCCTTTTCTCTTAATTCATGATTCGGCTTCACATAACGATGTACCTGCAAAATAGTAAGAAAAACTCGAGAAATCGAGTGTTAAAACGGTGAATGCGCGATAAAACGTCAATGAAATCTAGCGATATAATCGATGCGTTTTCTCGTTATCACAAATGTCGGGTAGAATATGTTGATTTCGGAGGATTTAAATTGAATTGATAATCAATAAATATAAATTATAAAATATATTATAATAAAAGATAATTATGAATGATGTAACATTTAAAATTTTGAGTGAGTGAGTATGAGAGAATTACTACCTTTATTGTTGTATAGGATTTTTAGAGTATATTAATCATTTAATGGAAAAATGTTTAAATAGTTAAACGACCTTTCTCATTAGGCTCAACTGAATGATTTAACTCATCACTGTTTATTCTTATACAAAATGTAATCAAATAATTCATCAATAATTAATATTTAATAAAAATTAATCATAATATAATTAGTTAATAATTGATTATGTTAATTTATGTTTGATTAATTAAATAATTAATAAATCAATCTTCCAATTTGATGATAATAATCAATAATTAAAAGTATTAATTTTGATATTAGATTCTTAATTATGGTTAAAACATTAGTCACTCAAAATTGAAGTAAATTTCAACATTGAAAAAGTTATATCCAATAGAAAAAACAAATCAAACGTGTTAAAAAAACTCTTTCTTATTGTAAAAACTTGATTTTTTAAAATTTATTTTTAAATAAATTATTTTCTCAATTGAAGGGAGGCACAAGCCCTACGCTAACCAAGACAAAAATATTTTAAAATAAAGACGGAGCAAGAACTAAGACCATCAATAAAAAATTAACAAAATTGAAAGTTAGCTAAACTAAGTTTTCATTTATTTATCTATTAAAATTTATTACCATCAAATTACCTAAATTATTTTTTCCTTTACATTAATTTTCACTATTAAAAAGTTTAAAATAAAGTAATGGCTAATGTCTCAATTTTGTTTTTCAATACACTCTACCACAAAGTGACTCATTTCAATCATTCATTTCTAAACTTCAACTTTCTCCATCTTTATTCTTTTCTTTTAATTTAAATTTCAAATCTCTTTCACATTTCTTTTTATCATAATTTCTTACTTTCATATTTAATTTTTTAACACTTCATTTTCTTTTTTATTTTTTATTTTTTTTCTAAATATCGACTATCTTTCTATTAAAATTAACTATCGTCAAACTACTTAAATTGTTCTTTCCTTTACATTAATTTACACTAATAAAAAATTTAAATAAAAAAAAATAACTAATGTCTTATTTTTTTCCAACGGACACGTGACCTCATTTCAATCATTATAATTATAGTATATGATTAGCATACCAAATATTTATTGGTGTATAAATGTATACAATATTAAAATTTAATTTTGTTTTTACGATAAATTTAATCAATTTTATTTATTATTATTATTATTATTATTATTATTATTATTAAAAATATTAATTTATTTATTGTTAAATTATAATAAAATCAAGAATTTATCTTATGAAATTAGATAATACTTAATAGTCAGATACACAACTAACTTTCTATCTCACAGATCACACACAAAAATATCTATTTTATTTTAATTAATAATTCTCATTATTTGAGATAAAAAAAATTTATTTTCAAATATCAAAATTTCTCTTTTTCTCACGGTCCAGTATCAGCAAAATATCTATTTTATTCTAATTAACAATTGTCTTTATTTGAACCACAATTTTTATTTTCAAATGTTAAAATTTTTATTTTTCTTACCGACCACCGTCACCAAAATACCTATTTTATTTTAATTAACAATTGTTTTTATTTGAGAAACAAAATTTTTATTTTTAAATGTCAAAATTGAATTTATATTATCATTATTCATTGTATAATTATATTAACATTTTTAAATTATAAAACAAAAACAATTTTAATTATAAAATTTATTTTTTTAATTATAAAAAAAAAAAAAATTTATTTTTTCAAACCAGTTGGATTAAGATCAAATGGCTACTAAATATTTTTCAAAATATTGACCACATATGATCCATTTTCAAATTCCAACTTGCTATGTTGTATCACACTATACGTATCTAAGCTTGCGCGTCAAGTCTTCTAACTAATGACTCCTCATTTTCACACTCTCTCTCACTGCATGTTCACCTCCTTCCTCCAAACTTCCTTTCTAGCTACTCCACTTTCCTCTTAAACTCTCTCTTTGTCACTAATCAACCCACATCACACTCCCATCCAAATTACCATTTGAAAATTCTACTCCTAATCTCATCTTTAATCACAAAAAACTTTTCACTTTTTGTCATCACCGACAAACAGTGCTACCAATCAACTAACCTTTGACATGTTTTGCATATGAAACAAAACTCCAAAACAAGGAAACACCCTCCTATCTGCATATTTCATTTTCATAACTCATTGCCATTTGTTTGTATACAATTGAAAAATACAACTTCAGAGAAAATCATTTTTTTAGATGTTAAGGATAAGTTTCTAGTTATACACTCATCATTCATCAATCAACCTATTCTACTTAAACCTAGACTTATTTGGCCTCAATAATTATAATATTATTGGTTTCTGTTTCTGATGTTGTTTGTTTTGTACTATGTTATTCTACGTGTGAAGTTTATCCATCGTTTGCGCTATGCTTAATCACTCTTGCACTTTTTCTTATAGGATCAGACTCTAACTGATCCAAAACAGACATCGGAGGGATCCGAAGACACGACAAAGGTTTGGTGAACCTAGAGCTTGTAAACAGTGCTAGGTGCAAATCAAATTATCAAGTGGTTCTATTATGCAATGAAAATTCTATTATAGAAGACAAAGTATACTCCAACCCAAAATACTGTGATAGTATTGGAAATATCCTCAATTAGGTACTTAATATAGTCTATCTTGTATGTTGACATTCCTTATGAATTTTAAAACCTCAATATCTAATAACCATTCAATGATCCAACTCTTGAATAAAATTATTAAATGGACGAACCAATAATTTCATGTCAAAATATAATTGACAAAGGTTGGTCATTGCACTCTTATGAATTCTTTCACACCATGTAAAAAAATCAAAATTATTTCTCTCATAATGTTCGGAGTTTGAAAACTAGACCTACCACATTATAACAAATTAAATTCATCAGAAATATAAGCATTCATTGCGAAGAAATATATATTTGAATTACAATCTTCTAATACATATGGTTAGATTCGTTCAAAATTTTATAATTTTTATTGATATAGAAATCAAGAACAGAACTCTAAAATAATTTTTATGAGTCGATATACCATCAACTTGTATCCCTTAAATTCATACCCGAATACAATTATGGAATGAAAGCGGAAGCGTACTTGAATTTGTCATTGAAATCGTTGAAGGTTGCGAGTATGTAATCTTTCAATTTGAAGAGTTCTTTAGGGTTTCTTAAATCTTCTCTGATGGGGATAAAGAGAGAAAACCATAACCTATTTAAATAACCCATTTAAATTACCTTAGAATTATTTATTAGTTTTCAATATTCTAATTTGATCCATCATCAAATTAGATATTGACTTATGGTATCTACACAATAACCCGACCTTTCATGACATTTATGCTTTTAGCCACAAATTTAATATTATATTAATTAGACCCCTTTAAGTATTAACTAATTAAAATAATGGCACTAACACCTTAAATGTTACTTTTGTGATCCAAAATTCTAACAATCTCCCACTAGTCACATATGTAACTTTACACATGTGTTAGACTTTTTGAGCTCAAAATTTATCATTGTATTCTTTAAGCATATCCAAAGTATCTCGTCCATTAGTCATGCCAATATACATAATCAATGTGATTTTCATTATATCAATCATAACTAAACCCATCAATGATCAACGATAGTAACACAACTAAATGACATAGATCCATCATGAAAAATGTAGCATGAAAATCACATGAAGTTGGTCTTTATATGTCGATTTTCAACTGGTCCTACTTTACTGTAGTGAGATCATTCAATAACTTTATTGTACAAAATATAAACTACTGAATGTCAAACTTTATTGATTGGAAAATATCCAAAATCATAGTATGCATACATAATACTAAACATAGAACATAAAATTCATAATCGACTAACTCCCACTAAACCAAAGACTTTTCTAACAATAAAACACTCATGCGAGCAGTGTGCTCATGAAAGACCTTGGGTGGAAGACCTTTTGTAAGAGGATTTGCTATCATGGAGTTTGTCCCTAAGTGTTCTATAGAAATCTCTCCACTTTGCACCCTTTCCTTAACAAATAGGAACTTGATGTCAATATGTTTTGACTTAGTCGAGCTCCTGTTATTATTGGAATACAGGACGAATGATTTGTTGTCACAATATAACTTAAGTGGCCTTTTAAATCCTTCCACAGTTCGCAGCCCAGTGACATGATTCATCAGCCAAATCCCATGGTTGGATGCCTCATAACATGCTATAAATTATGCTGCCATGGTGGATGTAGCCGTACGAGTTTGCTTAGCACTGCGCCAAGAAATTGTACCACCAGCCAACATGTAAATATAATCTGAAGTGGATCTTTTACTGTCTTGGCATCCAACAAAATCTGAGTTAGAGTATCCAGTGATCTCTAAATGGTATGACCTCCTATATGTGAGCATATAGTCTTTTGTTCTCTTTAAATACCTCATTACCTTTTTGGCTGCTTTCCAATGATCCATTCTTGGATTGCTCAAATATCTTCCTAGCATCCCAACTATGAATGCAATATCCGGACGCGTGCGCACTTGGGCATACATCAGACTCCCTACTGCTGACGCATAAGGAATCTTTTGCATTTCTTGAATTTCTAAGTTTCCTTTTAGGCATTGACTGAGACTGAAATTGTCTCCCTTAGCAATTAGAGTATCTCCTGACTTACATTCCTGCATGTCAAACCTTTTAAGTATCTTTTCGGTATAGCTCCTTTGTGATAATCCTAAAATACCACGAGATCGGTCTCGAAGTATCTGAATTCCTAATACAAAGGAGGCATCACTAAGATCTTTCATTTCAAAATTTCTTGACAGAAATTTCTTAGTTTTGTGCATCATTCCTATATCATTTATGGCAAGCAGTATGTCATCTACATACAAGACCAAGAAAATGCACTTGCTCCCACTAAATCTATGATACACATACTCTTCAACAACATTCACCTCAAAACCAAATGAGAGAATTACTTCGTGAAACTTGTGATACCACTGACGAGACACCTGCGTTAGTCCATAAATGGATTTTGTCAATTTGCAAACCATATTTTGTGAGTCTCCTGATACAAAGTTTTCTGGTTGCATCATATAGATTGTTTCATCAACATTGCCATTGAGGAAAGTTGTCTTGACATCCATTTGATGGAGTTCCAAATCATAATGTGCAACAAGACTCTTTCGATGAAACCAAAGAGAAAGTATCTTTAAATTCAATCCCTTCCTTTTGAGTATAGCCCTTAGCTGCAAGACAAGCCTTATACCTCTCCACATTAACGTTAGAATCCTGTTTGATCTTAAAAATCCATTTGCAACCAATGGGTTTCACACCTTTTGGTAATGGGACAAGTTCCCAAAATTTATTGTCATGCATGGACTTATACTCCTCCTTCATTGCTTCAATCCACTTTTCTAAGTTGGAATTTTGCATGGCTTGACAGAAGTTGATTGGATCATCTTCCAGCATACTATTATTTTCCTCATGTTCTTGGAGAAAGACTATGTAATCATCCAGAATATCATTTCTTCTTTCTCTGATGGATCTCTGCAAAGGTATTGGTTCTTGTAACACTTGTTCTTGAGGATTTTGAGTTTGTTCTTCATGAATTACAAAATCATCTTAAGTTTGAGGAATTACAATAATGTCTTGTGCAGGTTACGTACTGGTTGATCAAAAGCAATATATGAATTAGTTCTATAATTGTTATCGGTTCTTCCTCTAAGACAAAGTCTCTAACCTTATTCTTCCCCTCCCCCCCCCCCAAACTCAATATCCTCAAAGAATGTGGTTGTTCTCGTCTCAAAAATTGAATTTAAATTGGGATCATAAAATTTGTAGCTCCTAGATCTTCCAGAATAATCAATAAAGTAGCTGCTCACTATTTGGGAGTCCAATTTCTTTTCATTTGGCCTATAAGGCCTTGCCTCAGCTGGATATTCGCACACATGAAAGTGCTCGAGACTAGGCTTTCACTCAATCCAAATCTCATAAGGTGTTTCAGCTTCTTTTGTTGCTACTCTATTTAGAATGTAAGTTACAGTCTTTAATGTCTATCCCCAGAATGACTCTAGCAAGGTAGAATGAAAAATCATACTCCTTACCATATCTTTAAGATCCCGATTTTGTCTTTCAGCAACACCGTTCATGCTAGGAGATCCTGGTATGGTGTGTTGTGGGACAATTCCATATTCCTCTAGGTATTTGGCAAAAGGCCCTTTACGTTATTCACCTGAACCGTCATATTTACCGTAATATTCACCACCACAATCAGATTTGACTTTCTTAATTCTTTTGTCAAGTTGATTCTCAACTTCAACCTTAAATGATTTGAACACATCCAATGACTGAGACTTTTCATGTATAAGAAATATGTATGCATAACCGTCTATGAATGTAATAAAATATTATTGACCATTCCAAGAAGGTGTCGGAAATGGTTCATAAATGTCTGTATGTATCAATTTTAAGATATTTGTAGCTTATATGCACCAAATTTCTTTATTTTGGTCTGTTTTCCTTTAACATATTCAACACAAACATCAAAGTTTGTGAAGTTAATGGAATTCAAAATTCCATGTGACACTAGTCATTCAACTCTATTTTTAGAGATGTGACCTAGGCGTTTGTGCCATAATGCTCCTGAATTGTTATCCTCAATTTTACGCTTAGTACCACGTAATTCCACATTCAAGGATTCTCCATAGGTAGCTATTGTGTCAAGCAAATATAGATTATCATGACCCATAAGTGAACTATTCCCAACAATATTTGAATTGAAAGACAACTTGAATATATTGTTTCCAAAAGAAAAAAATAACTTGAGTTGTCCAAATAAGAAACTGAAATCAAATTCTGCCAATATGACAAAACCACAAAAATGTCTTTCAAATCTGAATAAAATCTAGTACATATTATTAATCTAAAATGCCCTATAGCTTCCACCTCCACCGACTTGCCATCTCCAACATATATGTATCTTTCAACATTATTTGGCTTCCGGTAGTTTAGGTAACCCCTCATTGAAACACTAATGTTAGTAGTTGCACCAAAGTTTAACCATCAAGTGTTTCCAGGTACTAAAGCTAAATTGAACTTAGAACAAACCAAACCATGACTCATGCAATTGGAGTGATCCCATTTCTCATAATCTTTTCTCTGTTCAGAGGTACCGAATTCTATAAGAGAAAGGGGTTGCCTCATCCTTAATGCAAGGTCAAGATCCATATAGTCAAGAACAATTTTCATGTTCTCATTCCAATCCTTAAAATCTATCACATTCAGGACTTGAACCTTATTCATATTAGCAGATATTGAAGCAATTGTAGATGAAAAAGAACAAAAAGTAAACATTTTAAATATACTCACATAAGTAAAAACTGAATCATCAATGTTGTTCAAATAAAGGCATAACTCATCTCAAGATACCTAGTGCACCACCAATATCAAGTCTTTGGATAATAATATCGACTGTTAGTGGTACTCTTGTCGTAACGATCAAACATTGATAATAAAAATATGTCGAATAATAAATCCCTCTTTGGATTGATTTATTATTCATGTGTAGGACCTTATAATTATCACATGTTTACCATCACAGTCGTGTATGAAAATTGACCAACCACCAATTGTCCTTTGGGTCAATTGATACTCGCATGGACAAACATACACATAAACCCTAAAAATATTTAACATTTTTTATAAGCAATTGTTATAAAAGAGGTCACTTTGACGACTTTTTCATTTCAACTACTTACCTAAAAATGTTAAATTACTGTATAAAAATACATTCCGTAGTCAAAATTTGAACACAATTGTACCGAAGTTAATTTAGTTTGTTATGCGAAACACAACAAAAATAATAAAAGAAAAATAATTTATCAAAGTTGCTTATTTATTTATTAAAATTATAAATAAATAGCAGCCTATACAAAAAAATTAATGTTGCATGTGAACTTATTGGGAACACTTATCATGTCTATAAAAAAATATCAGGAAATCACTTTCCCTTGTTACAGAGGAGATGATTTTCCTTTCCACTATTCTAATTTGGAGAAATTATATAATGAGTGTGAAACTTAATATAAGTTAACTTAAAGCATAATAGTTCTTTTGCAGATATTTCCTTATTATCAACATTCAACAACACAAGTAAATCAAGATAAATTTGTCACCCATTCAATCCAAGAATGAAATTAAAATAATAATATATGAATCACAGAATAATACATTCAATACTCAAACAGACTATAATAAAATGTGCCTTATAGTTAATTCCCATAATTTAATAATAATAAGCATAACCTAAATTATGTATATGAAACGGATATGATATCACATACTGCATGGGATTAGGATACGAAATAGCATAATAGAAGAAAAATAAAAGGCAGACACATATCACAACCCAAATAATGTATATAAATTGATTTAAAAAAACATAAACCTTAGAGAAAAATTGGAATAATAAAAGAAAATTTTCAATTTTAAAATCCTAATATTAAAAAAAATCTCAAAAACACAATATATATTGACTTATACAATTGAAAGATCAAAGGATCCTAAATAACAAAAAAAAAAAAAAAATTGAGTCAGATATGGGTGACTCTGATACCACTTGTTAGATTCGTTCAAAACCTTATGATTTCTATCAATGTAGAAATCAAGAACAGAACTCTAAAACAATTCCTATGAGTCAATATACCATCAACTTGTATCCCTTAAACCCATATCTGAATACAATTATGAAATGAAAGCGGAAGCGTGCCTGAATTTTCCATTGAAATCGTTGAAGATTGCGGGTATGTGATCTTCCAATTTGTAGAGTTCCTTGAATCTCCTCTGATGGAGATGAAGAGAGAAAAACTGATAAACCTTATTTTGTTCGTACTCTACAAATGGGGACCATAACCCATTTAAATAACCCTAGGGTTATTTCTTATTTTTAAATATTCTAATTTGGCCCATCATCAAATTAGATATTGGCTTATGGTATCTACACAATACCCTGACCTTTCATGATATTTATGCTTTTAACCACAAACTTAATATTATATTAATTAGACCCCTTTAAGTATTGACTAATTAAAATAATGACACTAACACCTTAAATATTATATTTGTGACCCAAAATTCTAACACACCCTTCAGATTGGAATCTAGATGCACCATTTTAAAAGACACAATCACGTTTTTCCTTCTCATTCTCTTATATTTCAAATCAACTCTAAAGAACACAAAAAACCTTGTCAAAAATACGGATCCCGTATTCTTTCAATCATATATCAATTTCTATTCCATTTTGGTCAAACTAAATACCTTAATCAATTTCTACACTTTTTCATTCAAACTAAGCACATTCATTTCTCACGTTTGAAGAATATTCTGTAAATTTTCATCCTCACCTTACTTTTTCTGATTTTGATGCATGCAATTTCTTCATGTATCCTAATTAAGCTACATTATATTCCAACCAATAAAAATGTAATATCTTTTTTTATCATACTTAGATTTGTTTTGAATTTTGGGATATTTAGGGTTAGGGTTACGTTATTGGTAAGAATTCCGATGTGTATTAGCGTCCTTGAGATTTAAAAATATGAACTATCCATCCGAATTTCAAAATAGGGACTCTTGTTAGAGTCAAATTTGAATTTCAAAATATATATTATTTCTTTAAATCATAGAAAAAAAATGTTTGTCATTTTGTTTATATTCAATTTGATAGTTGTTCTTTCATTTTTAAAGTGTACCCTAATTTTGATTATGTTATGCATTGTCTAATGTGATTGTAGAAAAATAGTTGGCGAAAAACCAAGATGCTGACATGGTCGGTTTTCTCAACATGATTCAGTGTGTAGGAAGAGATTTAAATCTTCATGCATTGTTGAGGGATCGTCGTCTCATGACCATGGATCTTTGGCATTTGACAATGCACTTGTTATTATTAAACATGCTCCTGATGCTAATGTACATGTGCATGATTACATCCTCCAGTCAAATTTGTTAATGCCGAACATGATGGTTTTCCAAAAGGCTCAGATAAAATGTTAGTGCTCCTTCGATATGTAAACCATATAGGCGATTGAGCCATACAAACTTGTTCTTGATCGCATTCTAACTAATGATATTTATTTCACACCATATGTCATCATCGTCAGACACAACCTTTGAAGGTGATATGTTGGTATTCTATATGGATGACTTGTGGGTCTCATCATATGTACCCATATCTGCCTGAGGAGTACTGCGATAGTTCATCTATATGTAGGGTATACCTAGGAACCCCATATTGGTTTCTCCTACCACTGTCCTACATAGAGATGCTGATGAGATATTTGCCTAGTACCATGAGCATCTTGTACCTGAGGAAGTACGTAGTATGCCAGCTCCTCTTCCATGGAGTATGGAATACAGTTACATCTAATGATTTTATAAAATTTCTCATTCATATATAACACCAGTGTCACATGGAAATTCCCTATGTGAACTCATCAGGGAATACTATATGAGGAACATACAAAGGTGGACCGTATCATGGATGTCTTGCTTATATGCCAATGAATTTTTGATATAGGAATAAATATCATCAGTAGAGGAGAGTTTCACGAAGGCACCCTCGGAAGGGTCATTTTACAGACGATATTATCAAAGGCGCGATTTGAACTACACTATAAAAGATAGGGGAGGAATAGGGGGCCTACAATGTACCTAGTAGCTAGATTTTGAATTATGAGTGACTAGTGTATGACTTATGAATATTTTTTTTTATGTTTGAAATGTGCCATTGTTGTATTTTATGTGAATTCATTATGAATGACAGAGTATAATGTAGTATGTTTTACGACCCTTGAGTAGTATTTTTTGTAAATTATGAATGACGAAAATATTCGAGACAATGTTTTCTACAATGTAATTATGTTTCGAGGGTGTGTGTAGAGATTGAAATCTAGATACACCCTGCTTTGAAGCTTGTATGGAAGTAGACAGCCAAAGTTTGTCTCAAGGGTGTGTACAGAGATGGAAATCCATATACACTCCATTTTACAACTTGTATGAAAATAGACACCCAAATGTTGTCTCAGGTATATGTACTAAGATTGAAGTTCAAATACACTTTGTGTTATCACATGCCAATAATAGGCAAGGCAATATCATCAAGGGTGTGTCTGGAGATTGGAATATAGATACACCATATGTTATCACTTATGAATAATAGACAATGAAATATTGTAAAGGGTATGTCTGGAGATTGGTATCTAAATGCACCTTGTGTATCTAAAACTAGAAAAACAAAAATTGTCTCAAGGGTGAGTCCGGAGATTGTAATCTGGACACACCCTATTTTACAACTGACCACTAAAATAGACAATGATTTCATTACCAAAAAATAACAACTTAAAACTTTAATTATAAATTTTACCACTAATGTTAGATACACATTAAAAACACATCAAAATAGAGTCAACATTATATCCATGAAAATATCAAAGTAACATTAAATCCATGAAAGTACTAAAGTAACATTATATCCGCTAACATACCAAAATTTGTACACCAAATATATTGTAAGATAAAAACTAAAAATCATCAAAAAAAAAATGTGTTACCATATAAATCTACAAGTGATTTGGCCGTAGAATTTTCTTGATTTGAGTCTCTTTTAATATTGTTCAACTTGTCAAACTTCTCCATCCTATCCAAAAAAGTATCTGACTAGATTTCAGCTTCTTTTGTGGCATGATATGTCCACTCAGGGGATATTTGCGGTATATGATATCCTTGTTTTAGGTAAACATGAATAAAATGTGATGATTTTGAAAGCCATCCAATACATATAATGCATCTAAATGGATTTTGAGGTGGGACAATTTGAAGTGAAAAAATTGTTTATGTGAAGCCATACCTTGAACGATCGATACACTCTACAATATGCACTTTCTATAAAATAACTCATTTTAGCGAAACACATTCATTTTTTCTCTGATGTTAGATCGTTAACACAATGAATCAAAGCATAGTGAATATCATCGTATTGTTTTTTTTATAGCCTTATATAACCTTTCGTATGGGCCTTCAACTATTTCATATGATGTTGACGGACAAGTGTATGATTCTCTTCTCCCTCACCTAGAAAAATTGAAACAACCTGAAATACGTAGTTACCATCACCTTTTACAATTCAAAGAATGTATTTTTGCATCAAAACATGCATATCTTTAATGTGTTTTATTTTTGGTAAAGGTGGTTAAGGAGAGGGTTTGCTAATGTGAGCACCCTTAATAGAGCTTTTTGGATTATGAAAAGGGATAATCTAGATAAAGTGAGTCAACATGATTGAAATAGGATGGTGACCGCTTGGTTGAATTTCCACTCAGTGTTGGTTTGAACTTCTTAGGAGAACCCTTAGTTTTTATTCGTAATCCATATTGATAGGTCTATCAATTTTCATCTTCATGGAAATTAAACAAGTATGCAAAAGAGTAGGGGTGTTCATGGGTGCGGGTCGACTCGCAAACCCGCCTACCCAAACTGAACCAACCCACTAATTACCCGGACCCATTCATTTACGGGTATACCCGACCCAACCCGTAACAACCCGTATAGATTTGGTTCGGGTATTGGGTTTTAGTTTCTAAACCCATGAACCCGTTGACCCAACCCGTTGACGTGGCATAATTAATTATTATTATTATTATTATTATATTATTTATAAATTTTAAAGTTGCTATAACTTTGTAAATTGTAACGTACACAAAGATCTTTTGCACTTTCCTTCCAGTTTCCAATCACACATTAAATTATTATTATTATTATAATTAAACATTATTATTAATATTAATCATGCTTGCTTGACTTATGCACTTCTAGTTTACACTTTACTGCCTTTTTATTTTTTTAATGAATCTTTATTAACTAATAATAATTAAGTATATATTAGAAACTTACTAAACTAAAGACAATACCACTTAACCTAACCCTATTTTTTTACTACGGCAAATCTCAAACGTCACCACTCCTCTTTCTCTCACGATTTTTTTTTTCATTTTACTCTCTCACATTCCAATTCCATCTTGCTTTCGAAAATCCACAGTCTATACTTTGACTCTCTCATAGTTTCGTCTCCATATTGAATAAGGTTTTATACTTTTTATAGTTCTACAATATATTTATTTCAATGCAATATATTGTTTTTACAGTATGTACTTCAATAGTTTTATATCAATGCAAAATATGATGATAGGTTCAATGTAATGTACTATTTTGTTTCATATGATGCAAAGTACTATTTTGTTTCATATGATGAAAATATATTTTGATGCAAAGTCCTGTTCTGTTTCATATTATTAATTTAAATATATTTTGTTTAATGTTGTTTTAATAATAATTTATATTAAAAATTGTTTTTTTATAGAAAATGGAAGTGGAACAATCACAAATTGTCAGTGAAGATGTTGCTCATCCACTTGAACAAGAGCAAGAAGTTCAACAAATACAAGGAGAAGGGTTGTCATCATTGCCACCAAGTGCACTAATAGAGGTAAGCAAAAGAAAACCCTCTAGAAAACCTTCTACAGTTTGGAAAGATTTTAAAAGGGTTAATGATAAGGCTATATGTAAGTATTGTGGGAAACAATATGCTGCAAATAGTGGTAGTCATGGCACTACTAACATGCATAAACATTTGAAAGTGTGCCTGAAAAATCCAAATAGGGTAGTTGATAAGAAACAAAAAACTATAGCTATTGGAAAAGAAAGTGAGGATGATCCTAATAGTGTTAGCTTGAAACTTGTTGATTTTAATCAAGAGAGGACTAGATTAACACTTGCAAAGATGATAATCATTGATGAGCTCCCTTTTAAATATGTTGAAAATGAAGGATTTAATATGTTCATGAAAGAGGCTCAACCAAGATTCAAAATTCCATCTCGTGTCACTGTTGCCAGAGATTGTTTATGCTTGTACTTCGATGAGAAAGAAAAATTGAAATCTATGTTGTCTGCTAATAAACAAATGGTGTCTCTTACCACTGATACTTGGACATCGATTCAGAATATGAATTATATGCGTGTTACAGCTCACTATATTAATGACGAGTGGAATTTAAAGAAGAGTATATTAAGCTTTGGTATAATTGCTGACCATAAAGGTGAAACTATAGGGATAACATTAGAGAATTGCATGAAGGAATGGGGTATCAAGTCTATATGTTGTGTGACTGTTGATAATGCAAGTGCTAACAATTTGGCAATTGATTATTTAAATCGATGCATGAGTTTTTGGAATGGTCGTACTTTGTTTAATGGGGAGTACTTGCATATAAGATGTAGTGCTCACATATTAAACTTGATTGTCAAAGAAGGAATAAAGGATATTGATGAATCTGTTAAAAGAATTAGGGCTGCATGTAAGTTTGTCAAGGCTTCTCCTAGTAGGTTGGCTACTTTCAAGAAGTGTGCAGAAGCTGTTGGTGTATGTTCTAAAGCATTGGTAACACTAGATGTAGAAACCAGATGGAACTCTACTTATTTAATGTTGAACATTGCTGAAAAGTATGAACATGCATTTTACCGCTTAGAACATGCTGATGTTGCATTTTTAACTAATCTCCGTATTGAGTCGAAAGGATGTCCTAATCGAGCTGATTGGGAACGAGCTCGTATTTTTGTGAAGTTTTTGAAAACTTTTTATGATGCCACACTTTCTTTTTTTGGGTCATTGCATGTTACTGCTAACTCTTTTTTCAAACAGTTGATGGATATTAAAAAAAACGTTGAATAAATGGAGGCACAATGTTAGTGATCCAATTTTGAAAACCATGACAGCAAATATGCAATTGAAGTACAACAAGTATTGGGAAAGTAATACAATAAATTATCTTCTCTTTGTTGCTATTTATCTTGATCCTCGTTATAAGCTTGACTATATTGAATTTTGTTTTACTCGGATGTATGGTGAAAAATTGTCAGAGGATATGTTAAAGAAATTGAAATCTCTCATTGCTAAATTGTTTGAGCACTATTTATTTTTGTATCCTGTTTCTCATGATGGTGGTTCCAATGCCTCATCTTCAAACATTGCCTCTCATTCTAGAATTGAAAATGGTGAAGATGATAAAGATTGGGAAAATTTGTTTAGAATGAATATGAAGAAAAAACAATGTGAAGTGCAAAAAAATGAGTTGGAAAGGTATTTGGAGGATGGTGTTGAAGATGATTCTCCTACATTTAATATTCTCACTTGGTGGAAAGGAAAAACAAATAAATATCATGTGCTTTCCCGCATAGCTAGAGATATATTGGATATCCCTGTATCCACTGTATCTTCTGAATCCGCTTTTAGTACAGGAGGTCGTGTCCTTGATTCATTTCGTAGTTCCTTGAATCCCTCTACCGTTGAAGCTTTGATTTGTACTCAAAATTGGATCAAATCTCCTAAGGTCATTGATTTAGAAAAAGAGTTGGTTGAATTGGAAAAGGTTGAGTCAGGTATGAATTATATGTTTGAATTTTAAAATCTATTTTATTTTAGTATTACATTACATTATTCTTATTAGTTGTTTGTGTTTACATATATAGAGTTAGCTGGATTAGTTTCTATTGATGTTGGCATTACTGCGGTTGAGCTCAATACAACTGTTACTACTAGATTTTAAGGTATTTTTTAGTGTTGTTTTTTTTCTTCTTCTTTTGACTATTGTTGCTTAAACTTTTAACTGTTGTTGCTGGATTTTATGTTGTTGCTAAACGTTTCATTGTTGTTGCTGGAATCTTTTACAGCTACTGTTGCTGGATTTTCTGTTGTTGCTAAACCTTTCACTGCTGGTGCTGGAATCTTTTATAGTTGCTGTTAGATTTTGGTGCTATTAGACCAATATTGGACCAATACATCTATGTCATTTTAAGACTAAGTGATGTTTATTTGCTTTTGAATTATTTAGAATTTATGAATTTTATGGAAATGATATTTTATGGAATTTTATATATTATTAAGTGTTAATATATATGATAGTTTACGGACCTACTTTTAAGCATGTGCTAGAAAATGTAACATTTGAGTATCAAAACAACTAATATATACTGTATATTATTATATATTTGTTTTACATATGTTGATATATATTTGTAATGGATAACATTTGAGTATCAAAATAACTAATAAATTTTTATAAATTAAGGTATATTAATGAAAATATATAAATAATTAATGGTGTATATGTATCTTAATATTTTTTATGACAAAGAAAATACATTTCAAAATTTTAATTGTTATATTTTTAATTATTCTATTTTATATGTAGGATTTGTCTCCACTACATAAATAATTTAATTGTTTGAAATATGCAAAATTATATTGAATTGTGTTATAGATTTTTTAAATTGAAAATAATAATTATTATATACACAACCCGTGGACCCAACCCTACCCAACCCGTAAATATCCGGGTTGATTCGGGTCGGTTTTTAAAGTAGAATTACGGGTTTGATGATAAACCCAACCCATTGAAAGTTGAACGGGTTGGGTAACGGGTTAAGGCGAACCCGGTCCAACCCAACCCGCGTACACCCCTACAAAAGAGTGTATGTTCTTATAAGTGTACAACCATACTTAGAGCTATTTGGATTCATTTTCTATGCTCACACATCTTCGTGATAACTAAAGTTCAACCTCGCTCAATATATATTGCAGACCAACTGTGAATACATATTTGTGTCATTGAATTTATGTTCTAATAGTGTGATTCTGTAGCCAAATGATGTATGTATTTTGTTATGATAATTTTGAATAATTTGGTGGACTAATTTAAACCCTTACAAAAATCCCCCTTACTATTTCTCAACTAGTTCTTCAATGTAGCATTAGTGTATTCATCTCTATTATTTTTGATATTTCTAATGTGTCTAACCTGATGAGTCTGCGCACAAACAATTTTCTCCTTCACCTAGTCTAATATTGTACTTTCAATATAGTTCAAGAAATTTGGATATTTCGCGTACACCATTCTAAACTATATGACAGATTTAACATATAACTCCTTTGTATAAGAATTGATTATAACATTTTAGTCATCAATTATGATTTCCAATATCTGACTAGGTTTGACCATTTTCCCGACTTCATCCTGATTTGTTTTGTCCCTATCAAATGCTTAAGTTTACCTACACAGTAAAGCATATGATGTAGGAAATACCTTTGCAACTGAATTCATCAGTGCGATATTGTGATCAATGACAACCACTTGTGGCATGTTTTTATTAGTCTTTTAACATATTCTTACACATTCTAAAGCCTGTGTAACATTATCCTCTTTTTAAAAATTGAAAAATACAAATTCAGCTAAATAAGTCATCTATGTAGAAGTAACACTAACTATTTCCAAAAGATGAACCTTGTACTTGTTGGTCTTATAAGTTAAATCATTTATCAGTATTATGGGAAATGTGTTGCACAACTTTATGGAATTAGGATGAGTCTAAAATACATCTCAAACAATTTTTCCATCCTTACACATTATGTGCCTAGATACATTATGTTGATCATCCAATAGTTTTAACAATTGTTTCGTTTCACATCTTGGACCTCTTATTACCTTGTTGTTTTGGTGGTGAACATTGTATACTTGCTTAATATTTGAGACATTTTCAGGTATTTTCCTTTTCATAATTATGAGTATGTTTTTAGGTTTAACCATGTTTAATGTCCTCATACTACTCAGATAGGGACTTCATTGACTATGAAGGAACAAAATGACATTGTCCAACTACCTCAGAAGAATATAGACATATTCTCATTAGAATCATCTGGTATACTTGGAATAGACCCTGGCATGGTATGCCACCATCTAAAAATCAAGCTCGGGTTTAAACTCGTATAGAGGGAAAAGACAAAAGAGCGGTTATTTCCCAAGAAGTAAAGTAATTAAAAGAGGTTGTATTTATACAAGAGATTAAATACCAAACTTGGTTGGCTAACATAGTAATGGTGAAGAAGACATCAGGAAAATGGAGGATGTGTGTGTAAAATTCATCAACCTTAACTAGGCATATCCCAAGGATTTATACCCACTTTCAAGCATCGAATGACTGATTGATGAAGCATCGAGCTTTTTTTGAGTTCTGAGCTTTATGGACACATACTCGTGTTATAATGAAACATGGATAAACCCCAACGATGGAGGAAAAATAACATTCATGATCAACCTCAACAACTTCTATTACGGGGTCATGTCAGTCGATCTTAAGAACGCTAGAGCAACCTATTAAAGGATGATGATGAACATCACCTTCTCTAAGAAAATCAGTCAAAATCTAGAGGTTTATATTGATGACATGGTGATCAAGACTCCAAATGAAGGAAATCATGGCGATAACCTAAGGGAAACTCTAACATTTGTAAGAAGATATAATATGCGTCTAAACCCTGATAAATGTTATTTTGGGGTACATGTTGAGAATTTTTTAGGATTTATATCAACTAAGAGAGGAATCGAGTAAATATTTATAAATGTAAAGTGATTATCAATATGAGGAGTCTAAATTTTGTTAAAGATGTTCAACAATTAACTAGAAGTATTGTTTCACTATCCTAGTTTCTGTGATGTCCGGGCAATAAACTTATCCACTTTTTGCAACGTTAAGGAAGTTGGAATGTTTCCAATGGACATAGGAATACGAAAGATAATTTTAGGAGATAACGAGTTTTATGGTGGCCCCTCCTATGTTTACTCCCCCAAAGAGAGGAATTCCTCTCTATTTGTTCTTGTTGGCCACTAATAGGGCAATAAGCTCGGTCCTGCTCCAAGAGGAAGATGGAAGATAAAAGTTGATTTACTTAATTAACAAACTTATTAAGGGGGTTGGATTATATTTCCAACAGATAGAAGAGTCGCCTTAACAATTTTCATCACTAACAAGAAATTACATCCTTAATTCTAAGGACATCACATCATTGTGAGGACCGACTATCCCATCTCTCAAGTGCTAAAAAAGTTATACATGTCATACATGATATAATTCAGCCCTATTTGATTTGTATAGCCATCATCACAATATGACATATCTTTCACACTGAGGAGTAGCATCAAGTTCCAAGACCTGGTAAATTTTATGGTGGAATTCAGCACACCAGTGGAAGAGTAGGCTCCCACACATTTGGGTTTTATCAGTGGATGGGTCCTCAAATTTAAAAGGAAGTGGAGCAGGAGTAGCACTAGAGGGACCAATGAAATACTAATCGAATAATTGTTACGTTTTGTGTTCAAGGCCGGTAGCAAACAAACAAAGTAAGAGAAACTGATTGTCAGGATAAATTTGGTCAAATAAATAGGGGGACTAGCCTCGCGCAAAAAGAAACTTCTAACTAGTCAGTAGTCAAATTTAGGGTGAGTACCAGACAATGGAATCCCAAATATTAAAATACTTGCAGAAGGTTCATGAGATGACTAAAGTTCTGAGGCTTTTTAAAGTAGTGCATCCCCCTCTAGAAGATAATGTTAGAGCAGACCTTTTATCAAAGCTCTCTAGCACTAAGAAGTTATGCCTCAACAAGATAGTTATACAAGAAAATTTAACTCTCCTTAAAACATACTTGAAGGTCATCCGATTGATGCAACTTGATAAGGGAGAAGGGTGGATATCACCCATAATTAGGTATCTGACAAGTGAGAAGCTACCTATAATAAATTAGAAGTGAGGAAGATAAAAAGGCTTTTCGCTCTATATATCATGATCGATGAGAAGTTATACAAAATGGGTCAAGCTACACCTATTTTAAGATGTTTAATAGAAGAAGAGGCAGATCTGGTTTTGGCTGAAGTTCATGAAGGTATATGTGTAAGTCACATATGTGAGAGAGCTTTGGAAAGAAAACTGTTAAGTGCTAGATATTACTTGCAGAGTATGCTGAGATATAGTTCTGAATTCATGAAATAGTGTATAAACTACATAGATTCTCAAACTTTACCCACGCCCCTTCCAAGATATTGCATTCAATCACTTTACCTTGAACCTTCTATTAATGGGGAATGGACATCCTGAAACCGTTCTCGTTGGCCCCAAACGAGTTCAAATTTCTAATAGTAAGGGGGAACTACTTCACCAAATGGGTAGAAGCAGAAGTAGTAAACAAAATTAAAACAAAGCGGGTACAATGCTTATAGGAAGAATATAACTTAAAGGTTTGATTTCCCAAAGACCATTGTCCTAACAATGGGTCACAGTTCTACAACTCATCAATTGTAGATTTCCGTCAACAAATGGGAATCCAGAAGAAGTCTATTTCACCTAAGCACCCCCCCAAGCGAATGGTCAGGAGAAATCATCCTACAAAATCATACTTGTTGGGATGAGAAGGAAGCTGAATAAGGAAAAGGGACTTTGGTTAGAGCATCTTCATGAGGTAGTATATATTTTATTTTAATATGAAATCTAATTTAAATTACTACATTTAATATTATGTCTCTTTGATACCATAATTGTGGATGAAATCATTGAGTACTAAAACTATTTTGGTCGTCTCATACAACCCCACACTCATCAACAAGGGTGGCCCCCTTCAAAATGGTCTATAATTCAGATGAAATCCTCTTTGTTGAGATCAACATACCCACATGGTGATGAGAGCACTTTAATGATGAAGGAAACAAGGTCGAGATGAGGAGTTATGTCGACCTGATAGATGAGATCATAAAAATGGCTCAGATTGAGGAAATCACAACAAAATATAAAATTACATATATATAATACCAAAATGAAACCCAAAAAAACAAAGGAATGTAACCTAGTTTTAAAGCAGGTAGTCTCATTGACCAAGAATGATAATTTATTCCTGAATTAGGAGGGGCCTTTTCTAGTACGCCAAAATTTGTTTTGAAGAACATATAAGTTAGAAATCTTGGAAGGTGAAGAGGTTCCTAAAACATGGAACACTTTAAACTTAAGACACTATTGTAGTTAAACAAAGCTTTGGAGGTTAGACAATATGTAACAATGAAATTGTGATTAGTAAAAGCAACAACATATTGGAATGAAACTCTATTCCTCTACAAGAGAAGGGTTTTTAATGAGGCACCCTAAGTGTTTTCATATGCTATATGTTTTTTACCAGGTACAAAGCTCGGAAAAAGATATATTCGCTCCTCAAATAAATAGGTCGAGACCATACAAGGAACCTTGCACCTATAGGTAAATATCTATAGGATATATGGTATAACCATACAAAAACCTTGGGCCTACAGGTGACTTCCTACTGAGCATATGTGGAACCCTATAAGGAACCCTTCCACCTATAAGTGACTCCCTACAGTGTATATTTTAGAACCCTACGAGGAGCCTCACACCTACTTAGTATATGTTGGAACCTTACAAAAAAATAAGTGCCTATAGGTGACTCCCTATGGGGTATATGCTTGAACCCTACGGGAAAACTTATGCTTACGTGTGAATCTCTACGAAGCACATGACACGACGATCAATGCTCTCACAAATGATGGGATCATACATATAAAACTTTATGTTTAAATTATACAGAATACAAACAACAAGGATGGAAAGAAAACCATATGCCTTAATTGAAAGAAATTTAAGATTACAACTAAAATGGTGGAGAGGTTATACAATCAAGTTAAATTAAATATAAAGCAATAAAATGTTGGGGGTGTCTTCAGGAGAGTTCTCTATCGGGATGTTCCCATCCTCTATAGATCATTTATAATAGGTGCCACTTTTTTCGGAGGAAGAAATATCTCAGGATCTCTACCAAGTTTTGGTCCACCTTAGGGTCAAATTCCTCCACCATGTGACCATCCACAACCACCTTGAAATAATCCAGTTCTCCAAGGTCGTGCTCATGGTACAAATAACATATTTTCTCTTTCACCTTCTCGAACCTTTGATCCTCGAAAAGGAGATTGTCCACGAGAGCCTCCTCTAGGTCCCTCTTAAGACCATTAAATTTGGCATCGACTTTGAAAAGTTTGGTGTTTTAATTTTGGAAGCTCATCTCAAAGGCTTTCTTTTCCTCTAAAAGTTTATCTTTATTTTGCTCAACATTATCAAGGGAAGTCTTGGCAGGATTTAAATCCTTTTTAAGGGTAGTTATCATCTCGTTATCAGAGGACATCAAAGTTTGGTTGAGTTCATAACCCTTTTCACCTTCTTGAGTTTGGCTTTTAAATCACCCTCATTTATTGAAGAAGAATCTGAGTCCTCGAACATAGTGCGTCCAAGAACAGCATTCTTCATCATGTAGGTACCAAAGAGTTGGAGCATTTTCTGGCTGCCTAATAACTTTGCTTTCTCAACTTCGTTGGTGGTATTAAGGTGGTCGTATATGAAAGAAAGTCCATCGAAGCTTATTTCCTAGAAATGGAACTCTTCCTTGCTTGGAGTGGAGGAGGATCTACCCTTTAGATAACCACTACTGTTGCTACCTTCCATGAAGCTCCCCACCTCTAAGTCAATGGAAGCCATAACGTCTAAATCTATTGTCCCGTTTCCCAGGTCTGGCATACTTCTTTTGTCTAAGGGATATTTTGTACTCTTAGAGGCGAGAGGTGGTTGAACCGTAGTCAATGGAATAGCCTTCATAATTTCTCCTGTGTGAGATTTTTCTTTTTCTTAGGTGGTTAAGCTTAGAAGTACGAAGGATCACTTTGGTGGACATATTCCACCTTGCTTCATTGAGCTTTTTCTTTTGATTAGAAGTAGAAGTATGAAGGATAACTTCTAACCAAAGTATGAAAGAACTTTGGTTAGAAGTTAAGAACGCCAAGTCGGATCTAGCCAGACTTGAGGAAGAAGACATTCAGTCAATGTCACTATCACTAGGTGATACAGCCCTCGAATTACCACTAGACAAACTTTGGTAACTACCAAAAATATCCATCTCTACAAACTCCTAATATACTTTCCTCATGCCTTGTTTTGAGCTTCTTAAGCATTGAGTCCATAACACACACCTTTCAACATTGTTTTTAGGCTTTATGAACCTCTTAGATGAGTCACACTTTCAAATAAACACCATTAGTAGAAAGAAGAAATTAAAACCACAAGGAAAATGGAGTGATATATGGTGTTTTGACTGCTTGAAAGGGATGCAAGGCAAGGAAATGAGGGAATGGTAGGAGATGTTTGTTGCAAACGTACAAGGTGAAGTGAAGAGGCGGGGGAAATGAAATTTTGTAAGCCTATTTAAAGGGTTAAATGGAAGACAAAAGGGTGGTTGCATTTAAAGATATTTTCCTAAAGCTACATGAAGTAGGGATATACCATGAGATTACTCCTATTCCCAAGGAATTTGGAAATCATTACAGCTAGCAGTAAACAAATAGGTTAGGAAATCAAAGAACATTAGCCGATAATGTAACACTTCAGACTGCTTTCAGGGTTACTGACTGACCCCACAAACCAACACGGGTCTTTTCAGCATGTTTTGTCCTTACTCACACGATTTCCGATAAACTTCCCAGAAGGTCACCTATCCTAAAATTGCTCCAAGTCAAGCACGTTTAACTGTGGAGTTCTTATGGAATGAGCTACCGAAAAGAAGAGGGATGAAAGTGATTACATGTAACACCCGATAGCGAGGGAGTGGTTGTCGGTGCATGAGGCATGACAATGAGACACTCTTAGCAGCTTCTAGGGAAAAATTGGATTCACATCAGAATGAGAGAAATTCAAAGGCTGCGTAGGAATGAAACTGCATAATTGAAGGAAGGCTTATAAGGATTAATTAATACTACCTATACCAACAAGATGCATCTTCTTTTCGGTAGCCTGTTCCATAAGAACTCCACAGTTAATCTTGCTTGACTTGGAGCAATTTTGGGATGGGTGGCCTTCTGGGATGTTTTTCAGAAAGCGTGTGAGTGAGGACAAGAAATACTAAAAAGACTTGTGTTCGTTTGTGGGGGTCAGTCGGTAATCCTGAAAGCAGTCTGTGCGTTATAGAGTGTGTACATGTCCAACATATTTTGGATCAGGTCATCAAGAGTGGGGTGAGATGTAAGTCATAACCAAGGCCGAGTTGAGGAAGTTGATGGATCAGGTCGATCCTGCTGACCCAAAGTTAACATGGAGGGAGGGAGACTGTGTACATGTCCAACATATTTTAGGTTAGGTCATCAAGAGTGGGGCGAGATGTAAGTTCAACATATTTTGAATCAAGTCATCAAGAATGGGACGAGATGTAAGTCATAACCAAGGCTGAGTTGAGGAAGCTGATGAATCTGGTCGATCTTACTGACCCAAAATTAACATGGAGGGTGGGAGACTGTGTACATGTCCAACATATTTTGGATCAAGTCATCAAAAGTGGGGTGAGATATAAGTCATAGCCAAAGCCGAGCTGAGGAAGCTTATGGATCAATCTGATCCTGCAAATCCAAAATTAACATGGAGAGAATATTCAAATTAAGATACATGAATAGTGTGTTTATGGCCAATTAATACCATTATGGTCAAGTTTGATTCTAATTATTTTTAGGAGGCCACATAAATTAGAAACAATCACCTCAATGATACAAAATTATATATCAGAAAATGATCACCAAATGAAAAAATAAACACAATTACACTAAACTTCACTGGCTCTAAACTATTAAATTTACACTAGTGTACTTTTTAAATATATATCCGGGTCCACATAAATTAATATTTAAGTTAAAAGAATACAAATCTAATAAAATCATAATTTATAAATAGCAAATATGATATAATCCGAACTTGATGCAACCCAGTGATAAGCCCCAAGGATTCAAGCCCAATAAATCTAGTAGGGAAAAGAAAAAGCCTTTTTGGTTTAAGGATTTTTATCAATATTAAGTGAGGGTGTCTTTAGTAACTTTCTCTTTAATGGGTCTTAAATAATGTTTAGGTTGGCCCATGATAGTTATTAGAAAACCCTAGTATTTATATTGTAAGCTTTGCCTCTTAAGAGGATATGAAGAAAAGCTGTTTTATGTTCATCTTTCTTTGATTGTTTATTTGATGTTATTAACGTAGATCTATCATTGGTGCTTTCATTACTGCATCTCAATCCTTCCATGGCTCCCCCCAAACCACCTAATCCTTCTCCTAAGGAACTGATAGAGGAGGCTGTCCAGATTTCTACCATCCATCTAAATAATGCTATGAATGACACACAAGCACAAATGGATGAGAGATTTGACAAACAGAGTGCAGAACTAGCTCAGCTAGCCCAGCAAGTGGGACAGATTCATACAAGGCTGGAAACTGATAAGACAGTTGAAGATTCACGGTATGAATCCCTCATGAATGTTCTCAACAAGCTTGTTAAGCAGAAAGAACAGAGTTCTGCTGCAGTTCTTTCAGGAGCCAGCTCTTCAGGTATATCCCAAAATTTTTCCCCTATTCCCATGGTTTCCACTCCATTAACCCAACACCCAACACCTACCCAAACACCGGTACATCACTCTGCTATGTTCTCTCACCCCCCATCACAGCCGACCGTCACTGTTCATTCGCGAGCTACTGTAGCACCGCCTCCACCAACCTATTTTTCATCACACATCCCAATTGTTTCCACACAACCCTACTCTATTCCATATTTGCCTCAAATTCCCTATAACCAAATCCCTAACATTCCCCCATTACCACCCTTTCGTACACCTAAACTAGAACTCGCTTTGTTTGATGGTTCCAACCCATTGGAGTGGGTATTT
Source organism: Lathyrus sativus (assembly GCA_963859935.3). NCBI lineage: Eukaryota > Viridiplantae > Streptophyta > Magnoliopsida > Fabales > Fabaceae > Lathyrus > Lathyrus sativus. The sequence continues at coordinate 474,398,642 of OZ012738.1, forward strand.
CAGGCAGAACAATTCTTTAGTTTTTACAATTTACCACCAGAAAATCGATTATCATTGATTTCTTTTTATATGAAAGGGGATGCCTTATCTTGGTTCAAATGGATGCACCAGAACCACCTTTTAACAGATTGGTTCTCTTTTATAAAGGCTTTGGAATTACGCTTTGGTCCCTCCACTTATGACAACCACCAGGCTGAGTTATTTAAATTGAAACAAGAAGGAACTGTTGTGGATTACCAAACACGATTTGAAAAATTAGGGAACCAGGTTGTGGGACTGCCCCAAGATGCTATTCTCAATTGTTTTATTTCGGGATTAAAAACTGAAATCCGGAATGAAATGGCGATTCATCACCCCTCATCTATTTCAGAAGCCATTGGTTTAGCCAAACTTATTGAATCTAAGCTACTGGACTCCAAACAAAAGTATCCAAAACCATACTCAAACACATTTTCACGCACACCAGCATACAACAAAACACCTACTGACCAACAACCAGCTAGCAAACCCCAAACCACAAAACTTCCTATTCGACGCCTGTCCAGTAGCCAGATGCAAGAACGGAGAGCCCAAGGACTTTGTTTTAATTGTGATGAAAAATTCATCCCAGGGCACAAATGTGTTTCAAACAGATTTCTATTGCTTCTTACTGAAGATGAATTATAAAACTCCAATAAGGGGAGGAGGCTTCTCAAGACTCTCCTCATGACGATCCTGTTACCCCCTCAAATAATACCTATTTTCAATTATCACCCCAAGCTCTTGTTGCACCCTAAAATTTGCTCAACCTTATTCACTTGGTTTATGTTTCAATATCATTAGCATTTGCATATAGAGTCATGTACATAGACTAACCATCTGCATAGCATAAGCATAGCAAGTCATTCAACAGGGGACCAAGCATTATTCTCCTCTCTAGAGGCCTATCAAGAGGTTATTATCCTGATTCAATCTCATTCAAGTCATCAGAAAAGAATTTGAAAGCTGGGAAGTTAATAGGTCAAGCAAGTGTGTCCATCTCCTATCTGAGGGTACCTGGGGATCAACAAAGAGATTGTGAGCTGTGGGCTGAGCATGGGGAGTATCTAGACATCTTGGAGGACTTAGAAAGTCATTTGGAGGAGGAGATAAGTCATTGATGAGAGCACAAGAGTTACAGTTGAAGACAGTCAACTAGGGTTTCATCTGGGTCAACCCTGGGTCAACCCTAGGTCAATTGACTGATTTAAAGGGCATTCAAGTCTATTGGAGAGATGTGGGGTTCATCATTTGACATATAAAGAAGGATATGGAGATATGCCAAGAAGAATTCAAGAGAAATCAAGGAGAAGAGGAGTTTCTAAATTAGGGTTTCTGTGTAAAATCCCCTAGTTTAGGTCAAATTTCCAAGCAAGATAAGTCAAAATTCTAGCTTCAAATGGATCCTTGGCCAACATGGAACTTGTAGAGGATCTCAAGACCTTTAATTTGAGTGGTGGAAGGCATCAAGGAGATTTATAGAACTCAAGTTATGGTTCTTGCAAGTTACAGGTCATCTGAGGTATCTGAAATTTTGTCTGTGAAAGTGGCTTGACTTCCAAGCTAGTTTTACCCCTCAAGGAGATTTCAAATGAATTTCTGGTCAACATAAGAATTGTTCCTCATTTTCTTAGCTTTCTATAATGGTATAGTATGCCCCCATATGATGTGTGGAGCTCAACTTATGGTCTTGGCAAGCAAAGGGTATTTTGGTCATTTGTGAATTATAGGTCATTTTAACCTATGCCCAAAACTCATACAAGGAAGCTTCAAATGGAAAAACTTACAACATCAAACTTGCTCCAAATGACATTTTGAGTCTAGAAAAGTGACTATGAGAGATTGGAAATGTCCATAGCACAAGATTTCAAAATTGGTGAATTTAATGAATGAAAATGGCTTAAAAAATGGTATTTTTCATATCTTGGCCAAATGATGCAAAATTATAGGTCATTTTGAATGGAAAAGGCATTCTAAAAACATTGGCTAAAGTGGAATTTTGAGTCTAGTTCAAGATTTAAGAGTTATCCATGGTTGCTTGCAATATAAGAAACATAATCAACATTCAAGGGAATTTAGCACAAGGGAAACTTCTCCAAGTTTCTAGGAGGTTCCTAGATCACCTATATATTCATGCAAGATGAATCTTGCAAGGGTTGGTGCCATAATTTTGTCAAAAAACTCCATTTTCACTCATTTTCCATCTTTGCATAAGTCTCCCAAATTCTCTCAATCTCTCATCAAACTTCAACATTCTTGATCCAATCTTCATCATCATCACACAAAGATCAGAATCCATACATTTCTTTGGAGAATTGAGCAAGGAATTGTGATATTCACCATCATCATTCAAAGTGCTAGAACCTTGGAATTAGAAGATTCAAAGCTTGGGAGTTTCTCTAATTGCATACAGAATTCATCTCCAAGATTACTGATCAACTTCCACACCTTTCAAGCATTGGATCAAGTGTATGCCATCACTGTTTTCAACATCATAACAGGTTGGTTATCTTCTTCGAATTGCATAATTTAATGAGAACTTTAGGGAATTGTTAGTGTAGACTGGTTAGGATAAGGGAGATGATTGATTTGGGTAAGTTTGAGCAAGTTTCATGGACATTAGTTATGGTGCACCATTTCTGTTGAAGCTTAGAATAGCAAGAATCGTGCGAAATAATCTTGGATTGAATGCTTAAAATGACCAGGGTGAGGTGTAGGTTAGCTTAGGATGATTTTCATGGAGAATTGAGAGGATCCATATCAGTTGAACATGATGGATCAGATCTGTTATACACATCGAGTTTGCTTTGTGAGTGAGTTTTAGGAAGAACTAAGGCTATGGCTGTGTAGAGGGAGAGATTTAGAGTAATTTTGCTCTTGACCTTGATTGAATCCATGGAGAGTTGAAGGAGAACAGAAGGGTGTAAGGTTCGTGCATGGAGATGAGTTGCAGAACCTAGGGTTTGCTGGAGGTAGGAGACGATGCGTGAGCCACACGATCGTACTTGGACCTTTGACTTGAAGGCGCATCCAACGGCCACGATTTAAAGCTCAAACGGAGGGAAACTTTGAAGAATTGAAACGCTGCGTTTCATTAATTGGGGGGTTGGGCTCAGAGCGCTATCCACACCCCCCATTTTAATAGGCCCATTGCTTTGAACGCGCTTTTCTGCTTTTCTCACCCCCTCCATTTTATTTCATTCTATTTTCTTTTTTATTTTCTTTAATTTTTTATGCATTTTCTAAAATTCATAATAAATAGATAAAAAATCATTTTTAATTCCTTCTTTTTGCATTATTTTCTTTAGGATGTCTAGAAAATTCTAAAAAATAAAAATTGCATTTTATTTTTTATTTGATATTTTTCCCATATTTTCTAAATAAATAGCATTTTAAATAGTTTCATTTCATGCATGATTTTATTAATTTTTGTTCTATTAGATACTTTCATTTTTTTTTTTGTTCATTCTTTTTAGGTTTTTTAGATGAGATATTGAACTTGTAGATTCAATTTAGTTCCCATTTTTAGAAATTAAATTTAGGAGCTTAGTGTAGGGTTGAACAACATGAACAAATTAGGGTTTTTAGGTGATGACTTAGGAAGTTTGATTCTTTCCCTTAGGACTTAGGGTTTAACTAGATTAGTTATGGGACTATAGGGGCTATGGGTAGTTATTAGATCCCTTAGAGGAAAAGTCAGGACTCCCCTACTGCTATTAATACTCTGTGTATGTCTGATTGACTGGTGTGGTGTGCCCTCTAGGGATTATTGCTTGCTTGCTTGGGTATTGGGGTTGTCTGGGGACTTGGGAGAGCAGAAGACTTGAGGAGATGAAAGCCATTGGAGATCCAGATGTTGAAGTCCAACTTCCAGAGTTGAAGAGGAGATTCTTGCTAGCAGATGCTGAGGAGACTAGGGTTTAGGAGCTAGGCAGGGCTCTAGATTAGAAAGCTTGTTTCTCAAACATGGATTGCCTTGTCTGCATCCATTCTTCTCTGTGATTCAGAGTCTCTCTAAGACACTCACCCCCTTCCTTTGGAAGGCTTGGTGATAGTGTCTAAGAGATAGAACTCTTGAGAGAAAATGTTATATGTGTTAGAAGCAGTCTGTTCACCACCCTTGGTAGTCAACTGATTGCTTAACACCCAATTCACTCTTGTGATTGATCCCTCATCCTGGAGGTTTGAACTTGAAGAAAAGCCATGGCATATGGAAGACTGATGATCAAAGCCCTTGCCTGAAGGCCATGAAGATGGAGATTGATGCTTGTTGAAGCCTGTAACTGATTGGAGATTACTTGGAGCCAGATGTTGATTCAGAGCTGCTGAAGCTGTTTGTTTTATTGCTGTATTTCATTGCTGATGCATTGTTTGGATTTCCTGGTTGTATTGTTTGTTGTTTACCCTGTTGGGTTGAAAGTGAATCATGTTCACTTTTGCCTATTGTTTTCTAGGTTCGAGGTTGAGTGGGACTCCCTTGCCTCGCTTGTACTGCTGCATCCATGCATTTTACCGCTTTATTATATCTGTTATGGTTTCTGTTTCCGTCTATTCCCTTAGGATCTCTGTTTCTCTCTGTGCAAGAGAGGAACATGATAGACACTAGGTCTTAACCCATGCATGATAACATTAGGTTAGTTTGTTTCCCTTCGCAACCGTAGGTTAGAGTTCTGTCTCTTTCTTTCTCAAAACAAACAGAAAAACACATAAAGATTTCAAACACAATAAAAGACACTTCTTCCGTAAAAGAATGTGAACTCATCAAAGCGTCATTTTTGTCCGCTGGGACTGTTGATCAGAAAACCTTTTTCAGAAGGAATAAAATCAACCAAGACAAGCTTGTGTCGTACATGGCCCGAACTACGTTTGCTCTGATCTTTCATGCTGTATGAAAGTACGTAGGCATAGGATGCGATATCCTAGCGAGCAACCTTCCCCTCCCTTCCCGTAGGTAGGCGAACTACGTTGGCTCTGATTTCTCGTTCCAGACGAGAATACGTAGGCCTAAAGTGCGATACTTTGCCGAGTCATTTTTATTTTCATTTTATTTTCTTTTTAACCCTTGACCTTTAGAGTAGATAGAATAACAATCCATACCCGAAAACAAGCGTGGATCCCGTCGAGTACGACGGACGTGAGGGGTGCTAATACCTTCCCCTTGCGTAACCGACTCCCGAATCCAGGTTTTGGTTGCGATGACCATACCTTTCCCGTGTTGTGCGAGGTTTACTCTGAGCGTTTCCTTTCCCTCCCGTGGGATAAATAACGCGCGGTGGCGACTCTTCTGTTTAGCCGGCGCCGATTTTCGCAGTAGCGACAGCTGGCGACTCTGCTGGGGACCCAACGTCCCCTGGCTGCTAAGGACTGCGACAGTTCTTATGCATTTGGGATCCAACGTCCCTTAAGAGAGTCAATCCTAGCGCTTGTTTTCCCGTCGAGGATTTTGTATGGAGTTATTTTATATTTCTAACCTTCTATTTTTCAGCTTTATATATTGATTATTATTGCTGTATCTGGGGTGTGACGGGTGTTCTGATATTGAGTGAGAAGCCGGACCTGGGCTTGAGTGCACCTAGAATTAGAGTAGAAATTAGTGGGCGCCCGCTTGCTTTGCTTACTTCGGTGTCCCATGAAATCTACACTCAGACGAGGTTCCTCTGGTTGGCCTCCTGCCCCTTCCTTTGGTTGGCGTGGGTTGCTGGTTAGTTGGATTGTCGACTCTAGGGACCGATCATTTGGAAGTTGGCTAAGTGAGGCCTCTTCAGGGATTGATGATGCCACTCCTTCTGGGAATCGTATCATCAACCCTGAAAGTCTGTGACGCCGACGACCGCATAGGATGCCGTACCTTGTGCCAGTTATAGGGCCACCCACCTGTGAGGGGATTCAGGGTTATGCAGGTAACTAGACCTTCAGACCACCGGTTTGTTTCTTGATCAGGATCTTGGATATTTATGGAGGGTTCTAAGGTCTGTCAGAGACCAGTTGGTGTGTTCCGAGGTCTGTCAGAGACTATTTGGAGATGTGTTCTGAGGTCTGTCAGAGACCAGTGGGGGATATGATCTGAGGTCTGCCAGAGACCATTCAGGTTATGATTATGGGGTCTATCAGAGACCAATATTGGAGCTTTGTTTGAGGTATATCTGAGACCAGGGCTTGAGGACTTCTGGATGGTCTATCTGAGACCTTTCTTGATTGGGTTCAGGCTATTCAGCTACAGCTTTGGTCCCTGTTGCATGTTACTTGCATTACATCACTGCATATCCATTACCATTTGCATTTCACTAACGTGTGTCTGTGCTGCAGGTGCATTTGCATTTCCCTAGTTCTAGTGCCCAGACTTCTGAGTGTTTGATCATGACTAGCTTAAGGAGAACGGTTGCTTACAAATTGCCTACTCCTGATGTTGTTCCCCTGCTTGGGTTGATCTCTCTGGCTAATGAGGAGGTTCGTAGGAGCTTCAGAATGAGCTATGGTAGGCTACTGAGACTGGTGTGCAAACCTACAGAGGTAGAGTTAGATGGGCTGTATGCTTTGATGCAATTCTACGACCCTGCTTTGAGGTGCTTTACGTTCTCTGACTTTATTATGGGACCAACCCTGGAGGAATACGCTGAGTATGTTGAGCTTCCCGTGCAGAACCAGGTTCCATTCATTCATTATGACGCCAAGCCCAAGCCGGAGGATTTGGCAAAAGCCTTGCATATTGATGCTTCTGAACTTGTGACTACTGTTTCCCGTGGAGTTCCAGGCTTCTCACTTCAGTTCTTAGTTGGTAAAGCCCAGGAGTACGCTAAGAGCGGGTGCTGGATTGCTTTCAATGCTGTGTTGGCTTTGTGCATTTATGGCATAGTTCTGTTTCCCAGCATACCGGATTTTGTGGACTTTGATGCCTTCTACTTGTTTGCCGCTGGTAATCTTGTACCTACCTTACTCGGAGATCTTTACCACTCACTGCACTACAAGAATGAGAAGGGAAGAGGGAAGAATGTTCATCTGTGTGTACCCTTGTTGAGTAGGTGGTTTGAGAGTCACCTTCCTAAGAGAAGATCTGTTGCAGAGACTACAGTCCCGGTTGGTTGGCCAGAGCGCCTGATGAGGCTATCGTCGGAAGATATGGAGTGGTTTGATCGAGACCTGTTGGGATCTGAGCTCATCTTCAGTTGTTCTGGGTACCCTAATATGCCGTTGATAGGAAGAAAAGGGTGTATCAATTACAACCCTTCTCTATTCATTCGCCAGTTCGGATATGCACTGAAGAACCCGCCCAAAGAGGAAGAAGTACAGGAATCTCTGTACTTTACCGGTGATTTGAAGGGGGAGTTACTAGCCAAGCTGCAGCATGCCTGGATGCGTATTAACCGAAGAGGAAAGCCGTTGTTAGGGAAGAGTGACTGTCAGGCCTATGCACCTTACAGGGTTTGGATCCAGGAGAGAGCAAGTCAGTTGCGGATGCCATTTCCAGATGCACCAATCCTTGTTCCCATTTCGGTAGCAGAGCCAACTACTGTTTCTAGGGAGGTCTACGAGCAAGTTGTGAAAGAAAAAGAAGCCTTGATGAAGATCAACGAAGGGTTAGAGCAAGAGCTAGCCCAGATACGCAGTGAGAAAAACAAGGCCGTGCATGCCTTCCAACAGCAGATTGAGCTAATGAACAGATTAGGGGCTGAGTTAACTGAGGAGAGGAAGAAGTGCGAACGTCTGGGGCAAGAGTTCAGAAGCTCCCATGACATGCTTGAATCCAAGAAGAAAGCGCTTGACATCGCTCACCGAGAGATCTCTTCTTGCAATAAGACTTGGAATGCTACACTCACCAACAATAAGAAGAGGGAAGATAAGCTGAGGCAGCAAATCTCCGACCTCGAAGAGAAGCTGAAGTCTAGCATCAAGAAGTGTGAGGAGGAAGTGATGACCCGGTATAGTATCCAGCATGCACTGAACAAGGCAATCAAATCCAGAGATGAAGCGGTATCTCAGAAACGAAAGCTAGAGGATTGCTTCGGAGAGGCAACATGGGAAGAAACTGCTGAAGACGTACGCCGTGTCCTTAAGAGGAGAAACCAGCTTGTTGAAGGGCTGCTTGATCGACCAAGCCATCCGGAGACCAAGAAGTTGATAGAGGAGTACCAGACTTTTGGGAGGATTTGATCATTTCATGTAGTAACTTGTATGATTTATTTGCATAGTGCTGACCATCACCAGGATTGTTGGATGAGGTCATGCCTTCTTTGTACTCTCAGTGATTTTGTACCCTGGGCTTATTGATTTTCCCTGCAATATATGAGGCTTTCTATGATTCAGCTCCGATATTCCTATTGTCAACACTATCACTGCACCGGCACCTTCACACTAGAACTGGGGGAATGAACTTCCCTAATGCACAGACACATTGCATTGCATTCATATTGCATTACAGGTAATCTTTGAATAGTGTCTTATTTCCTGCTTTTAACAGGTACTTAACAGGATTGCAGATCAACATCCGCACCGCTATTCTACCCGCTCCAATTGTCGAAAAATCATGGACCAAATGCAGAACGAGATGCAAGATGTGCGCGAGAAGCTCGCTCTCTTCATGCAGACCATGGAAGCTATAGCAAAAGGGCAGGAGAATTTGCAGGCCATGGTCCAGCCTCTGTTGGCCCGAAACGCTGGTCATGGTAATTAAGATCATCAGTCTGTACGGGTCGATACTGTTCATGGAGACGGAACTCCCACGCCAGTGGCTCCGCCTGTAGTCAATACACCTGCTGCTAATATCAACAACGCTACCGCTGCTGTGAATGGTAACGTCGGAGTGGGGAATGAGACCGCTGTCCATAATGTTGGGCTGGGTGATGTCAATTTGGGAGATAATCTAGGAGGCAATGGCTTTGTCAATACCGGATTCGGATTCAACGATCAGGGATTCGATAACACTGGGAAGTATGGCTTTAATGCTCAAGGATTTGGGCAAGATGGTTATGGTATGGTCAATCAGGGTTACGGAGGCTTTGGAAACGGAAACGGTACATGATTTATGGCTTTTGGTCCTGCTGGAGGTGTTCAAGGGTACGGCAACAGAGGCCGAGGTCCGGGGATGAATCAGATCAGAGCTGGACGTAATAATGGATATGATGGGTACGGAGCTGGAAACGGCATGTGGCAAGAAGATCGGCAGGAGGACGCCTTCTCCGGAGGAGGTTTTGAAGGGCCGATGGATGATTCCCAAATGATTAGAATGCTGGAAGAGCAGATGAAGGGAGTCTTAAATCAAAGTGCTGTGGGATTGGACATGGCAACCATGGGTCTGGTACCTGGTTTGAGGGTGCCAATTAAATTCAAAGCTCCTGCGTTCGATAAGTATAAAGGAGACACATGTCCGAAAGTGCATGTACGAGCTTATTACAGAAAGATGTCTGCATACTCAACCGATGAAAGAATGCTAATGCATTTCTTTCAGGATAGTCTGTCGGGCCCTTCCCTAGAGTGGTACATGGGGTTGGAGCCAACTGATATCAAGACGTGGAAGCAATTAGCAGAGGCATTTGTAGCCCATTACAAGTATAACAGCGACTTGGCACCCAATCGGGTCCAGTTGGCCGGGCTGTCGCAAAAGAAGGGGGAGAGTTTTAAAGAGTACGCGCAAAGGTGGCGCGATATGGCTGCCAGGGTCCGTCCTCCGGTGGAAGATAAGGAAATGAATGACATGTTTGTCGGCACATTCACAGGGCTGTTTCATGACATGCTGTTTCATACGTCTCTGGCCAGTTTTTCAGACCTGATTCTAATGGGAGAAAAGATTGAACGTAACATTAAGCAAGGAAAGTTCCAAGGCGAGGAATCAACTGCATCTGGCAGTAATAGGAAAGCTTACGGTGGGCGCCGTCAGGGCGAGGCAAGCGCAGTATTTGGAGGCCGAGGCCGGGGCCGAGGCAGGGGACGAGGTCAATATCGTCAGCCGCAGCAGGTGGCGAGTGTTACTATCCCGTATCAACAACAACCGGTTCAGCAGCAACCAATGCAACAGCAGCAGCAGCCTCAGCAAGGGGCGCAGCAAGCTCAGCGAAGATTTCAGGGTAGTAAACCAAGGAGAGTGTTCGAGAAGCCTCCCTCAACCTACGCCGATTTGTTGTAGACATTGTTGGGATTGAATCTGGTAGAGAAAAGAACTCTGGCACCAATAACGGGAGCTCCCCCGTTTGGCTACGATGCAAGCAGACACTGCGAGTTTCATTCTGGGGCCCCGGGTCACGATATAGAAGGTTGCCATGCTTTTAAGCACGTTGTGCAGGATCTTTTAGACAACAAGACTATCAATTTCGGAACGGCAGGTCCGAATATAGTCCAGAAACCCATGCCTAATCATGGGGCAAACGCCGTTCTGACTGAGGAAGGTTTGAATCTGATTATGAATGTCGATGATTTGAAGACAACGCTGAGCGAGATAAAGAGCCGACTGTTACAAGGAGGTGTTTACCCAAGATGTAATGAGTATTGCTTAGATTGTTGGACCCTAGCTGGGGGTGTGAGGATTTGAAGAAGGGCATTCAGGCTTTAATTAATGAGGGCATATTGCAGTTTGACCAAGCAGCAACTGAAGAACCCGCGGGGGCAGTAGCAGATAATCAGAATGATGTGGCCACTGTGACAATTCCTCGGAAGACGATCACTATTGCAGCACCAGCTCAGCGCCCACCGATCACCATAACTAAAGCCGGGCCGATCCCGTACGAAAGCACGAAAGCAGTCCCATGGTCATATGGGTTAGAGGTGTATTATGACGGGATAAAAATTGATGTTAATAAGCAGCCAGCCGAGACTGTGGATAATGTTGTCGGCTCAGGAGGCATGACAAGGAGTGGCAGGATCTTTATATCTCCTGAAGTGGAGGCTGAAAGACTAGCGAAAGGAAAAGGGAAAGTGGTTGAAAATGTTCCGGTGCAAGCAAGTGAAAAAGAAGCAGCATCGAAGGATGTAGAAGAGTTCATGCGCTTGATTCGAAAAAGTGATTATAAGATTGTGGAGCATCTGCAGCAGACACCGTCCAAAATATCTATCCTGTCACTGCTGTTGTGTTCGGAAGCTCACAGAAATGCTTTGCTGAAGGTCCTGGACACCTCTTTTGTACCCCAAGACGTCTCCGTGAACCAGCTAGAAGGAGTATTGGCACATGTGAATGCGGGTCACAGCTTGGGCTTTACCGACTTCGACTTGACTCCGAAAGGGAGAGATCATAATATGGCATTACACGTATCTGTTGAGTGTAGAGGATCGGTAATGTCCCACGTCTTGGTTGACACCGGGTCATCTTTGAATGTGCTGCCCAAGAAGGCGATGATGAAGTTGGACGTTAGAGGAATCTTGTGCACACCTAGCGACTTGGTAGTCAGAGCGTTTGACGGCACGCGGAGAACAGTTTTTGGATCGATCACTTTGCCTCTGCAAGTGGGGCCGGAAGTGTTTGCAACTGAGTTTTATATCATGGATATACAGCCTGCGTACAGCTGCCTGCTGGGAAGGCCTTGGATTCATGGGGCGGGGGCAGTCACGTCTACCCTACATCAGAAGTTGAAATATATGGTTGGGGACAGCGTAGTCACCGTGTGCGGAGAAGAGGACATCCTGGTCAGCCATTTATCTTCATTTAAGTATGTGGAAGTCGACGGAGAGATCCACGAAACACCATGCCAGGCATTCGAAGGTTTGCGCATCAAGGACAAAGGTCCCGGGCCGAGCAAAGCGCCAGAAATAGCTGTCTCATCGTATAAAGAGGCTCAAGCTCTGGTGGAAGCAGGAGAAGCCAAGGGCTGGGGTAAAGTGCTGGACATTCCTGTGAAGATGGACCGATTCGGGCTGGGGTACCAACCGTCGTCATCAATTCCTTCCGTGGGGGCGCCCCGTTTCAGAAAGCCAATCACCATTTCTGCCAGTGGGGTGTGTCACGAAACTGTCAATGCTGCTTCAGAGTCTGATGAAGGAGACAGCGACTGTGACATGGATGCCTGGATTCAGCCAAGCACGCCAGGACAAGGACTGTGCAACTGGTCTATTCAGGAGCTTGTTCCTGTGACTTTTAAACAGTAATGCTTTGCTTTATTAATTGTTGAATAATCTGATGTCTTGCCCGGGGCATCGAGATTTGCTTAGGGCTGTGTTGTTATAAACATTGCGTGTCAATCATTAAATAAATGGCGTTTTTCATGTGCAAATACTGTAATCCCTGTCTTTCTTGTTTTATTTCTTTTTTTTTTTTCAATAAAATGGCAACATGGTTATTCGCTTTATACGCATTTTGAAGCACTTAGCCATTCCTTTTGCAGGGTAACGTTTTCAGATGACATCCTTGAACCACCTATGACTCGTCCCGACTTTGAGCACCCGGTGTTTCAGGCCGAAGAAGAGGTTGTCGAAGATAGCGACGTTCCTGAAGAACTGTCTTGGTTAGTAAGGCAAGAGGAAAGAGCCATTCTGCCTCACGACGAGGTCATCGAAATTATCAATTTGGGGTCGGAAGGGGTTGAGAAAAACATTCGTATCGGAGCCGCGCTGCAGGATGATATCAAGCGGAGGCTGGTTGAAATGCTCCAAGAGTATAGTGATGTATTCGCTTGGTCGTATGAGGATATGCCAGGGCTCGATACAGATATGGTCGTGCATCGCCTGCCACTGAAAGAAGATTGCCCGCCGGTCAAACAAAAGCTTCGCAGAACTCGACCAGATATGGCAATGAAGATCAAAGAGGAGGTTCAGAAACAGTGGGACGCTGGTTTCCTGGCTGTGACGAAGTATCCTTCATGGGTTGCCAACATCGTACCAGTGCCAAAGAAAGATGGCAAGGTTCGAATGTGCGTGGATTATAGAGATTTGAATAAAGCAAGCCCAAAAGACGATTTTCCACTTCCTCATATTGACGTGCTAGTTGATAATACTGCTCAATACTCCGTATTCTCCTTCATGGATGGCTTTTCAGGCTATAATCAAATTAAAATGGCGCCAGAGGATATGGAGAAGACTACTTTCATAACTCCTTGGGGAACATTTTGCTACAAAGTGATGCCCTTTGGTTTGAAGAATGCTGGGGCAACATATCAGCGTGCGATGACGACTCTTTTCCATGACATGATGCATAAAGAGATCGAAGTTTATGTTGACGATATGATTGCCAAATCCCAGACGGAGGAAGAGCATCTGGTGAATTTGCTGAAGCTATTTAAAAGGCTTAGGAAGTTCAGGCTAAGGCTGAACCCTAATAAATGCACCTTCGGGGTGAGATCGGGTAAGCTGCTGGGGTTTATCGTAAGCGAAAGAGGAATAGAGGTCGATCCTGCTAAAATAAAAGCAATACAAGAAATGCCGACGCCTAAAACAGAGAAAGAGGTGCGCGGGTTTTTAGGGAGGTTGAACTACATCGCCCGGTTCATATCTCACCTAACTGCCACGTGTGAACCGTTGTTCAAGCTCTTGAAGAAAGATCAAGCTGTAACGTGGAACGAAAATTGTCAAAAGGCGTTCGATAAAATAAAGCAGTATTTGCAGGAACCTCCCATTCTGATACCCCCGGTGGCAGGTAGACCCTTGATAATGTATTTGACGGTTCTTGAGGGAAGCATGGGTTGTGTTCTTGGTCAACACGACGAGACAGGGAGAAAAGAGCATGCGATCTATTACTTGAGTAAGAAATTTACAGACTGCGAATCTCGATATTCGATGCTGGAGAAAACTTGTTGCGCGCTAGCCTGGGCCGCCAAGCGTTTGAGGCAGTACATGCTGAATCATACAACCATGCTCATCTCGAAGATGGATCCTATCAAATATGTGTTCGAAAAGCAGGCGTTGTCAGGTAGAATTGCCCGTTGGCAAATGGTCTTGACTGAATATGATATTCAATACGTCTCGCAAAAGGCTATAAAGGGGAGTGTGCTGTCTGAGTATCTAGCGGAGCAGCCTATTGAAGAGTACCAATCGATGAGGTTTGATTTTCCTGACGAGGATATCATGTACCTAAAGATGAAAGATTGTGAAGAGCCGTTGCCAGACGAGGGACCAGAGTTGGGGTCCAAATGGAAGATGATATTTGACGGGGCTGTGAATGCTTACGGCAGCGGAATAGGGGCAATCATCACCACTCCACACGGGTCGCACATCCCGTTTACTGCCCGATTGACCTTTGCCGTTACCAACAATGAGGCCGAATACGAAGCTTGTATAATGGGGCTTGAAGAAGCCATTGATTTGCGAATCAAACATCTAGACGTATACGGAGACTCAGCTCTGGTGGTGAATCAGATAAAAGGGGAATGGGAGACACGGCAGCCCAATTTGATACATTACATGAATTATGCAAGGAGATTGTTGCCTTTCTTCGACAAAATTGAATTGCATCACGTACCGCGGGCAGAAAATCAAATGGCTGACGCCCTGGCCACTTTGTCTTCCATGTACAAAGTCAACTTCTGGAATGAGGCTCCCCGAATCGTCATCTCTCGGCTTGACAGGCCAGCTTATGTATTTGCTATTGATGAAGCATCTGACGACAAACCGTGGTATTTTGATATCCTTAATTTCCTGAAGAATAAAGAGTATCCGGCTGGGGCATCCAGTCAAGATCAGAAGACTCTCAGGAGATTAGCGGGTAATTTCTACTTGAATCCGGATGGCGTCTTATACAGAAGAAACCACGATTTGGTGTTGTTGCATTGTGTAAACGAGAAAGAGGCAAAGCTTCTCATGGAGGAAATTCACGAAGGTACATTTGGTACGCATGCTGGGGGGCATGCTATGACGAGAAAGCTGCTGAGGGCAGGTTACTTTTGGCTGACGATGGAAACTGATTGTTTCAAGTTCGCGAGGAAGTGCCACAAGTGCCAAATCTATGCTGACAAGATACACGTGCCTCCGAGTCCTCTAAATGTGATGGCATCTCCATGGCCATTCTCGATGTGGGGAATCGATATGATTGGAAAGATCGAGCCGACAGCTTCTAACGGGCATCGGTTCATCCTAGTAGCAATCGATTATTTCACCAAGTGGGTGGAAGCGGCGTCTTACGCAAATGTAACGAAGCAAGTGGTGGCCAGATTCATCAAAAGAGATATCATTTTCCGATATGGGATTCCCGAGCGGATAATCACAGACAACGGTTCAAACTTGAACAACAAAATGATGAAGGAGCTCTGTCAGAATTTCAAAATCGAACATCACAACTCCTCCCCTTACCGACCCAAGATGAATGGCGCCGTTGAGGCGGCCAATAAGAATATCAAGAAAATTGTTCAGAAAATGGTGGTGACCTATAAGGATTGGCATGAAATGCTACCTTTTGCTTTGCACGGTTATCGTACGACGGTACGCACATCAACCGGGGCAACTCCGTTCTCGTTAGTATACGGAATGGAAGCGGTGCTACCATTAGAGGTTGAGATCCCTTCTCTGAGGGTATTGCGAGACGTTCAGCTGGACGAGGCAGAATGGGTGAAAGACAGGTTGAATCAATTGAGTTTGATGGATGAGAAGAGGCTAGCTTCTCTAGCATATGGTCGTTTGTACCAGAGCCGAATGAAGAAAGCGTACGACAAGAAGATACATCCGCGAAGCTTTCAGACGGGCGACCTTGTGCTGAAAAGGATTCTCCCGCCGCAAGCAGATCACAGGGGCAAGTGGACCCCCAACTACGAAGGGCCATACGTCGTCAGTAAAGTCTTTTCAGGAGGAGCGTTGTTGTTGTCCACCATGGACGGAGAAGACTTCACGTCACCTGTGAATTCGGACGCAGTTAAAAAATACTTTGCTTAAAATAGACCCGCTGGACAGAAAAAGAGAGTCCAGGCAAAAATGGGGCATCCTGGCGAACCAAAAACAGAATGAAAGGTTCGGGCAAAAGTTAGGGATAAAATTGAAAAAATGTACACCCGCGAAGTTGAAAACCTACACTGGGCGGCTTCGGCAAAAAAGGGTATCCCGGTGAACTGAAAACCCGTAAAGGGCGGTTCACGCAAAAGTTAGGGGTTTGAAAAGCAAATGACTGCGGTCCGAATTTGATAATTGCAATAAATATCAATGCGGGAGAATACGTTTGAGGAGCCAGTTATCGGATACAGTCTCTTCAGAAGAGGGGACACCGGGAAAGCATTAGGGTCGGGCGAGTCATGGGAGGATCAGTTCGTGGTGTTCATCTGCATCCCGTTGCCGACACGTGTACAAATTTAAGTTGTCAATATTTATGCTTCTTGTGCATACTTATATACTTGTATATTTGCTTTGTGTAGCTTCCTCATTTCAGGAGTTACAGCCCGTGTACAAAAAACTCCGCCCATTCAGGGGCCCAATCAATAAAAATACGGTATTCAATACTCGACACTGTTCTTTACTGTTTTGTGCTGGATTAACGCCTAAGTTTGATGAAACTAGCGTGTGTATAACGTCACCGGCCCTTGCCAACAGTTGCTAAAGCTTTGGATCAACTGAAAATAACGTCACTAACCTGAATTGATTTGATTGCGTAGGCTTGTCGTGTCTTGTTTGTGTTGTTGCAGGTTTCATAACCATACGAGGAAGATGATCAGAGATTGCGATAACGAAAGACTTGATCCCCACGCAGGTCATGCATGTTCTTCCTGAAGAAGGATAGAATTCCCCAGCTAGCCGTAGCTTACCCAAAGGACATGCTCCAGAAAAGTTATTCACCCTCAATAGCGTTTGACGATTCCAAGATCGTAAGGCTGTAGTCAGACAGGTTCATCTTTCCCCGAGAGAATCATCCTATCCCCAGCGGAGTTTTCTTTTCAGCAAGTGTTCTTTCCTTCCAGCGGAACTCGAAGATCAAGACCCTCCCAAGCAGAGTTGATGGTAGTTCCTGTCATTTATTTTGTCAGGGATACTGTGTAATATCAGTTCACTCTCCAGCAGAAAGTCCGATCATACTATGCACATCTGCTATTCCCCAGCAAGGTTATATTCCCCAGCAGGGGGTTACCTCAACAAGGTGTTTGGTTTGAGCTCCCAACTTCCCAGTATGGTTGACTTCACCCTTCCAGCATTTATTTTGCTGGAATATTTCTGTAGCATCTGGCTATCCCCGGCGGAGTCGGCATTATCTTCAGCATTTATTTTGCTGAGGCAGTTTCGGTACTCTAGCAGTTCATGTGGAGAGAACTCTTGCTCAAATGAACTACCAAACATTCAAGATCTCGGCATGGGACATCCAATGATAATGTCAGTTTCGGCCGTATTCCCCACAGAGTTATCAGGATAAGTTTCTCTTTATTCCCAAGCAGAGTTAGTTGTCATCAGGGGTTCCATGAATCAGAATTTCAGAGGCCACCGCCGGTTATCAGAACAGGCGTCCGGTAGTTTGGTTTCCAAATATCCCCAGTAGAGTCCGCCTCAAAGTCGCTGTCACGTCGGTGCTAAGAAGTTTGTAAGTTGGGATCAATGGAGAACTGAGTCCTGACGGGGACAAGATGTATTTTCTCAGCAGAAAAGATGTAGTCCTTACGTGGACAAATCAAGACGAAACATGGGTCCTGACGTGGACGAATCTATTCCTTACGTGGAAAAAGAGGTTTCAGTTCCTTACGTGGAAGAGCAAGTTCATTCCTTACGTGGAAAGATGGGAGTCCTTACGTGGGCAGATTAAAATTGTGATTCCTTACGTGGAAAGGTGGGTCCTAACGTGGACGATGTTCTCCTTACGTGGAAAGACGAATTTATTCCTTACGTGGAAAGAAGATGGTTTCCTTACGTGGAAAGATGAATTTATTCCTTACGTGGAAAGAAGTTGGTATTCCTTACGTGGAAAGATTGAGTCCTTACGCGGACATATCGAAATGGATTCCTTACGGGGAAACAAGTGCATTCCTAACGTGGAAGGGTTTAGTCCTGACGCGGACAGATCCAGACGAAGTCTTATTCTTTACGAGGAAAAATGGTGATTCCTTACGTGGAAAATAGATTGATTCCTTACGTGGAAAAGTTTAGTCCTGACGCGGACAGATCAAAGATGGTATTCCTTACGCGGAAAGATAGAATCCTTACGTGGACATATCAAAAGGTATTCCTTACGTGGAAGAAAAATAGTTTCCTTACGGGGAAAAAGATGGAGATTCCTTACGTGGAAAGACGAGTTAATTCCTAACGTGGAAAGATGAGATTCCTTACGTGGAAAAGAACGGGTTTCCTTACGTGGAAAGATTGAGTCCTCACGCAGACATATCAAGATTGATTCCTGACGTGGAAAGAAAGAGATTATTCCTGACGTGGAAGAGTTTAGTCCTGACGCGGACAGATCAGAGAAGATTTATTCCTTACGTGGAAAGCAAAAGTTGATTCCTTACGTGGAGCAGTATTATTCCTAACGTGGAACGGTTATTCCTTACGTGGAAAGGTGAGTCCTAACGTGGACAGGTTCAGAACCAAAGTTGTATTCCTTACGCGGAAAGATTGGAGTCCTGACGCAGACATATCGAGTTGTACTGGAGTCCTTACGTGGACAGATTGATACGGTTCTCCTTACGTGGAAAAAGAAGATTGCATCCTGACGTGGAAAGATGGAAAGTTTAGTCCTGACGTGGACAGATGCAGAAGAGATGATTCCTTACGTGGATGATGTTATTCCTAACGTGGAAGAGTCTATTCCTAACATGGACGATTTATTGGAATATCCCCCAGCGGAGTTGCCGAGATTTTTCTGGGTTAACAGCAAGTGGAGTCCTAACGTGGACAGGTTCTAGTTGAGATTTCTTCGTATTGATGACAGACAGAGTCCTAATGTGGACAAGCAAGCAATCTGTTATCCCCAGCGTGGTCGTTACGAGATCAGTGAGCGGCTGCAAACAGTCAGATCCAGGCAGTGGATGTCGTTACCCAAACAGGGGTGCAGTTTATTTCTGCGGTTGGCAAATTTCCGGGTTTCTTAGTATTCAACCGTCTCGTACCTCGAATGTTTGAAGGCCGTTCGCTCTTCACCCAATCGGGTCCAAGTCGCTTAAATAGGGGCAGCTGTTGCACCCTAAAATTTTCTCAACCTTATTCACTTGGTTTATGTTTCAATATCATTAGCATTTGCATATAGAGTCATGTACATAGACTAACCATCTGCATAGCATAAGCATAGCAAGTCATTCAACAGGGGACCAAGCATTATTCTCCTCTCTAGAGGCCTATCAAGAGTTTATTATCCTGATTCAATCTCATTCAAGTCATCAGAAAAGAATTTGAAAGCTGGGAAGTTAATAGGTCAAGCAAGTGTGTCCATCTCCTATCTGAGGGTACCTGGGGATCAACAAAGAGATTGTGAGCTGTGGGCTGAGCATGGGGAGTATCTAGACATCTTGGAGGACTTAGAAAGTCATTTGGAGGAGGAGACAAGTCATTGATGAGAGCACAAGAGTTACAGTTGAAGACAGTCAACTAGGGTTTCATCTGGGTCAACCCTGGGTCAACCCTAGGTCAATTGACTGATTTAAAGGGCATTCAAGTCTATTGGAGAGATGTGGGGTTCATCATTTGACATATAAAGAAGGATATGGAGATATGCCAAGAAGAATTCAAGAGAAATCAAGGAGAAGAGGAGTTTCTAAATTAGGGTTTCTGTGTAAAATCCCCTAGTTTAGGTCAAATTTCCAAGCAAGATAAGTCAAAATGCTAGCTTCAAATGGATCCTTGGCCAACATGGAACTTGTAGAGGATCTCAAGACCTTTAATTTGAGTGGTGGAAGGCATCAAGTAGATTTATAGAACTCAAGTTATGGTTCTTGCAAGTTACAGGTCATCTGAGGTATCTGAAATTTTGTCTGTGAAAGTGGCTTGACTTCCAAGCTAGTTTTACCCCTCAAGGAGATTTCAAATGAATTTCTGGTCAACATAAGAATTGTTCCTCATTGTCTTAGATTTCTAGAATGGTATAGTATGCCCCCATATGATGTGTGGAGCTCAACTTATGGTCTTGGCAAGCAAAGGGTATTTTGGTCATTTGTGAATTACAGGTCATTTTAACCTATGCCCAAAACTCATACAAGGAAGCTTCAAATGGAAAAACTTACAACATCAAACTTTCTCCAAATGACATTTTGAGTCTAGAAAAGTGACTATGAGAGATTGGAAATGTCCATAGCACAAGATTTCAAAATTGGTGAATTTAATGAATGAAAATGGCTTAAAAAATGGTATTTTTCATATCTTGGCCAAATGATGCAAAATTATAGGTCATTTTGAATGGAAAAGGCATTCTAAAAACATTGGCTAAAGTGGAATTTTGAGTCTAGTTCAAGATTTAAGAGTTATCCATGGTTGCTTGCAATATAAGAAACATAATCAACATTCAAGGGAATTTAGCACAAGGGAAACTTCTCCAAGTTTCTAGGAGGTTCCTAGATCACCTATATATTCATGCAAGATGAATCTTGCAAGGGTTGGTGCCATCATTTTGTCAAAAAACTCCATTTTCACTCATTTTCCATCTTTGCATAAGTCTCCCAAATTCTCTCAATCTCTCATCAAACTTCAACATTCTTGATCCAATCTTCATCATCATCACACAAAGATCAGAATCCATACATTTCTTTGGAGAATTGAGCAAGGAATTGTGATATTCACCATCATCATTCAAAGTGCTAGAACCTTGGAATTAGAAGATTCAAAGCTTGGGAGTTTCTCTAATTGCATACAGAATTCATCTCCAAGATTACTGATCAACTTCCACACCTTTCAAGCATTGGATCAAGTGTATGCCATCACTGTTTTCAACATCATAACAGGTTGGTTATCTTCTTCGAATTGCATAATTTAATGAGAACTTTAGGGAATTGTTAGTGTAGACTGGTTAGGATAAGGGAGATGATTGATTTGGGTAAGTTTGAGCAAGTTTCATGGACATTAGTTATGGTGCACCATTTCTGTTGAAGCTTAGAATAGCAAGAATCGTGCGAAATAATCTTGGATTGAATGCTTAAAATGACCAGGGTGAGGTGTAGGTTAGCTTAGGATGATTTTCATGGAGAATTGAGAGGATCCATATCAGTTGAACATGATGGATCAGATCTGTTATACACATCGAGTTTGCTTTGTGAGTGAGTTTTAGGAAGAACTAAGGCTATGGCTGTGTAGAGGGAGAGATTTAGAGTAATTTTGCTCTTGACCTTGATTGAATCCATGGAGAGTTGAAGGAGAACAGAAGGGTGTAAGGTTCGTGCATGGAGATGAGTTGCAGAACCTAGGGTTTGCTGGAGGTAGGAGACGATGCGTGAGCCACACGATCGTACTTGGACCTTTGACTTGAAGGCGCATCCAACGGCCACGATTTAAAGCTCAAACGGAGGGAAACTTTGAAGAATTGAAACGCTGCGTTTCATTAATTGGGGGGTTGGGCTCAGAGCGCTATCCACACCCCCCATTTTAATAGGCCCATTGCTTTGAACGCGCTTTTCTGCTTTTCTCACCCCCTCCATTTTATTTCATTCTATTTTCTTTTTTATTTTCTTTAATTTTTTATGCATTTTCTAAAATTCATAATAAATAGATAAAAAATCATTTTTAATTCCTTCTTTTTGCATTATTTTCTTTAGGATGTCTAGAAAATTCTAAAAAATAAAAATTGCATTTTATTTTTTATTTGATATTTTTCCCATATTTTCTAAATAAATAGCATTTTAAATAGTTTCATTTCATGCATGATTTTATTAATTTTTGTTCTATTAGATACTTTCATTTTTTTTTTGTTCATTCTTTTTAGGTTGTTTAGATGAGATATTGAACTTGTAGATTCAATTTAGTTCCCATTTTTAGAAATTAAATTTAGGAGCTTAGTGTAGGGTTGAACAACATGAACAAATTAGGGTTTTTAGGTGATGACTTAGGAAGTTTGATTCTTTCCCTTAGGACTTAGGGTTTAACTAGATTAGTTATGGGACTATAGGGGCTATGGGTAGTTATTAGATCCCTTAGAGGAAAAGTCAGGACTCCCCTACTGCTATTAATACTCTGTGTATGTCTGATTGACTGGTGTGGTGTGCCCTCTAGGGATTATTGCTTGCTTGCTTGGGTATTGGGGTTGTCTGGGGACTTGGGAGAGCAGAAGACTTGAGGAGATGAAAGCCATTGGAGATCCAGATGTTGAAGTCCAACTTCCAGAGTTGAAGAGGAGATTCTTGCTAGCAGATGCTGAGGAGACTAGGGTTTAGGAGCTAGGCAGGGCTCTAGATTAGAAAGCTTGTTTCTCAAACATGGATTGCCTTGTCTGCATCCATTCTTCTCTGTGATTCAGAGTCTCTCTAAGACACTCACCCCCTTCCTTTGGAAGGCTTGGTGATAGTGTCTAAGAGATAGAACTCTTGAGAGAAAATGTTATATGTGTTAGAAGCAGTCTGTTCACCACCCTTGGTAGTCAACTGATTGCTTAACACCCAATTCACTCTTGTGATTGATCCCTCATCCTGGAGGTTTGAACTTGAAGAAAAGCCATGGCATATGGAAGACTGATGATCAAAGCCCTTGCCTGAAGGCCATGAAGATGGAGATTGATGCTTGTTGAAGCCTGTAACTGATTGGAGATTACTTGGAGCCAGATGTTGATTCAGAGCTGCTGAAGCTGTTTGTTTTATTGCTGTATTTCATTGCTGATGCATTGTTTGGATTTCCTGGTTGTATTGTTTGCTGTTTACCCTATTGGGTTGAAAGTGAATCATGTTCACTTTTGCCTATTGTTTTCTAGGTTCGAGGTTGAGTGGGACTCCCTTGCCTCGCTTGTACTGCTGCATCCATGCATTTTACCGCTTTATTATATCTGTTATGGTTTCTGTTTCCGTCTATTCCCTTAGGATCTCTGTTTCTCTCTGTGCAAGAGAGGAACATGATAGACACTAGGTCTTAACCCATGCATGATAACATTAGGTTAGTTTGTTTCCCTTCGCAACCGTAGGTTAGAGTTCTGTCTCTTTCTTTCTCAAAACAAACAGAAAAACACATAAAGATTTCAAACACAATAAAAGACACTTCTTCCGTAAAAGAATGTGAACTCATCAAAGCGTCATTTTTGTCCGCTGGGACTGTTGATCAGAAAACCTTTTTCAGAAGGAATAAAATCAACCAAGACAAGCTTGTGTCGTACATGGCCCGAACTACGTTTGCTCTGATCTTTCATGCTGTATGAAAGTACGTAGGCATAGGATGCAATATCCTAGCGAGCAACCTTCCCCTCCCTTCCCGTAGGTAGGCGAACTACGTTGACTCTGATTTCTCGTTCCAGACGAGAATACGTAGGCCTAAAGTGCGATACTTTGCCGAGTCATTTTTATTTTCATTTTATTTTCTTTTTAACCCTTGACCTTTAGAGTAGATAGAATAACAATCCATACCCGAAAACAAGCGTGGATCCCGTCGAGTACGACGGACGTGAGGGGTGCTAATACCTTCCCCTTGCGTAACCGACTCCCGAATCCAGGTTTTGGTTGCGATGACCATACCTTTCCCGTGTTGTGCGAGGTTTACTCTGAGCGTTTCCTTTCCCTCCCGTGGGATAAATAACGCGCGGTGGCGACTCTTCTGTTCAGCCGGCGCCGATTTTCGCAGTAGCGACAGCTCTAACAGGCCAGTTTTCACCCCAAACACTCAAGTTCCAAGGCCTGATTGGAGGACTTGACGTTATGGTCCTAGTCGATACAGGCAGCACTCATAACATCCTTCAACCAAGGATTGCCAACCATCTTCATCTCCCAACTACACCTATTCCCCAATTTTCAGTCATGGTTGGAAATGGATCGCATCTCCAATGTGAGGGCATTTGTCATAACGTCACACTCACCCTACAAAACAAGCCCTTTTCACTTCCCTTCTACCTTCTACCAATCGAGGGTGCTGATGTTGTTTTAGGCATGGCATGGCTACGCACTCTTGGACCAATCAATGCTGATTTTTCCATTCCTTCTATTACCTTCACTCACCAACATACACTAATTACCCTCAAAGGTGACCCAAAAACTCTACCCTCCTTAACCACCTTTCACCAACTTCGTCACCTTCTTCATACTGATTCCATTGCGTCCCTCCACCTCATGACCTTCCTACCTTCTGACCCAGAAATCGAACTTCAACACTCATGCGAATCAGTACCTTCCAAATCCGCACCACAACACGTTTCTCCAACCACAAATTCCCCACTCGACCCCAACATTGACAACATCATAAAAAAATACCCAACTGTCTTTCACGGATCCCTCAGCCTTCCACCCGCTAGACCATATGACCATCGTATTCCCCTACTTCCATCTACCGCACCAATTAATGTTAAACCATACAGATACCCACACTCCCAGAAAGAAGCCATGACCTCTCTCATTCAGGATATGTTAAGGGAAGGCATCATTATCCCTAGTAACAGCCCCTTTTCCTCTCCTGTCCTTCTTGTCAAAAAAAAGGATGGCACTTGGCGATTTTGTGTTGATTATCGCGCTTTAAACGCAGTTACAGTCAAAGACCGTTTCCCTATACCCACTATTGATGAACTTTTAGATGAGTTGGGTAATGCATCAATATTTACTAAGATAGATCTACGTTCAGGTTATCATCAAATACGCGTTTCATCGGAAGATACGCATAAAACAGCCTTTCGCACTTTTGATGGTCACTATGAGTTCCTAGTTATGCCATTTGGCCTAACAAATGCACCATCTACTTTTCAATCCGCTATGAACGAACTGTTACGACCCTACCTTCGACGGTTTGTTTTGGTTTTCTTTGATGATATACTCATTTTTAGCTCTTCCATGAGTGATCACTTGGTCCATTTAGATATCATTTTAAATGTTTTACAATCCAATTCTTTTGTTGCCAAATTTTCAAAGTGTGTTTTTGCAGTTAACAAGGTGAATTATTTAGGTCATGTTATATCAGATGGTAGTGTTGCTGCAGATTCAGAAAAAATTCAAGCCATAATGGATTGGCCTGTCCCACGTTCTCTCACGGCATTGCGAGGTTTCCTCGGCCTCACCGGTTTTTATAGACGCTTTGTGCGCCACTACGCCACTCTCGCCGCTCCTCTCACCGATTTATTGCGTTCTACTAAGTTTTCATGGAGTACAGAAGCTGCTTTGGCCTTTACAGAATTGAAAAAGAAGATGACCGACATGCCGGTCCTGGCTTTGCCAGACTTTACAAAGACATTTGTCATAGAGACCGATGCTTCCGGAGTTGCCATTGGTGCCGTCCTCTCTCAGAATGGCCATCCCCTCGCCTTCTTCAGCAAAAAAATGTGCCCCCGTATGCAATCCAGCTCTGTCTATGTCCGTGAGATGTATGCTGTAACAGAATCAGTAAAAAAATGGCGTCAATACTTAATTGGCCAACAATTTCAGATTTACACAGATCAAAAGAGTTTGAAAGATCTCCTAATGCAAAGAATTCAGACGCCAGAACAACAAAAATGGGCTTCAAAACTTCAAGGGTTCAATTTCGAAATTTTCTACAAACCTGGACGATCGAACCTTGTAGCAGATGCCTTAAGCCGCAAGTTTTCCGCTGCAGAATCTCCCATTCTACTGGCTCTCTCGTCTTCCATTCCCGATCTACTCAATCACCTCCGCCATTACTATGCCACAGATTGGGAAGGACAACAATTAGTGCAAACTACAACTCAAGGGGACAAGACAGACTACAAGTTTTCTAAGGGACTACTGTTCTTCAAAGAAAAACTTTACTTACCCTTTCCTCATTTACGGCTGGCAATCATTGAAGAGTTTCATAGCACACCAGCTTCAGGTCACTCAGGCGTCAAACCTACAGTTGCTAGACTCGCTACATCCTTTGCTTGGCCAGGATTACACACCGAAGTTAAAGACTTCATCAAACACTGCATCATCTGTCAACAAAGCAAGTATCAAACTACAAAAAAAAAGGGATTATTGCAGCCGTTACCAATACCAAATCAGGTGTGGGAAGAACTTACCATGGACTTCATAACTCATCTTCCAAATTCCTTCGGTCACACAGCAATCTGGGTTATTTGTGACCGTCTTACAAAGTATGTGCACTTCATTGCGCTTCCAACTCGATATACAGCACAGGATCTGGCAATGCGCTTCTCTGTTGAGATTTGTCGTCTACACGGTATTCCCAAATCAATTGTCTCGGACAGGGACCCCTTGTTCTTGAGTTCGTTTTGGAAACAACTGTTCAAAATCCAGGGGACAAAACTTAAGTTTAGTACGGCTTACCATCCAGAAACCGATGGACAGACAGAAGTTGTAAATCGATGCTTAGAAACATACTTACGGTGTTTTGTTAGCGACCATCCCAAGCTTTGGTTCAAATACTTGCATCTGGCGGAACTTTGGTTCAACACAACATATCACTCCGCTATCAAGATGACACCTTTCCAGGCTCTCTACGGCCGCCCACCACCATCTATTCCGGACTACATAAAGGATTCTGCCACCATCACTTCCTTGGATACCTCGTTTCAACGTCGCAAAGAAATTTTGATTCAGCTCAAAAATAACTTACACAGAAGTAGGAAACAAATGGAGCATCAGGCTAACAAAAAAAGGGTGGACGTTACCTTTCAAGTCGGCGACCTGATACTTCTTCACTTGCGACCTTATCGTCAACAGACGGTGACGAAGCGAACATCCCAGAAGCTTTCCAAATATTTCCATGGACCCTTCAAGATCGTCCGCCGCGTGGGACAAGTGGCCTATGAACTAGATCTCCCTTCATCTTCGCGCATCCACCCTATTGTGCATGTATCGCTCCTTCGGCCCTTCTTTGGCAAGACGAACCACCACCATTCAATGGATCTTCCCTTACACATTTCGAATATCTTCCTGCATGATAAAACAACACAGAATACAACCGTGGTTAAGTCACAATCATCAAACGACGGAAATCAACAAGAAAAACCCACAACAGATCCAAACCCATTCAAGTTACCTGCATCGTTGATGACCGAAAACGAACATGAGCACCAAAGTACCAAGCTGTGTGATAAGGTGAAGACAACAGCATCTCGTAAGCCACCGATGAACATGCAATCTACGGTTCAACCTCAAGTGAAAAGTGGGAAACCAATTTCTCAGAGCGGCGGTGACACTTTGCACAAACCAGAGAACATGCAAGCTAGGGTTAAGCCTACTTATACTCAGTCCAACCCAAGTACACTTGGGAACTCAAACTCTCCTGCACGTGTACTCCATTATCCTGAAAAATCCCACCCACCACGTGATTACCCTTCACTTTCCCCAAACCACATTAATGCTTCGCGGGGCCCAATACCTCTCCACCGCCCCAGCTGTCACGCTTCGGTTCCCAACCCTCACAGCTGTACCACACTTCCTCTTTCCAATTCATATATGCCAGACGTACCCAATGCTTCAGATTCCTATGTTACGTGGACCCACAAAAGTAATTCCTCACAGCCCATTCCCACTTCTCCTACAACGGGCCATACTGCTTCATGGGCCCATCAACCCAGTGTTACCTGGCCCAATCCACCTTTGAACCTTGAGGACAAGGTTCCCATCGAATTAGGGGGTATTGATAAGCCCCAAGGATTCAAGCCCAATAAATCTAGTAGGGAAAAGAAAAAGCCTTTTTGGTTTAAGGATTTTTATCAATATTAAGTGAAGGTGTCTTTAGTAACTTTCTCTTTAATGGGTCTTAAATAATGTTTAGGTTGGCCCATGATAGTTATTAGAAAACCCTAGTATTTATATTGTAAGCTTTGCCTCTTAAGAGGATATGAAGAAAAGCTGTTTTATGTTCATCTTTCTTTGATTGTTTATTTGATGTTATTAACGTAGATCTATCACCCAGTTTTTCATGTAATGATTGATATATTTCCCTCTTAATTTATTGTATGTTTGATTATATTTTTAGAAAAAATAAAATTGATTTATATATGTAAAAGTAATAGGTATGATTGCATATCTTTCCATAATATTAACAATAAATTTTATCTTTAAAATAATCAATTCTAAAAACTATAAAATAAAGTTATAATTTAAATCTTTTCATTTTAATTTAATATAAAAGTATCTTAAAATACAATAGTATGTTTGAATCCGACTCTAGCTTCATTTTTACGCGATTCAATGTCATTCCATTCCAAAAAAAAAAAAGAAAAAAAGCCACCATAAGCAGCTTTCATCTCAACATGAATTTCTACCATAATTAATAAACAAAATCACCGCAGATTCAATCAATTGTCTGAATCATTTTTGCTATATCAATTTCTGATTCCATGTTTAAAATTGCTAGATTCCAAAGAAAAAAAATCGAAAATAAACAATATGAAATAACTGGATCTGATTCAACTAATTTAATCTCATCTATGTTAAAGAAAAATCTCTACAATCTTACAAATTAATTAATTAATTTTTTGAGAATATATACAACACAATCTTTTTCTTCCGAAACTACCCCTACTCCGGTATACAACTCAACTCCGCCACAAACTTCCCTCTCCCGCCACCAAAATTTCTCCTGCTCCTCGACCTACCAACACTAACAGAAACATCCGGCGACACTCGCCGAGCAGACTTCCCCTTCCCTTCACCAGAAAACATGACAATCCGTTTCCGTCGAAACCCAACTTTCTCTCCGGCACCACATTCATTAAGCGCGGAGCTAGCCTTCACGGCCAACGCAGCCATTTCCCTCACCGGTAACGGCTTTTTCAACCGGTCCAAAGGCAAAGCGAAATAAAGCTGTCCAGGTATCAAAACTTCATCTTCATGCATGGCTACAACGACGTCGTCAAATCCCATTTCATCAGAATCGCATATGAAACACCCGGGGTATAATTGTAAAAGATAAGAAACCTTAACGGCGTACGAGAATTCCTTCATAGTTCCGTCGTGTACGACAACCTTAGCTGTTTCAACCTGCGACGAATCGAACGAAGAACAGTTACCCATGAATGATGTTTTAGCGAGTTCAATTGTGTTGGGGCTATATGTAGCTTTTTTTAGTTGGAAAACTTGGAAACCGTGTGCGATGTGTATTTATAGAACAGCATAGGGAAAAAAGACAATTTTTTTACCGCGTAGGATAATTTAATTAATATTTTTTTAATAATGGTTACAAAAAGTGAGCACTCAACTACTCATGATTGTGTGTGAGATTTGAAGGAGCGAGGAAATAAGGGGAAATGGCTTTCCAGGTTGGAAACAGGGTGTGTGTTTGTTCTTTACGGTATCTTTTGTTGTCTGTTTTATGTTTTTTAACTGAATTTTGTTGGTGTGGATTTATATGTGTGGGTTTTGTTTACTACCTATGACAGCAGTGTTGTTTGTTTTAAAATAAAAATCTATCCGGTTTAATTATTACAACTATTTGCTGTTTCACTTAGCTTGTAGTTTTATTTTTTCTTAAATAGTCAATTGATTCATATAAATTATCGAGTTTTTGAGTTTTTTTTTGGTAATTTATTTATTTTTTTTTCTAAATTCTTATATCTCATTTTTTGCGTGTAATTTAATTTTTAAAGTCAAAATATACAGAAAAATTGACAGATTTTTTGCGGAATTTTCTTTCAATTTTCATGCGAATTTTGATTTTAGGTTTAAAATGAATGTAAAAAGTGAGATATAGGAATTTGATCTCTATATTTTCGAATAGAAGAAACTTAAATAGGAGCATCTGTCATATCCTAATTTTGAATCTAAGATCACACTCTTTATGCATCATTTCACATAACATCTTTAGGTCATGTGGTTTTCGTGTGCGTGCTTTTTATTACTAACAAGTTTGTGCAGGAATATTGATTTCAAGTGGAGACGATGCTCACAGTCGAACATTTCAGAGCATGACCAGTTAATTCTGACTTAAGATCGTCCTAGGGTTTCTTCTTAATACACTCTCCACTTCCAGAATTTTTTCTTAAGCCATTCTTGTATCCATACTTTGAAGTTGTCTTCGATGAACTTTCCAGCTATATCTCATCAAAACCAAGATCGGGTTGGATAGTCAAGGGTACCTTAAAAAATGAGATATAGGAATTCGAAAAAAATAAATAAATTAAAGAGATTAAACTCAAAAATTCACTAAAGAATAATGAATTTAAAAATGCATTTAAAACTTTTTTTTTCGAAATTCAAAATATATTAGTATAAATTAATATAATAACATTATAGAATAATATTATTTTTTATTTGTCGAGGAAATAACCGATTATAAATTTAATAATTTTTAAATTATTAATTTATAAATATTAACAATTTATTTATGTTAATATATAAATTTATTTGTTGTCTTTAAAAATTAAATTATAAATTAATAATTTATTAAATTTTATTTAACTCAACTATTACATATAATATAATTGAAATTTATAAAATAGTAAAATATTAACTTAATCTACTACGCAAGCATTATGAAATATTGATAAAATGTCTCATAATTTATTAATTTAATTTCAGATAACAAGTCAATCTTTCTTTATTATTCTTTTCTCTTTATTTGATTATTTATAATTTAAATTAGAATTTAATTGATATTAACCGCTAATTTATTTAAATATTTTAACTTATTTTTTTCTAACTAGTTAATATCAACCAATGGTTATGATAATTAACAGTGAACAACATATTACACTGAAATAGTATAACAATTAATCTCTTTAAAATTATTACACTAGTTAATCAAATCTTCATCTCAACAACTTACTCAGACAAAAATCACATAGTCATAGTAATAAATTAAGTAACATCTCAAACAAATAAAAAAATACTATTAAATTTATAAGACAGTCAAGAAGGTTTGTAGTTTGAATGGGTTTTGAAATCTAAAATTCTCTAATTTATAAAATAAATTACGTGGTATAGTTTTCTTTGTGTGACTTTTTTTTTTTAAAAGTCAAAAACAATCAAATTAAATGAAGTCTATTCTTTTAATTTTTAAATTGAAATTACAATAAGATTTATTAATATTAAAAATTATTTATTGGAAAATAATTTTAATAAAAAAACAATTTTACTAATATTATTATAAAATAATATTTTTTATTGCAAAATATAATATATTGAAAATTAATCCTATAAAATAACAATAATTATTAATGTTTAAAATGTATGAAAAAAATAATTAATGAGTGTTATTAAAAAATAAAAACTAATAAATAATAAAGTAATGTAATATACTTTAAAAAAAAGAATTTAAATTTTAAAATTATGTATACACTTTTATTCAACTACTTTTTTAAAAAAAATTTGAAATTAGATCTAATCTATGCTTTTTTCACAAAAATAACATAAAATATTAATTTATATTGGCCATTTTTTTGACTCAATTTATTACTTCAATTTGAATTTATATTGGCCATCGTTTTTTATACCAAGACTGGGTTTGCTACCCCTGGTTTTCTTTTTGTAGTACTCATTTCTTCTGGAACTTTAGTTAATTTATTTTTGCCCCTTTATGTTGAGAATGGGGCTTTTTTTCTTCTTCTTTCTTTTAGAGGGAAAATGTGGTGCTTTTTCTTTTTACTGAATTGGGAACTAATCTAATTGAAATGATCCCGAATCCTAATTGCGTAAGCGCTTACTGCGAAAGCAAAAATAGATAGAAAGAAAAAGTGAATTTGATTACTTAAGTAGATCATAGATTTAGCTTTAAATTTAAAATGAGTTATATTATAGTTTATTTACGTAAAGAAAATTTTAGTCAAGGTAAGGACTTACTATTAAATTTAAATCAAATGTTATTATTTTGTACCTACTCGGAAATTATGATGACCGAAGAGGAAGAATTTTCAAATGGGTACGGTGGTTTAGAGTTTTCAATGTGTTGAAAAAATATTAATTTGTAAAATTAATATTTCTAACACTTAAGTTAGTAAGAGAGTGAAACATGAAGTTTGAATGGAAATGAATTAAATTTGTATACAGTGACACGTTTTTCTCTTATTTAAGAGGTGTGTTTGATAACTGCATGTGTGTGGAGTGTGGAATGACGTATGATGTAGTCATCCGTTGGATTGATTTGGAAGCTTAGCATGACATTCTTGTGAAGGGCACTCTACGATGCGGGAAAAAATAGGTGTAATTTTTTCTCGTATTATGGTTTACTTCTTTGCAGCTGGGTCTTCGCCTCATATGCCTTGCGGACGAACTAGAACAATTGTCACCCAAGCTTTTGACCCTACTTTTTTAGGCGAGGGTTTGTGACACGTATTATTGTCCGACCATGGGATCCGTTGATGTGGAAGTCTTAGACTGGGTGTTACCGTTATTGGGAATTGGCACATTAATGCCTCTCTTGGGAGTCATAATGTAGCGCCATAAATGATTGACATGTTTTCCTCACTAACTAGCAACAATGTTTCTTCTTCTTTTTAGAATACTCGAGTGCCTTATGTTGTTTCTTAGAAGATTCTAATTGTTGGTAGTGCAGGGTAAACCTTCCGGTCATTGGTACTTGAATAGAGTATAGAGGATTTTTGAAGCACTTTCTTTCCTTTTTCGTTGTAAGCTACCATTGAATAAAGTGTTTTTGTTTCCTCTAATGTTCTTACCTAGGAGTGTTTTATTTTGGTGTCAAATCAAACTCAATGATTTTGTTCGTCGACGTTGGTTGCATGCTGAATTGATCCTTCTTCTGGTTCTAAAGTTCATGTTTTCTGTTGGGTGAGAATATGGATACAACAAGGTCTAGAAGAGGGGATTGAATATACCCTGATTTCCTTTAGACGATTTGAAAAACTTTTTAGGTCCTATAAACAAAATCAAATATTTTAAGAAGTGTGGAAATAAAACACAAAAACCCAAGAGCTTGGAAGCATCTCAATGAATCAAGCCATATGAAATGGTATATGAAGATACCATGAGATTGATTGCTTCCAGTGCAAGTCACTTACATGAAAACCAAAGTTTCTTTAAACGAAGCGAATTAAAAACACATTACTTAGATGTTCTTAACAATGCATAATTGATTTCATGATGATTCCTTAAGATTGATACACCACGGACCTAAGCTTATACTCTAAATAGCTATAAGCATGGCCTAATATATATGTTATACAATCAATGTAATCTTACAAAGATGCAACAACAAATATGAATGAATACTTGTAAAGTAAAAGATACAGGGAAAAGGAAAG
This sequence comes from Lathyrus sativus, assembly GCA_963859935.3. Lineage (NCBI taxonomy): Eukaryota > Viridiplantae > Streptophyta > Magnoliopsida > Fabales > Fabaceae > Lathyrus > Lathyrus sativus. Next base: position 474,431,724 of record OZ012738.1, read on the forward strand.
ATACACAGAGATATATGGTGCTTCAGCATTCATCCTTGCTTTGCCTACGTGCACTCTCCAATGGATGATGCCATCGGAACATAATCACGGTCTTCCATTATTTGATAAAATATTTACAACGTTTTGGTTACAAAGAACTATCACACAATAATTCCCTTTGATGATGCATACACTAAACTGCTAACAAAAATAAGATCCCTCAAGATCTTGATCCAATAACCTCGCTATCCACAATAACTTACTTCAAGTATTTGTGTGGTGATCCTCTTGATCCTACCAATTTCTTGTCTAAGCGATTGCCATTAACTGAGCATATACCAGAAAACTCTCAACTTTGTCTGCAAGCAATCTTTCTCTAATTCCACCAATGAAGGACAACTTCCAACTCCGTCTTACGGAATGTTGATACTTGATTTTGCCAAAGTCTTCCTTGGATTATAATGAAAACTCTCATCTTGATAGATAACAACTCAATGTCAAACTGCACTCAAGAAATTATATCTACATCTATATCATAATAAATAACTCCACACGAAAAATATTAGATGCCCTAATGTACCGCTAGTCTCCCTTATACTCAATCTTTAGAGAAAGATCCATAATTAAAGGAAAAATACTAAAGTTGAAGAAGGTGAACAATGTCAAATAATCTCAACAACCACTGACATTACGAGCTATTAGTCAAGTAATTTAGTTTTGGTGAATGATGAACACACACACACAATGTTCAATCAAATTTCTATATGAGTGGGTCTTGGTTCTTAATTGTTATCAAGAGCTTGATCAATTCTCAATAAAATTGATCAACTCATTCTCTAATTCATACAAACACAACAACCAAATTTCACAAAACAAGATGTAACAAAAAAGATAAATAATTGACATGGATTCAATATCAAAAATTGAAATTTTGGAGAAGAAGAGAGAAATATGATGTAGAGATGAACACACAAGAAGAGAAGACAAAAATCACAAATTTTGTCTCTATGGATCACCATAGGTTTCCCACAATTATTACTTTCACCATAAAAAACAATCATTTAATTAAGTGAAGGGAAATTGGACTTTTTGAAGCTTGATTCGAATCAAGAAGGATTTGTGATTCGAATCAATCTGGACAACCTCAAAAAGGGCACTTTTTAAAGCTAATGATTCAAATCATTATTTTCACTTGATTCGAATCAAATGAGGTTACGATTCAAATCATGTTTAATTTTTTATCTAAATTATTTGAACCAGAACTGAATTCCAATTTTCAAAAGGTGAATGATTCGAATCAAAAACATATGATTTGAATCAAATACCAAAACATACAAATTCAAATGTTCTAACTTGTGGTTCAAGCTACTCATTTGGAAATGACGAATAGTAATTTTATAGGCTCAAAAAGGAAAATACCAACAAGGATCAAATGGAAATAATCATGATATGTAAAGGGTTCTGAGTGGTACAATTATAGTAGCCAAAGCAATTAGAACCAAATGGAAATGAATAGTACAATCACACAAACGAATTGGATAAGGATATAAAATACAAATATGCAATCAAACAATAATTGATTTGTAAAACATCAAAACACAAATGATACTTAAAGAACATAAATGATACTATGTTATTTTTTAGTCTTTCCCTTTTTGATGTTTGGCAAATTTGTGAGATTATTATTGACGTATTAATCCAAAGTGATATTTGGAATTTGATGGAACATGGTCAATTTGGTGACTACCGTACAATACTTTCTTTGAGTCGTAAAAGTTGTAAAGATCCTCTTTCATTAAACACTTAATGCGCGTAAATGATCAAAAATATCTTAAATTCTGGTAGCAGATCTTAGATGTCCTGAGAGATGTTTAGACACTTGATCTCTGCTTCAAACACAATGACAATAAGGAACAGAATATAAATAGAAGAAAGTAAACAACACACAAAATTGTTAACCCAGTTCGGTGAATAGCAACACCTACATCTGGGGGCTACTAAGCCAGGAATAAAATGCACTAGATAGTATTAATTCTAATCTAAACTCCCCCGTTCACAACTTATCACTTAATCCCTACCCGTGCTTAATTTCTACCTAATATTCTTCCTAGGTATGAGACCCTTCTCAATTCCCTTTCAATCATAGCAGTGACTGAAATTACAGCTCAATGTAAACTATTTAACTCTGGTATCAACACGACACAAGAGAGGCTCCCAAAATACAAACCATAAACTCATTAGGCAACAATGTATTTTCCAAACTTTTTCTAGGTTAAATTCATCCTAACCATAAACAACATTGGATTTGGGCTTCAAAAATGCAACAATTTTGTTCCATATAATCTGCAACTAATTCTCCTCTAGAATAGTTTCTTCAATCCAAAGTTTCCTAAAGTGTCTCCACACTTAGAAACACCATCTTCAAATTACAATCATAATCTCTAATTCATCAATCTTAGACGCCACCTAGAAAAAACAAATTATCCCATAATAATATAAAATCTTATGTTGCGGTGAGAATTGAATATCAAGCTAATAATTAACTTGAATCACAAATCACGAAGTTCACCACTGAGCTTTGATTTATCCAAAAGAAATGGTAAATATCGAAGAAAACCCTGAGTGCGTTATGTAACAACACAACTAGAGATCTAAGGTTCGGGGGTTGGTTACACCTAGGGAAGGCGTTAGCATCCTAAGTATTTGCAGTACTCTAGAGGAACCTCTTGTTAGTATTTGTGTTATGCTAATCTTTTCTTGCTAAGGAAAAAAGTTCTAAGGTAAAGACCTAGGGTATATACACTAAGTATGCTCGCCAAGACATCGCATCTCGTGTCTACGTATCCTAACTAATATGGAATCAGAGCATTCATAGTTCACCTTACTAGGGACGAGGAACTCTTGATAATGATCAAGGTTCCAGAGGGAAGTAAGTGTTCATAACCATGACACTTACATGGAGTGCGGTGACTCCAAACCTAAGGCTAGATTAAATAGAGAAAGTAAGTGTTCATCACCATGATACTTACATGGAGTGCGGCGATTCCGATCCCAAGGCTAGGATAACAGGGAAAGGTAAACTAGTCTCGATCGTGCAGCAACGTCAGATAAGGGAATTAGTTGTTAGTTGTTAGTTGTTAGAGAGCTCGACAAGATATCGCATCTTGTTCCTATGTATCCTGACTAGGAATCCGTAGTTCGGCTAACTAAGGGTGAGGAATACTTGACTGTGATCAAGGTTCCAAAGGGGGGAGGTAAGTGTTCATAACCATGACACTTACATGGAGTTAGGAAACTACAATCCTAAAGCTATGATAAAAGGGAAGGGTAAGTGTCCATGAAAAGACACCTACAAAGAGTGCAGCGACTCTAATCTTAAGGCTAGGATAAAAGGGAATGGAAGAGGAAGGTATGCTAAGCTATCCTAAACATGACATGGAAGACAACTGAGAATCTTTTCCTTTGGAATCTAGGTAACAATGTTACTTAAATGAGACAACAATCCAACAATTTAAGTCAAAGATAAGAACATGTGTCAAATATCGAGCACCATAAAAACTTATATCAACCAAGAAACAAGTGAACTAAACAAAGAAATTCAAAATAAATGGCTAATAAAACCTAGCATAAAAGTTTTTTTTTTGAATTTTTAACATTTGAGAAAAATATATATTTTTTTGGATTTTTTAGATATTTAACAAATAAATTCTAAACTAATTAAAACAAGAAATAAACTAAATAAAACCTAAATATTTTAATTTCTAAATCAAAGGATTAGTTAGAGAAGATTAAATAAAGAAAATATTTTTGAATTTTTATCATCTTTGTTATATTAAGAAGAAGAATTAAAACTAATTTTAAACATTAAAACGAAATCTAAAATTATTTAAAAAGTTAAAAAAAAACTAATTTTTCTTTTAGTTATTAATAATTATGATTTCTAAAGTTAAAAATCTAATCTAATCCTATAAAAAAAAAACCTAAAACAAACAACATTGTCATAAAAAAATGCCTAATATAAAACAACATAATGGGCCAAAAACAAGAGTGGGCCGCAGATGAAGACGAAAGGATTGAAGGAGTTGGGTCCGAATGAATGTGAACAGGGAAACCTAGTTGTCACATGCATAGAAAAGGATTAGCATTGTCGGTTCTCAATCATTCAATGCAGCTTAATTGGTTTTTATTTATCAAAAACGACTTAGTAACTTCAAAGACTCATTTCCCTAATCCCTATTTTCTATGAACTTTTTTCTTTCTCATTACTCGTCGTTTTCTTTCTCTCACTCTAAAAAAAATCAAACATGTTTCACCTTTTTCAAACAACATCAGATTTTCTTTGAAAAACAACATAAAGAAGGGGCAAAGAGGCTACACATGAACTGAGCTTTAACCTTATGGTACCTTATGCAAACCGGCGGTGAAATTAATGGTTTAATATCACAGACAGTGATTCAAGGTTTGTTCTCAAATCTTCCTTCTTTACTTCGAACCATATCTATTTCCATCCTCTTTGTTTTGTTTTGAATTTCGCCTCAATCTTGTGTTGTTACGACGTGGTTTTGTTTCTGGATATTACAGTTGTGGATCTAAACTGAATGGAGGTTGAGTGATATTATGTTTTTAGATCAAAATGGTGATAAGGGAAAGGTTTTTATGACGTGGTTTGAAGCTTACAAAGTTGAGAGAAGGTGATTTGTTGGTGCGCTGAAAGAGGTGTTATTGGAGATTGGTTCAAGTTGACATGGTTAGAGGATTTAGTTTGAAGGTGGTTGGAGGAAGAAGAGGTTTTGGGTTGTGATTTGTGAAGAAGGAAAATAGGATGAAAGGTTCTTCTCTTGTGAAGTCGTAGAGTGAAGCATTTGTGCAAGTGTGTTTGGTGTGTTGTGGAGTAAAATAAACAATGGCAGAAGGAGTATGTGAGGTATTGACTTTGAGCGATGATTTGGATAGGTCAGAGGGAGAAACGGAGAAGGCGAGAATGGTGTGATCCCAGTCAGATGGAACGAAGGTCGTGTCCTTTTGAAGGTGAAAGGACAATGGAATTATATGCAGGTGAGTTTTTAGAAAATTTTCCTCCTTCTTTACTGAAGCTTTTTCTCTCTCTTTTTTTGTTTGTTTTATGGTCTTCCCTTTCCTCTCTTTTTGAATTTGTCTGGATGGGTTGTGTTATTGGCAAGTCATTGTTGCTGTAAGTTTTTGTTTTGTTCTGCTGTTGTGGAGTTGCTTTCAAGTGCAGGATAGCAGGCTTTGTATGCAGGGTCTTGGTTGCAGAATGTTGCATTGGGTTGTTGTTGTCATGTTGCAGGTTACATGGTTTTGTCTTTGGCTTGTGCAGAATTTGCAACTTTAGTGTAAGGTGTAGGTCTTGGTTAAGATTGTTATTTTATTATAGCTAGCAGGTTTTGGTTTGGTAGCATGATACATCACTCCATGTTGTTAGGCTGAAGAAGATTTTTCATTTTATAACCTTGTCAATACATGGGCCTTGGTGTTCATCATTTTACTTTTCTATTTTTACAAAATGGGCTTGGGTGTAATAATTATTTGTGACAAGAAAATGTGATGGATGGGCTTTCATTATCCTTTTTTGGTAGAATTTTGTAAAACTTTGGTAAAAATGAATTTGGGTTTGTAATTGGAATTGGACTTTATGGATTTTTAAAATGGATAATGAAGTGGAATGGTTAGAAAGGGATAATTGCTCATAGAAAAAGGTTAAGAATAAAAAAGGGATAATTGATTTTCAAAATGGATATGTGTCTAAACATGAATTTAAAATGGTTAAGTGGATTAAAAATGGAATTGGATTGGATTAATGAAAATAATATGGACGTTGAATGGATTGAAAGAAATGGGTTTGAAAATGGATATGAGGTGTTTAGAAATGGTTTTTGGTTTGGATTGAAAAAAATGAAAATAACAAAATGGATAGGAAGAGAATACGGGAATGGATATGGGTAATGGTAACGTGCCTCCAAACTTAAACAACACTTAAAACCTCGACAAATGCTTTTGACTGCCACAATTCTTGAATTAAACCAAAGAGGATCCACCTTGAATCAATCCTTAAGTCCATATCAAAATGATTTGATATTTAATGATTCTGCAATTTCACATTACCAAATGACTTAGACCTGATATTGAAGCTCTGATTTGATGATCTTCAGATGTACATCACTGATCTATGCCAAGTCCAACTTGAGAATAAAACAATTTCCATTTTCTTAACCAAGATCAAATCACATCAATAAAACTGAACCATATTGCACACACGTTTAACCTGTTATCCTCGAATGAAACTCAACTGAATGACACTTGCTCATCTTAGACACAAAGGTTGAGAAACCCTAATCTTCGCCTTGGGTGTACACTAATGAAACAATTACTTGGTGAGAACCAAAACCCTGGTTCAGAATCTTTGCCACAACCTGATAACCTGACATTTGCCTAATCCTTGGTTTAGTCTTGCAGGACCTGAGTCTCGAAGAACTTGTGATAAAGCCATATTGCATTGGATTATTGAGGAAGGGAGGTCTCTTGAGAGTATGAGAACTTGCTTGGTTGATGATCCACCCAAAACATTGAATGGCTAGCCCTTGAAGCCTCTTGAAGCAAACCTTGATTCACAAAAACTATCTGATAACTTGATTAGCTATGCGAGAATGATTGACCTAGATGATATGTAAAAGATCAAAGAATCTAAGGGTAAAATTTGGGGTATGACATATGGAATAACATGATTAAAACTAAAAAGTAATAGACAAAAATGTCGAATCATCATGATGTGACATCTTGTCCAACATCTTGATCTTCAATTAGTTCTTCATGTTAGGACATCTTTTCCAATATCTTGTTGACAAGTTAATTTTACCAAAATTGATGCCAACCTCAAAGGCTTGGACTCATCAATCTCCCACTTTGGCATATTTTGGCTAAAACTAACTAAAAGAAACTTGTAGACAGAAAACCACAGTCCAGGGCCAAGAAACATAACATTAGAACATCAGCAGCGGAAAAACATCTTGCCTCCCCCTCAATCAGTTCCTTCTTCTGCAAGCAACAAATTAGCATACTCCCCCTTAATGGTTAGTAGCAGCAGTAGTTAGTGGTTAGTAAAGTTAGTATTACTCCCCCTTTTTAGCGATAATATGACAAAGGAAATTAAACTAACTAAATAACCAAGTAATAACATAAAGTATTAGAGTACAAAACAAGCACATAAAGTGCCAAAAAATAATCCTGGGTATTAAGCCCTTACATAACCACAAAAAAAAGATAACATTCAACAATCATATTTAGTTTCCTCATCATCATCTTCCTCTTCTCCATGTCATGATACAGTTGACAAGTAATGCTCAACCTGAGAGTTGTCTTTAAAGACCTCTCTTTATTTGGTGGGAACACATATGCACTTATTTGAATAGCATTCCCACACCAAATTGATTGCTACAACTCTTCAGACATGCAAACTCTAAGCTTGCCTTTCAACACTTCAAATTGATTAGCATCCAAGACTTTAGTGAAGATTTCAGCTAACTAATTCTTTGTGGTAACATGCTCCAAGGCTATAACTTTGTCTTCCACAAGATTTCTAATAAAGTGGTGCCTAATGTCAATATGTTTGGTCATGCTGTGTTGAATAGGATTCTTCGAAATATTGATGGCACTTAAGTTGTCACAGAAAGGTGTTATGACTTCTTGAGTGAAATTACACTCAGTCAACATCTGTCTCAATCCTATGATCTGAGAGAAACTATCCCCGATTTCTATTTCTTCAATTTTTGTGATTGAGTCATTAGTAATAACATAAGCACACATTTTTACTTCCAAATCATCAATCATAAAGACCCTATGAAGAAGATCCTGAATCCTTAAGATATTTTGATGTTAACTTTCCACTCTGTCATTCATCAATTTTTAGATCTGAGGTAGGTTTCTGATGCTTCCCATTTGACATTGATGAGCACTCTGCCTATAAAGAAGTCCATACATATCAATTATTTTTTAATCTGGAACCCTTCATGATGACTTTATCTTTATCATTCATAACCAAACATTCAGATTTGGTAAAGTTGACCTTTAGATCTCGGTCACAAAGTTGACTAATACTAATCAAATTAGCATTCAATCCCTTGACAAGCAGTACTTTATCCAGGCTAGGCGGCCCAACATAATTCAGCCTTCCAACACCTTTTATCTCACCTTTTGACCCATCTCCAAAGGTGACATAGCTAGTGAAATGTGGTTTGATATCCACTAAGAACTTCTTGAAACCAATCATGTGTCTAGAACAAGCACTATCAAAATACCATTCTTCTCTGGCAGAGTCTCTTAGAGAGGTATGAGCTAGGAGGGCGACAGTTTCATTCTTAGGAATCCACTTCTTCTTTGCTTTAGCAGCCTTCTTTCTCCTTCTCGATAGAGTTGATGATTTAGGATAATCATGCAACTTGTAGCAGTAAGGCTTTATGTGACCATACTTACCATAGTGATGACACTTCTTGTCTTGATTATTTCTTCCTGAGAAGTTCTTCTGAGGTATTTGACAATGTTAGGAAATCCTAGTTGACACCGTTTGATCCTGCTTTCTTTTCTGTTGAATAGAGTTCACACCAGGCCTTTTTCCTTTATTCCCAACTTGATCATTGTAATCGAGTCCTCTTCCATTTCCAGCATTTCTTCCTGATTTCAAAATTTCATCCAGCATATCTGAACTGCTATTGAGCATTCTTATGTACTTAGTCATATTTTCAAGTTTAGAATTGAGCAACACAACTTCATCCTCCAGATCAGAAATGGTGGCCAAGTGCTTTAGTATTTCATCACAAAGTTGAGCAATAAGATTCTACTGATCCTGCCCTAATTAACACACTTCAGCACTTCTGATACTCAGCTCCTTATAAGAGGCATCTCGTTCATTAGAAGTGAGACTTTCAATATCTGATATCTTGTTGGAATCATATACTCCTGCAAGTGCAAAAACATGTTTAGCAGTTTCTCCATCACTCGAGGAGTCATCTTCTGAGCAAGAAGTAGATAACTCTTTCTTTTACTTCTTGAGAAAGGTAGGACACTCTGCTCTTGTGTGTCCAAACCCCTCACACTTATAACATTGGATTCCCTTTCCCTTTTTGGATTTCTTATCATTATTAGTTCTTTTTCCAAAATCTTTCCTTCTGTTGATGTTGGAAGACTGAGCCTTAACATTAGATCTTGACTTCTTGTCTAGTTTCTTCAATAGTTGGTTATACTGTTTTTCAAGAAGTCCCATAGCCTTGGAAAGTTCCTCTTGGAATTAGGATCACATTCTTCTTGATTAGACACCAAAGCTATACTTTTCTTCTTCTCATATTTCTCATTGATTGCCATCTCAAAAGTCTAAAGAGATCCCATGAGCTTATCCACCTTTATAGTGTTTGTATCCTGTGCTTCTTCAATAGCCGTCACCTTCATATCAAATTTCTTTGAAAGTGACCTTAGGATCTTTTGAACCAACTTGGCTTCTAGAACTTTTTCTCCAAGATCACTTGAAGTGTTGGCAATACCAACAATGTTCATATGAAAGTATTGAATACTTTCATCATCCTTCATCCGCAAGTTCTCAAACTTGGTGGTGAGAAGTTGAAGTCTTGAATACTTTACCCTAAAAGTTCCTTCATGGGCAGTTGATCCGCGGTCGCTCGCGGATCAAAACCGAGCGGATTGAAAAAACGTAGTAAAAGCGACGGTAACTCGAATGTCGATTCACAAGGATTCTTATTTATAAAATAGCCAATTAAAGAAAAGGTTTGGGGGGTTGTTTTGATTAGGATTCGATAAAAAAAAGTAAACGGTAAAAATAAGCGCTTTTTAAATAAGTGATTAAAAACAGGTAAATCCACCGGTTCGACTCCCAACTTATCATTGGTTATTACAATTCAATATTTACAAACGGTTCCAATTCCTATTCAATTGTAATATTGACGAACAAGCTTCGACAATACCGCACGACTTTTATTCCTAATTACAGAATTAAGCAGACGGTTAAAGATGGCGCAAATTAACGAAAAAGCTAAGTTAATCCGAGATTGAGTTAAGGAATATTGATCGACCGAATTAAATCCAATTTATCTTATAATAACGAATTAAGCAAACAAAATTATAAAACAATTTGGAACGGGATTAAATAACATAAATCGCAATTGAAATTGAAATAAACCTCAAAGAATTACGGGATTCGAAACTGGCGGATTTTCCCTTAGGATTAGTTCGCCATGAAAACAATAGAAAGCAAGAAAGAAATTAGGAAAATAAAAACTAGGATGAATTTTTTTGCATCACAGCAAAAACCTTAAATAGAATAAGGTTTGCTTTACACACTCAACTGGGCCAGAAACCTAAACCAGACCCGCAAGGAAAAACTATATTATCACAAGTCAGAAACTTCAACGAATTATTCGAGACTCAAGCAATCCGAATCAACTCCTTCATACAACATGAAAGTTGTAGATATTTTTCTTAGTTTTCCAATGACTGGTAGAGCGCCTCGATCCGATTCCTGTAGCTCCAGTTATGAATTTTTTACTAAAAACTACTAATGCTGAAAAATAACAAACGAAAATTAAATAAAGCTGAAAATAAATTAAATTATAAAAAAATCATAAAATACAAAATTAAACAAACTAAACTATAGAAATATCTAATTCTAAACATAGAGTAAGGTGCATCAAAATTCACTGATCAACAGTCTTCAAAATCTCCCAAGCATCCTTAGCAACAGTACAATTTTTGATAAACCTGAAGATGTTCTTGTCAACACCATTGAATAAGACATTCAAGGCTTTGGAGTTACCTTGAGCAAGCTTGTCATCTTCATCATCCCAGTCTTCCTCAGGTTTCAACTCATCAATGATCTTCCCATCCTTATCTTTGCTCTTTGGTGGGTTCCACCCTTTGACCACAGACTTCCAAGCTTTACCATCCATAGACTTGGTGAGTGCCACCATGTGCAATTTCCAATATTCATAATTGGGACCATCAAGAATGGGTGGTGTATTTAATATTCCTTCTTCTTTATCCATTGAACCAGAAAGTGTCGTCCCTGAATCTCACCCAGATGCAGAGCAGGGTGCCTGCTCTGATACCAATTGAAATTCTGGTAACAGATCTCACATGTTCTGAGAGATGTTGAGACACTTGATCTCTATATCAAATACAATGACAACAAGGAACAAAATACAAATAGCAGAAAGTAAATAACACACAAAATTGTTAACCCAGTTCGGTGAACAACAACACCTACGTCTGGGGGCTACCAAGCCAGGAATGAAATCCGCTAGATAGTATTATTTCTAAGATAAACTCCCCCGTTTACAACTATCACTTAATCACTACCCGTGCTTAATTTCTACCTAAGACTCTTCTTAGGTATAATACCCTTCTCAGTTCCCTTTCAATCACACGACATAAGAGAGGCTCACAAAATGCAAACCCTAAACTCACTAGGCAACAATGTATTTTCCACACTTTTCCTAGGTTAAACCCGTCCTATTTATAACCATAAACAAGACTGGATTTGGGCTTAAAAAACACAGTAATTCTGTTCTACAGAATCTGCAACTAATTCTCCTCTAGAATAGTTTCTTCAATCCTAAGTTTCCTAAAGTGTCTCCACACTTAGAAACAACATCTTCAAATTACAATCAGAATCTTTGATTCCTCAATCTTGGACGTCACCTAAGAAAAACAAATAATCCCATAATAATCTGAAATATGGAATAACATAATTAAAACTGAAAAGTAACAGACAAAGATGTCGAATCTTCATGATAGGACATGCTGTCCAACATCTTGATCTTCAGTTAGTTCTTCATGTTGGGACATCTTGTCCAACATCTTGTTGACAAGTTATTTTTACCAAGATGTTGCAAATTATGAAGATTGATTTCTTCTCAAATTTGCTGTTACTTTTGCCACAACCCAAGTCCGTTCAATATTGTTATTTAAGGAGGTGAAAACCCTAGCTTTAAAATCAGAGAAACTAGGATTAAAAAGTGTGTGCATTGGTGTAAGGTGAAGCCCTAGTGTGTGTTAGTCTTGTGAGCCATTCATTCATTATCTTAATGTGTGAATTGGACTAAGTTGTGAATTGTAAATTGTACACTCAAATCTTGTAAGCAAGAGCATATTGTACTTGATTGAAGCTTTTAAGTAAGATCAAGTTGTGTCTTTGAAAAATGTCTTCTAAAGTCTTTTAATTATTGGTGTTATCATTGTTATGATTGAGGGGGAGTGAGAGGTGTCTCTTATTTAGGTGTGTCCTAGATAGAAATTGAAAGGGTAGAGATTAGGTGAGAAGATGGTAAACTAGAGAGAGTCTATTGTGTATCTTCAAACTAATCCTACTTAGTGTATTTCCTTCCTGCCTTGGTAGCCCCCAGACGTAGGTGTGTTTTCACTGAGTTGGGTTAATAGTTGTTGTGTCTCTTTACAATTGTTATTTGTTTATCATTGTTCTTATTATTGATTAGACAAATATTTGTGTCGTAAACATCACCTTCGACATCTAATATCTGATACCAGAATTTCATAGAGATTGAAACTCGCTGTGCAAACTTGTAGTGAAATGGTTCACAGTGCGAAGAATTGCTTGCACAACAAAGTTTAGATATTTCTCAAGGGCGGTTTAACTGTTCAGAGGCACCTCAGGTTCCTAATTTGATGTTCACTAGGCGAAGGATCTGTTTGCAGTGCAAACAAGATAGATCCTGAATATACTATATAAGTACTTTTCTTGCTTTTTAGGTTAGAATGTTATATTTTTTACATTAGAACTTATCTCTCTTCATTTCAAGTTTATTTTAGAGAGAGAAATACAAAACCCTAAGAAGGAGGAGGTAAGATCTTTGATCTCTTGTTGGGGTATGAATGTAATATTTTGATACCTTATGTATTTCATCTAATATATGTTTGTGAACTAGTTTGGATTCTCTATTAATTGATTATCTTTGATTGCTTATTTGTGGATCTTGACAAAATATTTTCACATCTTTGATCTAAGATTTTCATCTATCAATGAACAAACACTTAACATGGTTTTGTAAGTTGATATTCATTGTATCTTCTATTTTATTGTGTTGATTAAGTAGCATGAGTAGGATCAATATGATATTGTGCGAGTGTGTGATAATAGTGATGAAGAGCGATGTTCACAACCATTTGACAGATTAGGTGAATACATGTAAAAAGGGTTACGCGTATGTATGTATTCTGATCATTGTGTTTTATTTAAAACAATCGTTTATCTGATATGGATGTCGTCTTTGTTTACCTGTTTATCTTTGATTTAAACTGCTATAGACATGTACTCTTCAGATCTGGATCTAGGATGATTACTTGTTAGGTCCTAAACTCTAGACATAGATTTAGGCTTAGCATTTGCGTGAGTATCAGTTATTAATGCTCTGTGTTGTGTTTTTGTTGAATGAGACATCACCAATGAGACAATACGGTTGTTCTCTCGATGTTGCGTTAGAGATGACCTCTGTTGTGGGTGTTACATGAGGATATTAGACAAATGATTGAGTTGTGTTTAACATGATCATAAGAATGCATGTGTTATCAATTGATGAGATCCAACCCCAACAAGGCTCTGTTTATATTTCAGTCTTTATTTTATATTTTCCGTCTTTATATTTTCTGCCTTTTATTCATGGTTCCTTGAACCTTTTAAACCAAACCTTTTGTACAACAAGCTTAGAAATGTAGAGACCGTTGAACGACATTCTTTCATCGCACCGATTCTTGTAAGACGATATAAATCCCGGAGGGAATTCCTTTAAAACTAAATTTTTGCTTCTTGCCACTTTACTGCAGCTCTAACAATATGCTAAATGACATGAGATACATCAATGAGACATCATGAAAGATCATTAGAAAATAAGTCAGGAGAAAGAGGATGTCTAGCAGTAGTGTCTTCCAGAACTAGAATGCTTGCTACCTCATTTTCGTGGTGAAAGATGACGTTGTTACTACTGAGATAGTCAATGGAGCCCTTCAAAGCTTCAACCTGAGTAGTCAGACGTCCCTCCGAAGCTTAAATCTCTTCTTACCTCAGCCTTTAACTTGCTATTCATCCTCAATTTTATTTCCTCACTAAAATGGGCAAGCGCATCAATGTGTGTCATGATCCGATCTTCTCTAACTGGATTATCTACAAGTAATTTCTAAAGCAAGTTATCAATAAGCGCCTTCACATCAACAAACATGGAAGAAATAGTACCAACACAAATACTAGATGAACCAACTGTCTTAGCAGCTTCCTTACTTGACTTTACAATCTTGTCATTATAGACTATCCTTCCAAAGTCCTCAAGATAATAGTAATCACCACTTAAATCCATGTAATATCTCATCTTGGCCACAACACCATAGTCAAGAATCTTAGGAGATTCTGTAAGCTCTTCATCCTTGCATTTAATACCATTCAATTGAAAGATCATTTGAATAAAAAATGAAAAAAGAGGTCTCCTACGATTATCTCTGCAATGGATAATCCTATCAATGATGAACCTTACCCAATTGTTTCTGCCTTTGTTAGTAAGACACTACATCAAGTAGTGATCACTATCATCAGCTATGCTTGAGTTTCCTAATTTCCTGACAAGTATTTTCACAATAATCTAATGTAATAACCTCAAGTAAAATTTAACTTGGTTGATCCCAAAAGTTGACATTTACATGTTTTCATAAATTGGCTTTGAGATGGAGAGGATAAAAGAAACTTTATCATAATCTGAATTCTTGGCAATAGACATGTCTGACCTGCCATAGGACAAACCAAAATATTTGTTGAAATCAAAACAATCAAACTTGACAACTTTATTCTTAAACCTACTCTCAATACTTGTAGTAGTATGTTCAAATTTCTAGTAGAAATATTTGACATAGTTCGGATTATATTTCATTTTCATGCCAATAAACTTTAACAGATGATTATCAAGAAACAGTTTCAGAAAGTTGGTTTGTAGCTCAACTTTGGTAGTGGCATCAACATAATATTCAGGGTCAACATGCTTATATAAAAATTTCTCTTAATACCTTTGCAAGTTGTCTTCAAGTAGCAGATGAATTAATTTACTACACAAAAGTGGTAGAGAAGAATTTTAAGAAACTATTACAGATGATATTTTGACCTTCTTGCTCAAAACCGCATCCATGGATGCTTTACTACCTTGAAATTTTGTTCTAGCCCTCTATGGAACTAGAACTATAGTATTAGATGAAATGGAAGTGGAAACGGGTTTCTTGGACTTCTGTCTCTCAAATCTTCCTTTGTAACCAAGCTCATATGCCATTGTGATAATGATGATGGTAGATAGTGATGATAGATGATGATAATGACGAATATATGATTTTTTTGATTATCAAATGATGATTTGAATGGTGTTTAAAAATTGGCTCAAAATAGGGTTTGTAACAGGTTAAGAGAAATAAATGTTGGAATGAGTTTTTGAAAAAGTGAAAACTGAATAAAAATAAGTCTAAACGTGAATTTTCAGTTTTTGATTCGGATCAAGTTCAAAAAATGATTCGAATTAATTTGAATAGGTTTAGTTATAAATCTTTGATTTGAATCAAAAGGTAAAAATTTCAGAAAAAATTGAAAAATGAGACTTTTTAAAGGGTGATTTACTTAAAATTGAAAATCCTTGTTTTAATACTTAAGAAAAATAGATTTGATGTTATGTATGAATGTAGAAATGGTTGAGCCTTTTATAATGCTAATGCTAAAAATATTTTTAATGCAAATGGGTTAAATGTGAATGAAAACATTACTTTTAATGCTAAAAAAATAATGATAATACACGAATGTATGAAGAATGCATATGAATGCAATGATCAGACGACATTAAATTTAAATCGATGCATTGAATGATTAAGAAATTAAGTAATGAATGTAGAAACATAGTACATACACACACACACATATATATATATATATATATATATATATATATATATATATATATATATATATATATATATATATATATATATATATATATATATATATATATATATATATATATATATATATATATATATATATATATATATATATATATATATATATATATATATATATATATATATATATATATATATATATATATATATATATATATATATATATATATATATATATATATATAAATCACACAACACATTTAGGAAAAAAGAATTAATACTTTGAAGCATACTTAAAAGAAATAAAGGAGGGTTGAAAGGATCATACTAATTTAGACGATCTATGCTTAACCTTCTGCATATGATACCAATTAGAGATCAACAACAAGAACAACACAAGCTTTAAACACGAACAGTCAAATACGAATTAGATAGAACTTGATAGTATGAGTTGCACCTAAGAGGGGGGGGGTTGAATTAGGTTCTTTAAAATTTTCTGGTTTTTATCGAATGAGGTTATTATTTTTCTTGAGATATGAAGGGGTTATGAAAGCAATAAAGTGCAGAAAGTAAATGACACGGAGAAGTATCCTGGTTTCCTCCATAATCCGAAGGTACATCCAGTCCCCTTTCACACCGAAAGAGATTTCACTATACTTAGAATGAGTGTACAAATTACTATCTAACCTATAGGTAGATTAAAGACTCTTAACACCTTTAAAATCTGAACACTAAGTGCAAGAAGAAAAATTCTCTTTAATGCACACACTTGGTTTCAACAATCCTGAATAGTAAGGGGAATAAATACAATCTTTGATTTACAATGACTTTGAAATCTGTGTATACAAAGTTATCAATCCTATGATTGATCTTCTCTTTCAATGATAAATTCCACAACTATTTAAGACTTTGTTGCTCAAGAATTTTCTTTCAAATGATATAAAAATATGCAAAAAATTCTTATGAAAAATGACTTGACTCAAGATGTGGAAAGATGAAAATTTTAGCAAAGATTTTGAAAGAAGTATTTTTGAAAAATGAAATTTTAGGTATTTGTATGTTACAAGCACCCCTTTGAATTATCATGCAGAACTTCATAAAATATAATGAACAATTGCCATGATTCAATGGAAACAATTCAGAAAAGAATGGTTGAAGAGGTGTAATTTTTCAGAACAATTTTTCAAAAACATTCAGTGAGCAATCAATTGCACACACAGGACCAATCGATTGCACACTCAGAAAAAAAAACTTGAAATTTGAATTTTTGAACTGAGCAATCGATTGCACGAAAGCAACAATCGATTTCACAAAACACTTAAGCAAAAACAAGAAGATTTTTCACGTATACAATTAATTGCACATTTGTGCCAATCGATTGCACCAAAAAACAGTAGCCAACAGAAAGGAAAAATTTGATCATGCAATCGATTGCTCCAAAAAGTGAAATCGATTGCTCTGGCAAAAACATAGAAAAATATTGCTAACAAAAGCTTGTGAAAGTGCGATCATGTAATGCAATGATTTTTTTTATTTGAGCAACTAGGACTTAAATACTTGATGAAGATTTTCATTATACCTTCCAATGAGATTATTCTTCATATCAAGTTTTTGTCCTGATTCTTTGCTTTAACATGATGTCTTGAAAATGACTGAACATCTTTGCCTTCTTGTCAAGTAGTTTGTCTTCATCAAAATATAAGTTGATCTTGAGAAACATGATTCCACAGAACTTCTATTGCACGTCTGAAGAACATTATCAGACTTTCCTTCATAAGGCTTCAAATGAACTTTGAAACGACAATACTATGACTATTAATGATTGACACAACTTGTAAATCTTGAATAACTGATTCAACTCTTGGACGATTGATTAGCACTTCAAATATATTCCTTGAATATTTTGCAGTTAGTTGAAACTTTGGAAAATCATTTTCAATAGCCACAAAAATGCCTTCATCTTCTTTCTATGAAATCCTTAGAAGACCAGGTCATTAGAAGATGCTTTTGTTTTCTTCTCCTTTTCTCATAATATTTTCTAGAATATTGTAGTATGAATGCATGATTTTTGAATTAGGATCAATCAAGAATAACCTTTAAGAAACAGTTCCAAAAACACACTGCACATATCTCATAAAAATTGTTTGTTCAATCTTGGATGAATAAAAACTTAGAGAACGTCTCAAATACACTTAATGCTTGAAGAATATTCTAGTAAGGTTTTACTTTAAATTAATCTATGTAATGCATTACAATGAATAATCAAATACAAGTAAATAAATGTAATTTCATTGGGATTCATTAAATTCCATAAGCCTTAAAACAATTTGAAAAACTCGTTTAGGATCGAAGGAACCATATCCTCAACTTTTGGAGTCGCTAGACTTTGATCAAAATCATAACTCTGATACCAATTGTTGGGGTGAGGATATGTATATAACAAGGTCTAGAATGGGGAGGTTTAATAGACTCTAATTCCCTTTAGAATATTCGAAAAACTTTTAAGGTCCCATAAACGAAATCAGAGAATTTAAGAAGCATGAAAGCAAAATACAAAAAATCAAAAGCTTGGAAGCATACCAATGAATCAAGCCATATGAAATGGTACATGAAGTTACCATGAGATTGATTACTTTTAGTGCAAGTCACTTACATGACAACCAAAGCCACTTTACGAAGCGATTTAAAAACACATTACTTAGATGTTCTTAACAATGCATAATTGACTTCATGAAGATTCCTTAAGATTGATACACCACAAACCTAAGATTGATACACCAAAAACCACAAGCATTCATTCATATTTGTATGCAAGCAATCTTTCTCCAACGCTACCAAAGAAGGAAAACTTCCAAATATTCTTTACGAATCATTGATACTTGATCTTGCCAAAGTTTTCTGTGGAGTGGAATGGAAACTCTCATCTTGATAGATAATAACTCAATGTCAAACTGTACTCAAGAAATAATACCTACACCTGTAACATAACAAACAACTCCATACAAAAATATTAGATGTCTAAATGTATCCCTAGTCTCCTTTAAACTCAATCTTTACATGAGGGTCCATAATCAAATGACAAAACTAAGGATAAAGAAGGTGAAAAATTCCATATAATCTCAACAACCACTGCCATTATGAGTTGTTGGTTAAGTAATCCAGTTTTGGTGAATGATAAACACACTCACATGGTTCAATCAGATTTCTAGATCAATGGGTCTTGGTTTTTTATTGTTATTAAGATCTTGATCAATTCTCAACAACATTTATCAACTCATTCTCTAATTCTCACAAACGTAACAACCAAATTGTATAAAACAAGATGCAATAAAAAACATATAGAATTGACATGGATTTGGTATCAAAAGGTTGACTTTTGGAGAAGAAGAGAGAAATATGGTGTAAAGATGAACACATAAGAAGAGAAAACAAAAATCACAATTTTTGTCTCTATGGATCACCATAGGTTTACGACAATTGTTAATTTATAAGAAATGATCATTTAAATAAGTGATGGAAAATTGGACTTTTTGAAGCTTGATTCGAATCAGGAAGGATTATGATTTGAATCAATCTGGACATCCTCATAAATGTCGCTTTTTAAAGCTAATGATTTGAATCATTATTTGCACTTCATTAGAATCAAATGAGGTTATAATTCGAATCATGTTAAATTATTAATCTGAATCATTTGATCCATAAGTGAATTCCAATTTTCAAATGATTCAAATAAAATATAACACATGATTCGAATCAAATACCAAAACATCCAAATTCAAATGTTCTAACTTGTGATTCAAGCTACTAATATGAAAATGAAAAAATAGTAACTTTATAGGCTCAAAAGGAAAATACCAACAAGGATCAAATGAAAATAATCATGATATGTAAAGGGTTCTCATATGTACAATTATAGTATCCGAAGCTATTACAACTAAATGGAAATAAATAGTACAATCACACAAATGAATTGAATAAACATACAAATTACAAATATGCAATCAAAAAATGATTGAATTGTAAAACATAAAAACATTATGCTTAAAGGACGTAAATGATACCAATTGATACTATGTGTTTTCATTTTCTTCACTCTTGTAGCCATTCATTAGGGCTTATAGGATAAGGATCGCTTGAACTTTATTATAATGGCATTAGTTATGTTAACATGATATAATTTTTAATCATGTTGATAATATCAACTTCGACCAAGAAATTTGGTAGGGATATTTCTGGCGATTGGATGGATCAAATAATACTAGGGGTTGCTTCTTCCTTTGATTGCAAATATGTCTTTGACCAAGCTTTGATGGATATGGATCCCTGATGAGAGTCCGTCTTTGCATGAATTTAGTCGAAGAATCAGATCAAAACAAGTTAAAGAGGAGCTAAAATCAAGAAGAAAGATAAAAGAATGAGGAAAAAATAGCTAAGTGTGAAGTAATTAGACTTAGTGAAAAATCAGGTGAAAAGGAGAGCAAAAGCGTGTAGCCACTAGAATAATTACGTGCAGCATCACACACGCGATAGTAGTGTACTAGCAGCATCATGCGCACGATGCAAGTCATCATGTGCATGCGATGACCTTTTTTATAGGCTTTTTTTGACGCGTTCTGATCCATTCTGAGCTCTTTTAAGGGGATTTTATGCACTTTTGCAAGGGTTACGAAAATTGGCACTACAAGTACAATTTTTACAGCTCAAAGGTGACTTGGAGAGCATTTGAAGTTGTTGGAGGCCAATCCTTCAATGGAAATCATAAGATATTCTTCTTTATTAATTTGGTATTATAATTTGAATTATGAGTAGCCAAAATTCTCTAGGTTAGATTGTGTGTGATGAACCTGTTACGATATTGTTGGGTAATATGTTGATTTGACTTTTCATGAATACTTTGATCTATAATTCTGTTCAATTGCTTATTATTCGTAATGCTTTTCATGTGAGATACTCTTTTAAATTGATTTTAGACACATAGAGAATATTGATCATTAGTCTATGTGTTGGACCTAGGGTAATTGTTGTACTTAAGCAAATTGAATATGATTAGGAGACCCCGAGTATTGGTATAAGGAATTAACGTTCTGTGCATCGCCTAATCCTGCTTACGCTGGTGGATTAGGGATAAGAAACTCCGTATAGTGATTAGGGATCTATTTCACAAGGAATTGGTTGTAGCAGTTTTGTTAATTCACCGTGGGATTATAGTGATAAGATTATTCATGTAAGGCATCAAACATCAACAATAGAGAAATAGAGGATTTAATACACAACCAGCCCGATTTCGTAATTCTGTCTAAACACTTATTTACTTTTCATATTGAGAACTTGAAAACCCCCATTTACTATTGTATACACATTGCACGATTTTTGTCTTGTTAAAAGCAGTCCCCGTGGATTCGATCTTAATTATTACTGTGATATTATCGGTACACTTATCGAGAAGTCATCAAGTTTTTGGCGTCATTGTCAGGGATTGTTGATTTTAAATAAGGCAACGCTTGTGAAACATTTTGTTTTTAGTTTTTACTTTATTCTCTTGTTTATCATAGTGCTATTGATGAATTTCCTATTTGTGTATGCTCAGCTCAAGATCAGCAATAATGTCATTTGATCCAGAAATTGAAAGAACCGTACGTGTGATCAGAAAAGCAGTTAGAGAAGCAACTCTAACCGACAGGATCTTAGTCAAAGACACACCACTGCTTTCTTCAGACACTAAAGAGGAAGATACCATGGCAATACCAACACCCTAAACCATGGGGGATTACTATAAAATAACCGACGACATACATGTTTCTAGAGGGTTTGTACCGGAAAAACCTGTTAAATTTGATATTAAGAATTATGTGCTTTCAGATTTAAGAGATAATTCTTTCAATGGGAACACTACCATAGACCCGTGGGCTCATCTTGCATGCTTCTATGAAACCACTTCAATGTGCAAACTAGATGATGTCACAAAAGTCCAAGTCAAGCTATGATTGTTTAGTTTCTCACTCATTGGAAGGGAGAAAGAATAGTTACTATGTCTTCGAAATGGAACCATTTGAACAAAGAAGGAGCTGGAGGACAAGTTATTAGAAGGATTCTTCACCACTACTTATTTTACTGAGTGAAGAGCAGAAATTGTGAATTTTGAACAACAAGACACTAAATCACTATACGACTCATGGGAGAGGTTTAAATTACTATTACGCAGGTGCCTAAATCATAATATAGAGAAATTGAAAATTTTCATTAAAGGCCTCAAGAGTCAAACAAACATGTTGTTGGATGCTTTTGCGGGCGGCACGGTCAGGTCAATAACTGAACCATAAGTCAAAGACTTGATTAAAAAGATATGCTTGAATGAATAACATTCAAAGAGTGAAAGTCAGTAAAAGTTGAAACTGTAGGCACGCCTAAAGGTATGTTAGTTATTGATACTCAAACTGCACTTTTAGCTCAAATTGAACTATTAAATAAGAAGCTAGCTGAAAGCAGCTTAAATAAAGCTAACGTGATCCAAGTACAAGCACTTAGGTGTGATTTTTGTGGAGGACATGCCAACGGATGATGTTGTTTGGAAGAGTCAAGTGAAGAAGCTAAACTTTCCAATTTCCAAAAGAATTATCCTTACTTCAACACCTACAATCCGGGATGGAAGGATCACCCAAATTTTTGATGGGGCAATAACCAGAATTCAAGTGGTAACCAAGGTATGCAACAAAACCAACAAGCCCCCGTCTAAAGAAAATATTCGCAGTTGGAAGAGACCCTGCAAATCTTCATCAAGGTCACTCAGAGTAGTTTTGGTCAGGTAAACAAAAATTTTGAGACTATGAGTAGAAACCATGATGCGTCTATCAAACATTTGTGGATGCAAATTAGCCAGTTATCTAGATAAATAGCTGCTTTACCAAGCTCGAATGGAAGATTCACATATAATACGGTAGATAATCCTAAGAATGAGTTTTGTAAGGCTATAGAAACAAGTTTTAAGGTGATCACCAACAAGGATAAAGATGAAATAGTTGAAGAGATGGTAATGGAAAAAGGAGAATTTAGGACGGAAAAGGAGAGTGAAATTCAGGTTGACCAAGAAGAGAGAGGAGTCACCATTAAACACTTAATAGATAAAAACTCCCATTTAACAAGAATCAAGAAGAAAATACTTAATGATCCCAATCCAAAACTACCTGATTATGTCAAGCTACCGTATCCAATAATAAAGAAGAAACTAATTAAGGGTGAAATTCTGAGTGTTGTCACACTTGAGAGACATGCTTCATAGAATTGCACCATAGTCATAAAGTTGTTGTTTTAACCAAAGTATCTGAGCACATCAACTACTGGCGGAAATATATTATGTTGATACAACGCTCAAAGCCGCAATCGCTTGCTTTTTGCATGACCAAGAAACTATGGCATTCCAAAAATGTGACATGTTCGACTTGTGTTTTTTTGTCCATTTTACATCCTACAGAATCTGCATCAGAGAAACCAACAAGACTACATATATTACCTTTGGGGTACCATAAGCCAACATTGTATGTTCCTTTGAGATACTTCATTATTCTTTTCACAGCAGTGAGATGAGATTCCTTTGGGAAGGCTTGAAATCGTGCACATAAACATATACTCAATATATTATCCGGTCTACTAGTTATTAGATATAATAAAGAATCAACCATACCTCAACATTTACTGATATCAATTGGAATTCCATATTCGTCATGATCAAGATATGTGACAAATCCCATTGGAGTTGCCATATCTTTTCAAGTATCCATGCCAAATCATTTGAGAAGCTCTTTGCAATACTTAGATTGATTGATGAATATCCCATTCTTTGTTTGTTTGATTTTCCACCCAAGAAAGTAGTTAAACTTACCCATCATGGACACTTCAAATTCTCCTTGAATGATTTTTGAGAATTCTTCACATAAAGATTCATTTGTGGATCCAAATATGGTGTTATATACATAAATTTGCACTAAGATAGTATGATGGTTAACTCTTTTGGTAAAGAAAGTAGCATCAACTTTACATTTTTTGAAACCATGTTTGCAAAGAAAGTTACTTAACCTATCATACCAAGCTCTTGGTGCTTGCTTCAATCCATACAAATCCTTTTTGAGTTTGTACACGTGATCAAGTTGTTTGAAGTCTTCAAATCCTGGAGGTTGACTTATATAAACTTCTTCGAGTATGTAACCATTTAGGAATACGCTTTTGACATCTATTTGATACAACTGAAAATTAAAAGAACAAGTATATGCTAACAATAATCTAATTGCTTCTAGTCTTGCAATAGGAGCAAATGTTTCTTTAAAAAACTTCGTCTTGATTATAACATTGGGCTAATAATCTTGCAATGTTCCTTATAATTATACCATTTTTATCTAGCTTATTTTTAAAAATTCATTTAGTTCCAATGATATGTTTACCCTTAGGTCTAAGAACTAAATCCCAAAATTGATTTCTTTCAAACTGATTTAGTTCCTCTTCCATGGCTAGAATCCATTGGGTCATCATCTAAGGCATCTTTTACTTTAGAAAGTTGAATTTTAGAAACAAAATCCATATTAAGACAAGCATCTTTAAGATTTAAACGAGTAGATCATCCTTGATTTATGTCTCCAATTATATTGTCAATAGGATGATCTTTGCGTGTTCTCCATTCTTGAGGAAGATCCATTTGATTTGTCTCTTGTTGGATTAATTCATCTTCGCATCCCAAATGATCATCTTTGTTAACTTTGGTAACATCTTCCATATGAACTTCTAAAATATCATCATTATCATCATCACAAACAACTATATCCTCCTTAGAGGTGTTAGATTTATCAAAGGAAACATGTATTGATTCTTCTATAGTTAACGTTCTTTTATTATAAATTCTATAAATTTTACTCGTAAGAGAGTAACCAAGAAATATACCTTCATCGAACTTCTCGTCAAACTTATCGAGATGGTCTTTGTCCTTTTTGAGGACAAAGCATTTGCATCCAAAGATATGAAAGTGAGAAGTGTTTGGCTTTCTTCCTTTGAAGAGTTCATATGGAGTCTTTTTCAATATGGTCTTATAATAATAATCCAATTACTTACATAACATGCCATGCTTACGACATCTGCCCAAAAATAATTTCGTAGACTTGAATCACTAAGCATTGTTCTTGCAAGTTCTACTAGAGACCGATTCTTTCTTTTCACCCCTCCATTTTGTTGTGGAGTACTTGGTGCTGAAAAATTGTGGAAGATCCCATGTTTTTCACAAAACTCTTCAAAATATGCATTTTGGAACTCTCCATCATGATCGCTTCTTATGGAGGCAATTTTTATCGATTTCTCATTTTGTACTTTCTTTTCATACCTCTTGAATTCCTTGAATGCATCACTTTTATGCACTACAAAAAGTGTCCAAGAATATCTAAAAAAATTGTCAAGAATAACTATAGCATATACATTACCTCTGAAGCTTCTCGTTCTTGAAGGACCAAACAAGTCCATATGCAACAATTGTAGTGGCCTTGAAGTAGACACCACATTCTTAGGCTTGAAAGTTGATTTGGTTTGTTTTTTCTTTTGACAAGCATCACATGATTTATATTTAAAAAACTTTATGTTAGGTAAATCAATGAGAAGATCATGCTTGACTAGTTTGTTTAAATGTTTCATATGAATATGAGCAACTCTTTCATGCCATACCAATGAGTCATTGTTGTTTACCCTGAGACATTTTACTTTCAAAGATATACCATCTAAGGAAATAATGAAAATATTATTAAATATTTTACCTTTAAGTTTTACTTCATGATTGGCTTCATTTTCAATCAAGCATTCATCCGTGGTGAGCTTAATCTTGAAGCATTTGTCACAAAGTTGACTTATACTTATAAGATTGTGCTTTAGTCCTTCAA
The DNA here is from genome assembly GCA_963859935.3 of Lathyrus sativus. Classification (NCBI taxonomy): domain Eukaryota; kingdom Viridiplantae; phylum Streptophyta; class Magnoliopsida; order Fabales; family Fabaceae; genus Lathyrus; species Lathyrus sativus. Next base: position 474,457,559 of record OZ012738.1, read on the forward strand.
CATAAAGAACATCTTCAGTGAATGTGAAAGGTTGTGCTCCAACTTTGCCTATGCCAAGAATGTTTCCTTTGTTGTTGTCTCCATAAATGATATATCCATTAGCTTTAAGCAATAGAGTTGAAAATTTGTTGATATCTTCCATCATATGCTTAAAAAAACCACTATTAATATACCATAGATTTGTAGTGGTTTTCAAGCATACCCACTAAAAAAATTAGTTTTTGTTAGGTACACAAATTACCTTGGGTCCTTTATTATTAGTTTCTTTCTTGACCCACACATAATGCCCACTTGCCACACTAAAGTTCCTTACATAGCAAGCATTAGCCATGTGACCAATTATACCACAATAGAAACAAGTAGGAAAAAATTACTTCTATATCTAGGAACATAAGATTTATTCTTAAAAAATATTTTCCTTGTAGGAAAATGATTAACATTGTTTGCTTTGTTCACTTTCTCTTTAGTGGATTGATCATTAGCCTTAACAAAGATAGTTTTACTAGAGTTTGGTTTATTAAATTTAAAAAATCCAAATCCACTTTTATCATTAGAATATCTTTGTTGACTAAGGACTCCCTCCAATCTAATTTGCCCTTTTTCATATCTTTCAAGAACTCTTTTCGATTGGGCAATTTGAAAAGAAAGTGACTCACACTCTTTGCATGAAAAATTATCTTTTTGTTTTTCAATTTTAAATTTTTTGTCCATTGTGTCAATATTTTCTTCAAGAGATAAAATTTGTTTCTTTTGTTTTGACACCGTTTTATTCATAATTTTGCATTCACCGAGCAGTTCATCTATAGCACCTTGTGCATCATTATCATGAATGGAAAAATTATTACTAACCTCTTCATCTTCATCATCAACATGGTGTGATGCCATCAAATAAAGATTTTCACATTCTTCACTTTTCGAGTCGGATGATGAACTTATTTCATTATCTTCCCATGCAATGTAGGTTCTTTTAGATTTTGTATCTTTTCTCCTTTTGAAGTCTCTCTTCTTGGCGAGTTTTAGACAATCCATCTTTATGTTTCATAGCATGTGACATTTTATGTTGAAGTGGAAGCATCTTTTTTATTGAAAAATTTCTTTCTTTTTGCCCAATTCAAAGATTTTTCATCATTGCAAAAAAAAACTTACCAAACCTTTTCACAAGGAGCATACATTTTTCATATTCTTCCAAAGCATCATCTTCTTGTTCTTCTTGTGTGTCAACTTTCAAAGAAATGCCTTTGGATTTCTTTTCTTGATTCTCATGCTTTTCTAATCTTCCAAGTTCAAGTTCAAGTTCATGCTCTTGAATTTTTTCGAACAAGGATGTGGATGTCATGGTAGAAAGACTTTTCTTTTTTGATATTGTTGTCACCTTTGGTTTCTATTCCCTGGTTAAATACCTAAGCACTTTAAAATTAAGATATTTGTTAGTAAAAGTCTTACCGAGAGCAATCAAGTGATTGGTCAAGTGTACAAATCTCTTTTGCAATGCGAGGATTGATATTCCAGGCTGCATTCTAAACATCTCGTACTCTTAACTTAAAGTATTCAATATAGATTGCTTTACTTCAACAGTTCCTTCATGAGTTTTAACCAATGTATCCTATATTTGCTTTGCCGATGTACTTTGAGAAATAAGAAAAAATTCATCCATGCTAAGTGGACTTTGAAGTAGGTTGATTGCTTTCTTGGCATAAAGAATTTTTTTCTTATCATCTTCATCCCAAACTCTTTTAATCTTTGGTGTTCCAAAATCATTAACAACGCTTGTAGGAACATGTGGACCATTTTGGACAACATCCCATATTTCTTCTCCTTGCGCTTCCAAATGAGCCTTCATGCGAATTTTCCAAAAATCAAAGTATTCACTAGAAAATAGTGGAGGTTTATCATTGCTGCAACCATCTTTGAAAACATATTTTTCACTTGAGGAAGCCATTATGGATCTTTAGGAACAATTTACCTATAACCTACTCTGGTGCCAATTGTAAGTGTATAAGTACACCTAAGAGGGGGAGGGTGAATTAGGTATCTAAAAATTTATCTGATTTTTGTATGGTGTATCTTTCTTTTCCTGCTTGATGTGATAAGTGATGAAAGTAGTAAATGCGGAAAATAAAGAACATTGATAATTATCATGGTTCCCTTTGCAATCCAAGAGTACATCCAGTCCCCTAACACGGTAAGAGATTTCAATAATGTCATAACTTTTGTACAAGCCTAATTTAGACTTCTATACATAGGGTTCTAACCTAATCAATAAGAACAACCCTCTTGTGATTTACAACTCAAGAAAAGAAAACAATCCTTTCTTTTCTTACACCATTGTTTCCAATAGTCCTGAATAACAAGTATAATAACCACACATAATGTCCTAGAAAAATAAGATTTCGCTACAGTAACGAATTCGAGCAGTAATATGTTTGGTAAACTAAATCCTGTTTGTAGGACTTATTCTCTTTTAAATATGAAAGTTCAATATCATAAACTCTCTAAGTGCTTAATGATTCTTTTAGAATGATATGAAAGTTTTTAAAAAGCATCTAAGTTTGGAACAAGTGAATTGAAAATTATACAAAGAGTTTTGTATGATTTGATTGAAAGAGGTAACAGTAAAATGAAATTTGAATTCTATTTATAGAGTAAGAACAACTCTTGATAAAACATGTCAATGGTTGGATAACTTTTCTGAAATATAATGAGTTTAAAATTAGGAGATGCCATGAAAAGAAGTGAATGAAGTAGTGCACACGTTTCAACATTTTTTTAAAATTGTTCAGGTGTAATCGATTATACAAGTCCATCAATCAATTGGATGGGATTAAAATTTGAAAAATTACATTGTTGCAATCGATTACAGGGACCTGTCAATCGATTGCAAGGATTAAAAATTTGTTTTTCACAAAGCCATTCAATTGATTGCACATAGGCTTCAATCGATTTCATGCTGAAACTTTTTGAAAAAATTTCTAAGTCCAAAAACTTCATGAATGCATCATATCTAATTTTCAACCAATGCTAGTAAAATCATTTGAAAAATATTTTAACAAAGTATAAAATGAATTTTCCAAATGCATGATCAAATATATAGAGCACTTCAAAATTGCCTATGATAAGGATTTCATATACCATTAATGTTGATCATAAGTAATTCTTTCTTCTTCTTTGATAACGAGACTTGAGCTATAAAACATTGTCTTCATCAAAACTTATTGGAAGCTTGTCTTCACAGAAGAGACCCATGACGAAAAGATTGTTTCCCTTTCTGCCACCAATAGTTAAGCCTATGGGCAATGATTCAATTCCAAATGAAGATGATGATATGCTTACTGATAATTTTGATTCTAGTTTAAAATATGGGCTAGACATAATATATAATGGTATTTCTATTCTACCTATAGAATTTGATCAAATTACTAAGGTGATAGAGGAAGAGGATGATTGTTTTGCTGAAGAAATAGAAAATCATAAGCCTATATCATATTATGTCATGAATAATGATTGTGTAGAAGAAGAAAAGTTTGTATTCAACAGACCTAATTAAGGGATGAAACAACACCTTAAGCCCATCAATATATGGGCTAAGGTTGACGGAGTATGTGTTAATAAATTCTTAGTAGACGCGGGAGTGATGATAGTTTGTCATTACATGGTTTTTATGAATATTTGTGATGAATTCGATGAAATCTCAAGTTAATGATAGCTAAATATAAAGAAGTATGAAGAAAATTAAGAAGTCGAAGAAATATAACAAAGCCAAGAAACCGGAAGAAATTGTGAAGAAAATGAGCAATTTTTAGCATAACTTACATCTAGACATTTGTGTTAAAACAAGTTTGGTTCATACCATGCATCCTCCAAGGTTTTGATGATAACAAAGTATTTGAAAATCAATTAGGATTTCTAACTAGCTAGGTTGTGTGTGCATAATTACATTTACTTGATAGAACTGGTTCTGACATTGAAATGGCTTTGGTTTGGTTCTGATCATGCTCTCTTGAGGAAGTATGATCAGAAAAGCAGCTGCTAGTACACTCCAATTCAGAAGTGTGTTATGCTGCCTCTGATTCTAAGTAATGTCAAGTCAGTTTGCTTACACAGGACTCAAGATTTATTGACATTATCTTCTACAGGTTGTGTTGTACGTGAATCATAGTAGTATCCTCTAGACAAAGGCCTTGTTTTATGGATATTCTCGTGACTCAAAGTTTCAACACTTACTTTATTGGAAAAGAAGATATACTAGAAGATTTGGTCTGTTTGTAACTGTTGAAGATAATCCAACGTCTCTATTTTCTTTAGCTATAAAAAATAGCTGAAGATTTGAAGATCAACTAAGAAATAACGTTGCAAATACAACAGAGAAATACACGCACTACTATCAGAAAGTTGAGTTTGTTAAGATTTCTTATTCTTGTGTTAATTAAGAATCTTTGTAAAAGTGTGTTGTATTATTTTGAACACCTATGATATTTATCAAGTGTTGTTGTAAGTTATTCTTTCTTTAGTATCTGTTTAGATATAAGTATCTTGTTGTAGGCTTGAGCAAAGTGAAGTCTTAGAAACGAGCCTTAAGCAAAGAAAAGTCTTAGACATGAGCTCTAAACAAAGAAATGTCTTAGACACCAGATCTAAGCAGAGGAAAGTCTTAGACACAATCTCTAAGCAAGGTAAAGTCTTAGGCAGGTGGTTTAAGCAAGATAAGTCTCGGTCAAGAGCTGATTGAGAAGAAAGAAGTCTTAGACGCAAACTCTAAGTAAGGGAAGTCTTGGACAAGTGGTATGAGAAAAAAGAAAAGTCTTATACAAGTGTGTATAAGCAAGTGTAATCTGGTTGATTATAGTGGAAAATCTCTTGCATGGCAAGGGGACTGGAGTACTCAGTTGGGAGAGGAACCAAGATAACTGCTGTGTGTTTTTTTTCTATTTTTACTTTACTTCTGTTTCTATTTCCACTGCACCATATTAGATTGTGAACTTAATTTTTAGAATCTGAACTATGGTTCAGAAGTAAATCTAAGTTTTACAAAACACAAGTCAACCCCCCTTCTCGTGTATTTTTCTCACCTTCAGTTGCCATTAGAGCAGGGTCTATACATAACACTTAACAATGGTGCATTCAAAGATCCAACGAGAAAAATATGGATTATGAGGTTCCTAATCCTAGTACCTCAAGGGGATTCCCTATCATTACAATATCTCTGAGAGAAATCATTACACTGTTAAACCTCATATATTCAGTGGTGACTCTACTGAATTTGAGTGAGGGAAAAGAAAGATGTACACGTATATCATTGGACTTGATGATGAGCTATGGTATATTCTTGAAGATGGAAATGACATTCTTGTAGACGGTGTTGGTATGGTTACTGACAGAAAAATTCGGACTCCTGCTTAAAAGAAAATCTACAGAAAACATCATAGAGTCAGAGGTATTCTGGTTGATGCACTTCCACATGCTAGGTATTTGAAAATCGTTGATAAGTCTTCTACAAAGACTATCTTTGAATCTCTATGTTCTACTTATCAAGGGAATCAACAAGTTAAAGAAGGAAAAGTTGGCTTGTTGATACATAAGTATGAGTTATTAGAAAAGAAGGAAGTTGAGGATATTGGGACCATGTTCTCTAGGTTTCAGATTCTTGTCTCAGGCCTTCAAGTGCTGAACAAAAGCTACTCAACAACTAATCATGTGAAGAAGATTTTAAGAAGTCTCCCTCAGAAGTTTAAACCTAAAGTAAAAGTTATTCAGGAAGCTAAAGATCTGAATAAGTTGTCCCTTGAAAGTTTAATCATCAATCTTCAAAGTCATGAGATGGAAATTAATGGAGATGAAACTTCAAAGAAGTTTAAGTCTCTCTCAATAAGATCTGCCTTTGAAAAATCTGGTGACAAGTCCAGAAGGTCATCTAAAATCAATAAAGCTGATGAATCATCTGAAGAAGAATCTCATGGAAGATTTGATGATGAAGATATGGCGTGCTTCATCAGAAGGATTCAACAAATGGCCAGAAGAAGCAGAAGATTTTCTAAGAGCAAAAAAAGGATTAACTCAAAGATGAAGACATGACCTGCTACAACTACAACAAACTAGGTCACTTCAGAAAGAATTTCATGGCAACATGGGAAGAGCTGGATGAAGAAGAGTTAGAAAAGGAAGATAATATCAATCTAGCACTAATGGCTCACTCATCTGAGTCTGGAAATGAAGATGAGGCATTCTCTTACTCTAACTTTATTTCATGTGCTAACAATCTTCTAAATAATTGCAAGAATCAAACTAGTCAGATTAAGATTCTTAAAAGAGATAACTTCATTCTAAAATAAGAATTAAAAGAAGTCAATATACCTCAAAGTGAGTGTTCATCTCTGGGTAAACATGATCAAGCTTTTCATAAATTTATTACATCTGGCATTGATTGTACCAAACTTGCATCTATAATTTATGGAGTCGAAAAGTATAATAAAGAAGGATTAGGGTATGATGAAGGTTGCTATAGTACTAATGACTCTTTAAAAGTGCTTCAAAACTTCTGCTCATCTAGCGTTACTCAAACTGTGTTAACAATTTTGTTCCTGCTGCTAAAGCAGTGAATTTAACTGAACTTATTGATCAAAATTTAAAAGGCATTGCTATAACAAAACTTGATAAATCAGATGTTCTTATAACATCAATATTCAACAGTTCTGAATCACAAGATAAGATCAACTATGCTGCTAAGGTTAAGAATAACTCTAGTCAACGCATTTTGAATGATTAGAGGTAAAGTTAAACCTTCTTACAAAGCAAAAGGACAAAATAGGATAAAATATGTTAAAACTAATCTGAAAGGACCCATACATGTATGGGTACTTAAAAATATCGAATTATCTTTGCTGCAGATATGCCCAAAGGAACAGACGGAATTCCAATCCTGGTACTTGGACAGTGGCTGCTCACGACATATGATCGGAGAAAGGCGCATGTTCCAAACCCTGAATCTGAAATAGGAAGGAAATATGGGTTTTGGAGGTGGCCAGAAGGGAAATATCATCGGTACAGGTACCATAGGTTTTCAGAATCATGAAGAACAATATGTGGTATGTGTCCCTAAAGAAAAGGATGTAGAGAGTGATGCTCTAGAATCTGTCACTATATCTGAAGATATACCAAAAAGCTACAAAAACTGAAGTTACTCCAACTGGTCCTACTACTACTGATTTAGTGATTTCTCACAATATCACATAAGCCTCTGTTCAACCTAAGAGATTGTTTAAGTATAAAGCATATCATCCAGAAGAGTAGATCATTGGTAATAAAGACGAGCCATTGAGGACCAAATATGCTTTCAGAAATGATTACTCAATGATCAGACTTATTTCACTGATTGAGCCTTCTTCTGTTGTTAATGCCTTAACTAATAATGGTTGGATCGTGGCTATTCAAGATGAACTAAATCAGTTTCAAGGAAATGATGCGTGGGATCTTGTTCCAAGACCACAAAAGAAAAACATCATTGGGACCAAATGGGTCTTCAGAAACAAACTTAACAAACTTGGTGAAGTTGTTAGGAATAAAGCTAGACTTGTAGCTCAAGGCTATAGTCAACAAGAGGGAATAAACTTCTTTGAAACTTTTTTTCTTGTTGCAAGGTTAGAAGCCATAAGACTACTTCTCTCTTATGCCATCAACCATGACATAATCCTATATCAAATGGACGTGAAAAGGGATTTTTTGAACGGAGTTATTACTGAAGAAGTGTATGTCAAACAACCTCTAGAATTTATAGATTCAAATCATCCAGACCATGTCTACAAGCTTTAAAAAATCACTCTATGGTCTTAAACAAGCTCTAAGAGCTTGGTATGAAATATTGTGTAATTTTCTGCTTGAAAATGGTTTTGTTAAAGGAAAGGTTGATACTAGACTATTCAGGAACACTTTGAAAAAAGCAATCTTGATTGTTCAAATTTATGTTGATGACATAATTTTTGGTTCCACTAATGCATCTCTCTGTAAAAAATTTCTAAGATTACGCAGGCTGAATTTGAGATGAGCATGATGGGTGAATTAAAATATTTTCTTGGAATTCAGATGAGTCAGAAGTCTGAAGGTATTTACCTTCACCAGTCTAAGTATACAAAAGAGCTATTGAAAAAGTCCAATCTTGATGATTGCAAAGTCATGTCCACTCTTATTCATCCTACATGTAATCTTTGTATTGAAGAATGCAGTTCTAAGGTGGATCCAACAAAATATCGAGGTATGATAGGTTTTGTTAATTCCATGATTCTATGGTTCTATGATTGGCTAAATTTTGGTAAAACATGATCCTGCACTGATGTCATTGCCAATGTCATGACATCGTTGTACCTGATATGACAGAACTTCTGTCATATGTTTTAATCAGGATGTCATTACTAATGTCATGACATCGCTGTCTGGTACAGCAGGAGCTGCTATTTTATATCTCTTGACAGAGGTATTTTGGTTTGATGAGATCCTGTTGGATATACATCATCAGTGTGTGCAGGTCAGAATGATTCAATAGGAACAAAGTGAAGATTTAATTGGTGTTCATAAAATGGATCTTTGAGACCTTTTAGGAAACTATAAAACATTTGTTTCTACTGTTATGAAGAAGATTCTGCAGAAGTGCGCTACAAGGCAAGTTTAGTTAGTTGGCACAAAGAGAATTGAATGTCATGACATCAGGTAGCTGACATGCACAACAGGCATGTTGGTTTTCTGTTATAATGCATGAGTAAGCTCAGGCTAGATTTAAAGAGACTTATTAGGGTTCCCTAGTTATCTCAGGCGAGATTCTAGGCAGTGCTGAGCGTACCATGAAACGCCTATGACCTATTTGAAAGCACCTTGAATTGTGGAAATTAGTTTTACTTTGTTAAACCTAATGTTTGTTACTTGTGACCAGCCCAAGCCCAGTTTGCATTGCTATAAAAGGAGGCGCAGAAGCAAGGGAAAATCAAACACTCACAACAAGACAAACTTGAGTGTAAAACTAGGGTTTTGAGAGTCCTTGTGTGTGACTTTGTAAGTCACCCTTTGTATCTTTGGATGCATTGTGGTAGACGTGTTTAGACTGTTAGGTCTTATTTGTGAGTGAAGAACTCTATATTATGCAGTTAGGTCTTCACGTGTATGTTGTGTCTTAGGAATACTTGTACTCCAAGCAATTGTCTGATTGCATTGGTTTAGTATTATTGAGTTGTTTAGTGTTCACTCAAAGCTTTTAAGTAAGAGTGTATTGTCCTTGATTGAAGCTGTAAAGCAAAATCAAGTATTGTGACTTTGAAGAGTGTCTTCTAAAGCCTGTCATTTGTATTGAATTGTTTATCACTGATGTGATTGAGGAGGAGTGAGTGGGTATACTCTTGCCTAGTGGTCTCTAGGCAGAAATTGCATTGGGTAGAGATTAAGTGAGGAGTTGTAAACGGAGGAGTTTAGCTCTGAATTGATTATGCTAATAGTGGATTTCCTTCCTGGCTTGGTAGCCCTCAGATGTAGGCGAGGTTGCACTGAAGTGGGTAAACAATTCATTGTGTTATTTATCTTTCAACATTTACAATTCTGCACAATTTAAATGGTTAGATAAATAGTCTGTCTGTCTGCTGATGTTACAATAGACGTCATGACGTTGGTCATGACATTGTTAAATCTTAAAGGAATTTAAAATGGTCATGGTCTGTCCTCGTCCTTGTTTGAGCAAAGATCAATGTTCTTGGGACATATGAGATCTACATACCAGAATTTTAATTGGTATCAGAGCAGGCATCCTGTCTGTTCTGGATGAGATCCTGGGAGATACTTTCTGGTGGGTTAAACAAGAAGAAGTTGTAGCTGTCTTGTTGATCTTGCTAAATGTTTGGGCTGCTGAAGAATTCTGTGTATCTGTTGTTCTGCCCTCTGATATAGGAGTTTCTACAACAATTGCAGGAGTAGTGGCTACTTCTGTATGTTGTCCTATAAGATGTTCTGACATCTTATTTAAGGGAATGTTCAAGATGTTCTTTTGGTGGTTCTGCTGCATATTTTTCTGAGGGATGAACTCTGGTAGTCCTGTTACTCTTAAAGATATCAACGCTCTAGTCATTCCAACGTCGAGAACAATGGAATGAAGAGAGTTGTTTGTTGATATATGTTATAATGGGAGGTGATTTATTTTCACCATGTATAATTTGCAAGAGCTCTATTAGCAAGAGGAAGTCAGAGGCAGGTTGAGTCAAGGGTGTCAGCCTTGATGTGTCAACATCAGAGATACTTATGCTAAAGAATACTTATGCTATTACTGAAGTGTAAATATCTATCAGATGGTCTTCTCAACAAGTGGTGTGGATTTAAGATCAGTTGATATTTGTGGTCTACACACGTATTTAATTGGTTATCCATGAAGTTCAGAGAAGGAGTTACTATAAGGATTTAAGATTCATTGCTATTTGAGATATTCTCAAATATTTAATGGATTATCCTTAGTTGATGATCAAGTTGTCTCCTTAGTTGTTGCACAAGTGTCAGGCCCCTGATGTGTTTGGTCTTCTTCAAGAATCTAATGTTCAACCAGATGTTAAGACATTCCACCAACAGAGATTGTGCAGAATTCTGTTGACTCAAGGTGTAAATCACTAACTCAAAAGAGATATAGCTGGATCTGTATTTGTTCTAGTAAGGTTCTTGGCAAGAAACTAAGGCTAGAATAAGTGAAGATTAAGACATTTCTCTTAGATCTGTTTAGGAGTATTAGAGTGCAGCAGGTGTGTTCTAGTAGAAGCATCTAATCTTTATCTATAAAGTTTCCTGGCAAGAAACTTGACTAGAAGATGGTGTTGATGATAGCACTGCTTGGATCAGTTTATTTCTGATCTAAGTGCATAGGAGCATGTGACCTTGCACATCTTGGAGGACAAGGATAAGTGGCAGTTATTCTTGATTTCCTAAAGAAGTCTCTACTTAAGGAAATCGGGAGTCCTTGTGTAAAGATTTTTGTGTGATCCTTCTTCTCTGATGAACAAGCTGTGGCATGTTTGGTTTTACTAAAGAGGAGCTTTTGAAGCAAATGCATTTCAAAGTATTTGTTGTGATTCACTAGAGAAGAATAGAGGCTGTCACTATGCCAAAATTGGTTTTTTGTATCGCCTACTTTAATAGCGCTTTTTAAATAAGCGCTATTAAAAAGGAAACAAACATATTTATAATAGCGCTTTATAGTAAAGCGCTATTAAAGAGTACAGAGAATATGATTTTGATAGCACTTTGTAAAAAAGCGCTATTATAGATATTCACTAAGATAGCGCTTTTCTAAAAAGCGCTATTAAAATGTTGTATTACAATAGCACTTTTATAAAAGCGCTATTATTAAAAGCACTACGATAGCGCTTTTTAAAAAACGCTATTAAAATATGTAACTACAATAGCGCTTTCTATGGAACCGCTATCGTTTCTATAATTGTGTTTTAAGATAGCGCTTTTTTAAAAAGCGCTATTAAAATATTCTACTAAATTAAATTAATTAAAAATATGAAAACCTTTCTTGGCCCAAATGTTTTTCGTTTTGGCGCAAAATTCCTTCTTCTTCGTATCATGACTCGGATTCCCCTCTCTCTCAATCTCGTTTCACTGGCTCTCTCTTTCAAACTCTCTCCATCTCCTCTTATTCTATTTCTGAATCTGGTTTACGTTTGTTGATGATGATTATTCTGAACGGTTTGGTTTTGATGATGGAAATCGATTGAAGTTTGAGGTTTACGGCGGAAGGAATGAAGATTTGGATTACTGAAAGAGGGGTTAGGGTTTATGATTGGGTGTTCGGTTGTTTCATTTTGAATCTCTCTTCCACTTTCGGTTCTGGTTTTGGGGGTGTTTTGAAGTTGGATTTACGGATGAAATGGGTTTGAAGCCAGTTTGAAGTGAGGGATGGATTAACGGTCGGAGGTGAAGGTTTCTGGAAGGGGTTCTGATGGAGGTTTTGAAGGAGTTTTCCGGCGTTTTGCGTGTGGTTCTGTTAATGGTGAGAGATGGAATGTGGATTCTATGTTAACTTAAATTATTCTCATTGTGTTGTAGTTAAGTATGAAGCACATCTTGATGATGGAACGCTTGTAGGAAAATCTGATGGAGTGGAATTCACTGTGAAGGAGGGTAAGGGCAAACTAATTTTATCGTAGTCTTGGTCATTTTTTCTTTATGGGATGTAACACCATTTTTTCTCTATTGAGAATCTTGCTAGTACTTACTCTTGATGTGTATGCTTTTATTAATTGTGTTACAGATGGATTTGGTGAGAAGGGTAAGCCAGCTCAAGGGGGTGAGGTTGCAGTTCCACCTAATGCAACATTGCAGTTCCATTCAGGTTGAGATCCCGAGCTACTTAAATTTTGTGGTGGTTGATTTTATGAACAAGGTACTTCTAATCAAATTTTATTTGGTTCAAAGCTTAAACATGGCGATAATAACGATGAGAGGAAGAAAAGAACACCATGGCGATGATAAACATGAATTTTTCCCAGTAACCATCAACCTACTGTATTGCTATCAATTCATCTTTATTAATTTGGTTTGTTTTCTAACAGGATGTTGCAAATAACTCCCAAGTTGTGCGGGTCCTTTTTCTCCAAGGTGCAATTCTGTTATATTTGTTATTTAAGATTCTTGATATATTACTGTAATGAAGTTAGATTCTTTATAATAGGTTCGCAAATGATTTTCATTATTTGTGAACTTCACCAAAATAGCTGAAGTTAGAGACTCAACATCAAATATGATTGGATGATTTTGTTTTGTTTTTGGATGATTTTGTATTGATTTGTGTGGATTCAAATATGAATTGAGTCCAGATATACTATATTTTCATTTAAATTGAATGTTATGCTAATACTCTATTTGGCTAATACTATATTTTCATCAAATATGATTGGGCACTGGATAATTTAATTCATTTCCCCTGTTTGACCCTAAGTTTTTCATCTTCATAGGTTAGGCAAGCAGATACCAAACTTGGTATTTCAATTACAATCAATCAAGTGGGGAATGATACACTGTCTACAGGAGTTTCCTATACACTTCCATTAATTGATAAGAATCAAGACTGACAACTAGCAGTTACTCTAAATGAAGATGGATTATTTCATCAGTAGTGTTCTGCTTGTGAAGTTGGAAGCTGTTACTTAAGTAAACCGGTTGGACTGAACTTTGTCTTGGTGACATGACTGATCTGATGTGAGCTTATCTATACTACTCATACCACTAGGTTTTGATCCTGCATTTCATCAAAAGCTTGTGATTACTTTTAGAATAGTGGCTTCCATTTTAGTATGTAACTTGGATTTTGATGGTTGAGGGATGTCACTGTTGGATTTATTAGAACATATTCATTTTCAATTAGTGGACCTGTTGTACTCTTGTTGTGCCTGCTGTTCACATTGCTCTTAGGTTGTTTAGTTTGGATCCTCATCAGTTTGTTTTAATACCTCTAGGAGCTCACTGCATGCTTGACTCTTTTGATGTGGTTTGATGTGGTATGCATTGAGTGCATGGCTGTTGGCATTTTAAATTGAAATTTGATTGTTACTTTCATGTATTGTTTTAACATAGTAATGGTACTACATAATTAGCTCCCTAGGTTGACAGTTTGAGTAATCACTTTGTGATCTATGACAGAAACTCGTACAGCTCCAACATTATTAGAACCCGATAATCTTGAAAAATTATGGGATAGTTATTGAGTGGTTTTGGGTGGGAGTAACCAAGACTCTCGAATTTCTTGGGTAGGAATTGCTTTATATCTATTCTTTCATTGTCTCTCTAAACTTCGTCTTATGTACTGTTATGTTAATTCTGTATTAACAATATAAACTGCTGTTCTAGACAGATTCTGCAGAGGACTGTTCTATCATTTATGTTTTCTTTTCCATAATTCACTCACTATAGGTACCAGTTCTATCAGTAATTCAGTATGTTGTTGATAGTACAATATTACATTGCCTGACAAAGTTCCAGGTATATCTACGCAGGAACCGTGAGGGAGAAATGGATCCTGAAGGTGATGTATGGGTTGCCGCATATCGATGGGGTTGCATGGTAATAGCATACAAGACAAATAATTTTCAAAAGTATAAGTTGGCTCCTATAGAGGTATGTTGTTTTCTATTAAACCCTGTAAAACTATGGTAAAGCATTTATTGGATATTTTGATTAAATTAGATATTTAAAAAATGGAATTGTAGGACTGGGCTGATCTGTGGCGTCCTGATCTTTCAGGGAGGATTTCCATGGTAGATTCTCCTAGAGAAGTTGTTGGTGCAGTATTAAAGTATATGGGGGCTTCCTATAATGCAAATGACATAAATTTGGAAGTTAATGGTGGGAGAGATGCAGTTAAACATAATTTAGCATTGCTTGCAAAACAGGTATTGTTACTCAATGATCTCTCAATTGTTGATGTCGCTTTTAATTGGAGTAGAGGGGAAAACACATAAAAGTTTAATTGACAAAAAATAGTATTGTCCATTCTGTTTTTCCAAGTTATAAATATAAGTTACTATACTCTTATGTATTTCTAGGTTCGACTCTTTGATAGTGAAAACTATCTAAAGGCTTTTGGAGTGGGAGATGTGTGGGTAGTTGTTGGATGGAGTAGCGATATTATTCTTGTTGCTAAACGTATGTCTAACGTTGCAGTTATCCTTCCAATCTCATTGATGGAGCACCACCACCTAACATTTTAGAAAGGTGTGAGTTTTTAGAGCCATTATCTAATTCAGCAGTGTCAGATTACCACTGGTTGCTTTGCCATTATCTAACGTTGCAGTTATCCTTTCACTAATGATTTTGCAGTTACTGTTATTGTTTTGGCGCCGGCCTCTTCTGTGGCGACAGTTGTGCTTGTGATAGCTGTGGTAATAGAGTAGAATTTCAGGAGACAATTGTTGAGACAAAGCACCATATTGAATCCCGTAATCCAGATGCATTTGCTCCCAAGTTTTGCATGAATTTAAGAAGCCAGGATTCCTAGCTTTTGCTAGATGTGAGAATGAAATTTATTTGACGCGGTTCCAAACATAGTGCAATTTAACTTATTATTAGTGAGGCATGCTGTTGAAGAGGTGTGTAATCTATGTTGACATATTCCATATGAGTTGTTGCCATTATATTGAATACAAAAAAGTCTGTATTAATTTGTGGATATATTTTTTCTTGTCATCTTAACATTATTCATTTTTTCTCTACAGGCAGTTGACATTAAACTCCTTGGATCCCTTAATAGAGACAACTTAAATAAAATTTGCAGTGAAAATTTACCCGAATGGATATCTTTCCCTGTATATGAGCAGGTATGACTATCATCTGTTGTTGTGATACTTAGCTTTGCACTGAAATGATATTGCAAATGGTTCTATCATATTATTAGGCATTAGCAATGCATCAAATGAAGCTGCAAACTTTAAGTTTAGAAACTTCATTTATTGTTTCTTGGTTTCTACACTATGTTTGTTCTCTATGTATGATCCTTTCTATATTTTAAAGCAAAATATGGACTGCAAAAGCAGTGTATGACTCTTGTTGATGGGCTTTTTCAGGTGAAATGGATAAACAAGCTGCTGTCCAAATTGTGGCCATTTGTAGCAGATGTGAGTAAACTTGTTTGTATAATAATCTCGAACAGTGTGTGTGATGTTTACTGATTTCTTACTAGATTTATTTTCTAGTTTAAATCTTGATGTTTTAGTTATTTATGTAGTATGTTATTTAATATACTCTGCGATAATTAAAATTAGTTTGTTTGTTTGTTATGAATTACATTGCTTCTTCTAATAGCCCAATTCCGGTTTCTTAATTGTAACAAAGTTTAGAAACTCAAAAACCACAAAATCCGATTCTGGTAAAATCTATGATGAGAAAAGAGTGGAAAAATTTAATCCGAAAATGATTTTATGTATTGATTGATTTGCATCACAGTTCAGTATTAGTATCTTATCTATGTATATGTTTAACAACTTTGCTAATTTATGATTAACATTCTAACTAATAACTAACTTCTCTACTGTATACCTATACTATGAAGCTCACATAGCCGCGTCGCAATCAAAAGTTTTTCAGCTGCACTTGAAGCAATGCTTGATATTCTGCTACAGGGATTGATTTGGTCACTATGATCTGCATCTTGAATCACCACAAGACTAGATTAGGACTAATAAACACACATGAATAGAAGGTGGAATTGCAGTCCATGGGTCATCCTCATTGTCAAAAATCTATAATGTGAAACTTCATTTTGTTGAGATAATGTTTTCTAATGACACGGCTTTTAGCAGTCTTGGAAGGCGCATATTCGATGTTTCAATTCAAGTAAGTATTGAATCCACAACTACCTCTTTCTTCAACTGTTTGCTATGGACTTAATTAAGCACTTATAGCTTTAATGTTTACCATATAAGTGCTTATGTATAGTCTATTTCTATAACAAAAGATACCATAAAGTCAAACTATTCTCATAAGCTATCTTTTGTAAGTTATATTCATAAGTTATCCTATAGAGAGCTTATGAAATTTAGTTGAAAACTATTTTCATTAGGTATCTTCTATAAGCTATTTTCATAAGCTATCTTCAATATGCTATTTTCATAAACTATCTTATAGAGTTTATGGAATTTAGTTGAAAACAACTTATGGACATGTCTTAAGCTATTCCTATAAGCTCTTACAAACAGTTCTACTTGTACTTATGTCAGTAGATAAACTCAAGCAAACCAATCCAGACCGACGCTTAGTTTCTAGTTTTTATCAAAATGTTGCTCATATTTTGTATCTGGTTTCTAATAAATCAAAAGTTCTGAATTTTAAAACTATATAATAACAGGGTCATATATATTTAAAAGACTTTAACATTATGGAAGAAGCTGGTGGAGTCGGCAAGGGAATTTCTCGGGACTTTGATGTTGATGTTAATGATAGCACCTTTCAAATCCACTTATCATGGGCAGGAAAAGGAACTAATGCAATTCCTATGAGAGGTGCATATGGACCTCTTATATCTGTTATCACCGTGACCCCAAGTAAGTACTAGTTTTCATATTGTTTTGATTTCATAACCTTCTGCTAAAGGGCTGAAGTTGTTACTTAAGTTCAAACGAACCACTACTGTGCAGAAGCTGGTTTTAGGAGGTTTTGATGAATGCTGGCATGGAGGAGTCTCGTACAACAGGTTGAAACTGCATACTGGATTGTGGCTCTCACGGAAAACAAATGGAAACATAACTAATTGAGAGTGATAAATCTTGACAAAGAAAACCTGCTCGGAGTTGTCGTTGAGGTTTACGTGCATGAAGAAGGTAGTACGGTTTGAATTCCGTTCTACATTAAGATTGCTCAAAAGCACATTCTAAACCTGAATGATAAGTCAAATCCCTTTGTTGAAATGCAGGTTGAGTGGACATGCTGCTGCAATTCCGTCTTTCATGCTTCTTTCTATCTCGGCTTGGTTTTTTGTCGGTTGTAGGTTTTTTTCATGGCATATCACCAACTTCAGTAAGTTTGTATGAAGAATTAGCAAGTGATGACACTTATGCTAAATAATTTTGTTGATTCTATGACAGCAAAGAAGAACTTGCCGGACTGTTAGTTCCTCTTGCGACATCAATGACGACGTCCAAGTGTTCTGAAAACCTCGAATCAAGTTCGCGGATTCGGCATAGCCTTGGAATTGCTTTGGCGAGAAGATTGGTGTTGGAATCAATTCTGAGTTGCTATTTCAGCAACTTTGGTATGTTATTTCCTGGAAATTGTTGTGTAATTCTTGTGTCAAGTTTTCTCGCCGCCAACGGCCTCCCGTTTTTAAATGGATTATGAGTCTTTGACATGGTTTTTATCACTGCAGTTCATGTATTTGACACTCATCGCTCCAACCGTCTACGAAGTAAACAACACTGTGCAACAGCTGTGGGAGTTCGACAGTTCGCCGACTTCTAATTTTATTATCCAGGGTCGTGGGGTGCGTTACGGAACTTCCGCTACGGGGCTTTCAATAGGTTACACAGAGGTGATACTTTTTTCTATATATATTCTCTTTGGAAGGTCAAGTCTTCTCGGATGTAGTAGTAGTATTTTTTGAGTTTTTATGAACTGAGTACTGATATAACAGTTGTTAGACCAGTTTACGTTGTGTTCTACCGGTATCAGATCTTAAGGACATTTTAAGCTTGGGCACTGGTTCTTGTTTGTATGCCAAAGATACAATACCTTTTTTCTCTTTGGTGTTGTAATTTTGTTTATGAAACTAGTTTTCATGGATAGATGGATAGACACAAGTGTCCTATCAAATTTGGTTTTATAATATATATATTATTAAGATGTGAAATAATAATTTAAAAATTATATAAAAATGTATTTTTTTAAAAATATTTATACAAATGTCTAAATAACAAAATGGCGTTATATATGTGTAAAATCAACTTGAATTATTAACGCATACATATTGTACTGATTACATTGCATTAAAAATAGATACTATGTGTGGTATTATTTTACAAACATAACCATACAATTCTTACACAGTATTAGTAGTTTTATTTTACAAAATGGCGTTATTGTAGTATCAGTAGTTTTATTGTCCAGCCATATATATATATATATATATATATATATATATATATATATATATATATATATATATATATATATATATATATATATATATATATATATATATATATATATATATATATATATATATATATATATATATATATATATATATATATATATATATATATATATATATATATCCCATAAAACACCATCTTATAATAGCGCTTTGTTAGAAAGTGCTATCAAACTTAAAGCAATTTACCGGTATTTTAATAGCGCTTTGTTTGAAAGTGCTATCGAATATGTGAATTATAATAGCGCTTTCTTTGAAAGTTCTATTAAATATTTGTCTTATAATAGCGCTTTATTTGAAAGCGCTATTAAATATGTGTATTATAATAGCGCTTTGTTTGAAAGTGCTATCAAAATTAAAGCAAATTAACGGTGCTATAATAGCGCTTTATTTGAAAGCGCTATCAAATATGTGACTTATAATAGCGCTTTTTCAAAAGCGCTATTATAGTACCTGTATTTAATAGCGCTTTTAAAGCGCTATTAAAAATTTTGTTTTACAATAGCGCCTTGATTAATAGCGCTTTAAAGCGCTATTAAAAAGCAAAAAAAGCGCTATTAAAAAACTTTTTTCTAGTAGTGTGTCTACACAAATTCAAGTCTATGTACTCTTGTTCTGATAGACTGATGAGGTTCTTCTATGTGGCAGAATGAAGGACTGAATTCACCACAGGATGTCTAATCTGATGTTGTGACATCAAGCAGAAACTTTAGATCCATGTCTTGGTGTATCTCAGATGCCTTGCTATGGAGCAAGTAGAATATGTAACTTAAAGATCAAGGTTGCTTGGTGGAAGACTGTCTACAACTCTGAAAGATGCTGAGTAATCAAATGGTGGCATTTGGTTATTTTAGTAGTGTACTTGGAGAAAACTACTCTTGTGCAAAAGGGTAGTTGTTTAAAGACCAAAGAAGGTTCTGATTCTATATTGGAGCTTATGGTAGAAGCCCTAAGCTGTGTATGGAAGATTACCCTCTTTTGGAGATGTATTTGATAAAGCTGGTGGAGCTGTGTTCTCTGAAGATCTTCATTTGGATTACTAGGCAGTAGTAAGTCCAGTTGTGAGCATACCAAGAACCATTGGATGTTGTCTCTGTGATATGTTAGGATGTCTTAACTAATGTCACAACATCACTTTATTTGCTGGACTTGAAGATCTGTTGTGGAACTTGTGATTCACATCTTGACTAAGAAGTACTCTATCTTGTCATATGGGAGAATAGTGAGGTAAAAGGACTGTCTTGGAGTATGATGTGAAGGGATTGTATAAGACTAGAGTGGATCATTGATTGATTGCATGAAATTCTAGATTCTGATGAGAAGATTGACTAGTTAAATCAGAAGCTTTCTAACTTATCATATGGGAGAATGATGAGGAAAGAATGTCTTGGATTATGGGGTGTTTATCTAGTTCTCTGACTCAGGCCAAAAGTCTTGTGAAGAAGTTGAGCAGTTTGGTACCTTCTTACTGTATGAGCATGAGGTTAGTATTAAGATATAATATGGTGATCTTGGAGCATCTTTTATCAAAGATAGGGGGGAGCTTGTGTTTGATGGGTGTACTATGGGCTTGTGGTACAAGCATTAAGTGAATGCATTCAGCAGGTGTGTTGAACAGAGAGCGAGCTCTTGAAGACATGAAGATGAGTCTTATATTTTCCATTCATGTGCTTCTAAAAGAGCACTGGTTATCTTTGATATGGGGAGTTATACTTCTATCTAGGATTTGTTGCTGCAAGAGTGCAGTTACGTATCAAGATTGTTTGTGGTTTCAAACAGTTTGGGATTTTATGAAGGAGGAATGTTAGATAAGATGTTGTGACATTGTGTTATTGCTCTAGCTCATGGTGAACATGACAAGTGTATTACTTTTGGTTCTGTGTCAATGGATCAAATCAAATTTGCACAAGCTTTATTGAGAGTAATATAAAGATGAAGATCAAGACATCATCAGCTTTGATTATGTGCATATGGAAGCCAAGGAAATTTTTCTAGGACTTTCACCCAGACATCTTAGAGAAATTTCTAGCTGAATCTGGGTGATCTTGTAGAGAGTTATGTCTATCATGTGACTATCTCTCCTATAAGATTTGGTTCTGGTGTGGGTTGTGAAACAAGGGATGCAGAGTTGCATGTGTTTCCATGTGCTTGGGTTCTCTCTTTTAGGGGGAGTATTGAGTGTGCATGACAGGGGGAGCTGTGTACCTATCTAATGTGTAACTGCATTGATGTAACTTGTACAGAGTTTGCTGATTCTCAGGCAATCTTGTGTTCTTGGTCCTCTGGTGAGGTTGGAATGACATTGTGATGTCTGTTGTACCTTTCTACCTTGACAAGGTGTCTATGGGGTAAAGCTACATGAGAGTTTTTTCTCTCTATGATGTCCTGGTGTTTGTGATACTGTTGCTGGTGTGCCCTTCTGAGATCTTCATGTGAATTTCGGTGGAAATGATAAGTCATTTGTTTGGTGTCTTAAGAACCAAGGATGTATTCTCAAGGAACAATGGTATCTGGATCTGTACTAATCAGGATTGAGCTTACTGGGTTTGAGTGAGTTCAGCAGAGGGGATTAAGTCTTGGTCCATGGATTGTTGCTGAAGTGGTGCAGTCTTTATATTGATTAGAGATCAAGCAGCTTGGGCTCTCTCTTGGGAGATTGTGAGATGACTGCATGTTTGGACACCATGTGCATGTTGACAACTGAGTCTTGCCTTGAAGCACAAACTTAACCTTACATTTACTCCAAATTTTGTCAATTTTTGACTAAACCAAGGGGGAGTAAAGTGTTGTTGCTACTGATAAGGAAAGAGTAGTATTGTGTAGGAGACTTGTTAAGGGGGAGCATGATAGTTTGAGAGGCTGGATGATTTTTACTGCTGCTGCCCTGAAAAGTTGTTTGGTTGTTTTAGCCAAATTTGCCAAAGGGGGAGATTGTTAGTTCCATGCATCTATGGTTCTATGATTGGCTAAATTTTGGTAAAACATGATCCTGCACTGATTTCATTGCCAATGTCATGACATCGTTGTACCTGATATGACAAAACTGCTGTCATATGTTTTAATCAGGATGTCATTACCAATGTCATGACATTGCTGTCTAGTACAGCAGGAGCTGCTATTTTATATCTCTTGACAAAGGTATTTTGGTTTGATGAGATCCTGTTGGATATACATCATCAGCGTGCAGGTCAGAGTGATTCATTAGGAACAAAGTGAAGATTTAATTGGTGTTCATAAAAAGGATCTTTGAGACCTTTTAGGAAACTATAAAACATTTGTTTCTACTGTTATGAAGAAGATTTTGCAGAAGTGCACTACAAGGAAAGTTTAGTTAGCTGGCACAAAGAGAATTGAATGTCATACTGAATGTCATGACATCAGGTAGCTGACATGCACAACAGGCATGTTGGTTTTCTGTTATAATGCATGAGTAAGCTCAGGCTAGATTTCAGGAGACTTATTAGGGTTCCCTAGTTATCTCAGGAGAGATTCTAGGCAGTGCTGAGCGTATCATGAAACGCTTATGACCTATTTGAAAGCACCTTGAATTGTGGAAATTAGTTTTACTTTGTTAAACCTAATGTTTGTTACTTGTGACCAGCCCAAGCCCAGTCTGCATTGCTATAAAAGGAGGCGCAAAAGCAAGGGAAAATCAAGCACTCACAACAAGAAAAACTTGAGTGTAAAACTAGGGTTTGAGAGTCCTTGTGTGTGACTTTGTAAGTCACCCTTTGTATCTTTGGATGCATTGTGGTAGACATATTTAGACTGTTAGTTCTTATTTGTGAGTGAAGAACTCTATATTATGTAGTTAGGTCTTCACGTGTATGTTGTGTCTTAGAAATACTTGTACTCAAAGCAATTGTCTGATTGCATTGGTTTAGTATTGTTAAGTTGTTTAGTGTTCACTCAAAGCTTTTAAGCAAGAGTGTATTGTCCTTGATTGAAGCTGTAAAGAAAAATCAAGTATTGTGACTTTGAAGAGTGTATTCTAAAGTCTGTCAATTGTATTGAATTATTTATCACTGCTGTGATTAAGGGGGAGTGAGTGGGTATACTCTTGTCTAGTGGTCTCTAGGCAGAAATTGCATTGGGTAGAGATTAAGTGAGGAGTTGTAAACGGGGGAGTTTAGCACTGAATTGATTATGCTAATAGTGGATTTCCTTCCTGGCATGGTAGCCCCCAGATGTAGGTGTGGTTGCACCGAACTGGGTAAAAAATTCATTGTGTTATTTATCTTTCAGCATTTACAATTCTGCACAATTTAAATGGTTAGCTAAATAGTCTGTCTGTCTGCTGATGTTACAAAAGACGTCATGACGTTGGTCATGACATTGTTAATTCTTAAAGGAATTTAAAATGGTCATGGTCTATCCCCGTCCTTGTTTGAGCAGAGACAATGTTCTTGGGACATGTGAGATCTGCATACTAGAATTTCAAGTTTCTTACTCTATCTCACTACGTCTAGACCTAATATCTTATTCAGTGTATGTTTATGTGCAAGGTTCCAAGTAGATCTTAGAGAGACCCACTTAACTGTCATTAAGAGAATATTTAGGTATCTGAAAGGAAGATTAAATCTTTGACTTCTTTATAAGAAGTCCTTAGATTATAAACTGGTTGAACTCTGTGATACTGAATATGATGGGATAGAATTGAAAGGAAGCCCAGTAGTGGTACCTGCTAATTTATAGGTGAAAAACTTATCCCTCGGGGTAGTAAAAGACAAGCAACTATTGCTTTGTCCATAATAGAAGCATAATACATTTCAGCTGTTAATTGCTCCACTCAACTACTCTGGATGAAATATCAACTTGATGACTATCCGATTTTTGGAAATAAAATTCCTATTTTCCATGATAATACTGGTGCTATCTGTCTAACGAAGAATCCAATTCAGCATTCTAGGGCCAAACATATTGAAATCAAATATCACTTTATAAGGGATTATGTTCAGAAGGGTATAATAGATATTCAATTCATTGATTATGAACATCAATGGGCTGATATATTTACAAAGCCCCTGGCCATTGCCCAATTTGATTTCATCAAGAAAAATTGAAACATGGTTTATGTGTCAGAATAAATGCTTGCTATCTGAGTGATGTATTGGAATATTTGTTGGAATCTGTTAGTAGTCAGTTGAATTATTTCTGATAGTTCTTTAAGTATGGTCATTAAGTCTGAATAGGGGTTATAGGATCTCTGATCAGTGGTTTTTTTTACATTATTTTAACATTAGTTTTAGTTAATTGTCTTATATGTTTAGTTGCATTTTATTTCCTTTTATCGCATTTTATGCGTTGGTTTGGTATTTCCAAGAAGAGCCAGAGCAAAAACCAGGAAAAACAACAAAAATTCAGAAGAGTTTTTGGAAGGGAAACAATGGCCTGAAATGGCCACCCATGTCACCTGACACGGCCCGTGTCAAGAGGATGCCGAGAGAATGAAATTGTGTAGAAAAGTAGTGGGCTAATATGGGTGCCCGTGTCACCTGACACGACCCGTGTCAGTAAGTTTGGAACAGGAAGTGTTTTTATCAGGCAGCCAGAGGCCAACACGGTCGCCCGTGTCAGTTGACACGACCCGTGTTGGCTAAAGCGCTGCATCTTCCAATTTTCTTGTTTTTGTGACTTTTGTGATTCCTAAGGGCATTTTGGGTATTTTCATATTGCTGTGTTAGAACTGGGAGTACTTAAGACGTATTTTAAGAAGGAAAAAAGGACTTTTGGAGAAGAAAATAATTACACGATCAAGATTGGAGAGATCAAGAGGATTGAGGAACTGAAGGTTTTCACGAGGGGAAGCAATTGAAGATCAAAGAATCATATTATCTTGTAACGTCTAGTTTTTACTTTGTATTTTCTTCGAATATTATGAGTAGTTAAACCCTCTAATGCTAGGGGGTGTCCCTGATTCGAATTTGTAATAACTTTGATATTAGTATTGCAATAATAATTCCTTTGTTTTTCATAACTAATTTGATTTCTAGCAGTTCTTAATGCTTGCCCTGTCGAACAAACAGGGTTTGTTTCTCGATTAACAATTAGGATGGACCACCATTATTAATGCTTTGCTTTGGATCATTCTATAGTAGATATCACCTAGGACTAGGGATAGATTATAGGTGTAACACCCTTCTAAACCCCACAGAAAATATATGAATAATCAGAGTAATTTATCATGCATTCACGAAAGGGCGTCACACATAACTTTCAAAACATCAAAAACTGTATGTCATGCTCATTAACACTTTAATAAATAATTATGCTTTTCAAGATTTCACTTTGCATGTAGCAGCGGATTCAATTTATATTCATAATTCTCTTAACAGAACATTCGTGTTCATCACATAAATCAACATTACTTAGGCACTAAGGCCAACATCATAATAATTCGATAAATATAAAAATATTGTGTAGAGTACATAGTGTATCTCTAAAACATAAACCAAGTGATTCCAGTGTTACATGACCAGAGCATGACTCGAGCCAACATAATTAAATTACTAAACAGCTACACCAATAGCGACTTCATAACTATGAGCAGTACTACTCCTTGATACCTGCACGATGTCATATAGGACATCATTCCAGCAGAAGGGTGTGAAATATTATCATAATAATCAATGCACATAATTTATATATGTATAAACATAAAATACACATTCTCACACTTCAATCCTCATCAATTACTATCATTCACAATTATACACATGCATACTTTCATACAACGATCATATCTATGCCATGTGACTCACATAAAACTCATCAATTTTCATCAATGCCCATTTAGAATTATGGATACATCGCTTATACCCCACCAGGAACAACATCTCGGTCGTTCTACCCCGGCGATTACTCCACTAGGAACGACACCTTGTCATTCTACCCCAGTGATCACTCCACTAGGAACAACACCTTGTCATTCTACCCCAGTGATTACTCCACTAGGAAAAACATCTTGTCATTCTACCTCAGTGATTACTCCACTAGAAACAACATCTTGTCATTCTACCCCAGTGATTACTCCACTAGGAACAACACCTTGTCATTCTATCCCAGTGATTACGAGTTTTGCACATACACATATTTTCATAAAACAATCATATGCACTTAAGACCGTTCTCGCATCTTAATCTCATGCATACTCAAATAATTCATCACACAAGAATTATAACATGACTGCACAACACATCTCATAATAATTAAAGTGTTCATACTTTCATTCATCAACACTACATTTATCAAGCAATGCACATATATTCATTAACATGTTCCCATACATTCTTCACATACAATCACATATAATCAATATGCGTTCACAATATCGTGCCAACGAAAACGAACTCAATCATATTCATCATGCACTTTTAATTAATTTAAACAATACATATATTGGTCAAAAGACCGCATTCCACAATCGATTCCACAATATAGGATTCACGCCATACGGCTACCCACAGCATATCAGATCACAACATACAACTATGCATTAAAAGAAAGGGTTAATCACATTCGAATCGAAGAATCGACATTGGATGGACACAACAAGAAAATCAAACACTGTCACGCTCGCTGGACCACTCGCCTAGCGAGGTCACAGCGAACATTAGATGCTGGTTTGCCTAGCGAACAAGCTTGCGAAGACAAACATAAGCTACTGGAAGGGTTCGCTATTGGCTCCCTTTAGCCTCGCCTAGCGAACAACTCGCTACAATACTCGCTACTAGCGAAGAGGATCATTCTCATTCTGCCCAAGCCTGGGACCATTCGCTACTTGCTCGCTACAGCTCGCTTAGCGAACACTCGCTATCCTGCACGCCTAGCGAACGTGCTAGCGAACGTCTGCGTACTCCAAAACCCTAACTGTCCAAAACTCTCAGAAACTTCCAAAATCACCCGATTCAATTCCAACAAGTTCCAGTAGTCTTAGCCTAACATTCCTCGACTAAACTACACCATTAATTCCAGATTCTAACCGTTCAAACATCGGTTTCCATGGATTAAACTCATTTCGACCTAAAATGGAAAAAGATTGAAAACATCCAAACAATCCAACACACACATACATAATCATACACATTGATTAAGATAATACGATTTCACACCCTTACCTGATTTAATCGGTTCCTGGAAGTTGTTCTTGATGATTTCCAAGCTTTTCTCCTTTTTCTCCTCTTCCTCTTTCTTTATCTCCTTTCTCCTTTCTTTCTATTTCTATCCTTTTCTATTCTCCCTCTTTCCACTTATATCTCTTTCTATTTATTTCCCTCCAAACATCTACTAAATCACTTCCTCACACAATATCTCGTCTTATCATTAATTGAGAAATATCTAAAATACTCTCCAACTTAATTACCCAAAACTCCAAATGAAAAAATAGCATAATATGCAAAAACAACATATTAACACATTAATTCCACAAATAAAATAATAATCATCCAATAATTCAAATAATTAAAATAATCCCAATAAATCAATTAATTAATAGAAATAACTAATTATTAAAAATTGGGCTGTTACAATAGGAACCAGAATATTCTTGATAATTGATTGCTTAATTTCATCTGTAATTCTCTATGGACATAGGAATTATGGTGGATGATTAAAGATTTGCTCACAAAGGACTTAAGGGTAAACATTTTAAAGAATTCGGTAATTAGTTAGTTACAATAAGTTGTTGCAGTGTAATTCTGAATTGTTACTGAGTCATATTACACACCATCTCTAGCATAATCTACTCATATACTTTCTTTATTTTTATGCAATTGTTTTATAATTTCACACAATAATCCTCAATCCCCCAAGTATTTTTTTTAATTGAATTGAAATCAAAACTTGTATTCCTACAAAGTCCTTGAGATCGATATTCAGGAAAATTCCCTCTTATTATTATATTGGAAAAATAGTACACTTGCTATTTTTCCGATCAAGTTTTTGACGTTGTTGCCGTGGGCTTCCAAAATATAAGTTTAACTTTAATTCAATTGAAATTTTGTTGCTCTGCGACCAAAATTTTATTTTTAGTTTTTTTTACTATTATATTTTTGTTCCGTTACTACTAATTTGCGTCTAATATTTTTATATGAGGAGAGTCCTCGAATAATTTTTGTTTTAACATAGAGATTGAAAGAACTCTACATGCAAGACATAGATAAGCAAGACTGGCAGCTTCAGAAGCAGAGCCTTCAGCGTCAGCACCAGAAGAAGAAAGAGTCTCTGTTCATTCAGAGCATTTCGATTCAGGTTCAGACTCAGATAGAGATACTGTGACTATGGCTGGAGTTCCACCAGCAGAGAGACTCCTTGGTGATTATGGTAGAGCTAATGCATCGGATGGTCGGTTAACAATTGTGAACCAACCGGTGAACGTGGCAAATTTTCAGTTGCATCCGAGCACCATCGCTCAACTTGAGAGGAGACCTTTCACCGAAAAGGTTAATGAAGATGCCAACAAACATCTACAAAGATTTCTAACTATGAGCACTACTCTCAAGATTAATGGGCACACTGATGAAGCAAAAAAAATTAAGAATGTTTCTGTTCACTCTCTTTGAAGATGTTGAAGAATGGTTTTACTCGTTACCCGCAGGAAGTATTGCTTCTTGGGAAGAGATGGAGAAGGCCTTTCTTAATGAGTATTTTCCTGCCTCTGTGTATATTCATAAAAGATATGATATCATGAATTTTAAACAGAAGGAGGGAGAATCACTGGGTGATGTGTATAAAAGGTTCAAACAGTTATTGGTTGCATGTCCTACTCATAACATAGATCAAGCTAAACAAATGCAAATGTTTATGAATGGTCTCAAGATGAAGACTAAGCAACTAATTGATACGGAAGTTGGTGGCTTATCAAACTTTACAACAGCCACTGGTATAAAGAAGATCATTGAAGCCATTGCTGCAAATGAGCATTTGGAATTATATGACCGTAGAGTGAGTAAACCTGAAGAAACAATTGACTTAAAGTTGGCTAATCATGTTGTGAAAATGGAAGATTAAATCAAATCTGAAGTAGAAAGAAGGCTTAAAGAAATGAATCTAAGTACTCAAACTGTGGCTCAAGTTCAACCTGTCCAAGCTGTGAGATTTGTAGTGGACCCCATTTTACTGCACATTGCACTGTGACTGCTAAACAAATTGAAGAGATAAAGTTTCTGAAGCAGAATAATCCCTATTCTTAGACTTATAATCCAGGGTGGAAGAATCATTCTAACTTCTCCTGGAAAGATTAGAATTAACCTCAATATCAACAACAACAACAGGCTCCTCAGAAATTAGAATGGGAAATAACTATTGAAAAGATGGCAGCTCACAATATTCAATTCCAAGAAGAGACACAGAATAATCAGAGGAACACCTCAGCTGCTATAAAAAAATCTTGAGGTTCAAATGGGACAAATAACACAACAACTCTCCATGCAAACGCAAGGAACCCCCTTCCCCCCGAGCGCGACAGTACCGAATCCAAAAAATCATGAGAATGTTAATGCTGTCACAACAAGAAGTCAGAGAGTCGTGGAAGAAGAGGAAAAAAAGAAACAAATGATTATCAGTGTATAAAGGTTGAGCTTGAAGTGAGAGAAAACAGGAAAGAACCGGAAAGAGCCTTACCACCTGTGAAGCCAACTGAAGAGAAAAAGAAAGAGGAGGTTAAACCAAAAATTAAGCTACCTTACCCTCCGAGAGTTACAAAGAAGGATCAGAAGGAGAAAGACTTTGAAAACTTTAGCACAGTGTTCAAGAAGTTAGAGATCAATATGTCGTTCTTTGAAGCACTCGAGCAAATATCTTTATACAAGAAATTCATGAAAGAGGTAATGGGGAAAAAGAGACCAATGGGTGAGGAACAAAAAATTTCAACTGAGTAGTGTAGTGAAATACCACAAGGAAGGAGAATTTCCATTAAGCGAAAAGACCCTGGACCTGTAGCAATCCCTTGTACTATAAAAGATAGAGTTTTCAAGAAGGTCCTTATGATTCAGGTGCTAGTGTGAGTCTCATGCCTTTACCTATTTCCAAAAAGCTGGGTATTGGAAAAGTGAGCAATACGGGCACAAACTTGAAGTTTGCCGACCACACGACTAAGAATTCATATGGGCTAGCAGAGAATGTACTGGTGACGATTGATAACTTTACCTTCCCAGTTGATTTTGAAATTATGGATATCCCAAAAGATGAAGAGACTCCCATCATACTTGGCCGACCATTCTTGCTTACTAGTGGTGCAATGTTGATATTGAAACATGTACTATAACCTTGAAATCTTTTGATGAAGAAATAACTTTAAAATTATTGGACATCAAGAAGCAAGGTAAAGAGGAAGATATTCAACCTTCATTTGGAATGATCAAAATAGTTGGATGCAATTTGATATACAACATTGCTCTTATCTCTGATTTTGACCGGTCTTCTATTGCGGAAAGGTTAAGCAACAAAGTGTGGAAGCTAAAATACCCCCCATAACAATGGGGAGTGAACCGTCGAGCCATACGAAGTTAAACGAACCACTACGTGGGAGTCAAGCCACATTTTTAATGATTGAGCATTTTCTTTTTGTTGTTATTTTGTTTCAGGTAATAAACGAGACCTTACAAATGCTAGCTAGGAGTAGCAAATGGGTGTTGCATTATCCTCCGACTCCTCAGTAAGGATCTCTGTGAGTACATCTCTTCCTCTCTTGTTCTAAAACATTGAGGCCAATGTTTAGTTCAAGTTTTGGGAAGTTTTTTTTTACTATTTTGAGTTTTCATTTTAAGTACTTTTTAATTGTGTCTGTGTGCTTTTGTTTAAAAATCGCTTTGAACTCGTCCCGAATGAGGACCGTAAAAAAATTTCTTGTGAATATTGTGATGTGTGAAGTAGTTAGGAAAGTATATAGAGTTTGAGGGAAGAGGAGTTAAAACTAGGGAAGTTGGGAAAGTTTGGAAATTGAGGTATAACCTGGACACCCTAGATTCTCCGGAGTAAGGAAACGAGTCCAACATGTAGATTTGTGCAATAGTACTTGGATTTGAGAAGTATTCCCCGATTAGTTCATAATAATAGTCTGACATGATTAAAGAGAATTGCATGTATATAGTTGATTGAGAGAATGACTTATGGCACACAAAAAATGATGAATAATGACGGTGAAGATAACTGATCCTTTTAAGTTGGGTAACCCTTACCCGGTTACTTAGCCTAACGGCGGTTGAATCTCTATATTCGTCCCTAAGTGGCATAATAAATGCCAATGCGCGAGAGAAAAAAGAATAAAGGTGCCTTGAAAAAGTCTCGATCAAATTTTATACATGTGAAGGAAAGCAATCAAAAGTGCCTTAATCTGATTATCCGAATGAAAGGGGTATAAAATCAAAGAAAAGACTTAAGCCCAAAGCATAGTTGGAGAGGTGACTGAAAGGGGGATTTAGGTCCGTGGTTTTACCGCGATATGTTTTTGTGTAATACCTTCGTTAACAGACGATTACCAAGATAACTAGTTTTAGCCGATCGGAACAAAGGCTCACATATGAGTATTGACACACATTACCTTCACAAATATTTTATTTGATGTGTAATGTTTGATCTAAAAAAATTTTATCCAAGCTTGTTGCTTGAGGTCAAGCAATAATTTATGTTTGGGGGAGTTTGATCAGTAGTTTTTATACGTTATTTTACCATTAGTTTTAGTTAATAGCATTATATGCTTAGTTGCATTTTATTTCCTTTTATTGCATTTTATGCGTTGGTTTGGTATTTCCATTGTTTTTAGGTTCAGGTAAGAAATCAAGAAGAACCAGAGCAAAAACTAAGAAAAACAACAGGAATTCAGAAGAGTTTTTGGAAGGGAAACAATGGCCTGACATGGCCACCAGTGTCACCTGACACGGCCCGTGTCAAGAGGATGCCAAGA
The DNA here is from genome assembly GCA_963859935.3 of Lathyrus sativus. Lineage (NCBI taxonomy): Eukaryota > Viridiplantae > Streptophyta > Magnoliopsida > Fabales > Fabaceae > Lathyrus > Lathyrus sativus. Next base: position 474,489,112 of record OZ012738.1, read on the forward strand.
GAACGAAATTGTGTAGAAAAGCAGTGGGCTGACACGGCCCGTGTCAGCAAGTCTGGAACATGTAATGTTTTTATCAGGCAGCCAGGGGGCCAATATGGCCACCCGTGTCAGCTGACACGATCCGTTTTGGCTGAAGCGCCTTCATCTTCCAATTTTCTTGTTTTTGTGACTCTTGTGATTTTTAAGGATATTTTGGATATGTTCCTATTGCTGTGTTGGACCTGAGAGTATTTAAGACGTATTTTGAGAAGGAAAAATGGACTTTTGGAGAAGAAAAGAATTAAACGATCAAGATTGGAGAGATCAAGAGGATTGGGGAACTGAAGGTTTTCACGAGCGGAAGTAATTGAAGATCAAAGAATCCTATTATCTTGTAATGTCTAGTTTTTACTTTGTATTTTCTTTGAATATTATGAGTAGCTAAACCCCCCAATGCTAGGAGGTGTCCCTGATTCGAATATGTAATGACTCTGATATTAGTATTGCAATAACAATTCCTTTGTTTATGATAATTGATTTGATCTCTAGCTGTTCTTAATGCTTTCCCTGTCGGATAAACAGGGTTTGATTCTCGATTAACAATTAGGTTGGACCACCGTTGTTAATGCTTTGCTTTGGATCATTCTAGCCGATATCACCTAAGATAAGGGATACCCTATAGGAACCAAAATATTCTTGATAATTGACTGCTTAATTTCATCTGTAATTCTCTATGGACATAGGAATTAGGGTGGATGATTAAAGGTAACTTAGGGGTAAACATTCTAAAGAATTAGTAATTAATTAGTTACAATAAGTTGTTGCAGTGTAATTCAGAGTTGTTACTGAGTCATATCACACACCATCTCTAGCATAATATACTCATATATTTTCTAAACACTCATATGTTTTCTTTATTTTTATGCAATTGTTTTATAATTTCATACAACAATCCTCAACCCCCAAGTAATTTTTGTTTAATTGAATTAAAATCAAAACTTGTATTCCTACACAGTCCTTGAGATCAATATTTGAGGAAACTTCCTCTTATTACTACATTGGCAAAATACTACTCTTGTTATTTTTTTGATCAATCTCTCTCTTCCTTGACTGCTTTATTTGAAGCATACAGTAATAAGTTAATTCCTTGCTATATGCTTTGAATTAACAATTGGACTATTCCTTGAGTTCTACTAAAATAAGAATCCTTGTCTTAACACTCTGATCCTTTTTTTTTTGAAATTCTGATCTGATAGTCAGATGTGTATAAAAGTTTTATAAAGACTTAAAAAGACATGACTATCACTTCTATTTTCAGAATCTGCTCTAAAAAGTTTGGTTCATTAAAAAGGAGTGTTCTGACAAAGATTCTAACTTGTTTTTATTCAAACTCATAATTGTCCAAATATTTTAATGCATACTTGCTTATATTCTAGCATTATATGTGTTAAGTTGCTAAGTTGTTTTTTCCCTTATGATCTCATAGGGTATCTTCTACGTAAGATAATCATGTGAAATCACTTTTCTTCATCTTATTATTTCTCCTTACAAAAATGTCCTCGTAATTCATTAAAGAAGAGATCTTTAATTTAGATTTTCTAAAGGAATATACACCTAACTTCAACAAATTGACGACGAATAACCTTTCAAAAATTGTTTCGGATATTCATTTTCAGAAATAATATGAATACTCTTTGGACTCATCTTTCCAGATCTTGTGAAAGACATTTAGGTCAATGCTCATATTCATCAGAGTGAGCAAAATGATTGTCTGATTTTGTCTGTTATTTTTCTGTTGTAATCAACTTTAAAATCATCTGTCAAGCAATTATTTATGAGGTAGGTGGAGTCACTATTGAAAGCTATTGGTATAACATCAACTCAAAAAATGATTTACAAATAATCCATGGTAACAAAGGCCCTTCTGAAAGTCCTTATACTATTACTCCTATGGAAAAAGTCTGGTACCATATTATGGGAACATTCTAAGGCCTAGAGTAAAGGGGACAGGATGACTTTTTCTGATGATAAAATCTTCATTTTGGCACTAGTCTTAAGGATCAAGATTAATTTAACTCTGACTATGTTTTAGCATCTTAAAGAAGAGATTCTTACATCTCATGAGGAATTATCTTTTCTCATTCCTTTTGGTAGGATTGTTTCTCAAATTCTAGTTCAACATTGACAGACCTGTTCCTGACTGGTGTTCAGCTATGAGTAGTTCTAAAATTATTATTCATTGTTAAAGTCTTTTTCCTTATTTTCTCTTTTTGATTGATGACAAAGAGGGATAATGGATTGAGTATTTTAGGTTAATAATGGTTTTGAATGTGGTTAGTAATTCTATTTAGGGGGAGTTTATGAATCTCACCCTTGGAGTAGATTTATTATTCTGTATGGAGAGGAGCTTACAAACCTCAACTCTTAGACTTTACAGACAGGACTCAGGGGGATTTTACAAACCTCGCCTCTTAGACTGTTTGACTCAGACCTTACAAATCTCACACCCTAAAAGTTGTTAAGTAATTAATCTACTTCTGATTGTTTTTCTAAATACTTAATGTTGTCATCATCAAAAAGAGGGAGATTATTGAAATAATTTTGGTTCATACCATGCATCCTCCAAGGTTTTGATGATAACAAAGTATTTGAAAATCAATTAAGATTTTTAACTAGCTAATTTGTGTGTGCAAAATTACATTTAATTGATGGAACTGGTTCTAACATTGAAATGGCTTTGGTTTGGTTCTGATCATGCTCTCTTGAGGAAGTATGATCAGAAAAGCAGCTGCTAGTACACTCCAATTCAGAAGCGCGTTATGCTGCCTCTGATTCTGAGTAATGTCAAGTCAGTCTGCTTACACGAGACTCAAGATTTATTGACATTATCTTCTACAAGTTGTGTTGTACTTGAATCATAGTAGTATCCTCTAGACAAAGGCCTTTTTTGTGGATATTCTTGTGACTGAAAGTTTCAACACTTGCTTTATTGGAAAAGAAGATATACTAGAAGATTTGGTTTGTTTGTAGCTGTTGAAGATGCTCCAACGTCTCTATTTTATTTAGCTATAAAAAATAGTTGAAGATTTAAAGATCAACTAAGAAATAACGTTGCAAATGCAATTGAGAGTTCCGAGAAGATGAGTCTGTTAAAAAAATACACGCATTACTATAAAAAATACACGCATTACTATAAAAAAAGATGAGTCTGTTAAGATTTAAAGATCAACTAAGAAATACACGCATTACTATAAAAAAAGATGAGTCTGTTAAGAGTTCTTATTCTTGTGTTGATTAAGAATCTTTGTAAAAGTGTGTTATATTATTGTGAACACCTCTAATATTTATCAAGTGTTGTTGTAAGTTATTCTTTCTTTAAACTATCTATTTAGATATAAGTCTCTTGTTGTAGGCTTGAGAAAAGTGAAGTCTTAGATACGAGCTCTAAGCAAAGAAAAGTCTTAGACACAAGCTCTAAACAAAGAAATGCCTTAGACACCAGCTCTAAGCAGAGGAAAGTCTTAGACACGATCTTTAAGCAAGGTAAAGTCTTAGGCAAGTGGTCTAAGCAAGATAAGTCTCGGTCAGGAGCTGATTGAGCAGAGGGAAGTCTTAGACGCATGCTCTAAGCAAGGGAAGTCTTGGACAAGTGGTATGAGCAAAAAGAGAAGTCTTATACAAGTGTGTATAAGCAAGTGTAATCTGGTTGATTATAGTGGAAAATCTCTTGCATGTCAAGGGGACTGGAGTACTCTCAGTTGGAAGAGGAACCAGGATAACTAGTGTGTGTTCTTTGCTATTTTTACTCTACTTCTGTTTCTATTTTCGTTGCACCATAACAAATTTTGAACTCAGTTTTTAGAATCTGAACTCTAGTTCAGAAGTAAATCTAAGTTTTCCAAAACACAATTCACCCCCACCCTTTTGTGTATTTTCTCACCTTCAGTTTGTCTAGTAAATATAACATATCCAGAGTTCCGTAACTCGTTTTGACGTGGGGGTTTTTTTCACAATGAATCTAAGAGAAATATCTACATTCAAGAATAATCACGTGCACGATGGAAAGTATCGCACGCACGATGCAACACGTTCAAGATTGCGTGTACGATGGTACTTTTCCGGGTTTTTTTTACGCGCTCTGATATATTCTAAAGGCTTTTTAAGGGAATTTTCTACACTGGAAGCGCAATTTTACAACATCAAAGGGTGGTTTTTAGAGCATTGGAAGCATTAGAGGCCAATCCTTCAAGGGAATTCATATGCCATTCTCTTTTATTCTATTGGTATTGTAATTTTAACTATGAGTAGCTAAACTCCTCTAGGTTAGGTTGTGTGAGATGAACTTTCTTTAATCTTATTAGATTATATGTTGATTTGAATTTGTATGAATACTTTGAATTATAATTTTATTCAATTAGTTATCGTTCATAATGCTTTTTATTTGAGGAATTATGTTAATCTGATATTGGACACATAGGAATTACTGACCCTTAGCACGTGCGTTGTACCTAAGATAATTATTCTACTTACGCTGGTTGAATAGGAATAGGATACCCCGAGTAATTGCATAGGGAATTAACATTTTGTACATCGCCTAATCATGCTCACGATGGTGGACTATGAATAGGAAGCTCTGAGTAATGATTAGTGAATTATTTCGTGAGGGATAAGTATAAAGGCTTTGTTAATTCGCCGTGAAATTATAGAGATAAGATCATTCGCACAAGGCATCATACATTAACAAGAAATAATAAGGGAATTCAATACACAACCTGACCGTCTTAGTATTTCTGTTTAAAAATTCTTATTTTGTTTTTCGTTCTACAACCTGAACCCCCTCCCATTTATTATTTTCTTTTATATTGAACAATCATTGTCTTGTTCGAACACAATCCATGTGGATTGGATCTTTTATTACTACGACATTATCGATACACTTTCTGAGAAGTCATCATGGAGCTACAATTAATTTAGTGCCAAATTCCTTATTGAGGAGATTTGGAAAAACTAGCAAGGCTTTAGTGGTTCTTCAAGTTGACACTGTTGTGGGTACAATTGTAATACCAACGTTATTTATGGTTATTTTGTCCAAAGAAAATTATAATTTTTTTCTAGGTTGAGAATGGATACATGGTGTAGGGGAAAATTTTAATCTGGAGGCCCGATGGTATCATAGAAAATGTAGAAGTTGATTAAAGCTACTTCCTGGTTGAAGTTAGTCATAAATGCAAGAGAATATTCGACAAAAGGTTAGCTAACATTTCGCCCTTTTTTTCTGCTAGAATAAGATTATCTTTACAAGGAAATGTTTTCTATTCAATGAAGCTGCATCTCACTCATTGTTTCATGTGGGAATACGAGGTCATGGGAGATGAGCCTAGCGAAGGTTCCACCCCAGCTATTGGGTGGTTCGTAGATGATGATAATGACGACTAAGTTGAGCATATTAGCTCGAACTGCAAACTACATGGCCTAAAATCGAATAAATCCGACTTTAGAAGCCTGTTTCCAACAAAAAATGGTTGTTGAAGCTAGTTCAATTGAAACTAATAAATTAAAGGAGACTGGTGAAAATCTTGTTTCTAAGTTTGTAGATAAAAATCATTCAATAGTGGATGAGAGAGTAAAAATAGAAAGCCAAAGGCTCGATTAAATCTACGATAATGAGCCTTTGGGATTTGAAAAAGATTCATCAATTTCAACCAAGAAGATCCAAGCTCAATACCCTTTGAGGGTTATCGATTTAGGGGATGGAACAATAAAAAAAAGTTAACATACATAAGTGCAAAGATTGATCCAAGCCTAAAAAATACAAATGATCGAGTTGCTTAAAGAATTCAAGGACTTATCTTCTTGGGATTACGACGCCAGGACTTAGGCCATATTTGGTGGAATTACACCTGCCGATTCAATTTGATAGAAGGCCAGTGAAGTATACACCAAGGAGATTTGCGCCAAAGGTGATGTCGAAGATCAAAGAAGAGATTGAAAGTCTTTTGAGAAATAAATTCATACAAACTACAATGTATGTTAAGTGGTTAGAAAATACAGTCCTTATTAGAATTGGTGGAGGATGCTTTATTTTCCTATTAAAAGGCAATGAGATACATGGTATGGACTCTGGTTTTTACAAAGCTTTAAATGATCTTAGTGGCATGATTCCAAACTTTTACCGTAAAAGTTTTACTAGCAGGGACACCGCTCTCCTAAAGCCCAACATATTTTGATGAATACCTTTTTTAGTAAACATTTTTAATAAATGGAAGTAATATTAGACCAATGTATGTCACTGATAGAGTATCGCATTATCCTTAAATATCACTTTCTGATACCTTTATTTCATATTGATGAGGTTTATCCTGTTCATGGTAAACTATGCTTGAATATTTTTGGAAAACACGTAGTTCATTGCAGGGAGCTTATATGTTTCAAATATCAATATGATTTTTTTAGAGATGCCATATTTTGATGGGAAGAAATATTTGTAAAGACAAAGATGTCTGAGAATTTCTTGACCAATTCACATGATGGAAGATTTCCACCTAGGCCACTAGATGTTCTAGTATGAGTATGAAAGAAACATGCATGTGTAGATTTAATTGAGGTTTCTCCACTTGTAGAACTAAGGACGAAAGGTTTTACTATCATACAGATAATTCTTAAATCCGTTCAAATAAGGTGGTCAAACATGAGAAAATGTGTTTTGGTAATAAACATACTTTTATTCCATTTGCAAATTGCATTTGACACTTTTGACTTCCTGTCGCAACTGCGAAAAAAACCTGGCGGAAAAACAGAAGAGTCACCATCGAACGTTATTTATCCCAAAAAGAGGGAAAGGAAACGATCAAAGAAAACCTAAAAGAACGGGAAAGACAAGGTTATCGCAACCAAATCTTGGGTTTGGGAGTTGGTTACGCAAGGGGAAGGTATGAGCACCTCTCACGTTCGTTGTACTCAATGGGATCCATGCTTATTATCTAAACTATGGGTAAAAGTTATCTAAAAGCTACTGCTAAACGGGGGAGAAAGAAAAGAAGAGACTCGATAGGACATCGCCGCCCCATGCCTACACATTCCCTCGTACAATGGGAAAGTCAGAGTCAACGTAGCTCATAAAACTACGGGTGAAGGAGGGAGGTTGCTCGCTAAGACATCGCCGTCTTGTGCCTACGTACCCTCATCTGGTATGAGAAATCAGAGGAAACATAGTTCGGGTAACTAGACCACTGGTTGGTTAAGTGTTTTTTATGAGTGACGTTAAATCTCCATTCTAGAAGTTAGGGACGATGCCTGTTTGCGGTAGAACGGAAAAACAACATACTATTTTCTGAAAATGAAGTTTTAAAAGCAATCCCGAAGGATAAACGAGCTAAGAATCCTAATGGATCATGTGAGTACAGGGGGGTAAACGATAAGTAAACACGAAGCAACGCAATTACAGACAACGTCAAGTATTAAACCCAAATTATAACTTATGGAAAGAATATACAAGTATCATTAAATAAGTATTTACAGACGCACTCAAGAGTTAATCAAAATTAAAACTAAACCAGAGAAGAATTAGTCAAAGATTGAAAAGTCTAATTAGTCAAAATTAAATCTAAATTCTAACTAACTAAATTCTAGAATTAATTAAGTTCTAAACGAAAGATAATCCTAAATTAAAATCTAATCTAACTCTAAATTAAATTCTAGCACTAAGCTAATTCTAAAGTTAGTTAAAGACTAGTATAATTCTAAATTAATTAAAAAAATCTAAATTAAATCTAATACTGATGTTAATTAAAGTCTAAACTAACTCTATATTAAAACAAAATTAACTCTAATATAATCCTAAATTAGTTAGATCCTAAGTGAGTGAAAAATTAGCTTCTAATCTAATTTATAATTAATCTATATATAGAACTAATATTAATAAACTAAAAATAAACTAAATAAAATCTAAATAAATCCTAATTAAATAAAAATCTAATTTTCTAAAATAAATCTACACTAAATACTAGATTAATTAAGCTAAATTAAATACTAAACCTAAACTAATCTAACCTAAAATTTGGGGGGGGGGGGGGGGGCAGACAGCCAGGATAAAGAAAAGATATTGGTGGGTGGAGTCTAAGGAGACTCCACCGTATACCCCACGTTGCGATCGTCAGAATAAAGTCTAAGAAAAAGAAACAGGTCATGATGAAAGGACCACGATGGGCCAACTCAAGGTGTGCTTCGCAAGATGATGGAGGGATTGATGAACCGATGAGACATGTCACCGGTAGGAAGAATCCACACAGACATCCCAACAAAGCAAGTGGAGGGGACATAAGAACACGGCTAGTGAAAACTTACCTCAAACGCACTAAGCTCGCTCTCTCTCTCTCTCTCTCTCTCTCTCTCATCTACCTTTTCTCTACAACCTCTGCAAAACAACACACCAGAGAACAAGAGAGGCCGCCAAAGAAGATGAAGTGTGGCGGGAACCGCCGTCTTCTCAGGCGAACAATTGTCCTCTCACTCCAACCCAAAAACTAACCCCCATCCAAATTTCACCCTCAACACGAAGTTGAACCCAGATCAAACTAAAAACCCTTCAAAAAACCTAAATCGACCAATCCCAAAACAAAACCCTAAACCTAAATCGAGCAAAAAAACGAGACACGGTTAAGGAGACAAAACAAAAACAGTAGTCAGAACACTCACAAGACAACCATGGCGACCAAGACATTCAAAATGTAAAAAAAGGGAGTTCGAGTAGATTACCTGTTGGAGAACGTTTTCAACGAACTTAGATGAGTTTTTATTTTACTCTATATTCCATCTCCTTCTTGATTCAAGGTTCGTAAGTTACTTAGGGTAGGTTTTTTTTCCAGATTTTGAGCCTCTTTGGTGATTTCTTTAGGGTTTTATCCTCTTCTCTTCCTTAGCTGATGAATAGTAAATGAACCTTTTATAGTCTTCAATTAGGGTTTTATGAGAGAATTCTGAATCAACTCGTTATGCCTCGTGAGTGGTGGCATGTGTTCGTACGGAAACACATTTTGCTCCGGATTTGTCTGTAACACATGGTGGTCCCTCTGGGAATTTTTGGAAATTTCTTTTTTTTACTGCTCATAAGAGATATTCACTGTGGTAAAACACTTCTTGCTGCTTGCTGACATAACACTTGTTTGGTGCTTGCAGGGATTGTATCATAAATTTTATGGCAACATTACCAACAACGTAGTTTAACCGCAATTCTCTACGAGTATGATTATGTATCATGGTAACCTTGGTAACTATCATTCTGCAGATAAGCATCCACTAAATTTAGAGGGAAAATAATCAATTCCAAGATTAGGTACTCCAATTCATGTTCTTGATGTTTGCCATTTGCTAAAATGTGTGATAAAAGGTAACAACAAGACATATGACTCTCCATCATCTGTGCTGACTCATTCGTTCAAAAATTTTACAGTGGCAGAAGTCTGGTAGAAGCCTCAGATGTTGATGAGCTATTGAGAACAAAGACATCGTCAAAGGATCATGAGTGGCCCAAAGCTACACACCTTGGGGAAAGGGGTGACGCCCCCTAGGAAAAGGATTTTTTTTCTTTACTTAAACTTAGAATTTGAATGACTTGTAATTGAATTTCTATGTAATATCATGAGGTGTATTACCATGTAACTTGGATTCCCCTTTGTAACTTACACTTAGGAAAGCTCTGTATTATCATGAGGTATATGTATACCAATTTGAAGTCTTTTGAATGAAACAACAAGTTTGTATCCAATATGGTGGGAAAGTATCTCTTAAGTTAAATGGTACAAATTGGAACTCATAGTGCTATACTTACAACCTCAAAACCTTGTGATAACATTTATGCCTTCTTATATCAATATGAACAAACATGACATCTTGTAATGCTCACACGACTACGACTTAAATGAATGAAAAGAACTTGGTCCCTTTGATGAATTGTGAGAAACCTTGTTCATGACTTTTTTTATGCATGGTGAATTCTTGTGTTGGTTTTGAATTAAGCTCTCAACGGAGATTCTTATGACATTTGAAGAAAAATCTCAAATTCATTTGCTAGGAACACAAACCTTATAAACACTATTGGTCACTAAACTTCAATGAATCTTAGGATAATGGATGTTCCATCCTTATGACTTGAATACCAAGAAATCCCTTTTCAAATTTGCATCCCCCATCATGGATGAATCCTCATTCAAACTCAACTTTTCCTCTTTTATGTCTCCTACTAAAATTGTCATAACAGTCAACAAATGTCACTAATGTTTCTTGATCAAACCTTATAATAACATAGATGATGACTTGAAATGTTCAAGTATGAACCAAGAACTCAAAGTTTGACTTTTGCTTTGACTAGTGGAAATCCATTCTCCCTCTTTCCACTGGCTGAGGCCCAAGGAACTGGCTACAAATCCCATCTGAAGCAAAACCATAGTCCAAATGTCCACAGGAAAGGAGGAGGTGACTAATATTTGAATTTTTAATTCCAATGGTTGTAAGACATGTCTTTATGATGGTGAAAACCTTGTGACTTGAGATTGCCACAAGGTTGAGCATGAACTCTTGATTGGGCTTTGAAGATGAAGCCCTTCTCTTGATTGTTGGATAAGACACCTTGATCCCATGTCTAAGATCAATTCTATGTGAAAATGCCAATGCAAAATGACATGAAACATAAGCCAAGATATAAGAAAAAAGATGGGCAAATTTTGGGGTGTTACAGCTGCCCCTATTCAAACAACTTAGGCTTGAAGGGATGAAGAGTGACCGCTTTCAAACATTCAAGGTAAAAGGTGATTGACTACTAAAAGAGCCCAGAAATTTGCAGCCCAAGAGGATGTACATAGCAAAAAGATTGCCATCTAAAGGTGGGCTTAAGAAAAGTGGGTACCAACCAAAAGTTGGGATGACCGACACGGTACCCGATCAGAATGATAACAGGGGATACTAACCAAAAGTCAGGATCGCCAGAGAATTATATCTGAAAGTTGCGAAAGACAAGTTACTAACCAAAAGTTATGATCACTATTAGATGCCCAATTTTGCTTATTTGAGCTATCAAATGTGGGCATCTTTCACTCCGTTTTGTCCAGAAAGTGTTAAAATCGCCCTTGCTTTTGTGTAAGTTGCAATATTTTGTGAAATGAGCTTGGTACCTTTAATTTGTGTGTTAATGTGCAGAAATTAGGCATGAGAGAGTAGAATTGGAAGACACAAGAAAGATGACAAAGGAATCAAGAAAGAAGGCAAGCAAAAGTAAGCTCGCTAGGCGAAGCTCTACCGAGAGAGGTAGCGAGTTGTTCGCTAGGCGAGCTCGTAGCGAGCTGCTAGCGAACACTCCTAGACTTGGACAGAATCAAATTGATCATATTTCGCTAGGAGCGAGGCAGATAGCGAACTACTCGCTAGGCGAGCTCGTAGCGAGCTGCTAGCAAGTGCTTCCAGAACCAAAAAACCCAGAACTCGCTAGAGAGAATGAGCTAGCGAAGGGCTCACTAGGTGAACCATTCTGCTCACCTAGCAAGAAAGACAAGACAACACATTTTCCTTTTATAAGTAGCAAGTGCTACTTTTTGTAAAATATCTTTTTTCTGCTTCTTTTCAACCACTTTGTTTTGTTTTGCTCCAAGAGAGATATTTTGTTACCTAGAAACCAAATTTCTCACTATTGTTCATCTCTTAACAAGATCTTCCAAAAAGAAGGTGGATTCCCATTCAAACTCGATTCTTCGACTCGGATGTTGATCAACCTTCTTCCGAAAGTTCTTGTGCAAGCTACCACGAAAATGAGTAGCTAAGTCCTTCATTTTGTCAAGGTTAGATGTAGATGATCATAAGCTTTGTATGTAAATGGGATGATCTTCATTTGTAAACTCTTTGATGATGAATATATGGTGAAAACTTTGTTTTATTGTTAACTCTTTGTGTTGGTTTATTATTTAAAGGTATTTTCCAACTCTTCACCTAAGTTTTCATCCATCTATGTTCTTGAGCTAGAGATAGTCTTGAATGTGGTTGTTCACTAAAATATCAAAACCTAAAAGTTATCATTTTGATAGATTGTGTGAGAAATCAACAATGGATCAAAATGGGAAAAACCACAATGTGTGTTAGAAATAAACACATTGAGAGGATATTGTGAATGTGATTATCATCTAACGGAGTTTATGAGTTTTGTTGATCGAACATATACATGCAAAGTGATCGTCGAACCCTAACTTTGACAATATTTCTGAAATCGTAAAACCAAAACTTTTACTGCAATTTATTACTTCCTTTGATGCAAGCTACCGTAAAGAAAAACCAAAACTCCTTTGTTACTATAAGTTAAGAACTTAACAACTTTCGAACAGCGGCAATATCACAGATTCCCTGTGGAGACGATAACAAACTCCGATACTCGAAAACTGTTCTAACAAAATGGCGTCGTTGCCGGGGAATTTGAATTGATATTGTGAGCATCACAATAGTTGTTGAATGTTTAACTTGTGCTTGTTAATTTGTTTGGTTTAGTGTGCAGCTTTCGTATTATGCGAGGGGAGATTCCTAAGGACAAAATTCTTTTTGATCCCGAGATTGAAAGAACCGCAAGGAGACTGAATAGCAGAACAAGGCGGAGGAGGCAACAAGCTAGACAACGACAAGAACAAGGAGAAGGTTCTTCTACAACACCACCACCACCTTTCATACCTATCATGGATCCACCACCACCACTACCCATTTCCACACCATGTGTCAACAGTCCGAGAAACACTGCTCAGTTTGCCAACCACACGGGAAGGCAAGCCAAGATGAAGACGAGAACTTTTAATTTGCTATACGGAAGTCCATTCACCGGAATGGACCATGAAGACCCCTTTGCTTTTCTCACCAAATTTTACGAGATAGCATTGGCGGCTGGAGTTGATCAAGCTCAAGAGCTACCGTTGTTCAAAAGACTATTTCCTCATGCTTTGCTCGGCAAAGCCAAAGATTGGTACTTGGATCAAACACCTGCAGTCATGACAGATTGGAACGTGTTGGAAGAGAAGTTCATTGAAAGATTTTTCTCCCACAACCGGTTCATGGAATCCAAAACGAATATCTCTGTGTTTTCGTAAGGAGCCAACGAATAATTGAATGAGGCATGGGAAAGATTCAAATCCATGGTTTTGACGAATTGACGCAAATCCACATTTTCAAAAATGGCCTTCAACCTAATTGTAAGAACTTTATTGGATGCCACTGCGGGTGGTTCTTTGTTGTCTAAAAGTGCCGATGAAGCTATTGATATCATTAACCGAATGGCTCTAAATGACCTTCAAAGTCAAAGTAGAGGCAACACTTTGAAGAAACCGGGAGTGCTTGAACTTGGGACAAACGATGCTATTCTTGCCCAAAATAAACTAATTTCACAACAAGTTGAACTCTTAACTCAACAAATAAAAGAGTTGAAAGAGCCTTCAAAATCTAAACAAATAGCTTGTTGTGAGCTTTGCAAAGGTGAACATGATACCAGATTTTGTCTACCTCCCGGGTTTGAAGAGGTGAATTACATGGCGAACCAACGAGACTACCAACCGAGGCAACAACAACAACAACAACCGTATCAACAACATCCTCAAAACCAACAACAATAACACTATCAACCAAATCAAGGGTACCAACCAAGGGGTAACTATCACCATAACCGAGGTTATGGGGTGGTAATTCTAGCAGTCAAAATCCTTATCAACCTCAACAACCGCCGGTCGTGACTTCAAAGATAGAAGAGACATTGACACAATTCATGCAATTGTCAATGGCTAATCAAAAGAGCAACGATGCGGCAATCAAAAATCTCGAAACTCAAGTCGGTCAACTTGCTAAGCAACTAGCAGAACAACAACCCGGACCATCTTTTTCGGCGAACACACAAACAAATCCAAAAGAGCATTGTAAAGCGATAACGATGAGAAGTGGAAGGGATTTGATTAGTGAGAGTGAAAAAAGAGATGAGAGTGAAAAAAGAGAGAATGAGAAAAAAGATGAGGAGAAAAGATTAGATGATAGAATTGATGGTGAAGTTGGGGAGTGGAGTGAGGAAGAAGTTGAAAAGAATAAAAAAATGGTTGAAGTTGAAAAGGATGAAAAGAATGGTGAAGTAGAAAATAAAGAAAGTGTGGAAGTTGAAAAAAATGAGAGTGATGAAGCGAAGGTGGAGGGAGTAAAAAAGGAAAGAGAGAGGAACTCTAGAGCTTCTAAAGGAAAGGAGGTAGTGGGCGCTACTCCTATCCAAAACCTTTCGTATCCGCATGCTCCATCTAAGAGGGAGAATGAATGGCATTACGCCCGGTTCATGGATATTTTTAAACAACTTCAAGTGAACATTCCGTTTTCCGAAGCATTAGAGCAAATGCCTAAGTATGTGAAGTTCATGAAAGACATACTTACTAAAAAGCGAAGGTACACGGAACCGGAGACAATTGTTCGAGATGCTAGTTGTAGTGCAATAATTCAACAGAAGCTTCCGAGAAAAGAGGTTGACCGGGAAGAGTTACTTTGCCGGTTACAATTGGTGATGTCTATGTAGGAAAATGGCTAATTGATTTACGGTCAAGCATTAATCTAATACCATTGTCCATTGTGAAGAGGCTTGGAAACATTGAAATGAAGGCCATCCGGATGACTTTACAATTGGCCGATAAGTCGACTACCCACCCTCATGGGTTAGCCCAAGATGTATTGGTCAAAGTTGATAAATTCTTCTTTCCGGTTGATTTCGTTGTGATTGATATGGAAGAGGATGATGATGCTCCGCTTATTCTTGGCCGACCATTCATGAAAACCGCACGAATGATGATTGACGTTGACGACGATTTAATGAAAGTGAGGGTCCAAAATGAAGAAGTCACTTTTGATCTATTCGAAGCCATGAAGCATTCAAAGGATAGTCGTGATAGCTTTCGAATTGATGTGATCGAAGAGGTAACTTTAGAAGTTTCTAAACATATTCATGAGATATCTCTTATGGAGTTAGCTCTTGATGATTCCTTTGAAGTTTTCATAATTGAAGAAGAGCAAGCTCTTGAGGAATGTTTAAGGGAACTTCATAGTCTAGAAGAGTTACATCCATGGGAAGTCGAAGAGGAAGTGTTGAAGAAGGAGGTCAATGAAGAAAAATCACCGATTGAATTGAAAATGCTACCTTCTAATTTGAAGTATGCATTCCTCGACGAGACCGAAGCAAAGCCGGTTATCATAAGCAATCTTTTGTCAAAGAATGAAGAATCCCGTTTGATCGATGTTTTGAAAAAGAATCAAGAAGCCATTGGTTGGACTCTTTCCTATCTCAAAGGAATTAGTCCTTCCTATTGCATGCATAAGATCTTAATGGAAAAGGACTTTAAGACGGTAGCTCAACCTCAACGCTGCTTAAATCCTACTATGAAGGAAGTTGTTAGAAAAGAAGTTGTTAAGCTTTTGGATGCGGGAATGATTTACCCGATTTCGGATAGCCCATGGGTGAGTCCCGTGCATGTGGTTCCGAAGAAAGGTGGCATGACCGTAATTCGGAAGGAAAAAAATGAGTTGATCCCAACAAAGATGGCAACGGGGTGGAGAATGTGCACTGATTATAGGCGGTTGAATACCGCAACTCGAAAAGATCACTTCCCACTCTCGTTCATGGATCAAATGTTCGAAAGACTTTCATGGCAACAATACTATTGTTTTCTAGATGGCTATTCCGGGTATAACCAAATTGCGGTTGACCCGGCCGATCATGAAAAGACGGCTTTTACATGTCCGTTTGGAATTTTCGCATACCAAAAAATGCCCTTTGGGTTGTGCAATGCACCGGCGGCTTTCCAACAATGTGTGCAAGCTATTTTTGTCGACCTTATTGAGAAAACAATGGAAGTGTTCATGGACGACTTCTCCGTGTTTGGAAGTTCTTTTGGTCTATGCTTGGACAATCTGGAAACAGTGCTTGAAAGATGTGTGAAGACGAATCTCGTTCTTAATTGGGAGAAATGCCACTTCATGGTGTCTGAGGGGATAGTGCTTGGCCATAAAGTCTCTTCAAAAGGGCTTGAAGTTGATCGAGCTAAAGTTGAAGTGATGGCAAAGTTGCCTCCTCCGGTGAATATGAAGGGTATCCGAAGCTTTCTAGGCCTTTGTGTAACTTGCTTGCTAAGGATCAGGTATTTCTCTTAACCGAAGATTGTTTACATGCTTTTGAAATGTTGAAAGAAAAACTGGTTACTGCTCCAATTATAGTCGTTCCAAATGTGAATTTAAATTTTGAGCTCATGTGTGATGCGAATGACTATGCAATTGGAGCGGTATTGGGACAAAGAAAGGATAAAAATTTTCATACAATACACTACGCGAGTAAAGTTCTTAATGAGGCTCAAGTTAACTATGCCACAACTGAAAAAGAATCACTCGCGATAGTGTATGCGCTGGAAAAATTTAGGTCCTATCTTATTGGTTACAAGGTCATAGTGTATACTGACCACTCGGCGATTAAATATTTTCTCACCAAACCGGATTCGAAGCAAAGACTCATCCGTTGTATCCTCTTATTACAAGAATTTGATGTTGAAATTAAAGACAAGAAAGGATCGAAAAATTTGGTGGCGAATCATTTATCCCACTTAATTAATGTGGAGGTTACCACTTTTGAGAAGGAATTCCGGGAGGAGTTTCCCGATGAAAAACTTTTTAAAGTTCAAGTTAGGCTGTGGTTTGCGGACTTTGCGAACCATAAGGCTAGTGGGTTGGTGCCTCCCGACCTAACTCCGAACCAAAAAAGGAAATTTCTCTCAGATTCTAAATACTATGTGTCGCTACCGCGAAAATAAGGTGCCGGCAAAACAGAAGAGTCGCCACCTTTCGTTATTTATCCCTCAGAACGGGAAAGGAAACGATCGAAAAAACCTGACGAAAAGGTATAAGACAAGGTCATCGCAACCATTGTCTGGATTCGGGAGTCGGTTACGTAAGGGGAAGGTATTAACACCCCTCACGTCCATCGTACTCGCTGGGATCCACACTTGTTGTGTTTATCTAACGGGTTTGTTAAATCTATCTACACTAAAAGGTCAGTCTAAAAAGAAAAGAAAATGACTAGGCAAAGCGTCGCGCTTTATGCCTACGTATTCTCATCAGAGAATGAGAAATCAGAGTCAACGTAGTTCGCCTAACTACGGGTTACGGGGAAGGTGGCTCGCCAATACATCAGTATTGTGCCTATGTGCTCTCAACAGATATGAGAGATCATAGCTTACGTAGTTCGGGATAATTCGGCTTACGGGGATTCAGATTCATCTGTTTTTCGAGTAGGGTTAACAAACAGTTCCAGCAGTTTGGCGTACACAGCTCGACCTTTGGAGACTTAAGCATTACTGTTTACGGTAGAACTGGGAGTTAACGACACTCTTTTCTTCAGAAAAGCTTCCTTTGAATTATGGGCCCACGGGGCAAAAAGGTTTGAAGTTTGTTTTCTGTCTTTTACGAAAGAAGTGTTTTTTATGGTTGTCTGCAACCAATATCGCACTAGAGACTATGACCTGAGAGTGAATGCGTCGCATGTCACCCAAAGGGTGCCATACTAAACATCCAAATCATTAGAAGGAAACCCTCTAACAATCCTTTCTCAATTAGCTTAAGGCTCGTAACGTACGACGTCAGTTAACCTTTATTACTGTATTTTAATTTTCTTTGAGATGAGAAGAGAGACAAGGCTCAACTAAGAGGAGACTATCAAGTCCTAACAGTTGTCATGCCAAGGATTCATCCTATGGTTGAGGTTTGAAACAGGGAACTCCTAGAAGTTATCATGCATAGGTTTCAACCTAAAGTTCTAATCATCACTTCCTTATCAAAGGAAGTGAGATTCCTAGGGGATCATGTTAATGGGATACAGAAACAGATAAAGCATCAGCTAAACAGTAAACAGATATACAGTAAAATGCATGCAATGTAAGTGAGGGAGGAAATATGTGTGGGGCAGGAGCCTCCACAAGCTCATCTCAACCTCAAGCCAAGTATGAATAACTGCAAAGATAAAGGAATGCAACAATAGCCAGCAACAGTCAAATAGAAAGAGTAGCAGACAAAATAGCTCAACAGCAAAGCATGTAAACAACAAACATCCAAACAGCAACAATCCAACAGTCTGTAGTTTGTTGATACCCAAGCTAGCTTCATGGGAGAACTCCATATTCAAGCTTCAATCTTCAATAGGCTCCACCAGCAGAGAAGAGATTCAATACAAAGAATATTGGATGGATGATGGGAAGCAGGAAGGAAACCAAAGGAATCCCTCCTGACACTCAACCAGTCATCAGAGAAAGGCATCCTCAAAAGCTCTACTCATTATGACATGCCATACATCCCTCCAAAGGAGAGATGGGCTTTCACATGAGGGCTTTGAATCATAGGATGGGAATGGCATGCACACAAAGCAAGCCATGTTTGTTTGAAGAAAGAAAACACTCTCTAAGGCTCTTCCTAAACCTAAATGAAGTATCTACTTACTTACCAATCTATCAAGAAGGAATACACTACTTAGAATCATCTAATGGCTAATTACAAGGTTAACCTATGAAGTTCTCTAAGTTGGATCACCTAAATTGAAGTCAATTTGCAAAATAGGGAACTAAATGAAAATCAAACCTTAAAATTCTAGGGAAAATATCATATCATCCTACATATATCAACATTCCATGTTAGAAAAATCAGAAGTTAAACCTAAGTCAAAAAGGTTCAAACTAAACCTAAAGTTCAAGGGTACATCAAAGGGATTCAATCATGAACATTCCTAAACAACTATCCTAAAACCTTATTTAAAATCATCTAAAAATCATGATAAAAATCACACAACATCATCAACATGTATATAACCAGCATGTAAAATCTCAGGATCAAACTCAGAAATGTGAGTGAGAAATAAAATGGACAAAATTATCACACAATTATTCCACCATTAAACACATATTAAACTAGAAAATATGAAATAAAATGGAAAATTCATGGAAAATAAAAATAAAAGGCCTGATAAAATCCTAAACATCTCAACATATATCCACAAATTTTTCCAGAATTTATCATCAATTTTACTAGTTTTTTATGCATTAATCCTCACAAGCATGAAAACAAAAATTAAAAGAAAAGGAATTAAGAGAATAACTGGAAGGGGTTCAGTTAGCAGCAAAAAACAAGCTTAATTCTCGCCTGGGCCCAGTACAGGGGTGTCATTAGCACAAGGGCGCTAGGCCCATCTGAGTTTGAATCAGCAAACAAAAAATACCAGGGGGGTGGATTAAGCAGGCATTCTAAGTGTTAATTTCTAGATGGGCGTGCTGGTGAGGTGCTGATAGCGCAAACAGTCTAAAGCCCAAAACAAATAACAATTGAATTCAGTTTTCACAAAATAAACAAAAATGAACGCGTGAGGGGTCGAACCCACGCTCGCTTGGTCTGTGCAGCGCGCTGAATGGCTTGGGATTTCACTAATGCAAAACGGTGCGTTTTGGGGGAGGGGGTACGTGGCGCCCTTACTGCCATTGGATAGATGACTAAGTCTTCTTCTTCCTCGCGAATGGACGGCCTAGATTACGTCTTATACCTTTCAAAATTGTGCAGGGGAGGGAAACTCAGTTTCCGGCGCGACTTGGCCGAAGCTTCACCCGAGCAACTCGTGAATCCCTATCTCTCTCCATACTCCACCATTCCAAGTGATTCTTTAATGAAAGTTGCGTGAAATTTCACAAGGATCTTAATTACACTAACCAATCACGCTAAAAGCGCAAGAATAAAGAAATATAACTCTCAACCGAAAATGGATCCAACCTTAATTTGTCACTAATCCTCAAATTAACTATCCAGAATCCATCTATATCATAATTTCAACCTAACCACATGATTCTAAGCTAAATAACTCACTTAATAATTTTGGAGTGTAATTAAATGGTTTCCCTCCCTTGATTTCAATCCATGGAGTGTGTTTGATATGTTTCTTTCTTATGAAGCAATCTTCCAAATGGCTATGTTATGAACTTCAATTCAAAAATGTGATAATTCCAATCTCTTTATAATATCAATTCCATTCAAAATGACCACAAATTTGACTTGAATACATGTTATTTCCAATTATTTTGAATTTTCACATTTTAATTCATTAAAATGGTCTTTATGTGAATTTTCTTCAACCAATGCTTGATATAATCCATATCAATGGACTCTTGATACTTGGATAAGCTAAAAACATCATTTTGAGCAACTTTCATGTTGAACAAAAATCCATTTGGAGCTTGCAAGATGATGAAATTGACCTATGATTCAAAATGACCTGTAATGTCCAAATACCCAACATACCCTTGACTTGTCAAAGCCATAACTTGAGTTTTACAAATCCAATCATGGATTTATAGTACTCTTTAGAAAGCTAAGAGAATAAGGAACAACATTCATGTTTACCAAAAGTTCATAGGAATCATCCTTCTAGGGCAAAAATGTCATGCAAGTTGGGTAACATTCAAGCTCCAAATTCACATGCCTCCGATGACCTGTAACTTGTTTGGCTCATAACTTGAGTTCTATAAACCCTATCAAGGACTTATAGTACTAACCTTAAAGCTAAGACCATGCCCTACAACAATCATGTTGGGGTCAATATGATATGAAGATCATATCTTGAGTTAAATGGCCTGGAAGTCAGGGGTCAAGCTAGGGGATTTTACACTATCAAGTCTTAGAAACTCTAGCCTGAAACTTCTCAAACTCTTCAATCATGATGATTTAACCTTGGAATCATCCTTAGAACATCTCAATGTATTAATTCATGACCACACGGCTCTTGAATTAGGTCTTAACCTTCTTCAAACCCTCAGTTGACTTAGGGTTGACCCAGTTAAACCCTAGCTGCACCAATCATGGCTGAGGCTTCTTAATCTTACATAATGACCTCTCTAGGTCTCAAAGTGATCTTCAACAATTCTCATGAGCTCTCTCAAGACCTCAAGTCCAACTTCATGGCCTCAGAATCATCTGATGGCCTTCCACAACTCTCAAGTTAGGAGACACACCCCTTGGTTTCAATCACTCTCTCTGAGGATCTTTTAACTTTTTTGACAAGGATATCAACCCTTGAACATCTGAATAACCTTCTTAGCTGGCTTCATAGTCTTATGTAGCTCTTAGTTGGTAATCATACCTCTTGATCTCCTGCATACATATCAATGAAATGCAAATGATAATGCTAATGTGAATGAAATGAAACATAAGCTAGGTAAAGAAATGTTGGACAAATTTTGGGGTGCAACAACAGCCCCTATTCAAACGGCTTGGACCTGACTGGGTGAGACTGACTGGGTGAGAAGTGAACGACTCTCAAACAATAAAGGTAAAAGACGGTTGAATACCAACAAACCCTGAAATTTGCCAACTGCACAAGTACACGGTACTCTGATGGGGACAAATCTTCGGAAACTGAAATAATAAATGTACGACAACTAGCTAGAGAAATACTGATCTGAACCTCCTTCAGGATGATTCTCTGATTTATCTGATATCATTACGTCCTAAAATCATTGAGGGATCACCGGCTACACAATAACTGATGATTTGTAAACGGTACTCCGATTGGTAGGAACATCTTCAAAACTGAGCATGACAGTTGCACGGCAACTCTGCTGGGGAATTGGTCACATGGTAATTGGTGAAGGGTCTAATCTCCGTCAGGATGATCATCTGATTTTGCTATAGATCTTCGTCCTCAATTCATCACGGGATCACCGGTCACACGGTAACTGGTAATGGATAGTTGATCAGGTCGTCAGGCATTCTGCGTCATAGAAGAAGAATTCCTTATCGTCGCCTATGGACTCATCATGTCGCTAGGAACGTTGACAGTATCTTTGTCGGACTTCATCAATAAGTCAATAAGGGATCACCGGTTGCTCGGCAACTGGTGAATGATGGCTGATTATACCGTCGGGCATTCTGCGCCACTGCAGAAACAATTCCTTATCGTTGCCTATGGACTCATCGTGTCGCTAGGAACATCGACAACATCTTTGTCGGACATCATCAGTAAGTCAAAAAGGCATCCCGATAATCTCTGCTCTGGCTCTGATCCAAGTCACATACGGAGCGTAGGCTTGGCTATTGCTTTTTCCCAACAATGGTTTCCCTCGTCTATTGATACCATTCCAAGCATGCTGAAGCTTAGATAACATATTCCCCTCTAGAAGACCAGTGAGATACAGAGATTCCTGCACCTCCTCATCCTTTGGTGGGACCCTCAAAGCATAAGCAAACTGTCGGACAAGCAGAGATGGATTATAGTTGATACAGCCCTTCCTGCCTATCAAAGGCACATTCGGAAACCCACTGCAGCTGAATATAACCTCAGTACCCAACATATCTCTATCAAACCAAATAACAGCCTCTGCTGATAGACTCATCAAACGCTCAGACCACTCAGCTGTGGCTGCAGATGAAGCAAAGCGACCCTTCTTGGGTAGGTGACTATCAAACCATCTATAGATTAGGGGCACACAACACGAGACATTCTTACCCCTTCTATTCTCGTTTTTGTAATGGACGGAATGGTAGACATCTCCAATCAAGGTAGGGACTGGATTCCCTAAGGCAAAGATATGAAAAGCGTCCAAGTCTACAAAATTAGGCAGGTTAGGAAACAAAATGATACCATATATGCAGAGATCAAGGATGGCATTAAACACGATCCAACAACCGTCTTTGGCACACTGTTGGGCTTTTCCCACTAAGAACTGCAAAGAGAAACCGGGAACCCCATTCCAACTAGACAAGATCAACTCGGAGGCATCCAGATGAAGAGAAAGAGCTAGATTAGCCAGATTAGGCTCAGCATCCATATGAACAAATGGCATCTGACTCTTGATAGGCACACCCAACAAATCAGCTTACTCCTCTAATGTAGGTGCGAGAATGAAGTTCGGGAAAGTAAAGCATCTCAAAGGAGGATCATAGAACTGCAGCAAGGCATATAACCCATTCAACTCATACACCGAAGGCTTACGAACCAAACTGAGCAGTTTCCCATAAGACTTCTTGAATTCACCTCTCACAGAATCATCTGCCAAAGCGATCAAACTGAACAATTGAGCAACCTCTGGAGTGGGGAGCTTGTAGGCCACAGTCTTCCTCAGAGAACCCATAATAGTACAACAGAAGGCAAGAAAACCTGAACCGGGGGAAACGGTACCTACAACACAGACACACGTTAATGATATGCAAATGAGTATGCAAAAATGCAAAATGCAAAATGCAATCATGCAGCAGGAGATCAAGACGACTATTCTGTTGAGGAGAAAGGCCACAATCTGCTCTGTCAAGAACACACATATCTCTGATGATAAGAACCCCTGATACCAGACCATAAATCTGCTTTGTCAAGAACAAAAACATATCTGATGATGAGAGCCTCTGATACCAACAAAACTGATTCGCTGTCAAGAAAACCAGGTAGTCTGAAGGTTAAGATTTCCTGCAACAAACCCGACCCCGCTCACAGGTATGGACCTAAACTGACATAAGTTTGACATCCTATGCGGTCATCAGCGTCACAGACTTTCAAGAGCGGTGATACGATACCCAGAAGGTGTGGCATCATCTCTTGAAGCGGCCTCACTTAGCTGAATCCCAAATGATCGGTCCCCAGAGTCGACAATCCTCCAAACCAACAACCCCTCAGGCCCAAAGGGCCGGAAAAGAAGTCAACCGGGAGAACCTCGTCTGAGCGTGGATTTTATGAGACACTAGTGCCTGCAAAGCAAGCACACGCCCACTAATTTCCATAACTAATGCTAAGTACACTCAAGCCTGAGTCTGGCTTCTCACTCATCAGAATGCCCCTCCTACAACAGCACAGATAATCATATCATACTGAAAGTAAATTGCGGGAACTAATGCGATAAATAAAACCCAACAGGTAAACATACAAGCGCTAGGATTGACTCTCGCAGGGACGTTGGATCCCCAGATTGACTCGCATAAGGGACGTTGGATCCCCAGGAAACTATCAAGTGTCCCCAGCAGAGTCGCCAGCTGTCTCTACCGCGAAAATAAGGTGCCGGAAAAACAGAAGAGTCGCCACCTTTCGTTATTTATCCCTCAGAACGGGAAAGGAAACGATCAGAAAAACCTGAAGAAAAGGTATAAGACAAGGTCATCGCAACCATTGTCTGGATTTGGGAGTCGGTTACACAAGGGGAAGGTATTAGCACCCCTCACGTCCATCATACTCTATGGGATCCACGCTTGTTGTGTTTATCTGACGGGTTTGTTAAATCTATCTACACTAAAAGACCAGTCTGAAAAGAAAAGAAAATGACTCGGCAAAGCGTCACGCTTTATGCCTACGTATTCTCATCAGAGAATGAGAAATCAGAGTCAACGTAGTTCACCTAACTACGGGTTACGGGGAAGGTGGCTCGCCAATACATCAGTATTGTGCCTACGTACTCTCAACAGATATGAGAGATCAGAGCTTACGTAGTTCGGGATAATTCGGCTTACGGGGATTCAGATTCATCTATTTTTCGAGTAGGGTTAACAAACAGTTCCAGCAGTTTGGCGTACACAGCTCGACCTTTGGAGACTTAAGCGTTACCGTTTGCGGTAGAACTGGGAGTTAACGACACTCTTTTCTTCAGAAAAGCTTCCTTTGAAATATGGGCCTACGGGGCAAAAAGGTTTGAAGTTTGTTTTCTGTCTTTTACGGAAGAAGTGTTTTTTATAGTTGTGTACAACCAATATCGCACTAGAGACTATGACCTGAGAGTGAATGCGTCGCATGTCACCCAAAGGGTGCCATACTAAACATCCAAATCATTAGAAGGAAACCCTCTAACAATCCTTTCTCAATTAGCTTAAGGCTCGTAACGTACGACGTCAGTTAACCTTTATTACTGTATTTTAATTTGCTTTGAGATGAGAAGAGAGACAAGGCTCAACTAAGAGGAGACTATCAAGTCCTAACAGTTGTCATGCCAAGGATTCATCCTATGGTTGAGGTTTGAAACAGGGAACTCCTAGAAGTTATCATGCATAGGTTTCAACCTAAAGTTCTAATCATCACTTCCTTATCAAAGGAAGTGAGATTCCTAGGGGATCATGTCAATGGGATACAGAAACAGATAAAGCATCAGCTAAACAGTAAACAGATATACAGTAAAATGCATGCAATGTAAGTGAGGGAGGAAATATATGTGGGGCAGGAGCCTCCACAAGCTCATCTCAACCTCAAGCAAAGTATGAATAACTGCAAAGATAAAGGAATGCAACAATAGCCAGCAACAGTCAAACAGAAAGAGTAGCAGACAAAATAGCTCAACAGCAAAGCATGTAAATAGCAAACAACCAAACAGCAACAATCCAACAGTCTGTAGTTTGTTGATACCCAAGCTAGCTTCATGGGAGAATCCATCTTCAAGCTTCAATCTTCAATAGGCTCCACCAGCAGAGAAGAGATTCAATACGAAGAATATTGGATGGATGATGGGAAGCAGGAAGGAAACCAAAGGAATCCCTCCTGACACTCAACCAGTCATCAGAGAAAGGCATCCTCAAAAGCTCTACTCATTATGACATGCCATACATCCCTCCAAAGGAGAGATGGGCTTTCACATGAGGGCTTTGAATCATAGGATGGGAATGGCATGCACACAAAGCAAGCCATGTTTGTTTGAAGAAAGAAAACACTCTCTAAGGCTCTTCCTAAACCTAAATGAAGTATCTACTTACTTACCAATCTATCAAGAAGGAATACACTACTTAGAATCATCTAATGGCTAATTACAAGGTTAACCTATGAAGTTCTCTAAGTTGGATCACCTAAATTGAAGTCAATTTGCAAAACAGGGAACTAAATGAAAATCAAACCTAAAAATACTAGGGAAAATATCATATCATCCTACATGTATCAACATTCCATGGTAGAAAAATCAGAAGTTAAACCTAAGTCAAAAAGGTTCAAACTAAACCTAAAGTTCAAGGGTACATCAAAGGGATTCAATCATGAACACTCCTAAACAACTATCCTAAAACCTTATTTAAAATCATCTAAAAATCATGATAAAAATCACACAACATCATCAACATGTATATAACCAGCATGTAAAATCTCAGGATCAAACTCAGAAATGTGAGTGAGAAATAAAATGGACAAAATCATCACACAATTATTCCACCATTAAACACATAGTAAACTAGAAAATATGAAATAAAATGGAAAATTCATGGAAAATAAAAATAAAAGGCCTGATAAAATCCTAAACATATCAACATATATCCACAAATTTTTCCAGAATTTATTATCAAATTTTACTATTTTTTTTATGCATTAATCCTCACAAGCATGAAAACAAAAATTAAAAGAAAAGGAATTAAGAGAATAACTGGAAGGGCTTCAGTTAGCAACAAAAAACAAGCTTAATTCTCGCCTGGGCCCAGTACAGGGGTGTCATTAGCACAAGGGCGCTAGGCCCATCTAAGTTTGAATCAGCAAACAAAAAAATACCAGGGGGGTGGATTAAGCAGGCATTCTAAGTGTTAATTTCTGGATGGGCCTACTGGTGAGGTGCTGATAGCGCAAACAGTCTAAAGCCCAAAACAAATAACAATTGAATTCAGTTTTCACAAAATAAATAAAAATGAACGCATGAGGGATCGAACCCACGCTCGCTTGGTCTGTGCAGCATGCTGAATGGCTTGGGATTTCACTAATGCAAAACGGTGCGTTTTGGGGGAGGGGGTACGTGGCGCCCTTACTGCCATTGGATAGATGACTAAGTCTTCTTCTTCCTCGTGAATGGACGGCCTAGATTACGTCTTATACCTTTCAAAATTGTGCAGGGGAGGGAAACTTAGTTACCGGCGCGACTTGGCCGGAGCTTCACCGGAGCAACTCGTGAATCCCTATCTCTCTCCATACTCCACCATTCCAAGTGATTCTTGAACGAAAGTTGCATGAAATTTCACGAGGATCTTAATTACACTAACCAATCACGCTAAAAATGCAAGAATAAAGAAATATAACTCTCAACCAAAAACGGATCCAACCTTAATTTGTCACTAATCCTCAAATTAACTATCCAGAATCCATCTATATCATAATTGCAACCTAACCACATGATTCTAAGCCATTAAAAACGCATGAATGGAGAGAAATTTCAAGAAGTAGAAACCTGGTTTTAAGCTTCGATTGTGGTGGTTTCAGACCTCAATTCTCTTCCAACACGTGCAGAAAGCTTCAATGATTGATGGTGAACGATTCTTGATGATCAATTCTTGATGAAACCCTCTGATTCTTCAAAATGGAAAATTCACTTTCAAGCTTTTTCTTCACCTTGCTCCAATGTCTTCTCAACAGATTTTGGCACTAGAAGCTTCCCAAACTGGTCCATATCCTATTTATAATCTGTTCAAATACTTTGGAGGCCCAAACCAAGCCCAATTGTGGATTTTTAATTTTCACTTCCTTCCAAAAATTCCATGATGGTATGCACATTTTTTGCTTTGTTCCTTCTTCCAACTTAGTCCAAATAACTTACTTAATAATTTTGGAGTGTAATTAAATGGTTTCCCTCCCTTGATTTCAATCCATGGAGTGTGTTTGATATGTTTCTTTCTTATGAAGCAATCTTCCAAATGGCTATGTTATGAACTTCAATTCAAAAATGTGATAATGAAAATCTCTTTAGAATATCAATTCCATTCAAAATGACCACAAATTTGACTTGAAAACATGTTATTTCCAATTATTTTGAATTCTCACATTTTAATTCATTAAAATGGTCTTTATGTGAAGTTTCTTCAACCAATGCTTGATATAATCCATATAAATAGACTCTTGATACTTGGCTAATCTAAAAAAATCATTTTGAGCAACTTTCATGTTGAACAAAAATCCATTTGGAGCTTGCAAGATGATGAAATTGACCTATGATTCAAAATGTCCTGTAATGTCCAAATACCTTACATACCCTTGACTTGTCAAAGCCATAACTTGAGTTCTAAAAATCCAATCATGGATTTCTTGTACTCTTTAGAAATCTAAGATAATAAGGAACAACATTCATGTTGACCAAAAGTTCATAGGAATCATCCTTCTAGGGCAAAAATGTCATGCAAGTTAGGTAACTTTTAAGCTCCAAATTCACATGCCTTCGATGACCTGTAACTTGTCTGGCTCATAACTTGAGTTCTATAAACCCTATCAAGGACTTCTAGTACTCAAATTAAAGCTGAGACCATGCCCTACAACAATCATGTTGGGGTAAAGATGAGATGAAGATCATATCTTGAGTTAAATGGCCTGGAAGTCAGGGGTCAAGCTAGGGGATTTTACACTGTCAAGTCTTAGAAACCCTAGCCTGAAACTTCTCAAACTCTTCAATCATGATGATTTAACCTTGGAATCATCCTTAGAACATCTCAATGTATCAATTCATGACCACACGGCTCTTGAATTAGGTCTTAACCTTCTTTAAACCCTCAGTTGACTTAGGGTTAACCCAGTCAAACCCTAGCTGCACCAATCATGGCTGAGGCTTCTTAATCTTGCATAATGACCTGTCTAGGCCTCAAAGTGATCTTCAACAATTCTCATGAGCTCTCTCAAGACCTCAAGTCCAACTTCATGGCCTCAGAATCATCTGATGGCCTTCCACAACTCTCAAGTTAGGAGACACACCCCTTGGTTTCAATCACTCTCTCTGAGGATCTTTTAACTTTTTTGACAAGGATATCAACCCTTGAACATCTGAATAACCTTCTTAGCTGGCTTCATAGTCTTATGTATCTCTTAGTTGGTAATCATACCTCTTGATCTCCTGAATACATATCAATGAAATGCAAATGATAATGCTAATGTGAATGAAATGAAACATAAGCTAGGTAATGAAATGTTGGGCAAATTTTGGGGTGCAACAGCTGCCCCTATTCAAACGGCTTGGACCTAACTGGGTGAGAAGCGAACGGCTCTCAAACAATCAAGTTAAAAGACGGTTGAATACCAACAAACCCGGAAATTTTCCAAGTGCACAAGTACACGGTACTCTGATGGGGACAAATCTTCGGAAACTGAAATAATAGCTGCACGACAACTAGCTGGAGAAATAATGATCTAAACATCCTTCAGGATGATTCTCTAATTTATCTGATATCATTGCGTCCTCAAATCATCGAGGGATCACCGGTTACACAGTAACTGATGATTTGTAAATGGTACTCCGATTGGTAGGAACATCTTCAAAACTGAGCATGATAGTTGCACGGCAACTCTGATGGGGAATTGGTCACACGGTAATTTGTGAAGGGTCTAATCTCCGTCAGGATGATCATCTGATTTTACTGTAGATCTTCGTCCTCAAGTCATCACGGGATCACCGGTCACACGGTAACTGGTAATGGATAGTTGATCATGTCGTCAGGCATTCTGCGTCATAGCAGAAGAATTCCTTATCGTCGCCTATGGACTCATCATGTCGCTAGGAACATCGACAGTATCTTTGTCGGACTTCATCAGTAAGTCAATAAGGGATCACCGGTTGCTCGACAACTGGTGAATGATGGCTGATTATGCCGTCGGGCATTCTGCGCCACTGTAGAAACAATTCCTTATCGTCGCCTATGGACTCATCGTGTCGCTAGGCACGTCGATAACATCTTTATCGGACTTCACCAGTAAGTCAATAAGGGATCACCAGTTATTCGGTAACTGGTGAATGAGCGACTAGTCTCAAATCTCCGTCAGGATGATCATTAGATTCGCTGCTGCTTCTTCCTCAAGTCATCAAGGGATCACTTGTCATTCAGTAACCGGTGATACATAGCTGGTATTGTCGTCCGGCATTCTGCGGCATTGCAGCAGAAGAATTCCTCGGGACTCATCAAGTCATTAGGAACTTTTTAACAATAAAGTTAACTATGTCGTCCGGCATTCAAAGAAATTCTCGGGCGTCGGTCGGACTTCGTTAGCAAGTCTGGATAGAATCCTCGGTCAATCATGCACCAAATAGGGATACCCAAACTTCTGCCATCAGGCACTCTGCATCAGCTAAGAGAACTGCTTCGACATCACAGTTGGACTTCGTCAGTAAGTCTTCAAATGGAAATTTCGACTTCTCTGTTTAAAACCTGCTGGGGATGATGCCTCTCCGCTGGGGATTCTGGAGAACTATCAAGTAACTCTACTTCGGGGGTCCAGAAATCGTTTTGGATGAATCAACTCTGCTGAGGACTTCAAGAATTATCTTGGACAAATAAATCTGTCGGGGACTTCAAGACTCATCCTGAACCAATAACTCTGCTGGAGATTTCAGGAATCATCCTGAGCAAACACTCTGCCGGGGACTCTAAGCATCAACTCGAGCAACCAACTCTGGCGACTTCACTGGGGATTTTAAGAATCATCTTAAGTAAACAACTTTGCTGGAGAATTCAAGAATCATCTTGAGCAAACCATCCTGCGGAGGAGCACCTGCAAAACAAGAACGGTAACGACCTAGCTCATGTTTCATATGCATATGCTTTGACAATGGCGTAATGCTCCACACGGTGGAAATGTTACGCATTTTTAGGGTAAATGCTATGCAATCATGCAAAATGCTACGATCCCATCAGCAAAATAAATGTTGAAGGGAGAATCCTCCTGTCAAGGAAAAAGGACCACTCTGGGGGAGAGGAGGAATCATCCTGCCAAGGAGAAGAAGTCACGCCAATCTCAACTGGACTAAACCTGGGGAAAAGAACTTTAGTCGACTGCTGCAGGGGAACAGAGTTCTACGAGAACCTGACCTGCTCAACTAGGTATACAAACCACAACCGCTGAGGGAAACAATGTCAATCGCAGAAATAAACTGCGCGGCCTTCGCAGATAAACTTTCCTGGAGATAACGACTCCGATGGGGAAATACAACATCAGCTATTCAGTACTCTCTACTGGGGAAAATCAATCATGGCCTGAACGGCTTCCAAGGACTCGGCTCTCTTGGGGAACTGCAGACTCGGCTGAGGATGGTAACCGGACGCTGGAATCACTCCTACCTGCCGGGGAGAGTACAACTCTGTGGGGAATTTCAAGTCTGCTGGAGACTTCAGTCTCAACTACCGGAAGCTGAACACTTATGAGTGGTCTTCGACGAGAAAACTGCACATTGATCCAGTGCTGGGGAATGAATATACACTTCTACGTATGACTCATCTGGGGAGAGGATGATCCTGCCTAGGATACATCTGGTTGGGGAGAATCTATCTCTGCTTGGGAAGACATATCAATGCTTACAATCCCCTGTTCTGACTCCGTGGGGGAACACCGCTGAACTTGCTGGGGAAGAAGGAATCATCCTGCTTGGAAAACATACGGCGTACCGCCTGGAATATGCCATACCTGCAACAACACCAACAAACAGACAAGATACTCTTCTCAAAGGGACCTATCAAGGTTATCATCCTGCGACAATATTCAAGTAATTCAATGTTTCAACAATTATCGGCCTAGGCCCGCAAGTTTATGTATGCGCATTTTGTCAAAAACATCGGCGTTTTTTTCCGCAAACAAAACAGATAAATGCTAAACAAACACACATAATTGTTGAATAGTATATGTTTCATTAATAACGAACCTCTGAATGGGTAAAAATGTTTTACAACAGATGCAAGCTCCTGGAATGAGGAAGCTGTGCAGGTATAATAACATAAATATACATCAGTATATACACAAATATCGGCAATGTGGCGTAGACGAACACCATGAGTTGATCCCTCTATGACTCACTCGACTTCGATACTTCTCCGATGCTTCAGCTTCAGAAGAGATTGATTCAGATAAACGGCCCTCGGGTCTTCCAAACCACTAAATAATGAAAGTCCATACGCGGAACACAGTCATTTGCTTTTCGAATCCCTAACTTTTGCCTGAACCGCCCTTTCGGGTTTTCGATTCACCGGGATACCCTTTTTTGCCAAAGCCGCCCTTCCAGGTTTTCGACTTTGCAGGTGTACATTCTTTCATTTATATCCCTAACTTTTGCCCGAACCTTTTTTCCTTTTTTATGGTTCGCCGGGATGCCCCATTTTTGCCTGGATATTCTTTTTCTTTCCAGCGGGTCATTTTTAAGCAAAGTATTTTTTAATTGCGTCCGCGTTCACCGGGGATGCAAAATCTTCGCCATCCATTGTGGATAACAACAAGGCTCCTCCCGAGAATATCTTGCTGACGACGTACGGACCTTCGTAATTGGGAGTCCACTTGCCCCTGTGATCGGAGTGTGGAGGAAGAATCTTCTTCAGGACGAGATCACCCGTCTGAAACCTTCTCGGACGCACCTTCTTATCGTAAGCTTTCTTCATTCGGATCTGGTACAGACAACCATATGCAATCGATGCTAATCTCTTCTCGTCCATCAGGTTGAGTTGGTTCAGTCAGTTCTTAATTCATTCTGCCTCATCGAGTTTCACGTTAACCAAAACTCGTAAAGAAGGAATCTCAACTTCTAACGGTAGGACAACCTTCATACCGTACACCAGCGAGAAAGGAGTTGCCTTGGTTGATGTACGTACTGTCGTACGATAACCGTGCAGTGCAAATGGCAACATCTCGTGCCAATCTTTATAGGTCACAACCATCTTCTGTACAATCTTCTTAATGTTTTTATTGTCCGCTTCAACCGCGCCATTCATCTTCGGCCGGTAAGGAGATAAGTTGTGGTGTTCAATCTTGAAACTTTGGCATAACTCCTTCATCATCTTGTTATTCAGATTCGAACCATTATCAGTAATGATCCACTCAGGAATTCCGTACCGACAAATGATGTCCCTCTTTATGAATTTAGCCACCACCTGCTTGGTCACGTTAGCATACGAGGCTGCCTCCACCCACTTGGTGAAGTAGTCGATGGCTACTAAAATGAAGCGATGACCGTTATATGCAGTGGGCTCGATCTTGCTTATCATGTCGATGCCCCACATGGAGAACGGCCACGGGGATGACATGACATTCAACGGGCACGGCGGCACATGAATTTTATCAGCATAAATCTGGCATTTATGACATTTCTTCGCGAATTTAAAGCAATCTGACTCCATCGTCAGCCAGTAATATCCTGCTCTCAGGATCTTCCTTGTCATAGCATGCCCGCCGGCGTGCGTACCAAATGTGCCTTCATGGACTTTTTCCATGAGCAAACTCGCTTCTTTCTCATCTACACATCTTAGTAGCACGAGATCGTGGTTTCTTTTATAGAGAACTCAATCAGGATTGAGATAGAAATTTCCAGACAGCCTCCTCAGAGTCTTCTTATCCTGGGTTGGCGCTCCCGCAGGATACTCCTTAGTCATAAGGAAAGTCTGGATATCATGGAACCATGGCTTGCCGTCGGAGGCTTCCTCGATTGTAAAAACGAACGCAGGTCTATCAAGATGAGAAACGACAACCCTTGGAGCTTCATTCCAAAAATTGACTTTATACATTGAAGCCAACGTGGCTAAGGCATCAGCCATCTGATTTTCTGCTATGGGCACATGATGGAGTTCCACTCGATCAAAGAACGGAATCAGCCTTCTGGCATATTTCAGGTACGGCACCAAATTCGATTGACGAGTCTCTCGCTCCCCTTTAATCTGGTTAACCACAAGTGTCGAGTCACCATATACATCTAGGTTCTTGATTCTCAAATCAATTGCTTCTTCTAGACCAATGATGCATGCTTCGTATTCTGCTTCATTATTGGTGATCGGAAACGTCAGTCTAGCAGTGAATGGGATGTGGGACCCATGGGGAGTCGTGATGATTGCCCCAATGCCACTTCCGTAAGAATTAACTGCCCCGTCAAATATTAATTTCCATTAGGATTTCCTGTCTGGCCCCTCGTCGGGCAACGGTTCATCACAATCTTTCACTTTGAGAAACATGATATCCTCATCAGGGAATTCAAATCTCATCAGTTGATAATCTTCGATCGGCTGTTCGGCAAGGTATTCAGACAATACGCTTCCCTTGATGGCCTTCTGGGAAACGTACTGAATGTCATATTCCGTCAACATCATTTGCCATCTGGCAATCCTGCTCGAAAGCACTTGTTTCTCGAAGACGTACTTGATCGGATCCATCTTCGAAATTAGCATGGTTGTGTGATTGAGCATGTATTGTCGTAAACGTTTGGCAGCCCATGCGAGTGCACAACACGTTTTCTCCAGCATTGAGTAACGGGATTCACAATCCGTGAACGTTTTACTCAAATAATAAATGGCATGCTCCTTTCTGCCCGTCTCGTCGTGCTGACCGAGAACACACCCCATACTATTCTCAAGAACTGTCAAGTACATGATTAAGGGTCTTCCGGCCACTGGGGGTATCAAGATGGGAGGTTCCTGCAGATACTGTTTTATCTTATCAAATGCTTTCTGGAAATCCTCGTTCCAGATAATCGCCTGATCTTTCTTTAGTAGTTTGAACATCGGTTCACACGTGGCCGTGAGCTGAGAGATAAACCTTACAATGTAGTTTATTCTGCCCAGGAAATCACGAACTTCTTTTTCAGTTTTTGGCGCTGGCATTTATTGTATTGCTTTTATCTTCACAGGATCAACCTCAATGCCTCTTTCACTCACGATAAACCCCAGTAGTTTTCCAGACCGTACTCCGAAAGTACACTTGTTAGGATTCAGCCTCAACCTGAATTTCCTAAGCCTCTCAAAAAGCTTCAGCAAATTGACCAGATGCCCCTCCTCCGTTTGGGACTTCGCAATCATGTCATTAACATAGACTTCAATCTCATGGTGAATCATGTCATGAAACAAAGTAACCATTGCTCGTTGGTAAGTGGCCCATGCGTTTTCAGACCGAAAGGCATTACCTTGTAGCAAAATGTTCCCCAAGGTGTAATAAACGTAGTTTTCTCCATGTCCTCCGACGCCATCTTGATCTGATTGTAGCCGGAGAAGCCATCCATGAACGAAAACACGGAGAACTGAGCTGTATTGTCGACCAACACATTGATATGAGGGAGCGGGAAATCGTCTTTAGGGCTCGCCCTATTCAAATCCCGATAATCAACGCACATTCGCACCTTACCGTCCTTCTTCAGTACAGGCACTATGTTGGCGACCCACGGAGGGTAAGTAGTGACCGCTAAGAAGCCAACATGAAGTTGTTTTTGCACTTCTTCTTTGATCTTAACGGCCATATCTGGTCGTATCCTTCTAAGCTTCTGCTTAACGGGAGGACAATCTTCTCGCAGCGGCAAGTGATGGACCATAATGTCAGCATCAAGTTCAGGCATATCTTCATATGACCAAGCAAATATGTCACTATACTCTCGAAGCATCTCGACCAATCTCTGCTTGACATCACTCTGCAATGCAGCCCCTATCCCGACGTTCCTGACAAGTTCCTCAGAACCCAGGTTCACAATCTCAATCACTTCCTCGTGAGCAGAATGACTCTCTCTTCTTGTTTCAATAAACGGGCCAACTCTTCGGGAAGGTCTTCGTCTTCATCAATCTCTTCTTCGGCTTGGTAGATCGGGCAATCGAAGTCGAAGTGAGTCGTAGAAGGTCTAAATTCGATGTCATCTGCGATGTGAATCTTGCAATAACAAGGGTTAAGCTTAAAACAAGGATATGCAGGTTAGCACAAACCATATTGCCCTTTTATTGTTTTTCAAAACAAATATAAACAGGAATAAAAGAGATCACAACATCTGAACGCGAAGAAAAACGCCTTTTGATTTATTGGTAAAATGCATGTACATAATCAAACAAGGCCCTGACAATAACTGGAGAAATTAAATCATTAATCTTTGCCTGTCACTTGGATGATATCCCTGATGGACCAGTTGTTGAGGCTCTGGCTTGGTTTGCTTGGCTAGATCCAGGAATCCAGGTCGCAATCGCTGTCTTCGCCGTCTTCATACACTGCGTTGACACTTTCAAATATTACCCCGCCGCTTGTAAACTGGATCGGTGGATCGGTCTCCGGTCAATCCTGGAACAACCTGCATACACAAAGGGTTAGAAAAACGACAAGGTGCTTGTTATGCAAATGCTAACGTGTGTATGTGCCTTAGGGAGATTTCTCCCCCGATTCTAGTGCCAGAGTGCCGGTGCTGATAATAAGAAGTCTGGATCTAATCATGGAAATGACATCTCATATATATAAAGAAAGCCCCTCAAGGCAGCATACAATGTCACTGAGTATAAGCAGAATCAATAGCATGACCTCGACCAACAAGCCTGGTGATGGTCAGCCTACAACAGTGATCGAAAACAAAGAATTACAAATATAGTCAAGCACGACCACGGGCACGAAACTCTTCTAACAAACCCCTCGTTTCTGGATGATCAGGCCGAGTGAGCAACCCCTCGACGAGTAACTCCCTCTGCATAATAGTGTATTGAAGACCTTCGGCGGAGTCTTCCCACGCTCCTTCGTCAAAACAATCTTCTAACCTCTGTTTCTTGGATTCAAACATCTGTTTGCGCTCCTTCAGGTTAGCGAGATCCTTGTTTAGCAGGTCTTCAGCGGCATATCTGCGAGCAGTTTCTTCATCAAACCTCTTCTCGCTAGCCTTCACCTGAGCTTTTAATTTGGAGATCTGCTGTTTCAATTTATCCTCCCGTTCCTTGTCGTTGGCTAGAGTGGCATTCCACTGCTGATTAAACTTGGATATTCTTCGGTACGCTTCATCCAAGTGCTGCTTCTTAGTGGCCAGCACGTCATTGACAGATTTGAAGTCCTGACCCAAACGCTCACGCTCAGCCATCTGCTTAGTCAAATCCGTACCTAACCTGTTCACCAACTCTGTTTGCCTCTTGAAGGAATGGACGACTTCACTTCTCTCACTTCTGAGCTGAGCTAATTCTTTCTCCAATTCTTCATTTGCCTTCTTCAGCTCCTCTCTCTCAGCTAACACCTGATCCTACTCCTGAATAGACACGGTAGTAGGCTTCTCCACCACTGGAGGGCATTCCTTCTTAGCAGGTGGAAAAGGCATCCCGATAATCTCTGCTCTGGCTCTGATCCAGGTCACATACGGAGCATAGGCTTGGCTATTGCTTTTTCCCAACAATGGTTTCCCTCGTCTACTGATACCATTCCAAGCATGTTGAAGCTTAGATAACATATTCCCCTCTAGAAGACCAGTGAGGTACAGAGATTCCTGCACCTCCTCATCCTTTGGCGGGACCCTCAAAGCATAAGCAAACTATCGGACAAGCAGAGATGGATTATAGTTGATACATCCCTTCCTGCCTATCAAAGGCACATTCGGAAACCCACTGCAGCTGAATATAACCTCAGTACCCAACATATCTCTATCAAACCAAACAACAACCTCTGCTGATAGACTCATCAAACGCTCAGACCACTCAGTTGTGGCTGCAGATGAAGCAAAGCGACCCTTCTTGGGTAGGTGACTATCAAACCATCTATAGAATAACGGCATACAGCACGAGACATTCTTACCCCTTCTATTCTTGTTTTTGTAATGGACGGAATGGTAGACATCTCCAATCAAGGTAGGGACTGGATTCCCTGAGGCAATGATATGAAAAGCGTCCAAGTCTACAAAATCAGGCAGGTTAGGAAATAAAATGATACCATATATGCAGCGAGCAAGGATGGCGTTGAACACGATCCAACAACCGTCTTTGGCACACTGTTTGGCTTTTCCCACTAAGAACTGCAAAGAGAAACCGGGAAACCCATTCCAACTAGACAAGATCAACTTGGAGGCATCCAGATGAAGAGAAAGAGCTAGATTAGCCAGATTAGGCTCAGCATCCATATGAACAAATGGCATTTGACTCTTGATAGGCACACCCAACAAATCAGCATACTCCTCTAACGTAGGTACGAGAATGAAGTCCGGGAAAGTAAAGCATCTCAAAGGAGGATCATAGAACTGCAGCAAGGCATATAACCCATTCAACTCATACACTGAAGGCTTACGAACCAAACTAATCAGTTTCCCATAAGACTTCCTGAATTCACCTCTCACAGAATCATCTGCCAAAGCGATCAAACTGAACAATTGAGCAACCTCTGAAGTGGAGAGCTTGTAGGCCACAATCTTCCTCAAAGAACCCATAATAGTACAACAGAAGGCAAGAAAACCTGAACCGGGGGAAACGGTACCTGCAATACAAACACACGTTAATGATATGCAAATGAGTATGCAAAAATGCAAAATGCAAAATGCAATCATGCAGCAGGAGATCAAGACGACTGTGCTGTTGAGGTGAAAGGCCACAATCTGCTCTGTCAAGAACACACATATCTCTGATGATAAGAACCCCTAATACCAGACCATAAATCTGCTCTGTCAAGAACAAACACATCTGATGATGAGAGCCTCTGATACCAACAAAACTGATTTGTTGTCAAGAAAACCAGGTAGTCTGAAGGTTAAGGTTTCTTGCAACAAACCCGACCCCGCTCACAGGTATGGACCTAAACTGACACAAGTTCGGCATCTTATGCGGTCATCAGCGTCACAGACTTTCAAGAGCGGTGATACGATACCCAAAAGGTGTGGCATCATCATCTCTTGAAGCGGCCTCACTTAGCTGAATCCCAAATGATTGGTCCCCAGAGTCGACAATCCTCCAAACTAACAACCCCTCAGGCCCAAAGGGCCGGAAAAGAAGTCAACCGGGAGAACCTCGTCTGAGCGTGGATTTCATGAGACACTAGTGCCTGCAAAGCAAGCACACGCCCACAAATTTCCACAACTAATGCTAAGTACACTCAAGCCTGAGTCTGGCTTCTCACTCATCAGAATGCCCCTCCCACAACAGCACAGATAATCATATCATACTGAAAGTAAAATGCAGGAAATAAATGCGATAAATAAAACCCAACAGGTAAACATACAAGCGCTAGGATTGACTCTCGCAGGGACGTTGGATCCTCAGATTGACTCGCATAAGGGACGTTGGATCCCCAGGAAACTATCAAGTGTCCCCAGCAGAGTCTCCAGCTGTCGCTACCGCGAAAATAAGGTGCCGGCAAAACAGAAGAGTCGCCACCTTTCGTTATTTATCCCTTAGAACGGGAAAGGAAACAATCAGAAAAAACTTGACGAAAAGGTATAAGACAAGGTCATCGCAACCATTGTCTGGATTTGGGAGTCGGTTACGCAAGGGGAAGGTATTAGCACCCCTCACGTCCATCGTACTCGATGGGATCCACACTTTTTATGTTTATCTGACGGGTTTGTTAAATCTATCTACACTAAAAGGCCAGTCTGAAAAGAAAATGACTCGGCAAAGCGTCGCGCTTTATGCCTACGTATTCTCATCAGAGAATGAGAAATCAGAGTCAACGTAGTTCGCCTAACTACGGGTTACGGGGAAGGTGGCTCGCCAATACATCAGTATTGTGCCTACGTACTCTCAACAGATATGAGAGATCAGAGCTTACGTAGTTTGGGATAATTTGGCTTACGGGGATTCAGATTCATCTGTTTTTCGAGTAGGGTTAACAAACAGTTCCAGCAGTTTGTCGTACACAGCTCGACCTTTGGAGACTTAAGCGTTACCGTTTGTGGTAGAACTGGGAGTTAACGACACTCTTTTTTTCAGAAAAGCTTCCTTTGAATTATGGGCCCACGGGGAAAAAAGGTTTGAAGTTTGTTTTTTGTCTTTTACGGAAGAAGTGTTTTTTATGGTTGTCTGCAACCAATATCACACTAGAGACTATGACCTGAGAGTGAATGCGTCGCATGTCACCCAAAGGGTGCCATACTAAACATCCAAATCATTAGAAGGAAACCCTCTAACAATCCTTTCTCAAGTAGCTTAAGGCTTGTAACGTACGACGTCAGTTAACCTTTATTACTATATTTTAATTTGCTTTTAGATGAGAAGAGAGACAAGGCTCAACTAAGAGGAGACTATCAAGTCCTAACAGTTGTCATGCCAAGGATTCATCCTATGGTTGAGGTTTGAAACAGGGAACTCCTAGAAGTTATCATGCATAGGTTTCAACCTAAAGTTCTAATCATCACTTCCTTATCAAAGGAAGTGAGATTCCTAGGGGATCATGTCAATGGGATACAGAAACAGATAAAGCATCAGCTAAACAGTAAACAGATATACAGTAAAATGCATGCAATGTGTTGCACCCCAAAATTTGACCAACTACTCGTCGCAATTTGGCTCATGTTTTGACTCATTTCATTTCGCATTTGCATACCACGTACATTGCATTTTTTCCAGTCAAATTGGTTTATCGGGATCACAGCCCTCGGATAGCATTTCAAGCCAATACGAGGACGTATTTTGAGAATCGGTGCTCGTCCCGGTGTTTTCAGCTCTCGCTGTTGTTTTTGAGGACCTCTCGGTGTCCGAATTTTTACCGTTTATTTCGATATAGTTCGCTAATCGATTTAATCGGCTTCCTCGGTAGTTTTTAGATTTTTCCTTATTTTCTAGAATTTTTTATAGATCTAATTCATTTTTCTAGGTATTAGATATTTTTTAAATAGCTTTTAGATATTAATTGACTTTTTTAATAGGTTAGGGATTTCTTTAATAATTTTAGATAATAGATTTTAGAATAAATCATTTTTAGGTATTAAATAGAATTTTTTTAAATTGATTTTAATAGAATATTCTTTTAATAGGGTTTTTTTAAGTAGAAAGTAATATAGTTCTTTCTATAGGTTAATATAGATTATATTAGAAATTAATATAGGCTTTTTTCTATAGAAATTTAATAGATTTTTAAATAGAAATGATTAGGGTTTTTTATTTTTATTAGTTAATAGTTTTTTTTAGAATTTAATTAGATGTTAATTCTCTTTTTTAGGTTTAATAGAGTTTAATTAGATTTTAATCATCTTTTTAGATTTAATTAGGATTTAGTTAGTTTAATTGGGGCTTTAATCATGTGTTTAGATATTAATTAGGGTCTAATTAGAGTGTGTTAGAATTAATTAGAGTAAGTCTGTTTTAATTTCCGGTTAATTGTAGGTTTAAGTTTTAATCAGCACTAATTAGGATTTAATGGCTGTTTTATTTTTGTCATTAGCGTTAATGGAGTTAATCAAGTATTGATCATTAAGTCTGAATTTTCGTGGGCCCAGTTTTGGAGTCCCAGCCAGTCCAAGTTCTCCCAGTCCAAGTGCAGTGACATGTGTCACTATAAGAGTCATCCACGCGTGCTCAGAAGGAGGCCCCACTTCACTCTCCGTTTTGCCACGTTTCGATTCCCAGTTCATCCACGTTTTGCCCCCATCAATTTCCACGTCTCCCTTCCCTCACTGCCACTCAGCCTAACACGCGTCTCCCTCTGCATACACCATCATGCCACGCGTCTTCGCCTGAGCCTCACCAGTTGCATGGCCGCCGGCCATGCAACCACCGCCACTAACCAACTTCCGGCAGCCCTAACTACCTCCAACCACCTCCGACCACCGTCAAACTCGCCGGAAAACCCTAAAATCCCAGAAAATTCGTATAATCACCGTTTCTTCATATTTTCCGCTTGCATCTTCATCTTCTCCGTTCGAACCTTCATCATCGACAACCGTTTTTTCCAGAATTCATCAACCTTCCCTCAACTTCCATGAATTCGTTCAAGCTCGTCACCGATTCGTTCATCCTGTTTCCAGAAGATCTTCAAGATCTTCGTCCAACCTTCATCAATGTTCAAGCGTCTTTCCAGATCTGGATGTGTTCGTCCAAAGCCCTCAAGAATCATCAAGTTCATCCCATTGCGTTCTTCCAGATTTCCAGAAGAACATTCACCACCACCTTCATTATCGCACCCAGAAACGAAGAGCCTCCGCCGTGAATCTCCATCAGCGCCTCCATCAGGTTCTCAGAAGTTCGTCTGAGATGATGAATATTCATCCAAGTGCGCCGAACCACAAGACTCAAGATCTTCGTCAAGATCTTCTCATCCTCAAGATCTTCATCAACATGCATGTTCATCCTTGCCAGAAAAGCTTCGAGAAGGTTCATCCGCTTCCAAAGGATTCCCGATCTTCATAGATCTCATCATCGATCCAAACTTCAACAAATCT
The DNA here is from genome assembly GCA_963859935.3 of Lathyrus sativus. Taxonomy (NCBI): domain Eukaryota; kingdom Viridiplantae; phylum Streptophyta; class Magnoliopsida; order Fabales; family Fabaceae; genus Lathyrus; species Lathyrus sativus. The sequence continues at coordinate 474,531,147 of OZ012738.1, forward strand.
TCATCTCCTTTGAGTTGTTTCAAGATCTTCAAACGGATCTCGTCCAAGGTCTTCAAAAAGACTCCGTCAATCTTCTTCATGTCCTGATTTTGCATTCGCAGATTTTTTGTTTGGTTAGCGGATGATTGTGGTGGTCAGGTGAAAAGCTTGTAAGGAACTGATCTGGGAAGGTGAAATCTGGGATTGAGCATCAGAGAGAGCTGAACGAGAGAAAGAGAGGGGGAGCGGCGGAGGAGTGAACAATGATACGGGGGAGGGGGGGAATCTAGGTTTTTTTTCTGAAGTTGGAAGGAGGAAGGAAGATGGACCGTGTGTTGGTTTGGGCCTTGGGCCCATTGGCTTCTTCTTCCAACACCCCCCCCCCCCCCCCCCGTTTTGGCTAAGACACCCTCTGTTTCTGTTTTTTGGTTATCGCTTGATTGGGCTGGGCCCATTACTGATTATGCCCCCCCATTTTCGTTTACACCCCCTCCTCCGTGGGTAAAACGGGCTGGGGCCCATTGGCTTCTACTTTTAACTCCCCCTGTTTTCTCCATTTACCTCCCTGCCCTTTTTTATTCTTTTCTGAATTTCTTATTGGGCTGGGCCCAGATTTCCTTGTATTGTTTGCTGTTGTACCTCCTGCTGCACTTTGGCACCCCCTTGGGTTTTTCTCTTTTTTTTTTTTTAATTATTTTCTTTTATTTCATTTGTTTAGTTTTTTTAAGAAGGAAAAATATGTGATAGAAAAAAATAGTGAATATGAGGAAAATATGTAATAGAAAAAGAAAAGAATATATAGAAATATTATAATAGTTTTTTAATATTTTCTTTTAGTATTTTCTCTTTTAGGATATAATTTCTTTTAAGAGTTTAGTTTTTACATTTTTAGAAGTAGATTTAGAAGTCCACTTGTTAGGGGACTATTTTTTCATTAGAATTTCCATAATAGATGGATAGGATTTTTAGGAGTTTATTTTCCTATATTCAATCATTGTAATTTTTTCCGAATATTAATAAAATGAGATTGATGTTGTGGTCTCCGTTCTACCCGTAGTTAAGCTGAACTACAGCTGCTCTGATTTCTTGTACCAGACAAGAATATGTAGGCATAGGATGCGATATCCTAGCGAGCACACTAACAACTAACCTTTTGTTCTCCTCGCTGCTGTGCGATCGAGACTTTCCCGCTGACGACTGATGTTATCCTTTTCTCTTGCCCGAGTGCATTTGAGACCAGACCGTAGTTCTAGTTCCCGTAGGTTCCCATACCTCGAAACCCGACATACTACGTCCGTTCTATCGCAAACAGGTACGCCTAAAGTCTCCAATGGTCGAGCAGCGTCCACCTAACTGCTAGAATGCGTACGCTAGTATCGTCAATCATTTCTCTCACCCCCGTGTGACCAAGAACACCCTGTCTAACCGTAGTTAGCCTGAACTACGTCATGCTCTGATTTCTCTGAAGAGAATACGTAGGCCCAAGACGCGACGTCTTGCCGAGCAACTAACCCGTAGTTTCCCGAACTACGCAGACTCTGATTTTCTCTGATGAGAATACGTAGGCATAGAGTGCGACGCTCTATCGAGTCAATTTCTTCCCGTTTAGAAGTAGAAGCCGTAGATAGATTGTTTTTCACCCGTCCAAGTAAGCCCAAACAAGCGTGGATCCCGTCGAGTACGACGGACGCGAGGGGTGCTAATACCTTCCCCTTGCGTAACCGACTCCCGAACCCAGACAATGGTTGCGATGACCTTGTCTTACCCTTTTTCGTCAGGTTTTTCCGATCGTTTACTTTCCCGCTCTGAGGGGTAAATAACGAAAGGTGGCGACTCTTCTGTTTTGCCGGCACCTTATTTTCGCAAAAACGACAGCTGGCGACTCTGCTGGGGAACGAACCCAGAATCTCTGGTTTTCTGGTTCCCTATGAGAGTCACTCCTAGTGCTTGTATGTTTGCTTGTTGGGTTGCGTTTATTTATCGCATTTTCTTCTCGCACTTTATTTCCCGCATTTTATTCCCAGTTTGATATGATTATCTGTGCTGTTGTGGGATGGGAGTTCTGATGAGTGAGAAGCCAGACCCAGGCTTGAGTGCACCATAGAATTAGAGTGGAAATTAGTGGGCGCGTGCTTGCTTTGTAGGCACTAGTGTCTCATGAAATCCACGCTCAGACGAGGTTCATCCGGTTGGCTTCACTTTCGACCCTTTGGGTTGACACGGTTGCTGGTTTGGTGGATTGTCGACTCTGGGGACCGATCACTTGTGATTCAGCTAAGTGAGGCCGCTTCATGAGCTGGTGATGCCACACCTTCTGGGTATCGTATCACCCCTCTTGAAAGTCTGTGACGCTGATGAACGCATAGGATGTCGTACCTTGAGTCAATTTAGGTCCATACCCGTGAGTGAGAGGGTTTTTGCAGGAAACTTGACTTCCAGCCTACCCGATATCTTGGTTTTCTCTCGTCAGACCAGTCTTACCCCGTCAGCAGCGCAGCAGCAATCAGAGCTTTGTGGGGGTTGTGATCCTGTGTTTGCTGCATCTTGCATTGCATTTGCATGGACATTCTTGCATCATATTGCATGTTATTCGCCAGCTAGTCAGAGCTTTTATCCAGCCGTTGTTTTGATCCTGAAGGTGAGTATTGAAGACGACCAAGGGGTTGAAGCAGATTTGATCAGAATCAAGCAGTGAAGTCAGTTGACAGTTGTTGGTAGCTATGTCCGAGAGCAGCTTCCAGTTTGGTGATATCTTGTCAGGTTTCACTGTGACGTCCAATCCTCTGTATGGATCTACGCATGACGAAGACTTTCCGCAAGTGAACAACCTTACTGCAGCTCAGCCTGTACAGCCTTCTGTTGAAGACCGAGGTCTACGTGAGCAGTTTGTCGTCCGAGGTGAACGTTCTCCTTCTGTTGATGTCTCCAACTACCAGGGTTTTGCCTTCCCTGTGCCAAAGTCCCGAAGAGAGGTCCCGATAGCAAAGTCTGAAGACCCATTAGCTCCCGTGCATGCTGAAAGGTTTCATGCATTGGATGAGAGATTCAAAGCCTTGAAAAGTAAAGACGTTGTTACCCCTAGTGATGCAGACATGTGTCTGGTTCCTGGCCTAGTGTTACCTCCAAAGTTCAGAATGCCGAGGTTTGAAAGGTACAAAGGAGATAGTTGCCCGAAGCAACATTTGGTGATGTTCTGCCTAAGAATGACTTCGTTTGTGCACAACGACAAGTTGATGATTCATTGCTTTCAAGATAGCCTGACTGGGGCATCTCTGAGTTGGTATATGCGGTTAGAGAGTGATCAGATCCGGTCATGGATGGACTTAGCCAATGCTTTCCTGAAGCAGTATGACTACAATCTTGACGAAGCTCCTAGTCGCATGCAGCTGCAAGAATTGTCTCAAGGGAACAATGAACCTTTCAGGAAGTATGTTCAGAGATGGAGAGAATTTGCTGCTAGAGTGCAACCACCGCTTCTAGACCAAGAGTTGAAAGGCATGTTCGTAAACTCCTTGCAGAGCCCGTACTTCGAAAGAATGTTTGAAACTGCACCAAATTTCTCTGAATTGGTAAGGACAGGAGAGCACATCGGGTATGGTGTAAAGACTGGAAGAATCCCGAATGTTTCAAGCGGTCAGGTCAGTGAGACTGAATCTCTCTATAGCTCTCAATCTGAAGATGAAACTATGGTCAATGCGGTCCTGAATGATGTGGGGTATCCTCAAGACGAATCAGTGAAATCTGTTGGTTCTCCGTCTTCTCAGCGGTCAGTATCTTCTGTGTCTCGTCATTCTCGACAGACAATTGTGCCTGGGGCACCCCATCGGGAACTTTATGTCGCTCCTCTTGCAAATCCACAAGCCCGTGGCCGAAGTTATCAGAATCAGCGTCAGAATCAGAACCGACCTCGTAACAACTTGGAACGAAGGGATGCTCCTCTCCATCCAGTGTCGGTGCCGTATAGCCAGATTCTTCCACATTTGATTCAGAATTCTTTGGTGGAACCCAAAGCTCTCAAGCCCGTGCCAGAGCCTTACCCTCCAGGGTATAACCCGCATGCTCAGTGTGGTTACCATGGCGGATCTCCGGGGCATTCAACTGAAGATTGTAAAGCTTTTCAGGCAAAAGTGCAACAGTTGATCGACAAAAGGTGCATTTCCTTTCCATATGGAGTTTTGGTTGTGCATGACAATCTCTCAGCTGTCTGAGCTCGCAGATTCAGAGGGTTATTTTCAGAGGCCAGTGGTCCAGACGGGCAGACGTCCTCAGCATTAGCAGTCCTAGGACTTTTTATCATTTGCATTTGTAGTTTCTTTTAGTTACTACTTGCTGTTAAACATTGTATGTTTCGAATGGTAATATTAATAAAGTGAATATGCATTTTTCTGAATTAATCATGTCGTTGTCACTCATTTACTGCATCGCACTGACACTTGCACTTTATTCACTCCACTTTATCACTATGATTAGCAATGAGTGGAGGGAGGATGATGAAACTGAATACTCATAATCGATGATCGTATGCTTTCAAATAAAACCTTGCCGATGACGTACAAGGCATTGTTTCAAATCCCCTAAACACTGGAGAGATAAGGAAGAGAATCCCTTGTTAACCACTTCGAGCCGAGAAGTAGGAGTTTCTCTCGAACTTCTAAACCCTCCCATCTTAACCCAGGGCAGGGTAGTTGTCAGTTAGCTTGATCGAGCGTTCAAGTCTTATAGAGGAGTGTTGTCCTTCAAGGACCAATCACATCATATTTTTCCCAGAGGTAGTACCTCGTCAACCACAATGGTTAAACCTCACCAATCAGGAGTGAGACAGTTACAAACCTATCGGATGAATCCAGACAGCCAGTGTCGCACGACTCGTTTCGAAAAAAAAGGAATAAGAAAGCCCGCTAAGTAAAAAGAAAAAGCTGGAAAGCAAATACTTAGGCAAAAATCAGGGCATCCCGCTGGATTTCAAAAAAAAAATCGAAAAGAACTCTGAAGAGTCAGTCCAGGCAAAAATTAGGGAATCAAAAGAATGAAAAAGAAAGGATATAAAAAGAAAAATCCTCAAACAAGGACAAGGTCGTGTAGATACAGACACCGAAAACGAAAGAGGAGTAACTGTCACTCCGAAACACCTTGTGAATTCTTTAACCAGTTGTTCCCAATGTTCAACGTACCTCTCGAAGAGGCGAGCGCTCGAGCTAAGTTAACTGGACTTTAGGATCGGAGATCATCACGTAGAAGGGGTGGGTACAAATCATAATTTGAGCCAAATATCCTTTGTTTCACGAACCGTGAACCCGACCACGATACAACCCTTAAAAGACCTAATTGAGGTAGGGTTTATTCTGAAAGCGCATTACGATAAGGTTGAGTAACCTGACTCCTGCATGATTTGCTAATCATATCCTTGTTGTATTTTTTTCACTGATCGAATCAACACTACGTCTGAACTCTTTAGTTCACTCGTCACTCACTAGCATGACACGTAAATGAGTGACAACACCGAATTATTTCTCAAAATCTGCATGAACACTGCATTAAAATTACCATTCGTGAATAAACAATTTTAATTATAGGTCAGTAGTTGATACGAAGGAAACTCCAGCAGGGAATAGTCAGTCAGGACTGAATCGTCAGAAGTCTGGATCAGAATGGTATACCGTGAAACCCTGTGAATCTGGGGCATTGACTTCCTGTGAGTTTAGAATCAGTTTGTCTGAGGACAAGTCCCGGAGTATCAGTTGATTATGGGGCAGTTTATGCAAGAAGCGGTTGATCAGAAGTGAATATTCTCGAGACCCAATCAGGGGCAGCTATTCAGAACTCCTGTGATTTGAGGGCAGATCCCTCCAGTGTTCAATCAGGGCATGTTGAGTCGCTCATCGCTCGTTCAGGGGCAAGCTACTTCAGAAGTATTGAAACCAACCGTGCTGAGAGTTGGTTAGTTGAGGATGAATCCTTCCGTTGTACAGATGTTGGGGCAAGCCATTTGAAGATTGTCTTGTTGCCAGCTGTTTTCTGTTCAGAATAAATTTTCCCAAGAGTCGGATTGGGGCAAGTTGAATTGCACTGGGGCAAGTTGTTCAAATGAGTTTGTTCACCCTAGCAAGAGTTGAGTGTCGGGGAATCGTGTCATTACCCTACCAAAACCTGAGCCTTCTGAAGAAGCCTTGCTGTCATTGGATCGTTATCCTACAGCCTAACCTATTACTTGGATGAACCTTGTAACCAGATCGTTTTAAAGTCCAGTTCTCGTCTGGCAAACCGGAGAGCAGTTCTCATCTGAAATCCAAACCAGAAACCAGCCCCGTCGGGTCACCATTTTCTGTAACCTATTGTTTAACCAGTTCTCGTCTGGCCAACACAGTTTTAAAGCCCAGTTCTCGTCTGGCAAACCCGAAATCAAATTCCCGTCTGATAGTCCACCCTCGGATACTAGTTCTCATCTAGTATTCCCCTTTCAAATCCACTTTTGCTGGTAACCAGAAATAAATCCCTATCACCATAAACCTATCCCCAAACCAGAAAAGGCCTAATTGTACCTGGCACGATGATTCCCAGTGACTCGTATGTTGTCACATTCCCCGACACAAGGCTCGAGTGATCCCAGCCCCATGATTGGTGTTCTGTATTCCCTATGTTGATATTGTTGAATCAGGATTATTTTCTCAGCAGAGACGTACAGTTTGAGATTGTTTCCCCCGAGCAGTTTGAAATTGCAGCAAATTGAGATGGCATTTATCCCTTATCAAAGTAGGATCAAGATTATCCTCAGTGGGGCGGGATTGATATCCCCGACAGAGTGTGGCCATCCCAAGCATTGAACGTTGATTAGCCTGATGTGCTACTATCCTAAGTGGGTTGAGACTGAAGCTTTTTCTGACTGGTAGATTTGGGTTTATTTCCCCAGTAGTGGGACTGATGCAATGTTGTATCCCCACAGAGTCTGAGTTTGACTCTTTTTCCCTCCGAGTCCGGGTCATTGACTCATTCCTCAAGCAGAGGTCGGCGTTGATTTCATCACTGAGTAATCTCCAGACGAGTAGATTGTGATATTAGTAGGTGTTGTTATTTCTCAGCAGATTGCCTCGTACCCTATAAGGACTTAGGGTGTTCAAAAGGGACCGTACAGGGTTGTTTTCCTCAATGAAGTGAGATCCAATTTCAGTAATCGATTGTTACCCTCCGCAGACGCCAGAGGTGTTTCCTTGATAGGATCGGTACATCTCCATCAGAGTGGTATCATAAGTAGCTAAGGATTGATATCCCCAGCAGTGTTAGTACACAGGTATTCCTCATCAGAATTGATAGTTCATCAAGTGTTACCCAAAAGGGTCAGTCTCCGTCAGGCGTATGCGAGATTACCTTCAGCAGATCAGGATTGATATCCCCGATAGAGTTCAGCAGCCTCTCCCCGCAGAGTCTGAGCGCGGGACCAGGAGCATTGATATGTATCCCCGAGCAGAGAAGGTTCTCTCCCCAATCAGATGTATCTTGAAGGAACGTCATCTTCTCAGCTGAGTCAAGCGCCGACGCGTGTTTTCATCCCCTAGCACCGGGTCACAAGTGCAGGTTTCATAGGAAACTATTCGTACGCCGAAGTATGCAGCAACTGATGGTGCAAGACTGAAGTCCCCAGCAGAATTGAGATTCCCACGGAGTCGTACTCTCCAGGAAGCTGAATGATTCCTCCTTCCTCAGCCGAGTTTGCAGATACTCAAGAGAGCCGAGTCCTTGGAAGCTACTCAGACCATGATTGGTTCTCCCCAGTAGAATGTTGAACAGTTGATGCTGTAGCTCCCCATCGGAGTCGTTTTCTCCAGAAAGTTTTGTCGCGAAGGCCGCACAGTTTATTTCTGCGATTGATATCGTTTCCTCGACAGTTTGTGGTTTGAATACCCAGATGAGCAGATTCAGGTTCTCGTAGAGCTTCGTTCCCCTACATCAGTCGACTGAAGATCATGTCCCCAGGCGGAGTCCAATTGAGATTGGAATAGTTCTTTCTCCTTGACAGGAGGCTTCTCCCTTCAGCATTTATTTTGCTGATGGGGCCATAGCATATTGCATGATTGCATAGCATTTACTCTGAAAACGCATAGCATTTCCACCGTGTGGAGCATTACGTCATTGCCAAAGCATGTGCATACGAGACATGAGCCAGGTCGCCACCGTCCTTGCTTTGCAGAGGTTCCTTAACAGAGTATTCGCTCAGGATGATTCCTGAAATCTCCAGAATGGTTATCGGTTCAAGATGATTCTTGAAGGTCCCCGACGGAGTTATTTGTTCAAGATGATTCTTGAATTCCTCAGCAGAGTTGATTCCTCCAGAATGATTTCTGGACCCCCGGAGCGGGGTTACTTGATAGTTATCCAGGTTCCCCAGCGGCGAAGCGTCCTCCCCAGCAGGTTTTCTAACGGCGAAGTTGAAACCTCCCTTGAAGACTCCATGATTGAAGTCTGACCGTGTTAATGTAGCAGTTCTCTCAGCTGATGCGGAGTGCCTGATGGCAGAGGTTTAGATATTCCCAGTGGGCTCATTATTGACCAAGGATTCTATTCCCGACTTGTTGACGAAGCCCGGCTGATGCCCGACAAGGTCTTTGAATGCCTGATGGCATGATCAACCTGATGGTTGAAGTCCGGCTAATGCCCGACAGTGGTCTTTGAACGCCTAATGGCATAATCAACCCTGTATTACCGGTTACCGAATGACCAGTGACCCCTTGATGAATTGAGGACAAATATCTACAGCAAAATCAGATGATCATCCTGACGGAGACTTAAAATCAGACTTTTCCCCGGTTACCGTCTGACCAATTCCCCAACGAAGTTTCCTCATCCTGACGGCGAGGTCAGATTATGTTTGTTTCCAGCGACGATGTTGGATGTTTTGATGGCGAGGTCAGATTATGTTTGTTTCCAGCGGCGATGTTGGATGTTTTGACGGCGAGGTCAGATTATGTTTGTTTCCAGCGGCGATGTTGGATGTTTTGACGGCGAGGTCAGATTATGTTTGTTTCCAGTGGCGATGTTGGATGTTTGTGTTTGACGGCGAAGTCAGGTTATGTTGAGTACTTGACGGCGATGTCAGGTTCTTTGATTTTCCAGCGGCGATGTTGGGTGTTTTGTTTCCGACGACGATGTCAGATTCTTCAATTTTCCAACGGCGATGTTGGGTATGTCAGATTCTTTAGTTCTCCAGCGGCGAGGTTGGGTGTTTTGGTTGTCCGACGGCGAGGTCAGATTATTGTAAGTTCATCTCTCCAGCGGCGATGTTAGGTGTTTTAGTGGTCTGACGGCGATGTCAGATGATTTAGTTTTCCAGCGGCAATGTTGGGTGTTTCTCAGGGTTTGTTTGTTCTGACGGCGATGTCAGATTCTTCAGTTCTCCGGCGGCGATGTTGGGTATTTTGGATTCGACGGCGATGTCAGATAGTTTGGTTTCCTAGCGGCGATGTTGGGTGTTTTGTTCTCCGACGGCGATGTTGGCTGTTTATTTCCAGCGGCGATGTTGGGTATGTTTGTTTCTGACGGCGATGTTAGGTGATTTAGTCTTCCAGCGGCGATGTTGGGTGCTTTGGTTATCTGATGGCGATGTCAGAGGAATTTAATGTGGATAACTGACGGCGATGTCAGATCAGTATGTCTCCAGCTAGCTGCCGTGCAGTTATTTCAGCTTTCAAAGATTTGTTCTCACCAGAGTATCGTGTACTTATGTAGTTAGCAAATTTCCGGGTTCTTTGGTATTCAACCGTCTTTCACCTTTGAATGTTTGAAAGTCGTTCGCTCTTCAACCCTTCAGGTCCAAGTCGTTTGAATAGGGGCAGCTGTTGCACCCCAAAATTTGACCAACTACTCTTTGCAATTTGGCTCATGTTTCGACTCATTTCATTTTGCATTTGCATACCACGTACATTGCATTTTTTCCAGTCAAATTGGTTTATCGGGATCACAGCCCTCGGATAGCATTTCAAGCCAATACGAGGACGTATTTTGAGAATCGGTGCTCGTCCCGGTGTTTTCAGCTCTCGCTGTTGTTTTTGAGGACCTCTCGGTGTCCAAATTTTTACCGTTTATTTCGATATAGTTCGCTAATCGATTTAATCGGCTTCCTCGGTAGTTTTTAGATTTTTCCTTATTTTCTAGAATTTTTTATAGATCTAATTCATTTTTCTAGGTATTAGATATTTTTTAAATAGCTTTTAGATATTAATTGACTTTTTTAATAGGTTAGGGATTTCTTTAATAATTTTAGATAATAGATTTTAGAATAAATCATTTTTAGGTATTAAATAGAATTTTTTTTAATTGATTTTAATAGAATATTCTTTTAATAGGGTTTTTTTAAGTAGAAAGTAATATAGTTCTTTCTATAGGTTAATATAGATTTTATTAGAAATTAATATAGGCTTTTTTCTATAGAAATTTAATAGAATTTTAAATAAAAATGATTAGGGTTTTTTATTTTTATTAGTTAATAGTTTTTTTTAGAATTTAATTAGATGTTAATTCTCTTTTTTAGGTTTAATAGAGTTTAATTAGATTTTAATCATCCTTTTAGATTTAATTAGGATTTAGTTAGTTTAATTGGGGCTTTAATCATGTGTTTAGATATTAATTAGGGTCTAATTAGAGTGTGTTAGAATTAATTAGAGTAAGTCTGTTTTAATTTCCGGTTAATTGTAGGTTTAAGTTTTAATCAGCACTAATTAGGATTTAATGGCTGTTTTATTTTTGTCATTAGCGTTAATGGAGTTAATCAAGTATTGATCATTAAGTCTGAATTTTCGTGGGCCCAGTTTTGGAGTCCCAGCCAGTCCAAGTTCTCCCAGTCCAAGTGCAGTGACATGTGTCACTATAAGAGTCATCCACGCGTGCTCAGAAGGAGGCCCCACTTCACTCTCCGTTTTGCCACGTTTCGATTCCCAGTTCATCCACGTTTTGCCCCCATCAATTTCCACGTCTCCCTTCCCTCACTGCCACTCAGCCTAACACGCGTCTCCCTCTGCATACACCATCATGCCACGCGTCTTCGCCTGAGCCTCACCAGTTGCATGGCCGCCGGCCATGAAACCACCGCCACTAACCAACTTCCGGCAGCCCTAACTACCTCCAACCACCTCCGACCACCGTCAAACTCGCCGGAAAACCCTAAAATCCCAGAAAATTCGTATAATCACCGTTTCTTCATATTTTCCGCTTGCATCTTCATCTTCTCCGTTCGAACCTTCATCATCGACAACCGTTTTTTCCAGAATTCATCAACCTTCCCTCAACTTCCATGAATTCGTTCAAGCTCGTCACCGATTCGTTCATCCTGTTTCCAGAAGATCTTCAAGATCTTCGTCCAACCTTCATCAATGTTCAAGCGTCTTTCCAGATCTGGATGTGTTCGTCCAAAGCCCTCAAGAATCATCAAGTTCATCCCATTGCGTTCTTCCAGATTTCCAGAAGAACATTCACCACCACCTTCATTATCGCACCCAGAAACGAAGAGCCTCCGCCGTGAATCTCCATCAGCGCCTCCATCAGGTTCTCAGAAGTTCGTCTGAGATGATGAATATTCATCCAAGTGCGCCGAACCACAAGACTCAAGATCTTCGTCAAGATCTTCTCATCCTCAAGATCTTCATCAACATGCATGTTCATCTTTGCCAGAAAAGCTTCGAGAAGGTTCATCCGCTTCCAAAGGATTCCCGATCTTCATAGATCTCATCATCGATCCAAACTTCAACAAATCTTCATCTCCTTTGAGTTGTTTCAAGATCTTCAAACGGATCTCGTCCAAGGTCTTCAAAAAGACTCCGTCAATCTTCTTCATGTCCTGATTTTGCATTCGCAGATTTTTTGTTTGGTTAGCGGATGATTGTGGTGGTCAGGTGAAAAGCTTGTAAGGAACTGATCTGGGAAGGTGAAATCTGGGATTGAGCATCAGAGAGAGCTGAACGAGAGAAAGAGAGGGGGAGCGGCGGAGGAGTGAACAGTGATACATGGGGGGGGGGGGGGGGAATCTAGGTTTTTTTTCTGAAGTTGGAAGGAGGAAGGAAGATGGACCGTGTGTTGGTTTGGGCCTTGGGCCCATTGGCTTCTTCTTCCAACACCCCCCCGTTTTGGCTAAGACACCCTCCGTTTTTGTTTTTTGGTTATCGCTTGATTGGGCTGGGCCCATTAATGATTACGCCCCCCCATTTTCGTTTACACCCCCTCCTCCGTGGGTAAAACGGGCTGGGGCCCATTGGCTTCTACTTTTAACTCCCCCCGTTTTCTCCATTTACCTCCCTGCCCTTTTTTATTCTTTTCTGAATTTCTTATTGGGCTGGGCCCAGATTTCCTTGTATTGTTTGCTGCTGTACCTCCTGCTGCACTTTGGCACCCCCTTGGGTTTTTCTCTTTTTTTTAATTATTTTCTTTTATTTCATTTGTTTAGTTTTTTTAAGAAGGAAAAATATGTGATAGAAAAAAATAGTGAATATGAGGAAAATATGTAATAGAAAAAGAAAAGAATATATAGAAATATTATAATAGTTTTTTAATATTTTCTTTTAGTATTTTCTCTTTTAGGATATAATTTCTTTTAAGAGTTTAGTTTTTACATTTTTAGAAGTAGATTTAGAAGTCCACTTGTTAGGGGACTATTTTTTCATTAGAATTTCCATAATAGATGGATAGGATTTTTAGGAGTTTATTTTCCTGTATTCAATCATTGTAATTTTTTCCGAATATTAATAAAATGAGATTGATGTTGTGGTCTCCGTTCTACCCGTAGTTAAGCTGAACTACAGCTGCTCTGATTTCTTGTACCAGACAAGAATATGTAGGCATAGGATGCGATATCCTAGCAAGCACACTAACAACTAACCTTTTGTTCTCCTCACTGTTGTGCGATCGAGACTTTCCCGCTGACGACTGATGTTATCCTTTTCTCTTGCCCGAGTGCATTTGAGACCAGACCGTAGTTCTAGTTCCCGTAGGTTCTCATACCTCGAAACCCGACATACTACGTCCGTTCTACCGCAAACAGGTACGCCTAAAGTCTCCAATGGTCGAGCAGCGTCCACCTAACTGCTAGAATGCGTACGCTAGTATCGTCAATCATTTCTCTCACCCCCGTGTGACCAAGAACACCCTGTCTAGCCGTAGTTAGCCTGAACTACGTCATGCTCTGATTTCTCTGAAGAGAATACGTAGGCCCAAGACGCGACGTCTTGCCGAGCAACTAACCCGTAGTTTCCCGAACTACGCAGACTCTGATTTTCTCTGATGAGAATACGTAGGCATAGAGTGCGACGCTCTATCGAGTCAATTTCTTCCCGTTTAGAAGTAGCAGCCGTAGATAGATTGTTTTTCACCCGTCCAAGTAAGCCCAAACAAGCGTGGATCCCGTCGAGTACGACGGACGCGAGGGGTGCTAATACCTTCCCCTTGCGTAACCGACTCCCGAACCCAGACAATGGTTGCGATGACCTTGTCTTACCCTTTTCCGTCAGGTTTTTCCGATCGTTTCCTTTCCCGCTCTGAGGGGTAAATAACGAAAGGTGGCGACTCTTCTATTTTGCCGGCACCTTATTTTCGCGAAAGCGACACAATGCAAGTAATGGAGGAAATATGTGTGGGGCAGGGGCCTCCACAAGCTCATATCAACCTCAAGCAAAGTATGAATAACTGCAAAGATAAAGGAATGCAACAATAGCCAGCAACAGTCAAACAGAAAGAGTAACAGACAAAATAGCTCAACAGCAAAGCATGTAAATTGCAAACATCCAAACAGCAACAATCCAACAGTCTGTAGTTTGTTGATACCCAAGCTAGCTTCATGGGAGAATCCATCTTCAAGCTTCAATCTTCAATAGGCTCCACCAGCAGAGAAGAGATTCAATACAAAGAATATTGGATGGATGATGGGAAGCAGGAAGGAAACCAAAGGAATCCCTCCTGACACTCAACCAGTCATCAGAGAAAGGCATCCTCAAAAGCTCTACTCATTATGACATGCCATACATCCCTCCAAAGGAGAGATGGGCTTTCACATGAGGGCTTTGAATCATAGGATGGGAATGGCATGCACACAAAGCAAGCCATGTTTGTTTGAAGAAAGAAAACACTCTCTAAGGCTCTTCCTAAACCTAAATGAAGTATCTACTTACTTACCAATCTATCAAGAAGGAATACACTACTTAGAATCATCTAATGGCTAATTACAAGGTTAACCTATGAAGTTCTCTAAGTTGGATCACCTAAATTGAAGTCAATTTGCAAAATAGGGAACTAAATGAAAATCAAACCTAAAAATACTAGGGAAAATATCATATCATCCTACATGTATCAACATTCCATGGTAGAAAAATCAGAAGTTAAACCTAAGTCAAAAAGGTTCAAACTAAACCTAAAGTTCAAGGGTACATCAAAGGGATTCAATCATGAACACTCCTAAACAACTATCCTAAAACCTTATTTAAAATCATCTAAAAATCATGATAAAAATCACACAACATAATCAACATGTATATAACCAGCATGTAAAATCTCAGGATCAAACTCAGAAATGTGAGTGAGAAATAAAATGGACAAAATCATCACACAATTATTCCACCATTAAACACATATTAAACTAGAAAATATGAAATAAAATGGAAAAATCATGGAAAATAAAAATAAAAGGCCTGATAAAATCCTAAACATCTCAACATATATCCACAAATTTTTCCAGAATTTATTATCAACTTTTACTATTTTTTTTATGAATTAATCCTCACAAGCATGAAAACAAAAATTAAAAGAAAAGGAATTAAGAGAATAACTGGAAGGGGTTCAGTTAGCAGCAAAAAACAAGCTTAATTCTCGCCTGGGCCCAATACAGGGGTGTCATTAGCACAAGGGCGCTAGGGCCATCTGAGTTTGAATCAGCAAACAAAAAAAATACCTGGGGGGTGAATTAAGCAGGCATTCTAAGTGTTAATTTCTGGATGGGCCTGCTGGTGAGGTGTTGATTGTGAAAACAGTCTAAAGCCCAAAACAAATAACAATTGAATTCAGTTTTCACAAAATAAACAAAAATGAACGCGTGAGGGATCGAACCCACGCTCACTTGGTCTGTGCAGCACGCTGAATGGCTTGGGATTTCACTAATGCAAAACGGTGCGTTTTGGGGGAGGGGGTACGTGGCGCCCTTACTGCCATTGGATAGATGACTAAGTCTTCTTCTTCCTCGCGAATGGACGGTCTAGACTATGTCTTCTACCTTTTAAAATTGTGCAGGGGAGGGAAACTCAATTTCCGACGCGACTTGGCCGGAGCTTCACCGGAGCAACTCGCGAATCCCTATCTCTCTCCATACTCCCCCATTCCAAGTGGTTCTTGAATGAAAGTTGCGTGAAATTTCACGAGGATCTTAATTACACTAACCAATCACGCTAAAAACGCAAGAATAAAGAAATATAACTCTCAACCGAAAACGGATCCAACCTTAATTTGTCACTAATCCTCAAATTAACTATCCAGAATCCATCTATATCATAATTGCAACCTAACCACATTATTCTAAGCCATTAAAAACGCATGAATGGAGATAAATTTCAAGAATTAGAAACCTGGTTTTAAGCTTCGATTGTGGTGGTTTCTGACCTCAATTCTCTTCCAACACGTGCAGAAAGCTTCAATGATTAATGGTGAACGATTCTTGATGATCAATTCTTGATGAAACCCTCTGATTCTTCAAAATGGAAAATTCACTTTCAAGCTTTTTCTTCACCTTTCTCCAATGGCTTCTCAACAGATTTTGGCACTAGAAGCTTCCCAAACTGATCCATATCCTATTTATAATCTGTTCAAATACTTTGGAGGCCCAAACCAAGCCCAATTGTGGGTTTTTGATTTTCTCTTCCTTCCAAAAATTTCATGATGGTATGCACGTTTTTTGCTTTGTTCCTTCTTCCAACTTAGTCCAAATAACTTACTTAATAGTTGTGGAGTGTAATTAAATGGTTTCACTCCCTTGATTTCAATCCATGGAGTGTGTTTGATATGTTTCTTTCTTATGAAGCAATCTTCCAAATGGCTATGTTATGAACTTCAATTCAAAAATGTGATAATGCCAATCTCTTTAGAATATCAATTCCATTCAAAATGACCACAAATTTGACTTGAAAACATGTTATTTCAAATTATTTTGAATTTTCACATTTTAATTCATTAAAATGGTCTTTATGTGAAGTTTCTTCAACCAATGCTTGATATGATCCATATCAATGGGCTCTTGATACTTGGCTAAGCTAAAAACATCAATTTGAGCAACTTTCATGTTGAACAAAAATCCATTTGGAGCTTGCAAGATGATGAAATTGACCTATGATTCAAAATGACCTGTAATGTCCAAATACCCAACATACCCTTAACTTGTCAAAGCCATAACTTGAGTTCTACAAATCCAATCATGGATTTCTAGTACTCTTTAGAAATCTAAGAGAATAAGGAACAACATTCATGTTGACCAAAAGTTCATAGGAAACATCCTTCTAGGGCAAAAATGTCATGCAAGTTGGGTAACTTTCAAGCTCCAAATTCACATGCCTCCGATGACCTGTAACTTGTCTGGCTCATAACTTGAGTTCTATAAACCCTATCAAGGACTTCTAGTACTCAAATTAAAGCTAAGACCATTCCCTACAACAATCATGTTGGGGTCATGATGAGATGAAGATCATATCTTGAGTTAAATGTCCTGGAAGTCAGGGGTCAAGCTAGGGGATTTTACACTGTCAAGTGTTAGAAACCCTAGCCTGAAACTTCTCAAACTCTTCAATCATGATGAGTTAACCTTGGAGTCATCCTTAGAACATCTCAACGTATCAATTCATGACCACACGGCTCTTGAATTAGGTTTCAACCTTCTTCAAACCCTCAGTTGACTTAGGGTTGACCCAGTCAAACCCTAGCTGCACCAATCATGGCTGAGGCTTCTTAATCTTGCATAATGACCTGCCTAGGCCTCAAAGTGATCTTCAAAAATTCTCATGAGCTCTCTCAAGACCTCAAGTCCAACTTCATGGCCTCAGAATCATCTGATGGCCTTCCACAACTCTCAAGTTAGGAGACACACCCCTTTGTTTCAATCACTCTCTCTGAGGATCTTTTAACTTTTTTGACAAGGATATCAACCCTTGAACATCTGAATAAACTTCTTAGCTGGCGTCATAGTCTTATGTAGCTCTTAGTTGGTAATCATACCTCTTGATCTCCTGCATACATATCAATGAAATGCAAATGATAATGTTAATGTGAATGAAATGAAACATAAGCTAGGTAAAGAAATGTTGGAAAAATTTTGGGGTGCAACACTATGGGTGGGATGCCCATATTTGTTTAAACTGGGTGGTGACAACCTTTTGAGGAGGTTTGTTACCGGAGATAAATCGCAAAGTATTCTTTGGCACTGTCACAACTCACCTTACGATGGACATTACAATGGGGCTAGAACAGCCACTAAAGTCCTTCAATCAGGATTTTATTGGCCTACTATTTTCAAAGACGCAAATGCCCATGCGCAAAGTTGTGATAGTTGTCAAAGGAGTGGTGGGATTGGTAAGAGAGACGAGATTCCTCTCCAAAATATCCAAGAAGTCGAAGTATTTGATTGTTGGGGCATCGACTTTGTTGGACCATTCTCACCTTCTTATGGAAATGAATATTTGCTGGTTGCGGTTGATTATGTTTCTAAGTGGGTTGAGGCGATTGCCTCACCTCGGGCGGATGCTAAAACGGTAATAAAATTTTTGAAGAAAAATATCTTTTCCCGTTTTGGAACCCCCCGAGTGTTGATAAGTGATGGAGGGTCAGATTTTTGTAATGCACCGTTAGAAAACGTTTTGAAACATTACGGTGTAATACATAAAGTGGCGACTCCGTATCACCCACAAACCAATGGTCAAGTCGAGGTTTCGAATCGTGAGATAAAAAGAATTCTTGAAAAAACCTTGTCAAATTCGAGAAAAGAATGGTCGCAAAAAGTGGACGACGCTTTGTGGGCATACCGTACCGCTTACAAAGCTCCAATTGGGTTAACTCCTTTTCAACTGGTATTTGGTAAGACTTGCCATTTGCCGGTTGAATTGGAGCATAAAGCCTTGTGGGCCTTAAAATTGTTGAACTTTGATAAGGAATTGGCCGGTGAAAAAAGAAAAGGGCAACTGCTTGAGTTGGAAGAAATGCGCAATGTCGCATATCACTCAAGTTGGTTGTACAAAGAAAAGGTGAAAGAGTACCATGACAAAAAGCTCAGAAAAAAGGAATTTGTGCCCGGACAGTTGGTTCTTTTGTTAAATTCCAGTTTGAGGTTATTCCCTGGAAAATTGAAGTCTAAATGGTCCGGGCCATTTCGTGTCATAGAAGTCAAAGCTTATGGAGCTGTTGTCATTGAGGACTTGGAGAAAAAGGATAGTTGGACAATGAATGGCCAATGTTTGAAGATCTATTTTGGCGGTCTAGTGGACCGCGAGTGCTCTGCCATCCGCTTGGATGCTCCTGTGTGAGCATCTTGGACCGTCGAGCTTATTCGACGTTAAACAAGCGCTTGTTGGGAAGCACCCCAACATTGTAAGTATTTTCTGTTGTTTTTTGTTAAGTGTGAGGTAATGGTGTTCATATTGGTGACTTGCTGAATTTTGCAGGGCTATCTTGAAAAAATTCATATCTGTCATGTTAGCTAGCAGCTTGCTAGGCGAGTGCAGTAGCGAGCCATTTGCTAGCTGCTTGCTAGGCGAGCCTGCGCGAAACAGACTTTTCAAGTGGATTTAGTGGGCCACCATTCTAGGCCCAAAAACCGTTTAAGTTGGTTTTTCTTTATTTTGTGCACTTAGGGTTCAAGGCTCCCACTTCACTCTCACACTTTTCACTCTCACATCACACCTTAATTTTGAAATTGTTCTCTTGTGTAAGCCCTAACTTTTGAGTTTCAATCTCCATCACTTTCTGCAATCAGGTTTGCCCTTGTTTCTATCTCTGTACTTTTACTACTTCATTATTTGCATAATAGAGATTTTAGGGTTGATTTTGAAATTTAGGAATTGGAAACTTTTAGGGTTGCATGTGTATCTAGGATAGTCCTTATCAAGCTAATGTTTTTGGTTTCTGGAATTGCAATTGTTTAGACCATGAATTGTTGGAATTAGGATTGAAAGTAGTGGCTGATTTGAAAACTCGCAGCCTTCGCTAGCATGTTCGCTAGGCGAGTCTGTAGCGAGTGTTCGCTTTGACTTCGCTAAGCGAACATGGAAGTGAACATGACAGCTTGTTTTGTTTTTGATTAATGCTAATCTGTTGTTGCTGTTGTTTGTTGTTCTCTGCTGTGATGTTTCATATGGCCTCAGGATCAAGTGCTGGAAAGAAGAGAAAGGTCGGGAGCACATCTCGTCCTGTAACCATCCAATTTGACACTGACATGTTTATCGGACCAAAGAAAGCCGCACGATATATGGCGGTGGAGAAAAGGAAAATTCTACCTGAAAAGAGGTTTGTGATCAACGCACAGGGCGACTACCGAACATTTGCGGGGTTGATCAATAGTAAGAGGTGGGACAGGCTGATCTCTCCACCCGAGAGCTATAACGTTGAGATTGTGCGCGAGTTCTACGCGAACGCGCTGCCTAATGATGACGAGCCTTTCACGTGGACAACAAGAATGTTAGGCCGTCAAATTGCTTTTGATCGGGACGCTATCAACCGAGTGCTTGGTGAACCGCTCCATCTGGGAGTGAATGAGTTGGATAACTACACCAGATATTTGAGGCTCCAAAGAAACATAGATGATATTTCAGCAGCACTATTAATAGAAGGAAAGACTATTGAGAGAAACTCGTCGGGGTGGCTGTGAGGTATCATCGGGAGGACATGATTCCTTTAGCTCAACTGATTTTGATTCTAGTTCTGACAAATATTAAGCCCAAATCACATACATCCACCGTGTCGATCCTAGTGGCACACTTGGTCCACAACATTCTGACCAATGTTCAAATCTATGTGGCGCGCATTATTGCAAGTGAGATAAAGGCAGTGGGCTGAAGTCGGGGGCGCGAGTTAATTTCCCCCCTTGATTTTCCTTGCCTCATCATGTCTTTGTGCTCACAGTCGAGGATGAAGTTTTCTTCTCGCAGTCTTCTGAAGATTCCGTCCACAATCGATGATCGATATATGGACAAGTATTGTAGGCCAAAGAACTTCAGAGGTACTACAGCTGCTGGTGATGTCGGGACTACTGATGGTCCTGGTGCTTTTTCTCAGGGGTTTGATCCCTTTCAGCAGGCAGTTTGTAATTACAATTGGGATTGGATGGCGGCAACACAACATGCTATGATTGATATTCATGACTCGATGCAGGTACTATAGTTGCAGGTCTGTGACCCCTCTATTGAGCGTCCTATGATGACGCGTGAGCAGTTTCTGCAGCGCGCGAGCTGGCCTGAGGACAAGCCTATTTTTGGAGGAGGGGCGGGTGCTTCTGGTGTTGATAATTCTGGTGGCGCTGATGATGATGATGATGATGAGGCTGATGACAGTGATGATGATGATGCTGATGGTGATGATGAGGAGGAGTATGAGTCCGAGGAGGACTAAGTTTTCTTTTATGTTATGTTTTATTGTTTAGTATTTTTAGATACTATTTTCAGATACTTTGTTTGTTTGGTTGTACTCTTTGGGGCGTTTTGTCCCCCGCGCACATTTTTTTTTATTTAATAATTTTTAATGTGTAAGGTTTAATTTTTTGTTTTAAATTATTGTGTTTTGTTTTAAGTTCTTTTGTTTAATAATTTTTTTGGTTGATTGATGATCAAACCTTCTAGATTGATTACTCTCTAAAAGAAGTATTCAATGAAGGTGCATCCGAGCTTGGATGGCAATGATAAAAATAACAATCGAATGATGTTAAGGTACATGGTTACCTTCGGTTAGAACTTTAGAATGCATGAAGAACTTTACTCTTGTTGTAATTAAATATTGTTCTTTTTGCAACATAATTGAATGAATGATTCACTTAGGACTTAAAACCACAAATTGCGAGGAAACCTCCATTGTACAAATAAATGCTGGATTCTAATAAACTGTGTTGATTCTTTTAATTCATGCTTTGTCTTTTATTATTGTGAATTTGTGGAAGCAATTAGAAATGATCAAGGAAATCGTTTCTTTCGAGCACAACTAGTTCCAAATTCAAAACTACCCGTGAGCAGAGAGTATTCGTGAACCCCTTTGAGCTTAAACAGTTGAATCTCAGCTTGAAACAAGGCGAGACTTCAAAATCTTTATTCTTGAAACCCTGAAATTTTTTGATAATTGTTATTTTGCCGTAAAAAGTCAAGAGCATTCACTTTGGGTAAGTAAAAGATAAGTTGGGGGGAACGGGAATGAAAGTCGGTAGGTTACCACAACTCTGAATAACCAAGCAAGCATTGAAAAAGAAAAACAAATATAGATAAACATTTGTTTTGTGAATATTGTGTAAAAAATAAATATAAAAGAAATATGAAATGGATGCTTGCTTGGAAGAAAAATAGTGGAAAATGAATTGAGTTGTGAGTAAGAGTTGTGAAGGTTTCAAATGAGAAACAAGTTGAATGAAGTTGAGATGTGTGAATAGTTGTACAGTGAATGTCTCTTTTGTGTTGGAAACTTCGTTTTCAATGGCCTTAGATATGTCCCTTGTTTGTAAACCTGACCAAGCTGCAACCGGAAAAGACCTTAGAGATCTTCGTGCTTCCGCATTTTCATTTATGATTCTTAGATATTGTATGAATTGAATTGAGTTTGGCATTGTTTGTTGGAGAGTGAAATTGCACTCGCGGTTGTAAACGCGTGATCTCTTCAATCCTTATTCGAAGAGGAGCAATAGGGTGATTCATTCAGGATATCATTGTTGTTGATTGATACATGTTTTGCATTGCTATAAGGTTTTAGTTCTTGTGTATTGTGTTGTTCTAACCATTGGGGACTTGTATCTAGTTGATTCTCTTGTTTTTGAGTTATTTTATCCGATTTCGGAGAAACCTTTTTCTTTAAGCAAATCCTCTTGATCTTCTAGAGGCATACTTTGCTTAAGGGCAAGCAAGAATCTAGTTGGGGAGAGTTGTTAGATGCCCAATTTTGCTTATTTGAGCTATCAGATGTGGGCATCTTTCACTCTGTTTTGTCTAGAAAGTGTCAAAATCGCCCTTACTTTTGTGTAAGTTGCAATATTTTGTGAAATGAGCTTGGTACCTTTAATTTGTGTGTTAATATGCAGAAATCAGGCATGAAAGAGTAGAATTGGAAGACACAAGAAAGATGACAAAGGAATCAAGAAAGAAGGCAAGCAAAAGCAAGCTCACTAGGCGAAGCTCTGGCGAGAGAGGTAGCGAGTTGTTCGCTAGGCGAGCTCGTAGCGAGCTGCTAGCGAACACTCCCAAACTTGGACAGAATCAAATTAATCATATTTCGCTAGGAGCGAGGCAGGTAGCGAACTACTCGCTAGGCGAGCTCGTAGCGAGCTGCTAGCGAGTGCTTCCAGAACCAAAAAACCCAGAACTCGCTGGAGCGAATGGGCTAGCGAAGGGCTTGCTAGGCGAACCATTCTGCTCGCCTAGCAAGCAAGACAGGACATCACATTTTCCTTCTATAAGTAGCAAGTGCTACTTTTTGTAAAATATCTTTTTTCTGCTTCTTTTCAACCACTTTGTTTTGTTTTGCTCCAAGAGAGATATTTTGTGACCTAGAAACCAAATTTCTCACTATTCTTCATGTCTTAACAAGATCTTCCAAAAAGAAGGTGGATTCCCATCCAAACTCGATTCTTCGACTCGGATGTTGATCAACCTTCTTCCGAAACTTCTTGTGCAAGCTACCATGAAAATGAGTAGCTAAGTCCTTCATTTTGTCAAGGTTAGATGTAGATGATCATAAGCTTCATATGTAAATGGGATGATCTTCATTTGTAAACTCTTTGATGATGAATATATGGTGAAAACTTTGTTTTATTGTTAACTCTTTGTGTTGGTTTATTATTGAAAGGTATTTTCCAACTCTTCACCTAAGTTTTCATCCATCTATGTTCTTGAGCTAGAGATAGTCTTGAATGTGGTTGTTCACTAAAATATCAAAACCTAAAAGTTTTCATTTTGATAGATTGTGTGAGAAATCAACAATGGATCAAAATGGGAAAAACTACAATCTGTGTTAGAAATAAACACATTGAGAGGATGTTGTGAATGTGATTATCATCTAACGGAGTTTATGAGTTTTGTTGATCGAACATATACATGCAAAGTGATCGTCGAACCCTAACTTTGACAATATTTCTCAAATCGTAAAACCAAAAATTTTACCGCAATTTATTACTTCTTTTGATGCAAGCTATCGTAACGAAAAAACAAAACCCCTTTGTTACTATAAGTTAATAACTTAATAAATTTCGAACGGCGGCAATATCACAGATTCCCTGTGGAGACGATAACAAACCCCGATACTCGAAAACTGTTCTAACAATCACCCAGAAGATTATCAACCAAAAGTCAGAATAAAATCTACTAACCAAAAGTTAGGATCACCAAGAAAAGATTACCAACCAAAAGTCAGGATAAAAGTTACTAACCAAAAGTTAGGATCGCCAAGAAAAGATTACCAACCAAAAGTCGGAATTAAAGCTACTAACCAAAATTTAGGATTACCAAGAAAAGATTACCAACCAAAAGTCGGAATAAAAGCTACTAACCAAAAGTTAGGATCACCAGGAAAGGAGACTACCAACCAAAAGTTGGGATGACGGCTCTGCAGGGGAACAAAAGAGGGCTGCCAACCAAAAGCCAGGATAACATCCACGAAACAACGGACCACCAACCAAAAGTCGAGATAACATCCACAAAATAACGGACTACCAACCAAAATTCGGGATAACATCCACAAAACAACAGACTACCAACCGAAAGTCAGAATAACATCCAGGATAGGCAAGAAGTAGAATCGACCAATTTACAACATGAAAAGAGAACACCGTTGGGGAAAGAGAAACTTAAACAAGAAAACTCTGCCGGGGAAGCAAAAACAAGATGAAAATGTTATTTTGTTGGGGGCAGGCACCACAAAGTCTCATGAATTATGATGTTATCTGTTGGAGAGATGTCTGGCAACAAAGGTATCAAACTTGGCTTATGCTTCAGATGCGTATGTTTGAATATGGCGTAATGCTCCATATGAAATGGAAATGCTATGCATTTGGGAGGATGCTATGCAAAATGAAAATGCAAAAGAACACCACCAAGAAAAGGCGCCGAGAAAAACGGAAAGCAAACTCTGCTGAGGAATATGCCCTGAACGGTCTTCCTAAATAGAACTCTTTCGGGGACAATTCCACTCTGTTGGGGATTGAGAATAACATCCATCGGGAAGTTGTTCCAAAGATCTTAATTTGAATAATACCAATGACCATTGGAATCTTCTACGGATGTCTACCACTTCCAATATACTCGTTGAGGGAATCAATATTAATTTCTGCTTGGGGAGAAAAGTCAATTGTAAGAGCAAGATTTGTCTCTACAGGATTATCTCTACGTTTTGATGATAACAATTAAGTATTTGTGAAAGAACCATTTTATGTTCTAATGTTTGTTATGTACAGATCATGATAATTAAGTATATAAGATCAAACAAACAAACATCAACGTGTGCAGCTAATACAATATGAGAGTTACTATGTGTGACGTATCATAAAGCGCTTATGGGAGAAGCTAGTTTGCTTATGCATCTGATCACGATCAGAGAGATCCAAGGACGCTGGATATTGCAGTTGTAATGCTCCTGTGGATTCTACTTTGAGTAGTGCATCTGATCTGAAAGCAAACAAAGCATATTGAAGAAGCAAGTCTGGCTCTGTATTTGATCACAATCAGAAAGATCCAAAGACGTTGGATATTGTAGTTGCAATGCTCCTGTGGATTGTGCTTTGAGTAGTGCATCTGATCTGAAAGCAAACAAAGCGTATTGAAGAAGCAAGTATGGCTCTGTATCTGATCACAATCAGAAAGATCCAAAGATGTTGTATATTGCAGTTGCAATGCTCTTGTGGATTCTGCTATGAGAAGTGTATCTGATTTGGAAGCTATTAATGCATCTGAGATATAGTCCTCTGAAGATCTACATGCTGAAGACTCTGATGACTTGAAGTTATGAAGGCTGAAGGCTCTGAAGACCAAGTGCAGAAAGACTCTGAAGACGTGTTCTGAAGATCAAGACTCTGAAGACATGATTTCTGAAGAATCAGTCACGAAGATTCTCAAGACTGCTTTAGAGGAAACTTAGATCTGGGAATGCTGAAGGCTGGATTCTGAAGTTGAAGATTGTGTCAGAAGAAGATTCACCCAGACAGAGGCGTATTACTCATTAGATAAGCTGCTGCTATTAAATCTGATAAACATGTGCTTAAGCAACTTTGATGCTGAAGCTTTCATACCAAAGTAGTTGCTGAACTACTCATCAGATGAATCATCAGAAGAACCAAGTCAATAAGACTACAGTATAACGCATGCAAACATTTCACTATGACAAAGACGTTGGTACTATTCATAAGCGTGGTTTCCAATGTTGAGATATTAAAGTTACAAGCAAAGGTCGCTGTTCCAAGACGTGAGCTTATTCTATCCGTTGGAATATAACCGTTGGAATTAGAGATGACATTTCTACCCTCACAAAGTTTCACTATAAAAGAAGATCATTTGATTATTTCAAATGCTGCTGTTGTTGAGTGAGTTACGTAGCTGGAGATGCTAAATAAAAGCTTAATGAAAAGAAGCCTTAGTGCTCACATAAGAAAAGCTTTTAAGCATATGAAAACTAATGCTCTTAGAATCTCATAGAGATTTATCCTTAGATTAGTTTCTATATTAGGAAGCAAGGAGTTGTTGCTCAATACTTGCTATGTACTTAATTAGGTGTAATCTGCTTGACAAGAAGCACTCATGTAATCTCCGGCAACACAAATTCATTTTAGAATTAGTGGCTCCTCAAGTGATCTTGTGAAGATCAGAACACTTGAGATGACAAATGACAGTTGTCATTTGTGGTAACTAATAGGAGATCTTAATTGATCGGATTCTATTAGGTGTCAATGAACGTTATATCCTAAGGGATCCCTGAATGTGGCATTGTCTATTTGTTAGTCACCTGTAGTTAGCTTGTGCAACTGTAATCAGTTTGGTTATAGTGGATTTAGTCCTTGCTTGAGTGAGGCGAAATCACCTTGGAAGGGTGGACTGGATTAGCTTGAGAGTTGCTCAAGTGAACCAAGATATATCATGTGTTCTTTACTTGAGTTATGCTTTATTATATATGCTTCCACAATGCATCTTAAAGAACTCTATAGAAAGCAACAAGTGAAGAAAAGAGAAAAAGTTTAAATGAAGTAAATACCCAGTTCAAACCCCCCATTTCTTGTGTATTTTTCACACCTTCAGTTGGTATCAGAGTCTGGTTCTGTTATTGATGGATATCAAACACCTAACAGTGTCAGATAAAGATCCATAAGCTGTGTGAAGAAATAGTCTTGGGGATTTTTCACTTCTCTTACGATTTCAGTCTCATATCAGTTTTTGAGGATGATGAGTACTAAAATTGTAATCTATTGGGTTACCTTGATCAAGTCAGTGATTAGTTGAAGTTTGAAGTTTTGAAGTCTTCAACAACAAAATCTTCTCTGCTAGAGCTTGGAAGAAGATTGAAGAATCAGCTGATAAGAGAGATTCATCAGATAAGAAGTTTTCTGTTGAATGCTTATCTGATAATACGTTTGGATATACAGCGTATTCGCTCAAAAAGATCAAATCATCATAAAGCAAGAAATCTTGTTTGCTGAAGATTATTTCTATGTGAGTATGAGATGTTTTCAAGAAACAGATTAGTCCACTCTTGACTTTCTCATGAAAAGCTCATTGGGAATTATCTTTAGTAAGTAAAGAAATATTGTTGGCTAATGAATTTGACTCATAGGAACTTCAGAATAAAGTCTGCAGAAAAGGGATGGAACAGAGATGGTTCATATTTTGAAGCAATGATCCTTCTAATTCAAGGCATCATAATGTTGTTGTCCTTAAGAAGCTTCAAAGAAATATGTAAATGTTTCGTGTAAAGAAGTTCACTAGCTCATCATGGATATGATGTAAGATGAACTCTGAGATTTTATTAGAAGTAGCATGGACAATTAAGTTCTGTTAACTTGAGATTTTATATCAGTTGAGCAAACTGTAATTGGTCAGATGTTATTAGACATTCTTTATTAGAAGTTCATATTGATTGGATCCTGAAGTCAAGTTGTTCAGAAAGATACATTGACTGAAGTCATTCAATCTATTTTTAAAAGGGATTTAAGTCTCTGGTGTTATTCAGAATGAATAAGTTAGTAGACATCCTCCTTCAGAAGTTAGATGCTCTAAATCATGAAGATCAGAATATCTGTGCTCTGAAGATGACTCTTAGAAATCAGATGGATGATATGTTGATGAAGATGCTGCAGAACGCAACCAAAGGATTTGTGGACAGACCATAAGAGAAATCCAGAAGATCCTACTTCAGATGTTGTTACTGGCTCCTCTCACAGGAACAAGATCCTTCATCATATCTTCAAGGCTAGTCAGCAAGAAGGTTTTGACTACACAGAAGACATATGCTTATGTGACAAGGTTAGAATCCATACTCTTATTAATTTCCTTTGTTGCTCAGAATAACATCTATCTAAATCAGATGAATATTAAAAATAATTTTTATATGGTTTAATTGAAGAAGAGTATGTGTTCAACAACCTTCTGTTTTTGAAAATGAAAGATTTCCAGAACATGTTCTATAAATTAAAAAAAAGCATTCTATAGCCTAAAACAAGCTCTCAGAGCTTGATGTGAAAGGTTGAGTAATATTCTTCTGGAAAATAATTTTATCAGAGGAACAATTGACAAACACTCTTTTTCATAAATCAAATAAGAAAGATATTTTAATCTGTCAGATTTATGTAAATGATATTATTTTTTGGAACAACAAATATTACACTTGGAAAGGAGTTTGCTAAGTGTATGCAGGCAGAAGCTGAAATAAGCATGATGGGAAAGCTAAGATACTTTCTGAGCATTCAAGTTATTCAGACTCCAGAAGGCATCTACATACATCAGATGAAGTATGTGAAGGAGGTTATGAAGA
Organism: Lathyrus sativus; assembly: GCA_963859935.3. Classification (NCBI taxonomy): domain Eukaryota; kingdom Viridiplantae; phylum Streptophyta; class Magnoliopsida; order Fabales; family Fabaceae; genus Lathyrus; species Lathyrus sativus. The sequence continues at coordinate 474,559,317 of OZ012738.1, forward strand.
AGATCAACATGATAGAGTCTACAGAATAATCTGAACGTTAAGCCACAATACTTCAGAAGATTCTGAGTGTTTTACAAGAAGCGAAGCTACAAAAGACTTTGAGAAAGCAACTTTACAGAAGACTCTGAGCGGTTGGTTGAAAGAAATGTTTCAGAAGACTCTGAGCGCACTTGTCTCAAAGGCTGCAACTACAGAGGCTCTGAGAATCAGATTATGCATGACTCAGAAACGTCAGCATCTGAAGCTTACTCTAGAACTTCATCAGATGATCTGATGCTGGTGGATAAAGAGCAAGATTGTCATTCAAATAGATGCTAGAAATACATCTTGGTTTGATGATAGTTTGTGATGATTAACTACGTCTATTCAAAGGATAAGTTCTTATGATACAAGAAGTCAGCAAGTTTCCTCAACTCATAACCTTCCTTGAAGCTTATGTTTTTTCTGAGAAACTAGCGTTCATCAGAAAACAAGTTGTCTGGAAGAAGATAAAAAAGGTGTGATCATTGGTATAAGAATATGGATGATCAGAAGACGAAAACCAAAGGAAGAATCTGGATTTCATAACTATTGTTCAAGATGATACAAACATCAGAGGAGATATGTTTCTATTAAATAGAAAGGAAGCTGAAGAAGTCATTACAATTCAAAAGAAGAATGTAGCAGAAAGAAGATTAATCTGTCAGAGAGTAGCCAGCTAAGACTCTCATACATTCAACGTACACTCTAGGAAAAGAAGAGGTTAGTAAAAAGGTAGATGAAAAGTTGTACATAGGTATGAGTTGTTCTCTTCTGTATTTTACTGCTTCTATACCTGAAATTCTTTTCAGTATATGTTTATGTGCTTGATTCCAATCAGATCCTAGAGAATCTCACTTAACAGTTGTTAAGAATCTCACTTAACAGTTGTTAAGAGATTTCTGAGGTATCTGAAAGGTACTACTAACATGGCTCTGTGTTACAGAAAATTAGCTAAATATAATTTAGTAGGTTTCTATGATGCTGAAGACAAAGTTAAATGCAAGAGCACATCTAGAAGTTGTTAGACAATATGATCCTTGTTACAGAAAGAAGCAACTCAATATAGTACTCTCTACTGCAGAAGCAAAACATGTTATTGCTGCTTGTTGAAGTATCAGAAGCTCTGGATGAAGAATCAGCTGGAGAACTATCATATGCATAAGACTGAAGAATCAAAACGCATTCTTCGCACATTACCTTCTATTGGTGTCAAATATTCTCTTCTAAAGTCCTGAACAAATCTGATGTCGTAGATCATCTAAAGATTTAGATTATCTAGAGATCTAGATAAAAGATTCGATTAGAAGTCTATCAAATAAAACTTTGATACTTCTGAAGTATAGTGTTTTGATGTTGAAGAAACAAGATGAAGAAAGATAAAAGTCAGAATGGAAAGCACTCAGAGAAAGAATAACTCTGAAGATCTCAAAGATATATGAGCTTTCTAAAAAGTGAATGTCTTGATTTTGAAAGCTCCTCTCCATCTGCAAATCCCTCTGAACCTTTTCCTCTGTCCTCTCAACACATCACCTCTGAGCACTATTCATTTCTCTGAGTATGTTCATGTCAATAAACCTTCATCCTCTGTTGAACCTTCATCCTCTGGAGTTTGAGACTTTCTGGAACGTCTTTCAGAAGTGGTTGAACTTTGAATATGGACGCTTTTCAAGGCACTAAAAGTTGAAGTTCAACTAGTTAAGGGAAGAGAAGACAAGCTATAAAGGATAAGAAACTTTAAACTTCTTGCTTAGAAGCAAAAAGAAGCTGAAGAAAGAGCTACTGAAGAAGCGAGAACTTTAGCATAGGAAGATTCCAGAAAAGAAACTGTCAGATTGACACAAGAAGCTGTAGATGCTGAGAAGGCTAAGCAAGTTGTTGTAGTTGGTTCTTCTTTTGTAACTACTCTTGTACATTGAGAACATGACGTTAGTAAGATTCAAGAAGATCAACAAGCTATGAAGAAAGAATAACAAGTTTTCAGAGAGAGCTTTGCTAAAAAGAAACTTGTCAACCTATAAGAATTAGGCACTCAGGTTTTATTTCTTGACTCTCTTAATTTTATTTTTTATTAAAGAGGGAGAAATAGAATATATTTTAAATCTTGTTTTTAATGAAAACTCACCTTTTTGATGATGTCAAAAAAGGGGGAGAAATAGAATATGATTTTGATATAATCTGAAGAAATAGAATATAATCTGATATAACCTAAAGAGAATGCAAAACATCAACTCTGATATAAACTGCGTTTATTACTAACTGTACGTTTGATGTTTTACCGAGGAATTATGAACAAGTTCACTAGACATTCTAAAGAAAGGTCAAATGCATGAACTCTGAGTTCAAATGAACTGGTTGTTCATAGAAGTAAGAATTAGTATCAGACTCAGTATTAAACTAATTGGTATCAGACTCAGAATCAATTAGCTTCAAGAGACTAAGGATCAAGACTATATCACGTTCTGAAGATCTAAATATCTGACCTATTATAGCCAGGGGGAGTTCTCCCAGAAAGGTTCACAAGTCAGAATATTTGATATTCACCCAGTCTGAAAATCAGGGGGAGTTTCTCATCTGAAAGACTAGTTCTACTTCAGAAAAGAATTGTTAAGTTGTTATGCTATAGATGTTCTGATGAACAATAGCAAATGCTTAAGAAGGCTCTGAAGTTATATGGCTCTGATACAGTGTCTACAGAAAACAAGTTCAAAAGATCTGAAGATGGTGTTCTACTGAACAAGTCCAAATGCTAAAGACTTACGCTCTGATAGACCATAGGGAAGTATTCCTTCTATTCTATTATATTTTTATTATATCAAAATTTCTAATTTGTGAGTCTTGGGATCAGAGTAAGTCTCTGAACAAGCAAAAATGAAATTTTGAGGTTAACACATTCAGGGGGAGTTGTTGCTTGAAACTATGAATATGTTAATGCTTGGTGATTACCCTGTATAAAATGTTCTATCAAAATACATGTTTTTGTCATCATCAAAAAGGGGGAGATTGTAAGAGCAAGATTTGTCTCTACAGGATTATCTCTATGTTTTGATGATAACAATTAAGTATTTGTGAAAGAACCATTTTATATTCTAATGTTTGTTATGTGCAGATCATGATAATTAAGTATATAAGATCAAACAAACAAACATCAACGTGTGCAGCTAATACAATATGAGAGTTACTATGTGTGACGTATCATAAAGCGCTTATGGGAGAAGCTAGTTTGCTTATGCATCAGATCACGATCAGAGAGATCCAAGGACGCTGGATATTGCAATTGCAATGCTCCTGTGGATTCTGCTTTGAGTAGTGCATCTGATCTAAAAGCAAACAAAGCATATTGAAGAAGCAAGTATGGCTTTGTATCTGATCACAATTAGAAAGATCCAAAGACGCTGGATATTGCAGTTGCAATGCTCTTGTGGATTCTGCTTTGAGTAGTGCATCTGATATGAAAGCAAACAAAGTGTATTGAAGAAGTAAGTATGGCTTTGTATCTGATCATAATCAGAAAGATCCAAAGATGTTGTTTATTGCAGTTACAATGCTCTTGTGGATTCTGCTCTGAGAAGTGTATCTGATCTTGAAGCTATCAACGCATCTGAGATATAGTCCTCTGAAGATCTACGTGGTGAAGACTCTGATAACTTGAAGTTCTGAAGGCTGAAGGCTCTGAAGACCAAGTGCAGAAAGACTCTAAAGACATGTTCTAAAGATCAAGACTTTGAAGACATGATTTCTGAAGAATCAGTCACGAAGATTCTCAAGACTGGTTCAGAGGAAACTTAGATCTTGGAATGCTGAAGGCTGGATTATGAAGTTGAAGATTGTATCAGAAGAAGATTCACCCAGACAGATGTGTATTACTCATCAGATAAGCTGCTGCTATTAAATCTGATAAACATGTGTTTAAACAACTCTGATGTTGAAGCTTTCATACCAAAGTAATTGCTGAACTACTCATCAGATGAATCATCGGAAGAACCAAGTCAAGAAGACTACAGTACAACGCATGCAAACATTTCACTATAACAAAGACGTTGGTACTATTCATAAGCGTGGTTTCCAATGTTGAGATATTAAAGTTACAAGCAAAGGTCGTTGTTCCAAGACGTGAGCTTATTCTATCCGTTGGAATATAACCGTTGGAATTAGAGATGACATTTCTACCCTCACAAAGTTTCACTATAAAATAAGATCATTTTATTATTTTAAATGTTGCTATTGTTGAGTGAGTTACGCAACTGGAGCTGCTAAAGAAAAACTTAATGAACAGAAGCCTTATTGCTCACATAAGAAAAGCTTTTAAGCATATGAAAACTAATGCTCTTATAATCTCATAGAGATTTATCCTTAGATTAGTTTCTATATTAGGAAGCAAGGAGTTGTTGCTTAATACTTGCTATGTACTTAATTAGGAGTAATCTGCTTGACAAGAAGCACTCATGTAATCTCCGGCAACACAAATTCATTTTAGAATTAGTGGCTTCTCAAGTGATCTTGTGAAGATCAGAATACTTGAGATGACAAGTGACAGTTGTCAGTTATGGTAACTAATAGGAGATCTTAATTGATCGGATTCTATTTAGTGTCAATGAACGTTATATCCTAAGGGATCCCTGAACGTGTCATTGTCTATTTGTTAGTCACCTGCAGTTAGCTTGTGCAACTATAATCAGTTTGGTTATAGTGGATTAAGTCCTTGCTTGAGTGAGGCGAAATCACCTTGGAAGGGTGGACTGGATTAGATTGAGAGTTGCTCAAGTGAACCAGGATATATCATGTGTTCTTTACTTGTGTTATATGCATCTTAAAGAACTCTATAGAAAGCAACAAGTGAAGAAAAGAGAAAAAGTTTAAATGAAGTAAATACCCAATTAAACCACCTCCCTTTCTTGTGTATTTTTCACACCTTCATCAATGACAAAGATCCCGTTGGGGAATAACACTGAACTTACCCTACTGCTGGGGAATAAACTCAATCTTACCTTGCTGGGGATATGTACCCATCATTGCTAGTGAGACATTTCTAACCTGTATGCAAAAGTGGCTATTTCGGTCACCATCCCTGACATCATTCAAGTAAATTATTATTTTAAATATGATTAGTAAAGCCCCAAATTTTTCGTACGCAAAGTTTATCAAAAATATCATACGTCTTTTTGCAAACAAAATAGTAAAAGCAAAAACAAGAAATCGAAAGCTTTTTGTGGAAAATATATCATTGATTAAAAGGGGTCTGTAAATAGGAAAATTACAACGGATTTAACTCCTGAAACGAGGAAATTACGCAAAAAGTACAAATAACAAAGATATATAAATGTCGGCAATGTGGAAACAGACAACCACCATATGTCGATTCAGCTATGACCCGCATGTCTTTGATGCTTCACCAATGCTATGCCTTTTGAAGAGACTGATTTATCAACCCTCGAGATCTCCAAGAATCCAACTGTGTTCATAGGTCAGACGCAGACCGTAGTCATTTGCTCTTAAATCCCTAACTTTTTCCTGAATCGCCCTTGCAGGTTTTTGATCCACCGGGATACCCATTTTTGCTAAAGTCGCCCTTTCTGGTTTTCAACTTTGCGGGTTTATTCATTTTTCTTTTATCCCTAATTTTTGCCCGAACCTATTCTTTTTCTGGTTCGCCGGGATGCTCCATTTTTTCCTGGACATTCTTTTTATGTCCATTGGGTCTTTTTCAAGCAAAGTATTTTTTGACTATGTCTGCGTTCACAGGGGACGTAAAATCTTCACCGTCCATAGTCGATAGCAATAAGGCTCCTCCAGAGAAAACCTTTCTTACTACGTATGGACCTTCATAATTTGGAGTCCATTTACCCCTGTGATCTGTTTGTGGAGGGAGGATCCTCTTCAACACTAAGTCACCTACCTGGAAATACCGAGGGCACACTTTCTGATCAAATTCCTTCTTCATTCTGCTCTGGTATAGCCGGCCATTGGGGATAGCTGCCAATCTCTTTTCATCAATTAGACTAAGTTGATTGAACCTAGCGTTTACCCATTCTGCTTCATCAAGCTTCACATCAGACAATACCCTTAGACAAGGAATCTCGACTTCTAATGGTAGGACAGCTTCCATACCATATACCAACGAGAAAGGTGTTGCCCCAGTAGATGTATGCACCGACGTACGATAGCCATGTAGAGCAAAGGGCAACATCTCATGCCAATCTTTGCAAGTCACCACCATTTTCTTCACGATCCTCTTGATATTCTTATTTGTTGCCTCGACTGCGCCATTCATCTTTGGACGATACGGAGAAGAGTTGTGGTGTTCAATTTTAAAATTTTGGCATAACTCTTTCATCATCTTATTGTTCAAATTCGAACCATTGTCAGTGATGATTCGTTCTGGCACTCCATATCGGCAAATGATGTCTTTCTTTATAAAGCGAGCAACTACTTGCCTGGTCACATTGGCGAAGGAAGTTGCTTCTACCCACTTGGTAAAGTAATCAATTACTACCAAGATAAAACGATGCCTATTGGGGGCGGTCGGTTCAATCTTGCCAATCATGTCGATGCCCCACATTGCAAAGGGCCAAGGAGACGTCAATACATTCAGAGGACTCGGTGGTACATGCATTTTATCAGCATAAATTTGACACTTATGGCATTTTCTGGAGTACTTAAAACAATCAGATTCCATAATCATCCAGTAATACCCTGCTCTCAATAGTTTTCTTGACATCACATATCCTCTAGCATGAGTACCAAAAGAACCTTCGTGGACCTCTTCCATCAGCAAACTTGCTTCATTCTCATCCACACAATGCAGCAACACCATGTCGAAGTTTCTTTTGTATTGCATATCATCCTTGTTCAAGTAAAAGTTACCCGAAAGCCTCCTCAAAGTCTTTTTGTCTCTACTTGATGCCCAAGGCGGATACTCTTGAGTCTTGAGGAAATTTCTGATGTCGAAATACCAGGGCTTCCCATCTGGCGCTTCTTCTACTGCAAATATAAAAGTTGGCCTGTCAAGGGGCATGGTAGTGATTGCTGGAACTTCATTCCAGAAATTCAATTTATACATTGATGACAACGTAGCCAAGCCATCTTCCATCTGATTTTCAGCCCTTGGTACATGATGAAACTCAACCCTGTTGAAGAAAGGCAGAAGTCTTCTTGCATAGTTCATATAAGGCACCAGATTGGTTTGACGGGTTTCCCGCTCTCCTTTGATTTGATTGACGACCAAATTCGAATCACCATACACATCTAGATTCTTGATTTTCAAATCAATAGCTTCTTCTAAATCCATGATGCATGCTTCGTATTCAGCTTCATTGTTGGTGCAAACGAACGTTAATCGAGCAGTGAACGGTATGTGAGAACCGTGATGAGTTGTAATAATTGCCCTGATCTCGTTGTCGTATGAGTTAACAGCATCGTTGAAAACCAACTTCCACTGAGACCCAATCTCGGGACCCTCGTCAGGTAGAGGCTCGTCGAAGTCCTTCCTCTTCAAAAACATTATATCTTCATTGGGAAATTCAAATCTCATTGGCTGATAATCCTCAATCGGTTGTTCTACAAGATATTCTGACAAAACACTTCCTTTAATGGCTTTTTGAGAAACATATTGAATGTCGTATTCTGTCAAAACCATCTGCCATCTAGCTATTCTCCTAGAAAGCGCTTGCTTTTCAAAAACATATTTAACCGAATCCATCTTTGAAATCAACATGGTATATGGTTTAACATGTATTTCTTTAAACATTTAACTGCCCAAGCAAGTGCACAACATGTCTTCTCTAGCATCGAGTATCTCGACTCACAATCTGTGAACTTTTTACTCAAGTAGTAGATAGCGTGCTCTTTTCTACCCGTCTCGTTGTGTTGACCGAGTACATAACCCATTGAACTCTCAAGAACCGTCAAATACATAATCAAAGGTCTCCCTGCCACTGGGGGCATTAATATCGAAGGTTCCTACAAAACTCTTTTATCTTCTCGAAAGCCTTTTGACAATTTTCATTCCAAACAATCGCTTCATCTTTTATTAACAATTTAAAAATAGGCTCACAAGTGGCTGTAAGGTGAGATATGAACCTCGCAATGTAATTCAGTCTCCCAAGGAAACCACAGACCTCTTTCTCTGTTCTCGACTCAAGCATATCTTGAATAGCTTTTATCTTTGCAGGATCGACCTCAATTCCTCTTTCACTGATAATAAAACCCAACAACTTCCCAAATCTCACCCTAAAGGTGCATTTGTTAGGATTCAGCCTCAGCTTGAACTTCCTTAACCTTTCAAATAACTTGAGAAGATTGACCAGATGTTCTTCCTCTGTTTGCGACTTCGCAATCATGTCATCAACATATACTTCGATCTCATGATGAATCATATCATGAAAGAGAGTCACCATTTCCCGCTGATAAGTTGCCACTGCATTTTTCAATCTAAAAGGCATGACTTTGTAGCAAAAAGTTCCCCACGCGGTTATAAAAGTAGTTTTCTCCATGTCCTCTAGGGCCATTTTAATTTGGTTATACCCAAAGAAGCCATCCATGAAGGAAAACATGGAGTATTATGCAGTATTACCAACCAAAACATCCTTGTGAAGGAGCGGGAAATCATCCTTTGGGCTCAATCTATTCAGATCTCGATAATCGACCATATCAGGTCTGGTTCTTCTCAACTTTTGCTTCACATGGGGACATTCTTCTCGAAGAGGTAGATGGTGCATCACTATATCAGTATCCAACCCTGGCATATCCTCATACGACCAAGCGAAGACATCTCTATACTCACAGAGCATTTCTACCAATCTTCTCTTGACATCGTCTTCCAATGCAGCCCCAACTCTAACTTCTTTCTTGTCGTCTTCAGTGCCCAGATTAATGACTTCAACGTCCTCTTGATGAGGCAAGATAACCATTTCCTCTTGTTTCAAAAGTCTGGCCAGTTCTTCAGGTAGGTCACAATCTTCATCAGTCTCTTCTTTGGCTTGATAAATTGGATTGTCAAAGTTATATCGAGCCATAGCCAAATCTGAATCGATGGTATCTGAAATGTGAAACCTGCATGATTGATGTTTTATGCTTATTATGATATGCAAATAGAAACACACACATTGCCATTTTTCTGTTTTTTTTTTGTTAAAAATAAAAGGAAAAACAAGGATCAAAACATTTGAATACAAAAAAGGACGTCTGCATTCATGATAAAAGTTTGAAAATAAACAGAGGGGCCCTACAAGGAGAAGCCACTACGTCTTGGGCAGAATGTAGGACCAGACATAATCAAAACAAATGAAAATTACTTTTCTGATGTAACTTAGATGATTTATTCCATAGTCTAGTTGCAAAGTTTCTGTCCGGGGACACATGGACGGATCCAAGCATCCATATCGCAATCACTGTCAAAAATAACCCCACCGTTGGTAAATTGAACAGGTCCTCATTACTTTGGGGGATCCCTTGAAGAAAATGGATTATATCCTAGACCGAACTTGTCATGTTTAGCAGGAACATCGAGCACTTGGCCCCCATTTCTGAGAAGACCCAGATTCCACTATAGCACGGGTTTCTTTGAATGACGAAATCGAGACCTCTGGATATTTAGCTTCTACAGGAGGCTTCTCCTGAATCTGCACAGTTTCAAAGGCTTGGCAAAGCGTCTCATGGATCTCACCATCCACTTCCACATACATGAAAGATGGCAAATGACTGATCATGATATCTTCCTCTCCACAGACTGTAACAATTTTCCCCTCCACCATATACTTCAATTTCTGGTGCAAAGTCGAAGTGACCGCCCCAGCGGAGTGTATCCAAGGCTTACCGAGCAAACAACTATAAGCAGGCTGGATGCCCATGATATAGAAGACTTCATCGAAGATCTATGGACCTACTTGAATTGGCAATGTGACCTCACCAAATACTGACCTCTTGGTTCCATCGAATGCTCTCACCACCAAATCACTTGGAGTGCAAATCAAGCCTTGAGTGTCTAGCTTCATTAGTGCTTTCTTTAGTAACACATTGAGCGAAGATCCCGTATCAACTAGCACATGGGATAGAACAACTCCCCTGCACTCTATGGATATGTGCATAGCGTGGTCGTGGTTTCTCCGGGCAGGAGTTAAATCCAAATCATTAAAACTCAACCCGTTGCCAGCATTGACATGAGCCACCACTCCTTCCAATTTATTAACAGAAATCTCTTGTGGTACAAAAGCCGTATTCAAGATTTTCAGCAGAGCATTTATGTGCGCCTCTGAGCATAACAACAATGATAGGATAGAGATTTTAGAAGGTGTCTGATGCAAGTGATCTACGATCTTGTAATCACTTTTACGAATAAGTCTCATGAATTCTTCAGCATCTTTAGTTAAAGAGTCTTTCTCCCCTTGTTGTCGACCCTCTCCTTCTACCGCAGCTTTACCTTTACCCTTGTCATTCTTTCCAGCATTGGCTTCAGGTGGAGAGAAAACTTTGCCACTCCTAGTTATTCCCCCTGACCCAACAATATTGTCAACAAAAGTGCCTCCAAATGATGTCTCCACCAGCTCTTATTTTTGCCCGTTGCAGAACACCTCTGCTCCATAGCTCCAAGGAATGGCCTTGGTGCTCTCATAGGGTGTCGTTCCTGGCATAGTAATAATAACAGGAGTTGGCCTCAGCGGCGCTGAAATGTTAATTGTCTAGTATAAGATTGAAATCGTCGCGACCTCATCCCGCTCATTATTAACTTCCTTCACTTCTTCTTCCCCCATAATCCTATCAAACTGTAAACTGCCTTCGTCAATCAAACTCTGAATATGACTTCTCAAAGCAACACAACCCTCTGGATGCACACCATATTCTGCACAGCCTTCTAAACAACTCGAATAAACACCACCCTTTAGCAATCTGTCTTTCACATAGCTCAAAGGTGTCTTCAATTCCATAATATTAGTTACCAAGTTTAACCTCTCTCCCTTAATAACAGTATTGGTTCTGGCCACCCCGTGATTTGGAATAGGGTTTTGATTTACATTCGGGGTCTCATTTATGAAATTGATTGCTTTAGAATCAAGCAGATCCTGCACTTTATGCTTAAAAACTTTGCAGTTATCAATATTATGACCCGGAGCACCGGAATGGAAATCACACCTAGCGTTTGCATCATAACCTGGTGGAGGCGTACCTGTGAGTGGGGCCAAAGTCCTCTTCTGAATAAGTTACAACTATAACAAATATTGCAAAAGCTGTGAGTAAGGCATGGGAGGCGTGTCGAACTGCCTGTTGGCCATCCTTCCTCTATCTTGATAACGACGAGGCGCAATAGTCGGTTTCTGCGGTACAGCTGGAATAGCTATACTGGCAACTTGTTGTTGATGCTGATGCTGAGGTTGATACTGACATTGATGTTGTACTCTATCTCTACCTCCGTAGGCCGATACAACATTCAAGTTCCCTTCCCATTTCTTCGGGTTCCCATATGCTTTCCTCATTCCTCCTGACGAAGGCCCTTCTCCACTTTGTATCTTTCATGTCTTTATTCCATTTTCTACTCTTTCCCCTACCATCACTAAGTCTGAAAAGCTCCCCGACATGCACCTGATCAATTTCTCATAGTATGTTCCTGGCAAGGTTGCCATGAACATGTCAATTAATTCACGTTCCATCATTGGGGGCTGAACTCTGGTCGCTAACTCTCACCACCTCTGGGTGTACTCCTTGAATCCCTCATTATTTCTGTGACAAATTCTGCAATTGCACCCTATTAGGCGCCAAATCACTGTTGTACTGGTAGTGGCGCACAAATGCTTCTCCCAAATCTCTCCAACTCCTTATATGTGTCCCTTCTAGATCCATATACCATTCCAAAGAAGGACCCGACAGACTGTCCTGAAAGAAATGCATCAAAAGTTTCTCATCATCTGAATATGCTGACATCTTCTGGAAGTAAGCCTTGAGGTGTACTCTGGGACAAGTCGTCCCTTTGTACTTGTCAAAATCTAGTATTTTAAACTTAGGGGAAATCTTGACCCCTGGCACCAGTCCCATATTTGACATATCGAGTCCCAAAGAATTTTGGTTCTCGAGGCTTTTCATCTTCTCTTCAAGCAGCTTGAATCTCTTGTCAGCTTCTGTGGGGAGACCCATATCCAAGTCTCTCATCGAAAATACATCGTCCTGATCATCTTCTTCCTAGTGGGGACCTGCAGCTCCGTGTGCAGCACCCATAACGCCTCCAGTACCAGCTATATGAACTCCTCCTTGATGACCTCCGCCCGGAGGGTTAACAACACTTGGAACAACGTTGGCCTGGGGAATGCTACCATCAACTGGAGGAGGAATAACAGTAGTTCCTCCATGCAGAACACCACTGCCATCCACCCATGCTATCAGTGGTTGAACCAAAGTTCTCAATTGTTCCTGCCCGTTGGCTACCCCTTGCATCATTTCCATGAATTGCGTCATCCTGTCTCTGAATTCCTGCAACTCTTGTTGTACTTGATCCATGATTCTCCATTGATTCCCTCTTGTAGAACATCTATGGAAAACTGGATCTGATATCCTGTTAACTGTTGAAGCAAACCAAGCAGAAATAAGATTGAAGGCCCCAAGAACACATGCTATGCAAATGAGAATGATAATGCAAAATGCAAGCATGTATATATGATTCAGGGAGATCTCCCCCTTTGATTCTAGTTCCATGGATAAATAGAAAAATAGGAGAATAAAAGGTAGAATCATAAGTCTTCTCTCATAAATAAAATGAGAATGGAAGTTAGCGTACACAAAATAATGTCAAGAGATACAACTGCAAATAAATCTGTGGCCCCATCCAACAAGTCTGGTGATGGCCATAATACAAGATAAGAACAAGAGAATAACTAAAGGAATATTATATCAAAAAACTCTCTTCAGCCATTGTAATGAGTCTGAACTTCCTTTAGCAGCTTCTTTGTGTCCGGATGTTCAGGCCTTTCAACCAACGCCTGTATGAGCAAGTCTCTTCTGCAGATAACATCTTTCAAGCTTTGAGCGTAATCTTCCCAAGAATCCTCTCTGAAGGCATCTTCAAGTCTCAGTTTCTTCAATTCTTCCCTTATCTTGAACTCCTCTAATGCTAACAGGGTTTCTCGTAACTTTCGATCGCTTGCATACCGGTGGGATGATTCCATTGAAACTTCTCCATCCTTGATTTTGAGTTGTATCTTCAATCTATCAATCTGTCTACGAAGCTCATCTTCCCTTCCTTTGTTAGCAGTTAATGCAATGTTCCACTGATCATTGAACTTAGATATCTCTAGGTATGCCTTATCCAGCTCTTTCTTCTTATGTTTAAGGATACTATCAGTGCTCTTCAAATCCTAACCAAATCGTCCCCGCACTTGAATCTCCTCAGCTAACTCTTTTTCCATCTTAGCCAAAACTTTCGTCTTCGTCTTTGCTAAGTAAACAGCTTCATTCTTGTCACTCTTTAAATGGCTAATTTCTTTTTTCAACTCTTCATTCTCCTTACGCAATTCTTCTTTTTCCACCCACATTTTATTGTATCTTTGAATATTAACCGTAGTAGGCTCTTCAACAACTAAAGGATATAGAGGTTCGCGGACAGGGAAAGGTAGCAACATTTTCTCCACCCTCTTCTGGATCCAGTCCAAATAAGGTCCATAAGCTCTATAATCACCTTTACCCAGAGAAAGTTTCCCTCTTTCGTGAATTCTTCCCCAGGCTTCCTTTATCCTAGCCAAAGTATCAAAATCAGCTGCACCTGTGAAATACAGAGATTCCTGTACTTCCTCCTCCTTCGGGGTCCCTTCAAGGCATATCCAAACTGTATGATAGCAAGAGAAGGGTTGTAGTTAATCCCACCTTTTCTTCCTATCAGAGGTACATTAGGAAAGCTCCCACAGCTAAAGATGATCTCCATACCGAGCAGATCTCGATTAAACTAAATAATATTCTTAGATGTCAAGCCCATAAGCCTTTCTGACCATTCATACGTATCCCTTGTATCAACAAAAGCTCCGATGCAAGGAATATGATCCATAAACCACTTGTGGAGAAGTGGTGCATAGCAAGAAACATTCTTCCCTCTCCTTTTCTCATTTTTGTAATGTACTGAATGGTACAAATCTCCCAGAAGAGTAGGTACATAATTCTTTGAATCAAAGATGTGAAAAGCATCCATATCAACAAAATCTGGAATGTTGGGAAACAGAACTATACCATATATGCACAATGCTAGAATAGCATTGAAGACTACCTAACAACCTTCCTTAGAAAAATACTGAGCCTTACCCACCAAGAAGGACAAGGGAAAACCAGAAGCTCCATTCCTACAGGCCATATTACCCTCCAATTCAGATTTGCTCAATTAAAGAGCGTTGGCTAATTTTGTCAGGTCAGGTTCCTCCTCGGAATGAAAGAAAGACATTTCTTCTAAGACTGGAACTCCCACCAGAAAAACAAACTCCTCCAAGGTAGGAACTAGGACATAATCAGGAAATGTAAAACAAAGTAGCTAAGGATCATAGAACTGTAGTAGAGTGTGGATAGCTCCTTGTTCATAACTTGTGGCTTTATGGACGAAACTCATAATCTTCCCATAGTCTTTTTTGAAGTCCTCCGTGACGCTAGAACTAGCCACGAAAATAAGACCAAGTAAAGGTCTTAACTCTGGCAGCGGGAACTTGTAGGTGATAATCTTCTTCAATTCAGGCTCCATGTTGATAGCAGATCAGATTACCAGAATCAAAGGGAAAACGAGAACCTGAGATCACACATACATGCAAATGTTAATATGAAAATGAAAATGCAAATGCAAACATGGGATCAAGACATCCAAAAATATTGTGTCGTTGACTGAGTTGAACCAGAACTTCGCTCTAACAAGAAACCCAGAATACCAGAACACTTAGGACCAGAAATTTGCATTGACAGAAAACCGGGTCGGTTGAAAGTCAAGGTTTCCTACAAAACCCTTCCCACTCACAGGTAGGACCTAGTCTCTGAAAAGGTACGGCATCCTATGCTGGTCGTCAGTATCACGAACTCTCAGGTGGAGAAATGATGATACGTTTGTCATTTCTGGTTTGGCGTCATGGTCAATCAAGGAGGTCTCAACTGACTTCCCAATGAATAGTCTCCAGAGTCGTTAGTTTTCAGATCCAACACCCCCTCGACTGTCCAAAACGCACAGGATAGGATGTCTTCAAAGAAAACCTCGTCTGGACGCGAATTTCATGAGGGCTCGTGCATGCCAAACATGCAAGCTTGCACTAATCTCCACACTAAAACTAGGTGTATACTCAAGCCTAGGTATTGGGATTATCTCTCAATGGAAAACCCCACACAACAGCACAGCAGCAATATGATAAAAATGATAAAGTGCGGAAAATAAAATCTAAGTGCAATAATATACAAAAATACAACATACACACAAATATACACACCCAAAAATATAAAACACACAAGCTCTAGGAGTGACTCGCATAGGGAACCAGAGTCTCCAACTGTCGCAACTGTGAAAAACACCTGGCGGGAAAATAGAAGAGTTGCCACTGAGAGTTATTTATCCCAAAGAGAGGGAAAGGAAACGATCGAAGAAAACCTAAAATAACGGGAAAGACAAGGTCATCGCAACCAAATCCTGGGTTCGGGAGTCGGTTACGTAAGGGGAAGGTATGAGCAGCCCTCACGTCCGTTGTACTCAACGGGATCCACGCTTGTTGTCTAAACTATGGATGAAAGTTATCTAAAATCTACTTCTAAATGGGGGAGAAATAAAAGAAGAGACTCGGTAGGATATCGCCGCCCTATGCCTACATATTCCCTCGTGCAATGGGAAAGTCAGAGTCAACGTAGTTCGGAAAACTATGGGTGAATGGGGGGGAGGTTGCTCGCCAAGACATCGTCGTCTTGTGGCTACGTATCCTCATCTGGTATGGAAAATCAGAGCAAACGTATTTCGGTTAACTAGACCACTAGTTGGTTAAGTGTTTTTTATGAGTGACGTTAAATCTCCATTCTAGCAGTTAGGGACGATGCCTGTTTGCGGTAGAACGAAAAAACAACGTACTCTTTTTTGAAAATGAAGTTTTAAAAGTAATCATGAAGGATAAAAAGATTTGAATTTGGTTTGTTAGTTCTAGAGAAATGGATTGAGTTAATTTGAGACTCACATCGCACTAAAGACTATGACACGAGGGTGAATGCGTCGCATATCGCCCAAAGGGCATACGTTAAACATTCTAGATAAGCGAGGAGAAACCCCTCACTCACCATTCCCCATGTACTTAAGGCTCATATCATACAATGTTTATCGTTCTTTATTAAGTGTCTTGAAGAAGTTTGAGATGAGAAAAGAGAGACGCACGGAAGGTCTAGGGGAAACTGAACCCTAACAGTTATCATACAAAGTGGCCCTAAGGTCAGGATTAGGAGGGTAATCTACCTAATATTGTCATGCTTGGATTAAAAGCCTAATGTCTCTCCTACCTCTAACTTAATCGAAAATTAAGTCGAGCTAGGAATCCTAAGGGATCATGTGAATACAGGGGGATAAACGACAAGTAAACACGAAGCAACGCAATCATAGACAACGTCAAGTATTAAACCCAAATTAGAACTTATGGAAAGAATATACAAGTATCATTAAAGAAGTATTTACAGACGCACTCAAGAGTTAATCGAAACTAAAACTAAACAAGAGAAGAATTAGTCAAAGATTGAAAAGTCTAATTAGTCAAAATTAAATCTAAATTCTAACTAACTAAATTGTATAATTAATTAAGTTTTAAACGAAAGATAATCCTAAATTAAAACCTAATCTAATTCTAAATTAAATTCTAGCACTAAGCTAATTCTAAAGCTAGGTAAAGACTAGTCTAATTCTAAATTAATTAAAAAATATATAAATTAAAACTAAATTCTAAAATTAAATCTAATACTAATTTTAATTAAAGTCTAAACTAACTCTATATTAAAATAAAATTAACTCTAATATAATCCTAAACTAATTAGATCCTAAGTGAGTGAAAAATTAGCTTCTAATCTAATTTAAAATTAATCTAAATACATAACTAATATTAATAAACTAAATAAAAATCTAATTTTCTAAACTAATTCTACACTAATACTAAACTAATTACTAAATATTCTAATTAATCTAAACTAAATATTAAATCAATTACTAAACATTCTAATAAAATATTAAATTAAATACTAGATTAATTAACCTAAATTAAATACTAAAACTAAACTAATCTAAGCTAAAATTTTGGGGGGGGGGGGGGGGGTGTTGCAGACAGCCAGGATAAAGAAAAGAAATTGGTGGGCCTGAAATAGGGGGTGCTAAAAGCAGGTTAGAACCCAGCCCAAAAAAACTGGTTCGCTAATCCAGTGGGTGGAGTCTAAGGAGACTCCACCGTATACCCCACGTTGCGACCGTCAGATTAAAGTCAAAGAAAAAGAAACATGTCATGATGAAAGGACCACGATGGGCCAACTCAAGGTGTGCTACGCAGGATGATGGGGGGATTGATGAGCTGGTGACACATGTCACCGGTAGGAAGAATCCACGCGGACATCCCAACAAAGCAAGTGGAGGGGACATAAGAACACGGGCTAGTGAAAACTTACCTCAAACTCACTAAGCTCTCTCTCTCTCTCTCTCTCTCTCTCTCTCTCTCTCTCTCTCTCTCTCTCACTCACTCACTCACTCATCTACCTTCTCTCTACAACCTTTGCAAAATAACACACTAGAGAACAAGAGAGGCCGCCGGAGAAGATGAAGTGTGGCGAAAGCCGCTGTCTTCTCCGACGAACAACCGTCCTCTCACTCCAACCCCAAAACTAACCCCCATCCTAATTTCACCCTCAATACGAATCTGAACCCATATCAACCTAAAAACCCTTCAAAAAACCCAAATCGAACAATCCCAAAAATAAACCCTAAACCTAAATCGAGCAAAAAAATGAGTCGCAGTTAAGGAGACGAAACAAAAACGGTAGTCATACGGAACCTTTTTATAGTCTTCACTTAGGGTTTCTGAGAGAATTCAGAATCAACTCGTTATTCCTTGTGAGTGGTGGCATGTGTTCATACGGAAACACATTTTGCTCCGGATTTATCTGTAGCGCATGGTGGTCCCTCTGGGAATTTTTGGAAATTTCTTTTTTTTACTGCTCATAAGAGATATTCACTGTAGTAAAACACTTCTTACTGCTTGCTGACATAACACTTGTTTGGTGCTTGCAGGGATTGTAACATAAATTTTATGGCAACCTCACCAACAATGTAGTTTAACCGCAATTCTCTACAAGTATGATTTTGTATCATGGAAACCTTGGTAATTGTCATCTTGCAGACAAGCATCCACTAAATTTAGAGGGAAAATAAGCAATTCCAAGATTAGGTACTCCAATTCATGTTCTTGATGTTTGTCATTTGCTAAAATGTGTGATAAAAGGTAACAACAAGACATATGACTCTCTTTCATCTGTGTTGACTCATTCGTTCAAAAATTTTATAGTGGCAGAAGTTGGGTAGAAGCCTCAGATGCTGATTGGCTATTGAGAACAGAGACATCGTCAAAGGATCATGAGTGGCCCGAAGCTACACACCTTGGGGAAAGGGGTGACGCCCTCTAGGAAAAGGATTTTTTCTTTGCTTAAACTTAGAATTTGAATGACTTGTAATTGGATTTCTATGTAATACCATGAGGTGTATTACCATGTAACTTGGATTCCCCTTTGTAACTTACACTTAGGAAAGCTCTATATTATCATGAGGTATATGTATACCAATTTGAACTTTTTTGAATGAAACAACAAGTTTGTATCCAATATGGTGGCAAAGTCTCTCTTATGTTAAATGGTATAAATTGGAACTCATAATGTTATACTTACAACCTCAAAACCTTGTGATAACATTTGTGCCTTCATATATCAATATGAACAAACATGACATCTTGTAATGCTCACACGACTTCGACTTAAATGAATGAAAAGAACTTGGACCCTTTGATGAATCGTGAGAAACCTTGTTCATGATTTTTCTATGCATGGTGAATTCTTGTGTTGGTTTTGAATTAAGCTCTCAACGGAGATTCTTATGACATTTGAAGAAAAATCTCAAATTCATTTTCTAGGAACACAAACCTTATAAACATAGTTCCTATTGGTCACTAAACTTCAATGAATCTTAGGATAATGGGTGTTCCATCCTTATGACTTGAATACCAAGAAATCCCTTTTCAAATTTGCATCCCCCATCATTGATGAATCCTCATTCAAGCTCAACTTTTCCTCTTTTATGTCTCCTACTAAAATTGTCATGACAGTCAACAAATGTCACTAATGTTTCTTGATCAAACCTTATAATGACATAGATGATGACTTGAAATGTTCAAGTATGAAACAAGAACTCAAAGTTTGACTTTTGCTTTGACTAGTGGAATTACATTCTCCCTCTTTCCCCTGGCTGAGGCCCAAGGAACTGGCCACAAATCCCATCTGAAGCAAAACCCTAGTCCAAATGTCCACAGAAAAGGAGGAGGTGACTAATATTTGAACTTTTAATTCCAATGGTTGTAAGACATGTCTTTATGATGGTGAAAACCTTGTGACTTGAGATTGCCACAAGGTTGAGCATGAACTCTTGATTGGGCTTTGAAGATGAAGCCTTTCTCTTGATTGTTGGATAAGACACCTTGATCTCATGTCTAAGATCAATGATATGTGCAAATGCCAATGCAAAATGACATGAAATATAAGGCAAGATATAAGAAAAAAGATGGGCAAATTTTGGGGTGTTACACTTCCTAACATCAGTGGAAGTCAATCTCTTACAAAAAAAGTCTAGAGACTCGTGCATATCAATATTGTATTTTCTTATATAATAATTTTTAAGTGAACATTATGATACTCTTAAATTTAGTTGAATACTGATATCCTCACCCAATCAAAATACTATTCAATATTATGTCATTTTTAAAATTATTTTATTTTAAAATAATTTAAAATTTAAAATTAATTTTCACTAAAAATATCGGTACCAACTAAAATTATTGGGTACTAAAATTAAGGGTGTTTGTGGGTTGGGTTGGATATAATTTGATTAAATCTAATATCCGACTCAATCAATATTCTTTGGGTTGAGTTGAGTGTTTAACCCGTACTTTTAAAACTAAACCCGAACTAAACCAACCCATACATCAATAGATTGGGTTGGGTTGAGTTCGTAGATCATCCTCTAAATATAATTTTCAAATTCTAAATAAAATAGACTAATTTAATTAACACATTTATATTACAAAAATATTAAAAAAGTCATAAACTTTTAGTATTTAATTTGAATAAAATTTATTAGTTAATACCTAATAACTCTTTTACTATTCATATAAAATTAGAAAAATATACGAATAGTGTAAAATATAATTTAAAAGGTAAGATATATTTCTCTTTGAATAAATAAAGTTGACCACTCAAATTTGATTTAGACTTAGACTTTTACAATTAATAAAAATTATAATTATATTAAAAAATGCATTGTAAGAATTATGCTAGATAATTTATAAATAAAATAAAAATAGTGTGACATATCAATAAGTTTGGTTTGCGGTTTCGTGGATTTAAAACCTCAAATCCATTACCCGAACCAAATACTAATGATTTTAAATGAGTTGGTTCAGATTAGATCCGTGCACGATTGAGTTAGATAAAAATAAGGTTTGATTTGAATTGAGTGGGTGGATTCGTGGGTTGCCTTGTACTCACAAACACCACTAACAAAAATATTTACCTAAATTTTAAAGAAATATATTTTCTTTAATTATTAATTCATTATGATAAGTTAATGCTATTCAAAACTGTCAGTTGATTGATCGTTACTTCCAACATTTTATTTACCCACATTTTTCAAGCCTTGAATGTCTGATTTTCAATTGATTTTAGACATAATTAGTCCTAAAATTCCTTAACTTAATTTAGTAATCCAATTTGGTCCTTTAATTAAAAAAGATTACATATTAGTCCTTAGAAAATTGTTCTATTACACTAAAAAGTCCTCACCGTTAATAATTCTAACATAAGCGTTAATTTAATATCTGACATAACAAGTAGGCAAGTGAGTCAACATATATATATATTAATAAAATAATATTTTGTTTAAACTAAAAAGGTTTTGTTTTGAGAGGTTAAAACCCCCCCACAAAATATTAACAATGTGTAAAAAAATATCAAACACTTTCCTATAATAATAATAATTAACACAACTATGCATAAGAATAATGAAGCTTCTCCATTTTACAATGTCATATCATAATAACCAAGGTCCAACAATGTCACACAAAGTTTGAAATCATTCAAAACTCTACTCTTAAGAACATCCCCAAATTTTTTAGATTAAACCTAACATTGGTCGAAGGTAACATTAGAGTCCCAGTGAAAACCGTTCCTAAAATCTTCGAAATCTCTGAAATCTTCGAAATCAACATTGCAACACTAGAAGTACCTTCAATGTTAGAATCATGTAACCTCGATCTTTCAAAATTGTGTAATGATATTTACCATTTTCGTCACGATAAAGAACACCAATAATAGAGGAACTTCTTGTTGTTGTAGAATTTGTAGAGGAAATGAAAAAAGATAAAGATGCTAAAAGGAGTTTGAGTAAGAGTAAAAGAGGTATGTAGAAGAGAAAGAGGTGATGGCTAGGGTTCGGAGAAGAGGGGGAGAATGTTTTGTATATTATAAGATAAAAATATATATAAAATAATATTTAATAATTTAAAATAATTCCATGTCAATAAAAATTATCCAGCTGTAGTGTCCACATCGGCCTAAGTTAACCGTTTTGACAAAATTTAATAGAAATGACTAATGTGAGTAACGAAACATATGTTAAGGGACTAAAAAAGAACCTTTATTAAATAAAGGATTAAAATGAAATTTAAAATTAAGTTAAGGGATCAACAGATGTATTAAGCCTTGATTTTAAATAGCATCTCAAGTGAAAATATAGAACACAATTCAGACTCTGTTTGGTAAAACTAACTTATAGCTAATAAGCTAGTTGGAAGCTGATGATTAGTAGCTGATAGCTTATAGCTAATGAATGATAGCTTGTAACTGATAACTTTTAGTTGATAATCTAATTTGAGTGTTTGATAAACTAGCGGTTACACTATCTGATAAGTACAATATGACATAAAAGAACATTCTTAATTAAAAAAACTAGTGGTCTTATTTATTAAATTAATTTTTATTAAATAAAAATAAACATATTAACAATCAAATGCAAAATATTTAAAATATAAATATAAAATTAAATATAACACAAAAATATATTAAACACTTATATATAAAATTTGTAATGAAATTTAAATATCTAAAATAATAATATTGTAATTTGATCTTATATTCCAATAAAGTGCATATTTCCTTCTCTTTTTTTCTCTCTCAAAATCCATGATATGCTTATTAATAAATAAATATATACAATCATTCATTATCATATTTATAAAAATAATATTTATAAAAATAATATGTTAATAATAAAAACTCAAGTAATAAATAATTAAAATAATAATTTATAAGTAATAAAAATTCAATATAATGAGTCGAAATATTTTATTAATAACAAAATAGAAGATGAATTGCATCGTAAATTTGTTCGATAGAAATAATGACTAATCTTTTTATTCCTTCAACTAAAACACAATTATTATAATTTAAATCATATGATAAAGGATAAAAATGAATTTTTAATAAAATAGTGAAGGTACAAATGAAAAAAAAAATCATAATTAAAAACTATAAATTTAAAAGCTACTTCAAATAGCTTTTTGAGAAAAAGTTAAAAAATAATATAAAAAAAAGTTATAAGCTATGAATTTTTATAAGAGCAGAAAAGTTATAAGCTACACGCTCAATTTAATGTGGCAAAACTTTATCGAAATAGTTGAGGACCTTGCAGATAGTGAAACTATATCAGTATCTTAAAAAATTAAAATTTTATTATCACCAATTTTTGACGAAAAAAGTTATTTATTTGAATGATAAAGACAAAATTATAAATATAATAATTTAAATTAAAAGTAAAATTAAATGAAAAAAATAACTACTTTACACAGATTGCAATTGGTCACGTGATATATATATATATATATTATATTGTTGTAATGTGTGTCACATAAAGTTCATTTAATATATATCACCTGTGATTGATGAAGAAGTTTCGCAGTAATGACAATACCAAGCTTTATAATCAGTAGTCGATATGGTCAAAGATATCGATAAATAGCATACATTGTCTCTGTGTCGAAAACATCACGAGACATGAAATATATCTGTACGACATAACATAGATTAGGATGGTTGTTTATGTCAATGTCTTTAGTCTAAAGTATACAATACATTATTGTGTTATTGCCTGTTGGTAGGTACAACCTCAACAAAACATGTGATTCATGATCCAAATTATTTGGCCTAGATACATCAATAATACAGAGATTATAATCTCCATTATAGACTAGAATTAACATTAGGTGGCCATGTTCAGCAAATGTTAAATTAACGTTGAAGAATTAATGTGAGAATAATTATGGATCTATGGAAAATTATACAATGATTGTGGAGATGATATCCATGGTGAGTAAGATTTTGATACTTTAAGAGATGTTGGGATAATTTGAGACTTGAAATCCTACTTTGAAGTTGTTTAAGTTTGGGCCTGAAAGCCCAACTCATAGATAAGGCCTCAAATTGATAGAATAAATAGAGGCATTTGCCTCACACCCCATGACCTGCATTTCATACCCCTGCATTGAAATAACTATATTACTTTTTAACTTAACAAAATAAAATTGTCAAAATTAATATACATCTTCAGACTATTTAGATCTTTTGTAAAATTTTAGATTTCTTAGAATGATATTAAGGATGAAGTTGCATATTTATATTTGGGAGATTGAAGTTGCATGGTTCTAATAAATTCAAGAAAGAATTCTAATATGTTTTGTTGCTTGTCTTATTATTTTCGATTGCATTTATTTTTGTATATTGAATCTCTTTTATAATTACACATCATTTTTGAAAAATGTTTGAATCGATTCGTTTTTAGCATGCATAAATCAATGGTTATATTTGAGCTTGATAAAGATGTTTTTAGTCAATTGCATGAGTAAGTGGAATAAGAATCATATGTGTTATTTGTTCATGTTAGGTGGGAAGAAATATCTCAGTATTTTAAAAATCATGAAAAATGAGATATTGTGTGTCTGATTCGAATCATGTACATATCCTAACTCGAATCAAATTGGACAGATGCAAAACAAAATTTTTCAAAAACTCTGATTCGAATAAGACTTTTACACTTGATTCAAATCAGACTTCACACTTGATTCGAATCAAAATGATCTGGGTCACCTCTACTTGATTTGACTCGAAACAAACTTTACACCTAATTCTCAAATCAGACATATTTTCCACATTTCTCTTTTGGCTCTATTTAAATTGATTTGAATAAGTGTTTACACTTGATTCGAATCACGGGTTTTCTAACTCAAATCTGACTTTGTGCTTGATTTGAATCAGCTGAGAAATTGGTCAAAGTCCTTTTGCTTTCTTGTTCCACTACACTTGCTCATTTGACTCAAATCATGAAATGTTCTTGATTCAAATATAACTAACTTTTTTCATTCATTTTTGTGCTTAATATCAAGCACATATAAAATCTTGCTGTCATCATTTTACAAACCTAAATATACACAACTTTACAACATTTTTGGGTTGTGATTTCGTGAAATCAACACTCTCTTTTTGAAAGTTCAAAAACTCTTGCAACGAAATTTTTGCATCTTAAATCTATAGTTTGATTTCAGATATTGATCATGAGAGAATTGTAATTGATTGAGGGAGACACAATCTTGAAACTAATCTTTCTTGAAGATTTGATTGAGATTTTCAGGTAGCTTGCAAGATTGAGATTGTTGTCATTGGTGCTAATAAATTCTAGTGAAAAGGAGGAGTTTCTTCTCTCCATATTACTTTGCTAATGACTGTGTGGAAGACTACAGACAGGTGGATTTCTTCTCAAATATTCAAACAGTTCATCACTTAAGAAGTCGGTGGAATCAACGGGTGACTGTCATACACGAAGACTATGAGCAAATTGGTGATACTGGAAGATTCAAGAAGCATGAATTGAGTAAAGATTATGCAGAAGAGTTTGACATTACAATGTATACAAGTCAAGATCCACATAGGAGATTTATTTTTCTCAGTATTGTTGTGGATTAGTGATTGTATGAACTCTTGCAATATTTGTCAAAATAAAAATGAACAAAGCATGTTCTAATGGAAAACCATTGAAGAATGAAGTAGGCAAAGCGATGATGAACGTCGAATCACTGTAAATCCTGATATACCCTCCTTCTCTCTCATTTGATTTTCATAAGGTATTTCATGCTTAGGTTTTTAATTCTCAGTGTAGTTTATCGTTTATTCAATTGGTAGCGATTTAATATGTAAGGTTAGGTTTTGTTAGAATTGGTGTCTAATCAAGCTTTTGGGGTGATTAAATTCTGAGAGACTACTGAGGTTAGAATTCAATGAAATTGAATCGTTGTATAAACACACCTCGTGAAGTACATAACTAAATCAATTGATTACCTTTTGTGTATCATCATAAAATCATATTTAGTGTTTGTCAATTACTTTGGTGCTAACGTGATCAAGTTTCAATAAAAGTATAATCTTCTTATTTTTTGTTTTAAAACCTTCCGCGCATAACTTTGAAAAACCTCTGATATTCTATTTCTGGAAAAGTAGCCAAAGTTTTTTTTTGGGTCTATCCACCCCCTCTAGATTGCTTTTTAAGTCTATACTCTCACCCAACAGAGGAATATGCTAAGGTGATAGAACATGTTGATAAAAATGCATTGGTTGAGGTATATGGTGTTAGACGATGGCGCGGATCTAGAAGGGAGGGGGGGGGGGGTTGAATAGATCCCTATTTAAAAATTGAGTTGGCGCTTACCAATTAAAATTGGTTTAAAAAATTTGTTTAAAAAAACTGCGGAAGCGGCCGAGGAAAAATCACGTCTATAACGAACCGTTATTAGAAGACCGGATATGCGTCTAGCCTATGGATTAAGATAATGAACTACTAGATTCAACACACTAGTCACACTAATCAATTGATTTCACCACTAATTAGTAGTGCTAGTTCCAATGCTTAACACAACCCACAAAACACAGAATGTAAACTAAGTAAGCTTTGGTTTAGGCAATTTATCGAACACTTGGTGTGCGAAACACTCCAAGTGGACTTTGACTTAAGTAAGTAATTCGAAAATCCTTGTACAATGTTTATAAATATATTGTACCAATTTATAGAACATGTTGATAAAAATGCATTGGTTGAGGTATATGGACATACAATGTTGCCTAAAACGATACTAGTGAGGATCCTCTAGGCCCATATGAGAGGATATTGTGAAGGGATTTTCAGGACGACCCTACGAGAGGCTACTACTTTTTAGGGGATATGGTGTTGTGATGATTCTCTATCATGTCATGGAAGAGGCTCTTGAATTTAAAGTTATGCATCTTGTTGGTTATATGAGCCTATTTCAAATATAAATATTTCTTATCTTTTTTTGTTAAGTATTTATGTAAAGTTGTGTGGTTTTAAATTATGTGTTTTATTGTAATGTTGGATTTACGAGTATTTCCTCTGAATTTGTGACAAGTGTGATAGGGTTTTATCATTGATGGCTCCCCATTGTCAACCAAATGAATCACCAAACATGCTCACCCATGTGGTCTTTAAAAGTACAGGTGCATGATTGATGCTCACCCTTGATTATGTCATATTGAGACCATACACAGGCCATCGGGTGCATTAGGTGGATGACACTACAATATTATCAAGTTATCTACATTTGGATATTGTAGTAACTACTTACCTTCTTGGGAGGTGATTCCACTAGCTTGGTTATGTGCATGGCATACCATCACATGTTCTTGTTGTACCATCTAGCACCATTTAGCGTTGATGCATGGTTTTGTACTAACATGGTAAGTTGTGTCCCTGCAATGGCTATGAAATTTTAGGGGTAGTGCTCGTATAAGTACTTATTGTGGAACTATATGGTATCATATTCTTGTTAGAACACATATTGGTTCTTAATAATAACTCTTTGTTTTGATGATAACTGTTAGGAAATTTTATATTTAAGAATTATATACTCTAAAATTTGTTTGAGAGTTTTACTGCAGATTGAAATGAAATTAACTCTCTAGAAGCAAATCTGTTGTATACAAGAAGTTTTCCTGACTCTGAAGCGCCAGATGCATCTTACAGAAGATTTTGATTGCTCTTTACAGAAGATCCTGAGCGTAGTCTCCAGAAGGATCTGTAGCAAGAAGCTCCAGAACATTCTGAGTCAGAAGCATCTGAAGATAGTCAGAAGCATCTGAAGCTGAAGCATCTGTAGAAAATAAGAATACTATTTGAAGAGTTTCTCAAAGCATAATTTTACAGAAGTTTCTGAAAGTACCAACGCTGCCTTGTACTGAAGTTCTGTGTCAAATATGCTCTGATGATCAACACGCTGAAAGCACACATGCTGCAGAAGACTCTGATACAGCAAAGTTCTGAATATCAGTAGAAGACTCTGATCCATTCAGACTCTGAAGAACTTGCTGAAAACTGAAGAAGAAATTTTCAAGAATATATCCGTTGGAGAAAATCAACGTCTCTTTCCTCTTTTGTGCTAGACACAATTACACAGACAAAAAGGATTTTTCTGTGTTATCTACTTCTAGGAAAGGTCACTTGATGTGAAGACAAAAAGGTTAAGACCTTTTTGGGACTCTCTTTTCAACGCTCAGCATCCTTGGATTAGCTGCCTATAAAAGGAGAACTCCACCACATTCTTCAGTTACACAATTTTGCTGAAAAGAAATTATATTATTCTAAGCTCTCATTATTTCATATTCTTCTTAGAATCTTTTGTACTTAAACTTAAGAGAAAAATCACTGTTGTAATAAAAGCTTTATAGAAGCATTAATACTCTTGTATTTAATTTACATTGATTGTAAAGGTTTTTCCTTAAGAGGATTCAGTTGGAATCAGTAGCTCTTAAGAAGACTAAGAACAGTTGTTCTTAGGTGTTACTATTGTAATCAGTTTGATTTAATAGTGGATTAAGTCCTTGTTGAGAAAGGCAAATCACTCTAGGAAGGGTGGACTGGAGTAACTGTTTAAACGAACCAAGATAAAAATAATTGTGTGCTTATTTTTTAAGTCTTAATCTTTCATACTTATTCAACCCCCCCTTCTAAGTATTATCTCACCTTCAGTTGGCATCAGAGCTCCGGTTCTGAGTGTGCTACCACTTAACAGTGCCAGTAAAGATCCAGAGAGAAATACTTTGATATATATTTATTTGTTACCATGGCTGATAATTCAATGTCCAATATTAACAATAAATATGAAGAAAGGGATAGGATCAGCACCAAACCCCCAATGTTTGATGGGGAGAAATTTTACTACTGGAAAGACAGAATTGAGAGTTTTTTCCTAGGATATGATGCTGATCTATGGGATCTAGTCATAGATGGATATGTCCATCCCACAGATGGGAATGGCAAAAAGATTGACAGAAAATCTATGACAGATGCTCAGAAGAAAGATTTCAGAAATCACCACAAAGCCAGGACTATATTATTGAATGCAATTTCACATACAGAGTATGAGAAAATTACAAACAGGGAAACTGCTTTTGATATGTTTGAATCCCTAAAAATGACTCATGAGGGAAATTCTCAAGTTAAGGAGACAAAAGCTCTGGCTCTGATCCAGAAGTATGAGGCTTTCAAAATGGAAGACTCTGAATCTGTTGAAGCCATGTTCTCCAGATTTCAGATACTCACTGCTGGGATGAAAGTTCTGGACAAGGGATATTCTACATCAGATCACGTAAAGAAAATCATCAGAAGTCTGCCTACTAGATGGAGACCAATGGTGACTGCCTTGAAGATGGCTAAAGATCTGAACAAGATCTCTCTAGAAGAAATCATCAGCTCACTGAGAAGCCATGAGATTGAGCTTGAGGAAGATGAACCTCAGAAGAAAGAAAAAGGTAAATCTGTTGCATTAAAATCTAACAAAACTAAAGCTTTGCAGGTCATTCAAGAAAGCTCTGAAGAATCTTCTTCTGAAGAAGAAGATGAGTTATCCATGCTGTCCAGAAGGATCAACAGACTCTGGAAGCACAAGGGAAAGAAGTTTAACAACTTTAGAAGATCTGATAATAGAAAGGAAGCTTCTGGAAACAGAAGATCTGCCAAGAAAGAAGTTGTGTGCTATGAGTGCAAAGAACCTGGGCACTACAAGAATGATTGCTCCAAACTTCAGAAAGAAAAACCCAAGAAGAAGTTTAACAAAAAGAAGAAGGTTCTGATGGAAACATGGGATGACTCAGATGAATCTGAATCATCTTCTGAATCAGAAGAAGAATGTGCAAATGTTGCACTGATGGCCAGCACAGAGGATCAGGAGGAAGGTACCTCAGGATATGAATCAGAATCTGAATCTGATGATGATGCAGAAGAGGTAATGGCTAAACTTACCAAAGAAGAACTCATTAAAGTTTTAACAGAAGTTCTTAAAAGTTATAACAACATCAAACTCAAATACAAGAAGCTAAAAAGCAATCTTGAATC
This sequence comes from Lathyrus sativus, assembly GCA_963859935.3. Lineage (NCBI taxonomy): Eukaryota > Viridiplantae > Streptophyta > Magnoliopsida > Fabales > Fabaceae > Lathyrus > Lathyrus sativus. The sequence continues at coordinate 474,589,045 of OZ012738.1, forward strand.
TGAGATTGATCTTCTGAAAACAGAACTTGTTGAGCAAAAAGAAATAAATCTGAAAATAAAAAATGATTTTGAAATAACTCAACAAGAATCTGAATCTGAGACTAAGTCATGTGAAAACATTTTAGAAAAATATGACTCTAGCTTTCAGAGATTTCTTACCAAGAGTATAGACAGAAGCAAGATGGCTTCCATGATCTATGGTGTTAGTGGAAACAACAGAAGAGGTATTGGATATGAATCTTCATCTGGAAGCAATCCAAAACCTGTTGACAAACTCTTCATCAAGAAGACACCTCTGTATTCTCAATTTAAATTTGGTCACTTAAATGACATTAAACACACAAGCTCTGAGAAGAATACTTATGTGTTTAAACCCAAGGCGAGTCAGAATAAACATTATGTTGAAAAACAGAAGTTTAGACAAACCTACAAACCTACAAACCCCAAAGGACCCAAGAAGATCTGGGTACCTAAAAACAAAATAATTCCTGTTGCAGATGTTCTTAGCAGCAAGGTGTTGCACCCCAAAATTTGACCAACAATTATTTATCCTATCAAGTGTTTGAAAGTTGATACCTTCACCAGAAAGTTCAAGAGATCCTCAGAGGAATTGGTTGAAACCAAAGTTGTGTGCTTCATAGCTTGAGAGTCGTGGGTGCTCCTCAGATGATTCTGAGACTTTGGGAATGAACTTGAGGCTTTGAGAAAGCCTATGAGATGTCTTAATAGTCATCATGAAGCCCAGAGAAGTCATTGTGCAAGGATTCAGAAGATTCAACCATGAATGGTAGAATTAGGGTTTTGACTGGGTCAGCCCTAGGGTAACTGAGGATCTGGAGAAGGTTGAGACCTAATCCAAGGGCCATGAGATCATGAAATGATGTATGGAGATGATATAAAGATGATTCCTAGACCAACTCATCATGATTGAAGAGTTTGAGAAGTTTAAAGTTGGGGTTTCTGAGGATTGTCAGTGAAAAAACCCTAATTTGATCCCTATCTTCCAGGCAGTTTTAGCTCAAGATGTGATTGAAATCTCATCTTCCCCACAACATGAATGTTGTAGAGCTTGTTCATAGCTTTAATTTGAGTGGTGGAAGTCCTTGATAGGAGTTGCAGAGCTCAAGTTATGGTTTTGACAAATTTCAGGTCAGCAGAGGTGTGTGAATCTGGGTCCTTGAAAGTCACCCAACTTGCAGACAACTTTTTCCCTAGTAGGATGATTCCTATGATTTCTTGGTCAACATGAATGTTGAAGGGCATCTTCTTAGCTTTCTATAGAGTACTAGAAGTCCTTGATAGGATTTGTGGAACTCAACTTATGGTTTGAACAAGACAGGGGTATTTTGGTCATTTGACAGTTATAGGTCATTTTAAGCAAAGGCCATATCTCCTATTTCCAAGCCTCAAATGGAAAAACTCAAAACATGAAAGATGTTCAAAATGGGATTTTAAGTCTAGAAAAGTGGTCATGAGTTATTGGAAGAGCTTGTAGCAAGGATTTACAAGATGGGGTGAAAATGGCCTAAAAATGGCTTATAAGTTGAAAAAGTTGAAATTTAATTTTGGTTTAGGAGATGTACAAATCCAAAATGGGTCATCCAATATATCATTTTGACTCCAAACAATATTTTGAAAACAATGGTTCAAGTAGAATTTTGATTTGAAGCTTAGAAATGGGGGTTACTTTGTAATTCTCATTCTTGCATAATAAGGCAACTTAACAAAACTTCACCAAAGGCAAGGAAATGCATGTTTTCCACTCATTCTTTCTCAATATCTCTTGTAAGGAGATTTTAAAGTCAATTTGGCAAGCCTAAGGCATGAGATCATGGATATCCAATGTATCATTTCATGAGAAGTTCTAAAACTTTCTAACACTTTCCACAAGTTTCTAGATAGATCTAGATTATTCCATGGATTGCTATAAGAAGAGTGAATCACAATTTGGCCAGGGTTGGTGATAATTGTTGGTGAGAGGTGAGATTAGAGTGTGAAAAGTGAGATTCTTCCATTTGCAATTTCACATCAAACCTTCTTTCTCTTCCATCTTCATTCATTTCTCCTCCACAAACATATTCTTCTGATCCTTGTGATTGATTGCATACTGAGATAGAGGAAGATCCATGGAAGTTTGAAGTTGTTTTGAAGAATTTGCAAGAAGTGCATATTGAGATCAAACACAAGATTCAAGCCTTGTTCATCCATCTTGTTGCATACAGAATTCATATCTGCCATTGGAGATTCATCAAGGAAAGTTGCAGGCACTGAATTGGAGAGAAACCATATCCACCATTAAAGTTTGACAGGTTGGTGATTTCAATCGTACCACCTTATTTATGTGCATTTCACCATAGTTCTAGGTTTAGACTGGTTAAGCTAAGGTAGAAGACTTTATTCTGAGGATTAGAGGAAGATTCATGAGGTTTCGAGGCAGGGTACCATTTCTTGCAGAATTGATAGCAAGCTATTTTGTGTGCATTAATGGATATGGTATTGAGTAATTTGGTTAGGGAAGCATGTAGAGTAACTCTGGATCATTAGTTTGAAGTTCCCTTAAGATTGATAGCAGAGTAAAGAATTGAAACCATGATGTTGGAGCTCTCTGTTAGGATGATTCAAGAGGTTTCAGGGAAGTCTATTGGTATCATTGTGTTCTTGGGGATTAATAGAACATTTTTGCCGTTGGAAGTTTGTGGTTTCATTGGGTAATCAGTGAGAACGAGCTTGAAGAAGATCCTTGCATGGGGTTAGGGTTTCTGCAAAACCTAGGGTTGAGTTGGGGACGATGAAGGTCCACCGTTGGATTGCCTCAGATCCTTGACCAATTCAATCCATCGCACGACCACGATTCAAATTGGTAAACGGAGGGAAGACTGAAGCATTAAAACGCAGCACACAACTAAACCAAACGCACCGTTTTGGTTCGTTGATGAAACTGGGCCTCAGCATTTGTTTCTATTCCCACCTCCCAGGATTTTGGCCCATCATGAAAACAACTGGGGCGTGTTACTTTTGATACCCCCCTCCCCTTTATTTCTTAAATTCTTTTATTTTAATTTCTTTTAATTCTTTGCATTTTATAAAATTCATAAAAAATATAAAAATCAATATTTTTCATTTCTTCTTTTTTATCACATAATCATGATTTTGTCTAGAAAATTACAAAAAATAAAAATCTCATTTTACTTTTAGTTTAATATTTTTTAGCATATTTTCTTGTAAATAGTCTTTTTAATATGTTTTAGTTGACACTTAATTTTGTACAATTTGTTTTAGGACCTTCCCTTAGGATTTTTGAGCCATTCTTTTTTGCATAGTTAGGTATTGAACCCTAGTTTCATATAGGATTTATTTCTTGATTTGTAGATTAAAATTTGATGTAGTTTGATTGTTAGACATTTAGGTGTTCTATTTAGGGTTTTAGGTTGTATAGGTAGACTTGAACAATTGTGTTTTGGGGTTTATAGGCCAAATTAGTGTATGGGGAATATATGGGTTAAGGGTAAGTATGTATAGAATCCCCTAGAATTTTGCTAGAATATTGTATGGTGTTTTAGTATTTTTAATGGATTTTTGAATGTATGGCTAGCATGTGTGCTGCTTAAAGGCATAGGTTGTATTGTTGTGTTTGTTTTTCTTCTCTTTTGAGTGTGTGAGCTTTGAAGATTGAGTTGAAGACCTTGTGGATCACCATTGAAGCTCTGAAGACCTTGCAGAGGAGTTTAGCATAGCTTTTGTTTGTTGTTATAGGTTTATAGGTGCATAGGCAGAGCCCTAGATAGGATACTTTTATTCAATAAACAAGGAGTGTCTTGTTCACCTCCTTCCTTCTCTGTGACATAGAGTCCCTTAAGGGTATTCACCTCTCTCCTTTGGAGGGATTAGTGACCTTGCCCTATAAGGTAGAACTTTGAGAGAGCCTTTCCTTTGATGTTAAGCCCTCAATGGCATCCTTTGGAAGTCAGTGAGTACTGTAACATCCTCACCTCATCTTGTTGACTGAATCTTGTTTGCTGGAGCATTTGAGCCATTGAAGGCAGAAGTTGAAGCTTTGAAGAGGATGATTCCTTGAAGATTGTTGAAATCTGAAGACTTTGTGAAGATCAAGTTGATGCTTGAAGATCCCTGCAGATAGTGAAGCCTGAAGGTGGAGTTGATCAAAGGAGCTGAAGCTCAAGGGAGAAGATGAGTTGATACTCATGTTGTAGGGTTGATACCTGGAAAGCAAGTGATCTCTGAGGTCTGAAGACTGAGTTGCTGCTGGAGGAGCTGAGGCTTTCTTCTGTTTTTCTTTTCTGTATTGTTTGTTTTGTTTGATTTGTCTGTTGCATTAGACTAAGTTCATCTAGAATAAGTTCAGTTTAAGAGCATGATTGCATTAGAGGTTGAGTTGCTCCCTCTGCTTGTATTGTTATTGCATGGCTTTGCTTGCGGGTATTCGGTAGAGCCCAGCTCCCTTGCCCATGTGTTTATTATTGCTTGATAGCATGATTTCATTTCTTTTATCTGTATGATTGCAGTTTACTGTTTTTAGTGCTTGATAGCAGGTTGTTTACTTTCAGTATGATTACTGTTATTTCATGACTGGCTTGAGGTCGAGACGAGCTTGTGGAGGCTGAAGCCCCACACACATTTCCTCCCTCACTTGCATTGCATGCATTTTACTGTTAAAGCTGATGCTTTTGTCTGTTTTGGTGTATCATTGACATGATCCCTTAGGACTCTCATTTCCTCTGATGAGGATCTGATGATAGACTTTTAGGTTGAAACCTATGCATGACAACATCTAGGAGTTCCCTGTTCAAACCTCAACCATAGGATGAATCCATGGCATGAAAACAGTAGGACTTGATAGTCTCCCTCCTAGTTGGGCCCGTTCTCTTCTCATCTCAAAGCAGTTTAAGATGCAGTAATCATGAATGATTTCTTTCGTACGTTACGAGCCTTAAGCTATCTGAGAAAGGATTGTGGGAGAGTTTCTTTTCCACAGTCTGGATGTTTAGTATGGTACCCTTTGGGTGACATGCGACGCATTCACTCTCAGGTCATAGTCTCTAGTGCGGTTGAGATCGCAAACACAATAAAAAACACTTCTTTCAGGAAATAAGCCATAGTTTCCCGAACTACGTGAGCTCTGATCTTTCATACCAGATGAAAGTACGTAGGCATAGGATGCGACGTCCTAGCGAGCAACCTTTCCCCCATAATCCTTCGTAGGCCGAACTACGTTGACTCTGATTTCTCATTCTCTGATGAGAATACGTAGGCATAAAGTGCGACGCTTTGCCGAGTCATTTTTCTTTTCTTTTTCAGCCAGCCTTGATAGGTAGATAGATTATAACCAACCCGTCCAAGTAAACAAACAAGCGAGGATCCCGTCGAGTACGACGGACGTGAGGGGTGCTAATACCTTCCCCTTGCGTAACCGACTCCCGAACCCAGACATTGGTTGCGATGACCTTGTCTTACCCTTTCTCGTCAGGTTTTTCCGATCGTTTCCTTTCCTGCTCTGAGGGATAAATAACGAAAGGTGGCGACTCTTCTGTCATGCCGGCACCTTATTTTCGCGCAAGCGACAGCTGGCGACTCTGCTGGGGACTTCAACGGTTCCCTGTGCGAGTCAATCCTATCGTTTGTATGTTTGCCTGTTGGGTTGCGTTTATTTATCGCATTTTTACTTCCCGCACTTTATTTCCCGCATTTTATATTCAGTAAAATATGATTATTTGTGCTGTTGTGGGATGGGAGTTCTGATTGAGTGAGAAGCCAGACCCAGGCTTGAGTGCACCATAGACTTAGAGTGGAAATTAGTGGGCGCGTGCTTGCTTTGCAGGCACTAGTGTCTCATTAAATCCATGCTCAGACGAGGTTCATCCGGTTGGCTTCACTTTCAACCCTTTGGGTTGAGACGGTTGCTGGTTTGGTGGATTGTCGACTCTAGGGACCGATCATTTGTGATTCAGCTAAGTGAGGCCTCTTCAGGACTTGATGATGCCACTCCTTCTGGGAATCGTATCATCAGTTTTGAAAGTCTGTGACGCTGATGAACGCATAGGATGCCGTACGTTGAGTCAGTCTAGGTCCATACCTGTGAGCGGGACTGGGTTTATTGCAGGAAACTTAGACCTTCAGACTACCTGGTTTTCTTGACAGTGAATCAGTTATGTTGGGTTCTCAGTTGCAGATATGTTTGTTCTTGCCAGGGCAAGTTTTGATCAGAGGATCTTATCGTCGGGTGTTCTTGATAGAGCAGGCTGTGATCAGTGTATTATCATCGGTGGTTTGTCCTGGATAGGGGAGATTTTGAGTGGGGGTCCGAAGACTTCATCAACAGATGTTACTTGATCTTGCACCTGGGGTCCTTATTATCAGGCACTTATTCTTGTTAGAGCAGAATTTTGATCTCGGTCCTATCAGATGGTTGTTCTCAGCAGATCAGATTAGTGGCCTTACACCGGGGTTTCCTTCTCATCAGCGACTGTTGATACCGAATCTCCACGGCAACCACCTGGATATATTATTGCATGCCTGCATTTTGCATTAGTTTGCGCATTCATCTGCATTCCATTAACGTGTGTCTGTGTTGCAGGTACCGTTTCCCCGATCCCGGATTTCTCGCCTCCTGCTGTTATTATGGCCTCTCTCAGGAAGACTGTTGCGTACAAGTTCCCGACCCCCGATGTGTCGAAGCTGACTGGTTTGATAGCCCTGGCGGGGGATTCTGTGAAGGATAGGTTCAGGAAGTCTTATGGCAGGTTGCTTAGTCTGGTTTGCAAGCCTTCTACGTCCGAGTTGAATGGGTTACATGCTCTTCTGCAGTTTTATGACCCTCCCTTGAGGTGTTTCACTTTTCATGACTTCATTCTCCCGCCGACATTGGAAGAGTATACTGATATGCTGGGTGTGCCTATCAAAATGAAGATGCCTTTTGTCCACATGGATGCTGAGCCTAATCTGGTTGGTTTGGCTTCCTCACTCCATTTGAGCGCTTCTGAGTTAGTGGTGACAAGTTGGAACAAGGTCCCAGGGTTCTCTCTGCAGTTTCTGATAGCTAAGGCTCAGCAGTTTCTGATAGCTAAGGCTCAGCAGTGTGCTAAGGAAAAATGTTGGGACACATTCAATGCCATCCTTGCTTTATGCATATATGGCATTATCCTATTCCCAAGCATGCCTGATTTCGTGGACTTTGATGCATTCCACATCTTTGCCTCAGGGAATCCAGTCCCTACTCTGATCGGAGACGTCTACCATTCAGTGCATTACAAGAATGAGAACCGGAGAGGGAAGAATGTCTCATGCTGCATACCGTTGTTGTACAGATGGTTTGATAGTCATTTGCCCAAGAAGGGTTCTTCTGTCTTGTCTGCAGCCACAACTGAGTGGCCTGAGCGTCTGATGAATTTGTCAGCAGAAGACATTGATTGGTTCGTTGACAGAGATAGGTTAGGCACCGAGATGATCTTCAGTTGTAGTGGGTTTCCTAACGTACCTCTGATAGGTAGGAAGGCTTGCATCAACTATAATCCATCATTGCTAGTTCGTCAGTTCGCATATGCTTTGAGGACTCCACCGAAGGAGGAACAGGTACGGGAATCTCTGTACCTCACGGGTATTCTAGAGGGGGATTTGTTGTCCAAGCTTCAGTATGCGTGGAACAATATCAGCACGAGAGGAAAGCCTTTGTTGGGGAAGAGCAACAGCCAAGCCTACCCTCCTTATTCAGATTGGATCAGAGCCAGAGCCAGCGCTATAGGGATGCCATTCCTTCATGTCAGACCAGAGAGTCCTCCACCAGTCGAAGAGCCTACCACTGTGTCCATTCATCAGCACAACCAGGTATTAGCCGAGTCTGATGAACTGAAGAGGGCAAATGCAGAATTAGAGAAGGAGTTAGCTCAGCTTCGAAGTGAGAGGAACGAAGCCGTGCATGCTCTCAAAAAGCAAGTAGAGTCGGTGAACCAACTGAGTGCGGATTTGGTAAAGCAGATTGCTGATCGGGAACGCTTAGGTCAAGACTTCAGGGCTGCTAATGATGTACTAGCTACAAAGAAGCAGCATTTAGAGGAGGCATACCGGAGAATATCTAAGTTCGACCAGCATTGGAAGACCTCCATGGCCACCCGGAAGGAGCGAGAGGACAAGCTGATGCTGCAGATTTCTAAGCTAGAAGCCGAAATAAAGGACAGTGAGCGGAGGTTTGATGAAGAGACCGCCCGCAGATACGCCGCCGAAAGCCGTCTCAACAAAGCTATTGCTAACCTGAAGGAGTATAAGCTGATGTTCGAGTCTAAGAAGCGGAAGCTGGAGGATTGCTTTGGCGAAGGAGCTTGGGAGAGTTCAGTTCAGGGGCTTCAGTATACCATCAGGCAGAGGGACCTACTCGTCGAGGGGTTGCTCACTTCGCCAGATCATTCGGAGACAAAGGAGTTATTAGCAGAGTATCGCGCCCGTGGCCGTACTTGACTAGTTGTATTCCTGTTGTTTTGGTCTTTGATGTATGCTGACCATCACCAGACTTGTTGGCTGAGGTCATGCTGTTGATTTGTATTCACTGATACTGTGTACCGCCTTGACAGGCCTTTCCATATATATATGAGATTGATGTTTCCACGATTGGGCTCGGATTTCTTTGTCTTCTTATTATTATCGGCACTGGCACTAAGGCACTAGGATCGGGGAAAATTCCCCACGCACACAGACACATGCATGCATCTGCATGAAGCATATTTGCATGGTGTATATCTTATTGCTTTTCCTAACCTTTATTGTTGACAGGTTTTTCAGGTTCCGAGTTGTCTCCGGCCTCCAGGATTGATCAAAGACTCATCCACCGCTACTCAACTCGCGCCAATCAAACAAGGATAATGGACCAGGTGCAGTCAGATGTTCAAGAGCTCCGTGAACGGATGAATCGTTTTATGGAGCTGATGCAGGTGGTCGCGAATGGCCAAGACCAGCTTCGTACTCTGGTTCAACCTCTGATCTCCAGGGTTGACAGTAATGGCATACTGCATGGAGGGGCCGTGCCTACTCCTCCTCCAGTGGACGCTCCACAAAACGTTGTTCCTGTTGCCGGGGGCAACGACAGTGCTAACGGCAATCTGATGACTAATCTCGGGCTCAATGCGGCAGGCGTCGGCAATGGTAGTTTGGGAGCCAATGTTAACATGGGGCCGATCAACGGTAATGCTGGTGCAGGAAATCTGTTGGTGCCTCAGCCGTGGCTGGAGGACCATCAGGATGACGTATTCTCTCAGAGAGGTGTAGAAGCAGAGTTGAATGCTGAAGCTCGACTCAGGTTCAAGGCGCTGGAAGACAAGATGAGGGATATTGAAAACCAGAACACATTGGGCGTTGACATGTCCAAGCTCGGGTTGATTGCTGACTTCAAGGTACCTCATAAGTTCAAGGTGCCTACCTTTGAGAAGTACAAGGGTACTACTTGCCCCCGTGTTCACCTTCGATCTTATTATAGAAAGATGTCCGCCTATTCTGACGACGAGAAGTTGCTGATGCACTTCTTTCAGGATAGTCTTTCTGGTCCATCACTCGAATGGTATATGGGTTTGGAGCCTGCTACTGTGCGCACCTGGAAAGATCTTGCAGAAGCGTTCGTCCTCCACTATCAATACAATAGCGACTTGGCCCCCAACCGAGTTCAGCTTCAGAATCTCTCTCAGCGGAACAATGAAAGCTTTAAAGAGTACGCCCAGCGGTGGCGTGAATTGGCTGCTCGGGTTCAACCGCCGATGGTTGAGCGTGAGCTAGTGCAAATGTTCGTGGCTACCCTTCCTGGAATCTACTATGAAAAGCTGGTCAGTGGCATGTCCGGAACATTCTCGGCTCTCATCACTATGGGCGAGCATGTTGAGAACGGTATAAAGATCGGAAAAATTCAGGGCGAATCATCCTCAGCTGGAGGAAGTAGCAAGAAACCTTACGCTGGCAAGCGTCGAGAGGGAGATGACAGTGCTGTCACTAATGCTCGGAGAAAGGGCAAGGGCCCTCAGCCTCAGATTGCTAGCATAAATATCCCAGCTGCTCCGCCGCAGCAGCCTCAGCAGCAGAATCAGCAGGGGTACAGGAAATATCAAAATCGGGCTCCTATGGCAAACCGTCATTTTGAAACTCCACCTATGTCGTATGCACAGCTTCTGCAAACGTTGCTTCAGCTCCAATTAGTTCAAAAGAGGACGTTGGCTCCCTTAACAGGGGCATCACCACTGGGGTATGACGCCAATGCTACTTGTGAGTTCCATACTGGGGCACCAGGCCATACGATTGAGAATTGTAAAGCTTTTAAACACAAAGTGCAGGACTTGGTGGACGCCAAGGTTATCAACTTTTCTGACAGTGTGCCCAACGTTACCAAAAACCCCATGCCTCATCATAAGGGGGGCGGAGTGAATGCTGTTATCACCGAAGAGAGTGCGGACTTGCTGACTAATGTCAAAGATTTGAAGACGCCGTTGAGTTTTGTCAAGGCTAAGTTGCTGAAGAAGGGTTTCTTCCCTGGATGCGGAGAGTTATGTATGGCTTGTGCTACACTTCCTGATGGGTGTGAGCAGCTGGTCGAGGGTATCCAAAGTCTGATGTCCGAGGGTGTTGCGGTGGAAATAGGATCACAAACTATTAATGAGTTTGAATCTCAATTCAATTCACAACCGCTCTTTGATTTATCCGAAGGAAAAGGTCAAAAGAGGGAAAACCTATTTTGCATCGTAAACACAATGCGGGGAAAGATCTAGGGTTCGGGGGTTGGTTAAATTTAGGGAAGGTATTAGCACCCTAAACTTCTGTAGTACTCTACAGGAACCTTTTGTTCAGATGTTTACTATTTGCTTTATTTATTTGCTTAAGGTATATGTACAAAGGATTAAAAGTGAGAAAAGAGACCTAAGGGGTTAATTCTAAGTTTACTCGGCAAGACATCGCATCTTATGCCTACGTATCCTTACGGGAGTGGAATCAGAGTAATCGTAGTTCCCCTCAATAGGGAGGTTAGAAACTTCTTGACTGTGGTCAAGGTCTCAAGGGGAATAAACGCATCTTAAGGACACGCTTACGTGGAGTGTAGAAACTCCAAATCTCTACGTTGAAATGTTAAGTTGTAATTAGGGTTAAATTAGGGATTCCACGGCGGGAAACCCTAAAATGAGCGTGGCGGCTCTTTGACCTAATGCTAGGGGTAAAATTGTAATTTTGCCTGCGGCGAGGCATTTGTGAAAATTAGGGTTTGTAGAAGTGTAGGGTTTGAAGTTGAGGACTATTGGCGCGGCGACCAAAAGCTAGACCTAACCTTCGGATGTGTGTAGTGTGACAGACTAATTGATGAAGGTGTGAGAGATTGAATTATGCAAACAGGACATAAAGACAGAAGTTAAAGCCATACAAACAGAAATTTAAGGGCAGAAATTTAAAGCGCGATTATTAGATTCGCGAGGTTACATATGAGAAGCAGTTACAATATAGTAATGAACTTTGAATGAGAAAATAAGATGACATAAATAATAGTAAACGTAATGAGCTGCAAAATGAACAAACGATGTTAGTGGGCAGAGTTAAACGGCAATCAAATGAGTTACGAGACAATGGAGAAAAAAAAAGATGCAAATTGGAGATTTATTATTGTTTTATTTAATATTAACTTGCAAAAAAATTTAATTTTAAAAAAAGAGTTTTATTTTTTGAATATTTCTAAAAAAAAGTTTTTTTCTTATTTTCATTTAAAAAAGAGTTTTAGTTTTATATTTACAAAAGTTTTAGTTTTATATTTAAAAAAAAAAAAGGTTTTAATTTTTATTTTAAAAAGAGGGTTTTTTTTAATTTTATTATAAAAAGATTTTTATTTATTTATAATATTTACACAAAAAAGGATTTTTAAAACATTTTTTTTTAAAAATTATAAAACAATTTAAAAACAATTAAAAACATAATTAAAAAAAAACAAAATAAAAAATAAAACATAAAAGGGTTGGGCCGGCCATCACCCCGGACCCAACCCGGTTGGACTAACTAGAAAACAATTAGGGTTCTGGGAACCCTAATGTCCCTTGCGGCGCCATTCACGTATTCTTCTTCTCTCATCTCTCTCGCGATCGCCATGCGTCTTCTTCTTCTCTCATCTCTATAACCTGAAACAAAACATGAATGTCGTGAGGAAAACGTCTCAGAGCTCACGTTTATAGCGAAGCGGCCGATGATGAGGTGATCCGAGGCTTGGAGTTGATTGCCCGCCGTTTGAACGGCGAAGGTGATCTCCTCCTTCGGTGTTTCGCGGATGATATTGATTGTTCAGTGATGTTTGTTGTCGCCTATGGTTCGCTCACGATCTTCCTTCGTTAGCGTTCGCTTGCGATCTCCGTTAGGGTTTCGCTCGTGATCTTCGTCAGTTTTTCGCTCTCTCTCTCGCGGCTACCAGTTGGGGTTTTTGATGGTGAGATTGTTCCCTTCTTATACTTTCTGACTCTCTTTTTGGGCCTTTAATCCGTGTTGGATTTGCGTTACTCTGAGATTTGATTTCGAATGATTTTGTTTGATTTGATTTTGTTTGGTTTTTTCAGATACTGATTGAACCATGTTCCCTCTTTTAGAATTCGATTGGGATTTTGGTGAGATTGGATTTCATTTTTCTGATATGAATCTGATACTGATTGAGCTCTGTTTCCTCTTTTAGGGTTTGATTGGGGTTTCCAGCTGATATGATTCTTCTGATTTGATTCGGAGCTTTCTATTTTCAGAACTCTGTGATTGAATATTACATGACCCTATTCGATTTGTTTAATAATCTGAACTGATTTGTTTTGATCTGTTTTGAAACTTTCCATATTTGATCGGCCTTGACTGAACTTCATCTTTTGGATTTCAACTGGATATCGTTTTTTGGTTTATCTGACGTGGTTTGTTTGGATTCATGCTTTGCAGATGCTTCTGATACAGGCAACTCTGTCATGTATTTGGATATCTGGTTCCATCTGATGCAATGTTCTTTGACCTCTGGTCTTCATTTTGGATACTGATGCGAACTAGATTATTTGATGATGATGACCTGCTTTCATTCAGTTGGGTTATCAGTTGGAATACTTACTTTTCTTCTTCTTCTTTCAGGGTAGGTACTCCGGCTTCGGTTGCGTCAAACGCTGCCGAGGAAGGTATACGGCAATGATGACATCGTTCTGAGCCTTCGAGGGATGTTCTTCGATGATGTCGCAGTTGCCCTCTGCTGTGTTCTATGGAATTTGATTCAGAACATGAGTTGGGCTGCTACTTTGAATCATGATATGGTTTCGTGACTTGTTTTATTTCTGAACTGATATGCTTGGACACGAGTTTTGTCTTGTGATAACCTAACCTGTTTCAACTCTTAATCCTCAGGTCTGCTGCTTGTACCCAACTGCGACGTTTAAACTTTTCTGTTTCTTGATTCTTAGGGCAATGATGCTCTGACTGAGCCCTTCGGAGAAGACGCTATGATCTCATGTTTGTTGCTCGTGTTGTGAGCAGAATGGCATCTGGTTGCTGGTTTGTCATGATGACTTGCCATCGTTGATTGCTTTTTCTGGTATGATTTTATGCTGTGATTTGGCTGTTTGCATTCTGAACTGGTTCGGTTTTCGTGATGGTCTGATTTTGAACATGCTGCTAAACCATGTTTGATGCTGTTGTGCATGAAGCTTGACATTAATCGATGCCTCTGAACTTTGATACAGCGTATGATGCTGTTGTGATTTGCACTTCGTTTTTCTGATACTTTGTTGAGGTCATTCAATGCAGTTTGGTTTCATTTCATTTTTCTTATTCTGTTTGAACTTGGCTTTCATTTGTTTCTTTGTGCCTCTTCACACTTGTACTGGCGCAGGCTCCCTTTCGCCTAGTTTTGTTTATGCAGCTTGTTATGCTGATGATGTTTGTGGCTTTTCAGGTGTTGGAAATTTCGGAACCAAAGCGACTCAGACCTGCCGGCATCCGGGTCTGAGTCCAAACTTGCCTACGTTGCCTTATTCTCGTATCAGTTTGGAAATCCAATCGCGGCAAAACGAATCAGTCCCACTTCTTTCATTACTTCTATCTCTCGGATGTCCCGTACCGATAAGAACAGGTGTTACCTGATCTGACGCCAACGGCGCGGATCGGTAACGGGGGGTAGGACGCAGCTTCGGTTGTGCCACTCCCGGCATTCGATGATGACATTGTTCTGAGAGTGTCAAAAACAACTTCTAACATTTTTTCTATATTGTTTGTTCTGTTTTGATGTGCAGGTGAATTTGGAGATTCTGCGGCGAAGCTTAAAGACATCATGAAGACACTTAGGAATTTTTAGGATTTAGGATAGATACTTATTGTAAATGAATCTTCTTGTAAACCAAGTTCAAATTCACTTATCCATTTGTAAACTGTAAATATTTATGAAATGAAATTCAACAAATATTCATATTTGCTTTCTCAATTGTAAATTCAAAGTATCCATGAATAATAATTCAGAACCATTTAAATTCCTTCTTGAGTTGTAACTTATAAGTACTTATGAACACAAAGTTCAAAAATATTTAAAACTTACTTCTCCTTTGCCTTTTATAAATGATATCCCGCCATATGATTATATCCAAACAAATTAAAATTAAAATCTCGTTGATCACATCACTTCTCAAAATAACCTTAACAGTATCCACTTCCTTTTCAACCCAACTTCATCTTATTAAGAGGAAACAAAAATGTTTTAGAAATGTTTTAAAATCAAACAAAACACGGCCCCGAGTCCAATCATATTTCTGACAAAACATACCGGCACCTTGACCCAAGTGGCAAATAAATGCCTCAGAACTTAATAACAGCCCGTTTTCAGGGAATTAGCAGAATTTGCGTAAAATGACCAAAATACCCCTGGAACCAAATCTGCAAAACAAAACACCTCCATAACTTGTTAGTGGTTAGCAAATGTACATATGAGATGATATGCGAAATGACTGACTAAATATAAGGGTAAAATTTGGGGTATTACAGTTGCCCCTATTTAAATAGCTACACCGGACGATTTGAGTGACAGAGACTCGAGGAATCGTGGTGGAGAGATTTAAATATAGATAACCAAAAATTTTGCCCTTATATGCGACGATATGCAATGCTATTGGACAAAGCGATGACAGCTTAATGCAGATGATATGATGCGTATGCTGGAATGATGAATGCGAAAATGATGACGAATATGACGACACAGGGACAAACGCTACGAGAAGAACACACTGGGGAAAACGACGTGCTGAGACACAGTACAACACTGGGGGATTCTAAAATGATGGTCAATTGGTGCGAACACGACCAATCGTCATTTTGGGAACGAGATTCTCAAATGGAGATGACACCTGTGAGACGGCCTCCACTGGGGAATCTAAAAATAAAAATGGATCACGTACGATTGCAAGATCGATCACAGAATGCTGGAGCATTGAGCAAAGAATAACATCCAAGCTTCTGTAAACTATCCCTCGTGACAGGATCAAACGGACTTTTCGGAACTCCGTAACAAATATACAGGGTAAAGACCGGCTGTATGCCAAAATAAATGGACTTTTATAGGAAATGCCCCGATAAGCTTCTCGAGGGAGAATTGTCACTTATCGTTGGAAGGGACTTATGTGCCAAAATGGATAGCACTCAAATAAAGAGGCTGCTGCTTATCTGATAAATAAACCTTCTCGTATTTAAGGTCGGCGCCTGGAATACGATTCTGATTCTTCTCTTACTGAAGGATAAATAAACTTCTTCATGCTTCAAGATCGTGCTCTCCTGAACATGAAAAGGGTAAACTGAACTTCCTCATACTTCAGAATCGTGCTCTCCTGACTATGATTCGGCTCTTTCGGATAAATGAAATTCAGAATCGTGCTCTCCTGAATATGAAAAGGGCGAATTGAACTTCCTCATACTTCAGAATCGTGCTCTCCTGAATATGATTCGGCTCTTTCTTGTAAATGAAATTCTTCATACTTCAGAATCGTGCTCTCCTGAATATGAATAGGGTAAACTGAACTTCCTCATACTTCAGAATCGTGCTCTCCTGAATATGATTCGGCTCTTGAAATTTCTTCATACTTCAGAATCGTGCTCTCCTGAATATGAAAAGGATGAACTGAACTTCCTCACACTTCAGAATCGTGCTCTCCTGAATATGATTCGGCTCAAACCTCCCCGTACTTCAAGATCGTGCTCTCCTGAATACGATTTGGTTTCTTCTTTTACTAAAGGATAAATGAACTTCTTCATACTTCAGAATCGTGCTCTCCTGAATATGATTCCGCTCAAACCTCCCCGTACTTCAGGATCGTGCTCTCCTGAATACGATTTGGTTCAAAACCCCCTATACTTCAAGACGACAGGTAAATGGAAGCCCAACTGCTCCATGGAGATGGCCATTTGCTGCGATTCATAACGAAGATAGGATCGGCTTCTTAGGTGAGAAATGTTGCATATCGATGTTGTAAGATGTAGGATTGTAATAATAAATTATCCAGGCATGAACTGACATGTATCTGTAAAGGATTGTAGTTGACTTTCTTGAAAGATAGTGCAAAATAAATGCACGTCCGGGTACAGTGATAAACTTCTCAAGCGAGATAGTCACGTATCTGTCACGGTATGGTGAAAATCTTTAGATGGTGCAAAATAAATGCACGTCCGGTTGGGATTGACAACCGACAAGACTGAGGTTCAATCTAGGATCAAGCTAGAAAGAAGACTGGTAATCAAGACTCCATCGAGGGAATGAACCCGAAGGGTAGATATCTTATCCTGGCGAGGAAAGATAGCTGAAGTAACCATCATCCACGAGGGTCGAGCTCTGTGGGGAAACTGGAAACACTTATGTATTTTATGCTTAGGGCTGACAATTTATTTGGAGAGAATGGACGAACCCCAGTTACTCGGCGGTAACGACCAATGATAGAGACACAATGAACCTGTGCATGTTAACGCATATGCATATGTTAATGTGAATGTATGTTAATGTCTATGTATGTTAATGCAGGATGTTATGAAATGAGTATGTAATGAATATGTAATGAATATGTAATGGATATGTAACGTGATGCTTATGCCCTTGCGTATGCTGACGAAACAGACTAGAGACGGGACGAGAGATGAAATAAACATCTCGACGGAAATACCCTGCGTTCTCTGTAACCAATACGTCAATCATGGGAGGGAATGGTAGGACCAAATCTGGTTTCAAAATTCTGAATTCTCTGGGGAGAAAGTAAATTGCTTGGGCGCACAGTATCACGTCTTCTCATGGGGAGAAGAAAACCTGAGGGACACTTTCGAGTTACCCAAGAAAAGGTTGTCAGCTTATAGTCTCGCTGGGGACTGTGTTAGAGCAATGATTTGAAAGTGTTTCTGCAATAATGATATTTTCGGGGGGTGAAGAGATCCTTCCGAAATTTCCACTAGTCAAAGTAATTTCTTATATTTCAAATTCGTTTTTTTTGAAGAACAGTTTTGAAAAATCTATAATGCACCTTTCATTTTCAAATTTTAAGAATAAACGCATTTTGCATAACAATAGAAAACAAAGAGCAATGCACCAAGGAATGTAAGTAACAAGATGGTATCTTTTATTAAAGGGTGGCAGCTCGCTGAAGGCATAGCTCCACAGATGATTATGTTTTAAAATTGGCAACATGGGAAAAGGTTATATTGAATCCAATGACACCTACTGCCACTAATAACTAAGACTAATCCAGAATCCTGCTTTGGGCAAGGATGAAAGAACTGGAACATGACCCTCATGTGGAAAGCGTGTTTGTGATGATCAGTGTCCTCTGATGCAATGAAATGCCTTTGTCCCTAACTTTTGCCTGGACCGCCCTCTCGGGTTTTCAATCCACCGGGACGCTCCTTTTTGCCTAAGCCACCCTTTCGGGTTTTCAACTTAGCGAACTTTTTATTATTATTTCTTTTTTTTTTCAACCCTTACTTTTGCCTAAGTCGCCTTTTGCAGGTTTTCGACTTAGCGGGTTTTTAGGCATAATACTTTCGGACTGCATCAGAATTCACGGGGTGTGCAAGCTCTTCACCATCCATTGTCGTAAGTATCAAAGACCCTCCGGAGAAAACGGTCTTTACAACGAATGGGCCTTCATAATTGGGCATCCACTTTCCACGCATATCTTTATGTACTGGCAAGATCTTTTTGAGTACGAGCTCTCCTTGACGAAACTCACGGATACGAATCTTCTTATCAAACGCTCTTTTCATCCGTTTCTGATATAATTGCCCATGGCACATGGCTGTCAAGCGCTTCTCGTCAATGAGATTCAACTGATCCAGCCTGTCTTGAACCCACTCAGCTTCCTCAAGTTCAACTTCCATCAACACTCTTAAAGAAGATATCTCTACTTCGATGGGGAGCACGGCGTCCATTCCATACACCAATGAGAAAGGTGTTGCCCCTGTCGAAGTTCTCACTGAGGTTCTGTATCCATGCAAAGCAAACGGTAACATCTCATGCCAATCTTTGTAAGTCACAACCATCTTTTGCAGGATTTTCTTGATATTCTTATTCGCAGCTTCAACGACCCCATTCATCTTAGGACGGTACGGAGAAGAATTGTGATGAGTGATCTTGAAACTATCACACAGTTCTTTCATAGTCTTGTTATTCAGATTGGTGCCATTGTCAGTTATTATCCGGCTTGGGATTCCATAACGGCAGATGATTTCTTTCCTGATGAAGCGGGCAACCACTTGCTTGGTCACGTTGGTGTAGGAGGCAGCCTCTACCCACTTGGTGAAATAATCAATAGCAACAAGGATAAAACGATGACCATTAGAAGCCTTCGGCTCGATTGCCCCAATCATGTCGATGCCCCACATTGAGAACGACCATGGTGAAGACAAAACATTCAACGGCGAGGGAGGTACATGCATTTTATCAGCATAAATTTGGCACTTATGGCATCTTCTAGCGTATTGGATGCAGTCAGCTTCCATGGTTAACCAATAATACCCAGCCCTTAACATCTTCTTGGACATAGCATAACCATTGGCATGAGTTCCGAAGGTCCCCTCATGAATTTCCTGTAGTAACATGTCCGCTTCCCGTTTATCAACACATCTGAGCAGGACCATGTCGTGATTTCTCTTGTATAACACACCATTACTGATAAAGAATTTGGACGCCAGTCTTCTCAATGTTTTCTTGTCCAGACCAGTAGCACCATCGGGATACTCTTGTTTGACGAGATAGTTCTTGATATCATGAAACCAAGGCTTTTCATCCACCTCAACTTCTTCGACCAACTGACAATAAGCGGGCTCAACTTTGCGCTCAATATGGATGAGAGGTGCTTCATTAACGAATTTAACTTTCCACTGAAGGAAAATTGCGATCTAAACGCAGCGGAAAATAAAAATTTCCTTTAGTGATCCTTACGAATGAGCATGGTCAGTGATAGAATCGTTACCTCTTTGTGGCGATTCAGATCTTTGATGCAGCGATCACAAGCGTTGATGAAGTGCAACGCCTCTACTCAGTCCACACGAACAGCTTCCGGTCACAGTGCTAGCTGCTTATGAACGAAATTATTTGAGTGAGAAAAGAGAATCAAAAACGAAATTGCATCAAGTGAAAGCTTCATCACAAGGGTTCCTTTTATAGACTCTCTTGTGGGCTGCGGGCTAAAAACCCAATTCACATGATCCATAATAATATTATATATTATTATAATAACTATTATTATAATAAATATATTTATTTTATTATTATTTTATAACCATTATAAAATAACAATAATTATTATTATATTATCCGAATTTCTATTTTTTTACTTAAGTGCACCATACCTTACGGTGTTCCTTTGATTTCTCTATCTCTCATCAAACTGTCCTTATGTGTGTGACCCTGTAGGATTTCGTAACGTTGGTAATTATATTAAATTATATATTTAACATAATAAACAGTAAGCGGTATCTAGCAACACATCACTGCTACCCAAGTCACGAAAATGTCATGTGATCTGACAAAACCTTTTTCGTGATAATATATGTTTGTACAATTACCCTTTTGTCCCTATGTCTATATTGAACACAAGGCATACACTGTGTCATCCTTGTCCAGTTCAATATTGGGCCCTTAGACATTTCTCCTGTTATGCAGGATTGGCAAATTCCATCTAGGACACTCATGTCCCTCAGCATGCTTCGTGGAGTGCCCATCAACTGTCTTTATGATCATCCAGTTACGGATAATGTTTGATCAGCAATAAAGCACCCGACTCTACATCTAGGGTCCATAGTGGTTTCAGGTCGAAGGGTGGTAATACACCATTATCACCATGAGAATAACTTATGACACTTTGCATAACATACTATGTAGTATTCTCATAGCGGGTCAATCCGGTATAAATATTACTCCTAATATTTATACCTATGTCAAGACTTGATAACTCTTTATCCATGATCCATGAGATGTGATCATCAGTCTATCTTCATAATAGTCTCAATGCTTTTAATGTTATCCCACTTTGCAATAAAGCTTGACTACGGATATTTTAAGAATAATGTCTTTATGTTTAATGGGATCTCATGATTAAGTCACACTTAACATTTCATTAAACAAACTAACTATTCTAGGGACTTTATTATTCTGAAAGACAAACATAATAAAGAAATGCCTTTTATTATTAAACGAATAATCCGATACAAGTACCAAAAAGTATTGGCCTCTAGGGCTTACACCAACATCCACATGGATGCTAACATGGCTAAAGCATCAGCAACGTGATTCTCGGATCTAGGAACATGCTCGAACTCTATCTCGTCGAAATACTTGATCAGCTCAACAATGTAGTCCCTATAAGGGATTAACTTCTCATTCTTCGTTTCCCATTTGCCTTGTACCTGGTAAATAACCAAGGCTGAGTCACCACTTACTTTAAGAAGTTTGATTCGGAGGTGAATTGCTGCTTCGAGGCCAAGAATGCATGCTTCATATTCTGCGACGTTATTAGTACACTCAAAGTCCAACCTTGCTGTAAATGGAGTGAATCCACCCTTTGGGTTCATCAAAACGGCGCCTATACCATGCCCATTGAAATTCGAGGAACCATCAAACATCATCCTCCACCAAAGACCTGGTTCTGGACCTTCGCTCGGATCTGGCTTTTCACAATCTCTTTTAATCAACAAAATATCCTCATCAGGAAAATCAAACTTAAGAGGTTCATAATCTTCAACTGGCTGGTCTGCAAGATAATCAGATAAAATACTACCCTTAATCGCTTTCTGGGGTACATACTGGATGTCATATTCGGATAACAACATGTGCCAACGGGCTAGCCTCCCGGTTTGAGCAGGTTTTTCAAAAATATACTTGATCGGATCCATTTTAGAAATCAACAATGTGGTATGACAGACCATATATTGCCGAAGGCGCCTAGCGGCCCATGCCAATGCACAACAAGTTTTCTCCAATGGTGAGTATCTGTTTTCACAATCAGTAAACTTCTTGCTCAGGTAATAAATCGCATGCTCCTTTCTTCCAGTCTCATCATGTTGTCCAAGCACACAACCCATAGACCTCTCAAGAACGGTAAGGTACATAAACAACGGTCTTCCAGGTACGGGAGGAATCAGAATAGGGGGATCCTGCAAATAACCCTTAATCTTCTCAAACGCTTTCTGACAATCGGGGTTCCACTCAACCGTCTGCCCCTTGCAAAGTAACTTGAATATCGGCTCACATGTAGCGGTCATGTTAGAGATAAACCTGGAAATATAATTCAAACGTCCCAGAAAACCTCTAACTTGCGTCTCGGTGTGCGGAGCTGGCACATCTTGAATGGCGCGGACTTTGTCAGGATCCACCTCAATCCCTCGCTGGCTAACAATGAAACCAAGCAATTTTCCAGATCTGACACCGAAGGTACATTTAGCAGGATTCAATTTCAGCTGATATTTCCTGAGTCGTTCAAACAGCTTCACCAAATGGTCTAGATGCTCCTCTTCACTCTGAGACTTGGCTATCATATCGTCCACATACACCTCGATCTCTTTGTGCATCATATCATGAAAAAGAGTGGTCATAGCGCGTTGGTAAGTTGCCCCCGCGTTCTTTAAACCGAAGGGCATGACTTTATAGCAGAAGGTCCCCCAAGGAGTAATGAAAGTAGTCTTCTCTCGATCATCGGGATCCATTTTGATCTGATTGTAGCCGGAGAAACCATCCATAAATGAAAACAACGCAAAACTGGCTGTGTTGTCTACAAGTGTATCAATATGTGGCAGCGGGAAATCATCTTTCGGACTTGCTTTATTCAGATCCCTGTAATCCACACACATCCTAACTTTACCATCTTTCTTGGGCACTGGCACAATGTTGGCAACCCAATCTGGATATTTTGCGACTGCCAAGAAACCTGCATCCAACTGTTTTTTAACCTCATCTCGAATCTTCAAAGCCATGTCGGGTCTCGTTCTTCGAAGTTTTTGCTTGATAGGTGGACAATCTGGCTTAAGTGGCAACTTGTGAACGACAATATCCGTGTCTAGGCCCGGCATATCTTGATACGACCACGCAAACACATCAATATACTCTTTTAACAACTCAATCAACCTCGACTTAACCTCTGTCCCAAGTATTGCACCAATCTTAACCTCTTTCTTGTTCTCATCTGTACCGAGATTAATTAAGTCCACCTGCTCTTTATACGGTTGAAGCTCTGTGTACTCGTACTCAATCAATCTTGTCAGTTCAGCGGGTACTTCAAAATCTTCTTCACCCTCGTCCTCAGCTTGATTGATGGGTGCATCCCAGTCAGGAGTGTCAGTAAAGTCATTGGATCCAACAAGGTTTACGATGTCTCTGCATGATGGAAGGCTTACTTAATTAAAATGCTCGAAGATATGCAAGATAAGGAATGAAATGCTGTTTTTTTTTGTTTTATTTTTTTGGAAGAAAGGGTTGCCAATTTCATTTTTTAAAGGTGAAAACGAAAAACGCAAATGAACCAAAGTGGAATTGAACAAAATGCCTTTATTAATATCCTTTTAGAAATGAAAGGTGGCCCAATAAAAACGACCCTATAGCCTTGGGCAGAGCTACGGATTTTTATTTGAAAATGTAAATGAAACTTTTTAAAAAAAATTACTTTGACAAGGGAAAAATAACAGGGATCTCTACGGCCTCCCAGTTGTTCAAAACTGCATCACCCTTAAACACCAGGTTGCTCAGATCTTCATTTTGCTCACATTTGCTGATGGCATTGACTTGGAAACCTCCGCTGACAAATACCTCTTGGATAACCTTCGGACGCCCTTCGACAGTTGTGGCAGCTCCATTCTGAGTTGGTTTGTAACCCAACCCAGAGCGATCAGTCTTGGTCTTGACATCAATTACCTCTCCCCAACCTTCAGGAATGCCCCTGTCAATTGTTGATTTGGTACTCTTCAGAGATGCAAAAGATGGATTACCCTGACCCACTGTCTCTTCGACTTCTAGCAGAACAGCATTGGCGATCTCAAGTGCTTGGAAGGAGATTTCTAAAGCATTCTCATCGGCCTCGATGTAATGGAAAGAAGACAGGTTACTGACCATCAGATCCTCCTCACCGTGTATAATAACCAACTTTCCATCGATTACGAACTTCATCTTTTGATGTAACGTTGAGGTTACTGCCCCAGCGGCATGAATCCACGGCCTTCCAAGTAAGCAGCTGTAATTGGGATTAATGTCCATGACTTGAAACGTGATATTAAAAACTTGCGGACCAATCAGGATAGGAAGCTCAACCTCCCCCATTACCGACCGGCGAGAACCATCGAAAGCCTTGACGACCAAAGGAGTAGGTTTCAACACAGTCTCTTTGAAAACCAACTTATCAAGAACCCTCTTGGGTAAAACATTCAGAGAAGAGCCAGTGTCTACTAGTACTCTCGCTAAATTGTCCTCCTGACATTTCACCGATATATGTAAAGCACGATTATGATTCGGACCCTCCTTCGGTAACTCTTCATTGCTGAAACTAAGGGTGTTACAGGCGGTCAAATTGGCAATCACACTATCAAACCGACTGGTGCTGATATCTTGATCCACATGTGCTTGAGTCAAAACTTTCTGCAAGGCCATCCTATGAGCGGGTGAATTCATCAACAAAGATAAAATCGAAATCTTGGAAGGAGTCTGATGAAGTTGGTCGATAACTTTATAGTCACTTTTCTTGATGATCCTCAAAAACTCAGCATCTTCATCATTCGTAACGGCTCCCTTACCTTTGTCTTTGACGGCCACTGGGATATTAGTGGTCTCCTTAGGTGGAACCTCATTAGAACGGGGAGTATACACACGGCCACTGCGCGTTATCCGGCTTGCCTCTGCGATATTGGTCACAGTGTCCTTAACTTCTTCATTTGGAATAACTTTCCCAGACTCCTTGTCAATCATCGTCACGTCGTATTTCCAAGGCACGGCTTTAGGATCACTGAAAGGAAACGGACCTGGTCTTCGAATAACTATTGGCTTATGCTGATTTACCTCAGGGATAGACGACTTTGGTATATCGAACACGAGATTGGCAGAACCTGCCCCTGATAGATTAAACACTGGTACCTTTCCCTTTGATCCAGGCTGATGGAAGACTGGCTCAACCACAGCGACCTCATCCTTCTTGGGTTGTCTTGTCACTTGTAAAACACCCTCGTCAATCAACCTCTGAACATCATTCTGAACCAACATACAACCCTTAATACTGGCTTCACAACTTACGCATGCAACGTGGGAAGTATCTACCAGACCAGCTTCAAACAGTTTCGAATGGAACATCTTGAGAGGAGTCTTAATCTGTTCAACGTCAAGGGCATAACCTTCCTCCGAATCGGCACTAATGGCATTGACACTCTCATGGTTAGGAAAAGGGTTCTTCTTAACATTCGGTTGAGGATCTTCAAATGACAAAATCTTCTTTTCCAATAAATCCCTGACAAGATTTTTGAGAGCATAACAATTCTCCAGATCATGACCAGGCGCACCCTCATGAAATAAACAATGAGCGGCGACGTTGTAATTGGCGGGTAGAGGATTAGGAGGCGAACCCAAAGCCCGAGTAGTGATTAGACCTTGCTTGACCAAAGAGGGATACAACTCGGTGAAAGTCATCGGAATCGGCGGACAAGGCTTATACGTTCTTCTGTTTGGAACATTCTGGCGAGGAGCCGGACTCTTTGGCTGTTGAGGAGCAGGAGCGTTGGGCGCCTGTAGGTAGTTGATAGGAGGCGGATAAACAGGAGGCTGTTGCATAGGTTGATACATAGGAACCTGTTGATTGAAAGAAGGTGTAATAGCTGCCACATAGGGTTGTTGAGCATATTGGATTGGGTACCCTTGAGGTTGAGCATAACCTTACGGATATCGATAAAATGGGTCTCTTAGTCTACCAGAGGATATAGCATTAGTCTCGCCCTCTTTTTTCTTCTGGGAGCTATACGGAGGTTTCTTCGGCTGATCCTTAGAAGCACCATGATTATTTGTCATTTTACCACTTTTCATACCCAATTCAATCTTGACACCCACAGCAACAATGTCAGAGAAATTTGAAGTCACACTACCCACCATTCTCTCGTAAAATTCTGGACGCACCGTGTCGACAAACCAATCAGCTAACTCTTTTTCGGTCAAAGGAGGTTCTACCTGCGAAGCAATCTCTCTCCACCTTTGAGCATACTCTTTGAATGACTCAGAATTCTTTTGTGACATACTCAACAACTGTCTTCGGTCAGGAGCCAGATCCATATTGTACTTGTAGTGTTTGATGAAAGCGTCAGATAAATCCTGGAAACTCTTAACGCGAGACTGGTCAAAAGTTAAATACCACTTGGAAGAAGCACCCTTCAAACTATCTTGGAAGCAATGAATCATCAGTTTATCATTCTCAACATGGGCAGCCATTTTGCGATAATACATGATCAGATGACTCTTAGGACAGGTGGCACCTTCATAACGATCGAAGTTTGGAGTTTTGAACTTCGGGGGGAATAACCAAACCCGAGACCAAACAAACATCCCTTGCAGCGGTCCCAAAAATTTGATCGCCCTCTACTTTTTTCAATCTCTGGACGATGGTGTCTACTTCCTCACGAAGCTTATCACGTTTCTCATAACCTTCAACATTCTCATCAAGATTATCAAAAACTGTCTCATTAAAGTACGGTTGCGCACGGGTGTGTACAACAGGTGGTGCAAAGATAGGAGCCCCCCTAGGAACTTCAGAAAATAAAGGCACGGCTTGCTGAACAGGCTGATTAATCGGAACAGTGGCTTGAGGAGGCACAAAGCCGGGAGCAAGACCATAAGGTGGGTCCCTTGCTACGGTCACACTTGGTGGAGGGTCCACAGTAACGTCGGTAATCTCGGAAACAACAGTGGGCTGGGTATCCATCTTAGCATTCATGACATGTAACAATTCCATCATACGCCCCATACCCCCTCGAAGGTCTTCAAGTTCATTGCTAAGGCGATCAATCTCTTTTGCCTGTTCCTCCATTCTTTTCCGAGTTTGAGCTCTGGTGTTGTACTGGTGCCGAGAACTCAGGGTGACGAAACTGGAAGGCGAGAGAACCGAACATGAGAAAACGGAAGACACATGCAATGCAAGAAAGTAAATGATGCTATGATGCAAATGAAGATTTCATGGAATTCAAACATTTACGAATGTCGTGGGGTACCAAGGAAATCTTTTTCTTGTTTTTTCATTTTATTTTTTTTATTTATGGTATCCCGCGGTATCCATAAATGATATTTGAACTCCATGAAATGCAATGAGATGCTTTATGGATGCAATGCATGAAAACACACAAAGTCCTAGGTTAAAGGAACGTGAGCGGAGTCAAGGTCTACCCATCCCAAAAGGAGTGTACTATAGGTTAGTTGTATCTGCCGAACAAGGTTCTATAAAGTGCCCAAAGTCATCAGCCCATCTTTCGGATATTATCAACCTTCCGACTGACTCAGGGGTTAATAATATTCTCAAGAGAACCTCTTTTGAGTGTAGTATCGCGTAGCAGCCGTTGTAGGATTACTCCCACATAGCTCCCGCACTACGTCCTAAATAAGGCCGAGGTGGTGTTAAGGTACTACGGTCCTCAATATCACAGACTCCAATCGACCATGGAAAAAGTTTTCGCGATTACTCGTTCAACCGAACCATTTTCGAAAAGGTCTCAACTGAGCGGTGATTCTCGAATCAGCTTGGTCGGGATTCACTCCCTATAAGCTTCATCGAATATATCCCCATCCTATAATAATGTCACTAGTCCGGGCGTAGGACTTATCTCACTGCACAAGGAACAATCCCACCATCAAAGCATAAATATATACATGTAAATGAATAATAACACAGATAGTAATAAATATGAACAAGTTAGGGATAACCCTCAAAAATTAAGACATGTTTACTCCCCAGTGAAGTCGCCATTTTCTGTTGCGGTGGAAATAGGATCACAAACTATTAATGAGTTTGAATCTCAATTCAATTCACAACCGCTCTTTGATTTATCCGAAGGAAAAGGTCAAAAGAGGGAAAACCTATTTTGCATCGTAAACACAATGCGGGGAAAGATCTAGGGTTCGGGGGTTGGTTAAATTTAGGGAAGGTATTAGCACCCTAAACTTCTGTAGTACTCTACAGGAACCTTTTGTTCAGATGTTTACTATTTGCTTTATTTATTTGCTTAAGGTATATGTACAAAGGATTAAAAGTGAGAAAAGAGACCTAAGGGGTTAATTCTAAGTTTACTCGGCAAGACATCGCATCTTATGCCTACGTATCCTTACGGGAGTGGAATCAGAGTAATCGTAGTTCCCCTCAATAGGGAGGTTAGAAACTTCTTGACTGTGGTCAAGGTCTCAAGGGGAATAAACGCATCTTAAGGACACGCTTACGTGGAGTGTAGAAACTCCAAATCTCTACGTTGAAATGTTAAGTTGTAATTAGGGTTAAATTAGGGATTCCACGGCGGGAAACCCTAAAATGAGCGCGGCGGCTCTTTGACCTAATGCTAGGGGTAAAATTGTAATTTTGCCTGCGGCGAGGCATTTGTGAAAATTAGGGTTTGTAGAAGTGTAGGGTTTGAAGTTGAGGACTATTGGCGCGGCGACCAAAAGCTAGACCTAACCTTCGGATGTGTGTAGTGTGACAGACTAATTGATGAAGGTGTGAGAGATTGAATTATGCAAACAGGACATAAAGACAGAAGTTAAAGCCATACAAACAGAAATTTAAAGGCAGAAATTTAAAGCGCGATTATTAGATTCGCGAGGTTACATATGAGAAGCAGTTACAATATAGTAATGAACTTTGAATGAGAAAATAAGATGACATAAATAATAGTAAACGTAATGAGCTGCAAAATGAACAAACGATGTTAGTGGGCAGAGTTAAACGGCAATCAAATGAGTTACGAGACAATGGAGAAAAAAAAAGATGCAAATTGGAGATTTATTATTGTTTTATTTAATATTAACTTGCAAAAAAATTTAATTTTAAAAAAAGAGTTTTATTTTTTGAATATTTCTAAAAAAAAGTTTTTTCTTATTTTCATTTAAAAAAGAGTTTTAGTTTTATATTTACAAAAGTTTTAGTTTTATATTTTAAAAAAAAAAGGTTTTAATTTTTATTTTAAAAAGAGGGTTTTTTTTAATTTTATTATAAAAAGATTTTTATTTATTTATAATATTTACACAAAAAAGGATTTTTAAAACATTTTTTTTTTAAATTATAAAACAATTTAAAAACAATTAAAAACATAATTAAAAAAAACAAAATAAAAAATAAAACATAAAAGGGTTGGGCCGGCCATCACCCCGGACCCAACCCGGTTGGACTAACTAGAAAACAATTAGGGTTCTGGGAACCCTAATGTCCCTTGCGGCGCCATTCACGTATTCTTCTTCTCTCATCTCTCTCGCGATCGCCATGCGTCTTCTTCTTCTCTCATCTCTATAACCTGAAACAAAACATGAATGTCGTGAGGAAAACGTCTCAGAGCTCACGTTTATAGCGAAGCGGCCGATGATGAGGTGATCCGAGGCTTGGAGTTGATTGCCCGCCGTTTGAACGGCGAAGGTGATCTCCTCCTTCGGTGTTTCGCGGATGATATTGATTGTTCAGTGATGTTTGTTGTCGCCTATGGTTCGCTCACGATCTTCCTTCGTTAGCGTTCGCTTGCGATCTCCGTTAGGGTTTCGCTCGTGATCTTCGTTAGTTTTTCGCTCTCTCTCTCGCGGCTACCAGTTGGGGTTTTTGATGGTGAGATTGTTCCCTTCTTATACTTTCTGACTCTCTTTTTGGGCCTTTAATCCGTGTTGGATTTGCGTTACTCTGAGATTTGATTTCGAATGATTTTGTTTGATTTGATTTTGTTTGGTTTTTTCAGATACTGATTGAACCATGTTCCCTCTTTTAGAATTCGATTGGGATTTTGGTGAGATTGGATTTCATTTTTCTGATATGAATCTGATACTGATTGAGCTCTGTTTCCTCTTTTAGGGTTTGATTGGGGTTTCCAGCTGATATGATTCTTCTGATTTGATTCGGAGCTTTCTATTTTCAGAACTCTGTGATTGAATATTACATGACCCTATTCGATTTGTTTAATAATCTGAACTGATTTGTTTTGATCTGTTTTGAAACTTTCCATATTTGATCGGCCTTGACTGAACTTCATCTTTTGGATTTCAACTGGATATCGTTTTTTGGTTTATCTGACGTGGTTTGTTTGGATTCATGCTTTGCAGATGCTTCTGATACAGGCAACTCTGTCATGTATTTGGATATCTGGTTCCATCTGATGCAATGTTCTTTGACCTCTGGTCTTCATTTTGGATACTGATGCGAACTAGATTATTTGATGATGATGACCTGCTTTCATTCAGTTGGGTTATCAGTTGGAATACTTACTTTTCTTCTTCTTCTTTCAGGGTAGGTACTCCGGCTTCGGTTGCGTCAAACGCTGCCGAGGAAGGTATACGGCAATGATGACATCGTTCTGAGCCTTCGAGGGATGTTCTTCGATGATGTCGCAGTTGCCCTCTGCTGTGTTCTATGGAATTTGATTCAGAACATGAGCTGGGCTGCTACTTTGAATCATGATATGGTTTCGTGACTTGTTTTATTTCTGAACTGATATGCTTGGACACGAGTTTTGTCTTGTGATAACCTAACCTGTTTCAACTCTTAATCCTCAGGTCTGCTGCTTGTACCCAACTGCGACGTTTAAACTTTTCTGTTTCTTGATTCTTAGGGCAATGATGCTCTGACTGAGCCCTTCGGAGAAGACGCTATGATCTCATGTTTGTTGCTCGTGTTGTGAGCAGAATGGCATCTGGTTGCTGGTTTGTCATGATGACTTGCCATCGTTGATTGCTTTTTCTGGTATAATTTTATGCTGTGATTTGGCTGTTTGCATTCTGAACTGGTTCGGTTTTCGTGATGGTCTGATTTTGAACATGTTGCTAAACCATGTTTGATGCTGTTGTGCATAAAGCTTGACATTAATCGATGCCTCTGAACTTTGATACAGCGTATGATGCTGTTGTGATTTGCACTTCGTTTTTCTGATACTTTGTTGAGGTCATTCAATGCAGTTTGGTTTCATTTCATTTTTCTTATTTTGTTTGAACTTGGCTTTCATTTGTTTCTTTGTGCCTCTTCACACTTGTACTAGCGCAGGCTCCCTTTCGCCTAGTTTTGTTTATGCAGCTTGTTATGCTGATGATGTTTGTGGCTTTTCAGGTGTTGGAAATTTCGGAACCAAAGCGACTCAGACCTGCCGGCATCCGGGTCTGAGTCCAAACTTGCCTACGTTGCCTTATTCTCGTATCAGTTTGGAAATCCAATCGCGGCAAAACGAATCAGTCCCACTTCTTTCATTACTTCTATCTCTCGGATGTCCCGTACCGATAAGAACAGGTGTTACCTGATCTGACGCCAACGGCGCGGATCGGTAACGGGGGGTAGGACGCAGCTTCGGTTGTGCCACTCCCGGCATTCGATGATGACATTGTTCTGAGAGTGTCAAAAACAACTTCTAACATTTTTTCTATATTGTTTGTTCTGTTTTGATGTGCAGGTGAATTTGGAGATTCTGCGGCGAAGCTTAAAGACATCATGAAGACACTTAGGAATTTTTAGGATTTAGGATAGATACTTATTGTAAATGAATCTTCTTGTAAACCAAGTTCAAATTCACTTATCCATTTGTAAACTGTAAATATTTATGAAATGAAATTCAACAAATATTCATATTTGCTTTCTCAATTGTAAATTCAAAGTATCCATGAATAATAATTCAGAACCATTTAAATTCCTTCTTGAGTTGTAACTTATAAGTACTTATGAACACAAAGTTCAAAAATATTTAAAACTTACTTCTCCTTTGCCTTTTATAAATGATATCCCGCCATATGATTATATCCAAACAAATTCAAATTAAAATCTCGTTGATCACATCACTTCTCAAAATAACCTTAACAGTATCCACTTCCTTTTCAACCCAACTTCATCTTATTAAGAGGAAACAAAACTGTTTTAGAAATGTTTTAAAATCAAACAAAACACGGCCCCAAGTCCAATCATATTTCTGACAAAACATACCGGCACCTTGACCCAAGTGGCAAATAAATGCCTCAGAACTTAATAACAGCCCGTTTTCAGGGAATTATCAGAATTTGCGTAAAATGACCAAAATACCCCTGGAACCAAATCTGCAAAACAAAACACCTCCATAACTTGTTAGTGGTTAGCAAATGTACATATGAGATGATATGCGAAATGACTGACTAAATATAAGGGTAAAATTTGGGGTATTACAGAGGGTATTTTGCAATTCAGCCGGAGCGTTGAAAGTGCATCAGGGGAAGTCGTGCTGAAGCAGGCAGATGAAGTTGCTACCATTACTATTCCTCGTCACCCTATTACTATTTCTGCGCCCCGACCGCCTACTATTACTATCACCAGGGCCGGACCGATCCCATTCGAAAGCACTAATGCCGTTCCATGGCACTATGGCGCCGAAGTTTATTGTAATGGTCAGAAGATAGAGCTAGAGCCATTCGGATCAACTGTGCAGAATCTTACCGAAGTCAGTGGTATCACTCGAAGCGGTAGAGTATTTGCGCCAGCAGAGGTTGCAGCAGAGAAAGTGGTCCGAGCTGACGCTGTGGATAAGGGTAAAGGTAAAGCCGTCGAAGAGAGCCCTGCAGGGGCAGAAAAAGATTTGCTAGTTAAAGATGCTGAAGAGTTCATGCGACTAATCAAGAAGAGTGACTACAAGATTGTAGATCATATCCATCAGACTCCGTCAAAGATCTCTATTCTCAACCTGTTGCTGTGTTCTGAAGCGCACCGCAACGCATTACTGAAGGTATTGAATGCTGCATACGTGCCGCAGGAGATATCAGTAAATCAGCTGGAAGAGGTGGTGGCCCATGTTAATGCTGGTAATGGGTTGGGTTTTACAGATCTAGAGTTGACTCCTAAAGGAAGAGATCACAATAGCGCCTTGCACGTCTCGATAGAGTGCAGGGGCACTATTATGTCGCATGTCCTGGTAGATACGGGTTCCTAGCTTAATGTGCTTCCGAAGAAAGCACTGATGAAGTTGGATACCCGTGGATTGCTTTGCACGCCCAGTGATCTGGTCGTGAAATCCTTTGATGGAACCAAGCGCCACGTCTTCGGAGAGTTGACCCTGCCAATTCAAGTTGGTCCAGAGACGTTCAATACGGTTTTCTATATCATGGATATCATGCCCGCCTATAGTTGCCTCTTAGGTCGGCCATGGATCCATTATGCTGGTGCCGTGACGTCCACGCTGCATCAAAAGCTTAAATATGCTGTCGGGGGCAGCATAGTAACCGTCTGTGGTGAGGAGGACATTATGGTAAGCCACCTGTCGTCCTTTAAATACGTTGAAATGGATGGCGAGATCCATGAAACTCTCTGTCAAGCATTTGAAACCGTCAGGGTGAAAGAGGTAGCTCCTGTCGTCGCAGAGAAGCAAGAGATGAATCTCTCCTCGTTTAAGGAAGCTCGGGCCGTCGTCGAAGCCGGTTCCACCCCAGGTTGGGGGCATGTCTTGGATATACCAATCAAACAGGATAAGTTTGGATTGGGATATTCTCCTGAAGCTGAAGCTTCATCTTCTTCTGGCAGTTCGTCTCGTAGGAAGGGGCCGATCCTATTCACCAAGGGGGGAGTAATTTTCGAGAGCATCAACGCAGCGTCTGAGGACAGCGGGGATAGTGATTGTGATCTTGACGCCTGGATGCAGCCAAGCAAGTCGGGCGAGCGCCTCAACAATTGGACCATCAAGGAGATTATCAAGCTGACAAGTGAAGAGTAATGATTTGCTTTTTACAATCTTTGTACAACCCTATGTCCTGCCCGGAGCATAGTGGTTTTACTGTCAGGGCCTTGTTGGATTATGTGTATGCATTTTGTTAATAAATAAAAGGCGTTTTCTTCGCACTCAAATATTGTGTTCTCTGTTATTCCTGTTTTATGTTTATTTCGAAAGAACAGCAAAATGGCAACGAGGTTTGTGCTAACCTGCATATTCCTGCTTTAAACTTAACCCTTGTTATTGCAGGATCCACATAACAGATGACATCGACTCTGGACCCTCTACGGCTCACTACGACTTTGATTGCCCGATCTATCGAGCCGAGGATGAGATTGATGAAGACGAGGACCTGCCGGAAGAGTTGGCCCGCTTGTTGAGACAAGAAGAAAAGGTTATTTTGCCTCACGAGGAGGATATTGAGATTGTAAATCTGGGTTCTGAGGAGCTCGTCAGAAATGTCAGAGTGGGGGCTGCGCTGCAGAATGATGTCAAGCATAGACTGGTCGAGATGCTTCGAGAGTATAGTGACGTCTTTGCTTGGTCGTACGAAGATATGCCCGGACTTGACACTGACATCGTGGTTCATCGCTTGCCGTTGCGAGAAGATTTCCCTCCAGTCAAGCAGAAGCTTAGGAGGACGAGACCAGACATGGCTGTAAAAATCAAAGAAGAAGTCCAGAAGCAGTTGGACGCAGGATTTCTAGCCGTTACCACTTACCCTCCGTGGGTCGCCAACATAGTGCCTGTACCGAAGAAGGACGGTAAGGTACGCATGTGCGTCGATTATCGGGATTTGAATAGGGCGAGCCCTAAGGATGATTTCCCGTTGCCTCACATCGATGTGTTGGTCGACAACACAGCTCAGTTTTCCGTGTTTTCGTTCATGGATGGCTTCTCCGGTTACAATCAGATCAAGATGGCACCGGAGGACATGGAGAAAACGACGTTTATCACCCTCTGGGGAACATTTTGCTATAAGGTAATGCCCTTCGGTCTGAAGAACGCAGGGGCCACTTACCAGCGAGCAATGGTAACTTTGTTTCATGATATGATTCATCATGAGATCGAGGTCTATGTTGATGACATGATTGCAAAGTCCCAAACGGAGGAAGAGCATCTGGTCAACTTATTAAAGCTGTTTGAGAGACTTAGGAAGTTCAGGCTGAGGCTGAATCCTAACAAGTGCACCTTCGGAGTGCGGTCCGGAAAGTTATTGGGGTTTATCGTTAGTGAACGAGGTATTGAAGTTGATCCTGCGAAAATAAAAGCTATCCAAGAAATGCCAGCGCCGAAAACAGAAAAGGAAATTCGTGGTTTCTTGGGCCGAATAAACTACATTGCAAGGTTTATCTCTCAGCTCACAGCCACTTGTGAACCGATGTTCAAGCTTTTAAAGAAAGATCAGGCGATTACTTGGAATGAGGATTGCCAGAAGGCATTCGACAAAATAAAGCAGTATCTTCAAGAACCTCCAATCTTGATACCCCTAGTGGCTGGACAGCCATTAATCATGTACCTGACGGTTCTGGAGAATAGTATGGGGTGTGTTCTCAGTCAGCACGACGAGACGGGCAGAAAGGAGCATGCCATTTATTATTTGAGTAAAAAGTTCACTGAGTGTGAATCTCGATACTCGATGCTGGAGAAGACGTGTTGTGCATTAGCTTGGGCCGCCAAACGTCTACGACAGTATATGCTCAACCACACCACTATGCTAATTTCGAAGATGGATCCGATCAAGTACGTCTTCGAGAAGCAGGCTCTTTCGGGCAGGATTGCCAGATGGCAGATGGTGTTAACAGAATATGATATTCAGTACGTCTCCCAGAAAGCCATTAAGGGAAGCGTATTGTCTGATTACCTTGCCGAACAGCCAATCGAAGACTACCAGCCAATGAAGTTCGAATTCCCCGACGAGGATATTATGTTTCTCAAAGCGAAGGATTGCGATGAGCCATTGCCCGATGAGGGGCCAGATAGGACGTCTCAGTGGAAGTTGATATTCGACGGAGCGGTTAATTCCTACGGAAGTGGTATCGGGGCTATCATCACGACTCCTCACGGATCCCACATCCCGTTTACTGCGAGACTGACGTTTCCAGTTACCAACAATGAAGCCGAGTATGAAGCATGTATTATGGGTCTAGAAGAGGCAATTGATTTGAGAATCAAGAATCTAGACATATATGGTGACTCAGCGCTTGTAATCAACCAGATTAAAGGGGAGTGGGAAACTCGTCAAGCGAATTTAGTGCCGTACATGAATTATGCCAGGAGGCTGCTTCCATTCTTCGATTGAGTGGAACTTCATCATGTACCCAGGGCTGAAAATCAGATGGCTGATGCCTTAGCCACGTTGGCTTCAATGTATAAAGTCAATTATTGGAATGAGGCTCCAAGAATTGTACTTTCGCGTCTTGACAGACCGACATTTGTCTTTGTAATCGAGGATGCCGCCGACGGCAAGCCATGGTTCCACGACATCCAGACCTTCCTCATGACTAAGGAGTATCCTGCGGGTGCGTCAACCCAGGATAAGAAGACTCTAAGGAGGCTATCTGGAAACTTTTATCTCAATCCTGATGGAGTGCTGTATAAGAGAAACCACGATCTCGTGCTACTCAGATGTGTAGATGAGAAAGAGGCGAGTATGCTCATGGAAGAAGTCCATGAGGGCACATTTGGTACGCACGCCGGCGGGCATGCCATGACGAGAAAGATCCTGAGAGCAGGATATTACTGGTTGACTATGGAGTCAGATTGCTTCAGATTCGCGAAGAAATGTCATAAATGCCAGATTTATGCTGATAGAGTTCATGTGCCGCCGTGCCCATTGAATGTCATGTCCTCCCCTTGGCCCTTCTCCATGTGGGGCATCGACATGATAGGCAAGATCGAGCCCACTGCATCCAATGGTCATCGTTTTATTCTGGTAGCTATCGACTACTTCACCAAATGGGTGGAGGCAGCCTCGTACGCTAATGTGACCAAGCAGGTGGTAGCTAAATTCATAAAGAGGGACATCATCTGTCGCTACGGAATTCCCGAGCGGATCATTACTGATAATGGTTCGAACCTGAATAACAAGATGATGAAGGAGCTGTGCCAGAGCTTCAAGATTGAACACCACAACTCATCTCCTTATCGGCCGAAGATGAATGGCGCCGTCGAAGCCGCCAACAAGAATATCAAGAAGATTCTTCAGAAGATGGTTGTTACATACAAAGATTGGCACGAGATGTTGTCGTTTGCCTTGCACGGTTATCGTACGACGGTGCGTACGTCGACCGGGGCAACTCCTTTCTCCTTGGTGTACGGTATGGAAGTTATCCTGCCGTTAGAAGTGGAGATTCCCTCTTTGCGAGTTTTGGTTGATGTGAAACTCGACGAGGCAGAATGGATTACGAATCGCTTGAACCAACTCAGCCTGATGGACGAGAAGAGGTTAACATCGATTGCATTTGGTCGTCTGTACCAAAGCCGAATGAAGAAAGCTTATGATAAGAAGGTGCGTCCTAGAAGCTTTCAGACGGGTGATCTCGTCCTGAAGAAGATTCTTCCGCCACACTCCGATCACCGGGGCAAGTGGACTCCGAATTATGAAGGGCCGTATGTCGTCAGCAAGGTCTTCTCAGGAGGAGCTTTGTTGTTATCCACGATGGATGGTGAAGATTTTGCATCCCCGGTGAACGCGGACGCAGTTAAAAAATACTTTGCTTGAAAGAGACCCGCTGGACAAAAAAGAAAGAGTCCAGGCAAAAAAGGGGCGTCCCGGCGAACCAAAAACAGAATAAAGGGTTCGGGAAAAATTAGGGATATATTGAAAAAATGTACACCCGCGAAGTCGAAAACCTACACTGGGCGGCTTCGGCAAAAAAGGGTATCCCGGTGAACTGAAAACCCGTAAAGGGCGGTTCACGCAAAAGTTAGGGAGTTGAATAAGCAAATGACTGCGTTCCGCGTGTGGACTTTCATTGTTTAGTGGTTTGGAGGACCTGAGGGCCGTTTATCTAAATCAATCTCTTTCGAAGCTGAAGCGTCGGAGAAGTATCAAAGTCGAGTGGGTCTTAGAGGGATCAACTCATGGTGTTCGTCTACGCCTCGTTGCCGACATTTGCATATACTGATGTATATTTATGTTTTCCTTTTGCGCGACTTCCTCATTCCAGGAGCTTGCCTCTGTTGTAAAACATTTTTGCCCATTCAAGGGTTCATCATCAATAGCAATTCTGCTTGTCTGTTTAGCATTTATCTGTTTTGTTTGCGAATGAAAACGCCGATGTTTTTTTGATAAAATGCGCATACATAAACATACGGGCCTAGGCCCATTGATTGTTGAAACAATTAATTACCTGAATATTGTCACGAGATAATAACCTGGATAGGCCCCTTTGAGGAGGGTATCTTGTCTGTTTGTTTGTGTTGTTGCAGGTGTAGCACCTTCCAGAAGATGTGTTGTGCGCATCCCCGAAGCAGGGCGAGTCCTCCTTCCAGCAGTGTTCAGTAGTCTCTCCTCCGCAGAATCTGAACGCCAGAAATTGAGCATTGATATATCTCCCCAGGCAGAGATGATTCTCTTCCTCAAGCAGACGCATCCTGAAGGAACGTCATCTCATCGGCTGAGTCGCGCGCAGCAGCTCGTATTCTCCCCCAGCACCGGGTCACAAGTGTAGGTTTCATAGAAATGTTCGGGTGCCGAAGCTCGTGTTGTCCCCAGTAAAGTCGCCGCAGCAGGTGTTGCCCCAGCACCGGGTCACAAGTGCAGGTTTCGTAGGGAATTGTTCGTACGCCAAAATATGCAGTAACTAATGGCGCCAGACTGAAGTCTCCCGCGGAATTGAAATTCCTCACCAGAGCCGTATTCTCTCCCGAAGTCGGATGATTCCCTCTTCCCCAGTAGAGTGTTGGAACAGCTGACGTTGTATTCCCCTGCAGAGTTGCACTCTCCCCCGAAGTCAGATGATTCTTTCTTCCCCGGCGAAATTAAAATTCCTCATCAGAGTCGTACCCTCCCGTTGAAGTGGAATGATTGCTCTCTCCCCGGCTGAGTCCGCAAACCCCCAGAAAAGCAGAATCCTTGGAAGCAGTTGGGACCTTGAGTGGATGTTCCCTAGCAGAGCGTGGGGCAGCTGATGCTGTATCTCCCCAGAGTCGCACTCTCTCCAGCGAAGCAGAATGATTTCTCTTTCCCCAGCCGAGTTTGCAGATGTCCAAGAGAGCCGAATCCTTGGAAGTTGATCAAACCATGATTGGTTTTTCCCCAGTGGAGTGTTGAGCAGTGGAAGTTGTTTCCCCACAGAGTGGTTATCCCCAGAAGAGTAGCCATGACAGCCACGCAGCTCAATCCCGCGATTGATATCAGCAGCAGATCAACTGAAGTTGTGTTCCCTGCAGCAGTCAACCAGAAAATCGTTTCCCCAGACAGAGTCCGATTGATATTGGCGTGTCCACGTTCTCCTCAGCAGGATGATTCCTCTATCTGAGTAGTTCTTTCTCCTTGATAGGAGAATCTCCCCTCGGCATTTATTTTGCTGACGGGATCGCATCACTGTGCATGATTGCATAGCATTGTGCATGACTGCATAGCGTCTAACGTTGCATAGCATTGTGCATGATGGCACAACATTTAGCATACACGCATAGCATTCCCACCGTGTGGGGCATGGCGCAGAAGCATACGCATCATAAGCATGATCTAGGTTACTATCACTCTTGTTTTACAGGCGTTCCACCAAGAGACCAGTTGCTCAGGATGATTCCTGGTATTCTCCCCAACGAGGCCGTTTTCCTAAGATGATTCTTAAGACCCCGGTGTAATCCCCACAGTCGCTCGCTCAGGATGATTCTCGAGATCCCAGCGAAGTCTTCAGTTCAAGACGATTCTTGAATTCCCCAGTAGAGTCGTTTGCTTAAGATGATTCTTAAGACCTTAGCGCAGTTTCCTGAGCTGGTTGCTTAGGATGATTCTTGAGCTCCCCAGTAGCGTCCCCAGCAAGAGTTACCTAGGAGGATTCCTGGAGTACCCAGCAGAATGAAGTCTCCAGAAAGGTTATCAGTTCAGGATGATTCTTGAAGGTGCCCGACGGAGTTGTTAGTTCAAGATGATTCTTGGAGTCCTTAGCAGCGTGATACGTCTGCTCCAACAGTGATGTCTGATCTGAAGATTGACTTCGTAAACGCCTGATGGAGATATCAGAAGGTTCCTGTGAGTTCAGATTTCCTTGTTGGCGAATCAACGTGTGGCTGAAGACAAGGTTACGAAGCTTGTAGATATAACAAGATGATCCGTGTTGGTCTGAAGACCAAGTCAGTTGTCCTGAGGAGATGATTGATTGCGATCAAGTGGATGGTTTTTCTTCTGACTGAAGTCGAAGATGTTTCTCCAGCTGAAGCGGAGTCTTGCCTGAAGGCAAAGTGTTTGAATCCCCGTAGAGTCATGAATGGCTCAGGATACCATTTCTCGGACTGAAGTCACAGATTTCCTAAGCTGAAGCGAAGGTGCCTAAGGGCAAGGTTATCCCCAAGGTCACGAGTGACCTAGGATTCATTTTTCGGACTGAAGGCCAAAGTATATCCCTGACTGAAGTCACGGATACTCTATAGCAGAGGCGGAGTTGCCTGAAGGCATATCCATGTATCCTTGAAGGCCAAGGACCATTTCTTCAGACTGAAGTCGAAGATACCTCCTGCAGAGTTGCCGACTGGCAAAGTTTACAGCCTTGAAGGTCAAGGATGTTAGTCTTCAGAAGTACTTGAAGATCTTTTCTAGCTGAAGCTGGAATCGCCGACGGGCAGGGTTTCATCTATCTTCAGAAGAACTTGAAGATTCTCCAGCGGATCTGGAGTGGCCAGGGGCCAGGGTTTCATCTATCTTCAGAAGAACTTGAAGATTCTCCAGTGGATCTGGAGTGGCCAGGGGCAGGGTTTCATCTATCTTCAGAAGAACTTGAAGATTCTCCAGTGGATCTGGAGTGGCCAGGGGCCAGGGTTTCATCTATCTTCAAAAGAACTTGAAGATTCTCCAGCGGATCTGGAATGGCCAGGGGCCAGGGTTTCATATATCTTTAATGTTGAGGTTCTACGGTGGGTCAGTTGTGCAGCAGTATCCCGATGTTCGTTATAGTGTTGAGGGTGAACCCCAGATCAGAGTGTGCTCGGTTAAGTCTCTCATTCCCAGCGGAGTAGTTTCAAATATGCAAGTGTACCTTTTTGTTCTATTTACCAGGGGTGAACCCCAGGTCAGATTCTGTTTTGTCCGACGGCGAGGTTGGATGTTTGTTCGACGGCGAGGTTGAACGTTTGAATTTGACGGCGAGGTCAGATTCTGTTTTGTCCGACGGCGAGGTTGGATGTTTGTTCGACGGCGAGGTTGAACGTTTGGATTTGACGGCGAGGTCAGATTCTGTTTTGTCCGACGGCGAGGTTGGATGTTTGTTCGACGGCGAGGTTGAACGTTTGGATTTGACGGCGAGGTCAGATTCTGTTTTGTCCGACGGCGAGGTTGGATGTTTGTTCGAAGACGAGGTTGAATGTTTGGATTTGACGGCGAGGTCAGATTCTGTTTTGTCCGACGGCAAGGTTGGATGTTTGTTCGACGGCGAGGTTGAACGTTTGGATTTGACGGCGAGGTCAGATTCTGTTTTGTCCGACGGTGAGGTTCGATGTTTGTTCGACGGCAAGGTTGAACGTTTGGATTTGACGGCGAGGTCAGATTATGTTTTGTCCGGCGGCGAGGTTGGATGTTTGTTCGACGGCGAGGTTGAACGTTTGACGGCGAGGTCAGACTCTTTAAATCCCCAGCAGAGATGATGTTTGTACGACGGCGATGTCGAGTGTCTCTCAGAGTGGTGTTTGTTTCCGACGACGATGTCAGATTCAGTTTTCCAGCGGCGATGTTAGGCATGGCAAGTGGACTCAGTCTTCCAGCGGCGATGTTGGGTGTGTCAGTTAATTTAGTTCTCCAGCGGCGATGTTGGATGGTTCGTTCTCCAGCGGCGATGTTGGATATATGTTGTTTGTTTCCGACGGCGATGTCAGATTGATATTTCTCCAGCTAGTTGTTGAGCAGCTAGTGTTGCAGTATTCGAAGATTTGTTCTCCGCAGAGTATCATGTGCTCGTGCAGTTGGCAAATTTTCGGGTTTACCGGTATTCAATCGTCTCGCACCTTGATTGGCTGAGAGCCGTTCGCTTCTCACCCAGTCAGGTTCAAGCCGTTTGAATAGGGGCAGCTGTTGCACCCCAAAATTTGAACAACAATTATTTATCCTATCAAGTGTTTGAAAGTTGATACCTTCACCAGAAAGTTCAAGAGATCCTCAGAGGAATTGGTTGAAACCAAAGTTGTGTGCTTCATAGCTTGAGAGTCGTGGGTGCTCCTCAAATGATTCTGAGACTTTGAGAATGAACATGAGGCTTTGAGAAAGCCTATGAGATGTATTGATAGTCATCATGAAGCCCAGAGAAGTCATTGTGCAAGGATTCAGAAGATTCAACCATGAATGGTAGAATTAGGGTTTTGACTGGGTCAACCCTAGGGTAACTGAGGATCTGGAGAAGGTTGAGACCTAATCCAAAGGCCATGAGATCATGAAATTATGTATGGAGATGATATAAAGATGATTCCTAGACCAACTCATCATGATTGAAGAGTTTGAGAAGTTTCAAGTTAGGGTTTCTGAGGATTGTCAGTGAAAAAACCCTAATTTGATCCCTATCTTCCAGGCAGTTTTAGCTCAAGATGTGATTGAAATCTCATCTTCCCCACAACATGAATGTTGTAGAGCTTGTTCATAGCTTTAATTTTAGTGGTGGAAGTCCTTGATAGGAGTTGCAGAGCTCAAGTTATGCTTTTGACAAATTTCAGGTCAGCAGAGGTGTGCGAATCTGGGTCCTTGAAAGTCACCCAACTTGCAG
Source organism: Lathyrus sativus (assembly GCA_963859935.3). Classification (NCBI taxonomy): domain Eukaryota; kingdom Viridiplantae; phylum Streptophyta; class Magnoliopsida; order Fabales; family Fabaceae; genus Lathyrus; species Lathyrus sativus. The sequence continues at coordinate 474,631,350 of OZ012738.1, forward strand.
ACAACTTTTTCCCTAGTAGGATGATTCCTATGATTTCTTGGTCAACATGAATGTTGAAGGGCATCTTCTTAGATTTCTAGAGAGTACTAGAAGTCCTTGATAGGATTTGTGGAACTCAACTTATGGTTTGAACAAGACAGGGGTATTTTGGTCATTTGGCAGTTATAGGTCATTTTAAGCAAAGGCCATATCTCCTATTTCCAAGCCTCAAATGGAAAAACTCAAAACATGAAAGATGTTAGAAATGGGATTTTAAGTCTAGAAAAGTGGTCATGAGTTATTGGAAGAGCTTTTAGCAAGGATTTACAAGATGGGGTGAAAATGGCCTAAAAATGGCTTATAAGTTGAAAAAGTTGAAATTTAATTTTGGTTTAGGAGATGTACAAATCCAAAATGGGTCATCCAATATATCATTTTGACTCCAAACAATATTTTGAAAACAATGGTTCAAGTAGAATTTTGATTTGAAGCTTAGAAATGGGGGTTACTTTGTAATTCTCATTCTTGCATAATAAGGCAACTTAACAAAACTTCACCAAAGGCAAGGAAATGCATGTTTTCCACTCATTATTTCTCAATATCTCTTTTAAGGAGATTTTAAAGTCAATTTGGCAAGCCTAAGGCATGAGATCATGGATATCCAATGTATCATTTCATGAGAAGTTCTAAAACTTTCTAACACTTTCCACAAGTTTCTAGATAGATCTAGATTATTCCATGGATTGCTATAAGAAGAGTGAATCACAATTTGGCCAGGGTTGGTGATAATTGTTGGTGAGAGGTGAGATTAGAGTGTGAAAAGTGAGATTCTTCCATTTGCAATTTCACATCAAACCTTCTTTCTCTTCCATCTTCATTCATTTCTCCTCCACAAACATATTCTTTTGATCCTTGTGATTGATTGCATACTGAGATAGAGGAAGATCCATGGAAGTTTGAAGTTGTTTTGAAGAATTTGCAAGAAGTGCATATTGAGATCAAACACAAGATTCAAGCCTTGTTCATCCATCTTGTTGCATACAGAATTCATATCTGCCATTGGAGATTCATCAAGGAAAGTTGCAGGCACTGAATTGGAGAGAAACCATATCCACCATTAAAGTTTGACAGGTTGGTGATTTCAATCGTACCACCTTATTTATGTGCATTTCACCATAGTTCTAGGTTTAGGCTGGTTAAGCTAAGGTAGAGGACTTTATTCTGAGGATTAGAGGAAGATTCATGAGGTTTCGAGGCAGGGTACCATTTCTTGCAGAATTGATAGCAAGCTATTTTGTGTGCATTAATGGATATGGTATTGAGTAATTTGGTTAGGGAAGCATGTAGAGTAACTCTGGATCATTAGTTTGAAGTTCCCTTAAGATTGATAGCAGAGTAAAGAATTGAAACCATGATGTTGGAACTCTCTGTTAGGATGATTCAAGAGGTTTCAGGGAAGTCTATTGGTATCATTGTGTTCTTGGGGATTAATAGAACATTTTTGCCGTTGGAAGTTTGTGGTTTCATTGGGTAATCAGTGAGAACGAGCTTGAAGAAGATCCTTGCATGGGGTTAGGGTTTCTGCAAACCCTAGGGTTGAGTTGGGGACGATGAAGGTCCACCGTTGGATTGCCTCAGATCCTTGACCAATTCAATCCATCGCACGGCCACGATTCAAATTGGTAAACGGAGGGAAGACTGAAGCATTAAAACGCAGTGCACAACTAAACCAAACGCACCGTTTTGGTTCGTTGATGAAACTGGGCCTCAGCATTTGTTTCTATTCCCACCTCCCAGGATTTTGGCCCATCATGAAAACAACTGGGGCGTGTTACTTTTGATACCCCCTCCCCTTTATTTCTTAAATTCTTTTATTTTAATTTCTTTTAATTCTTTGCATTTTATAAAATTCATAAAAAATATAAAAATCAATATTTTTCATTTCTTCTTTTTTTTCACATAATCATGATTTTGTCTAGAAAATTACAAAAAATAAAAATCTCATTTTACTTTTAGTTTAATATTTTTTAGCATATTTTCTTGTAAATAGTCTTTTTAATATGTTTTAGTTGACACTTAATTTTGTACAATTTGTTTTAGGACCTTCCCTTAGGATTTTTGAGCCATTCTTTTTGGCATAGTTAGGTATTGAACCCTAGTTTCATGTAGGATTTATTTCTTGATTTGTAGATTAAAATTTGATGTAGTTTGATTGTTAGAAATTTAGGTGTTCTATTTAGGGTTTTAGGTTGTATAGGTAGACTTGAACAATTGTGTTTTGGGGTTTATAGGCCAAATTAGTGTATGGGGAATATATGGGTTAAGGGTAAGTATGTATAGAATCCCCTAGAATTTTGCTAGAATATTGTATGGTGTTTTAGTATTTTTAATGGATTTTTGAATGTATGGCTAGCATGTGTGCTGCTTAAAGGCATAGGTTGTATTGTTGTGTTTGTTTTTCTTCTCTTTTGAGTGTGTGAGCTTTGAAGATTGAGTTGAAGACCTTGTGGATCATCATTGAAGCTCTGAAGACCTTGCAGAGGAGTTTAGCATAGCTTTTGTTTGTTGTTATAGGTTTATAGGTGCATAGGCAGAGCCCTAGATAGGATACTTTTATTCAATAAACAAGGAGTGTCTTGTTCACCTCCTTCCTTCTCTGTGACATAGAGTCCCTTAAGGGTATTCACCTCTCTCCTTTGGAGGGATTAGTGACCTTGCCCTATAAGGTAGAACTTTGAGAGAGCCTTTCCTTTGATGTTAAGCCCTCAATGGCATCCTTTGGAAGTCAGTGAGTACTGTAACATCCTCACCTCATCTTGTTGACTGAATCTTGTTTGCTGGAGCATTTGAGCCATTGAAGGCAGAAGCTGAAGCTTTGAAGAGGATGATTCCTTGAAGATTGTTGAAATCTGAAGACTTTGTGAAGATCAAGTTGATGCTTGAAGATCCCTGAAGATAGTGAAGCCTGAAGGTGGAGCTGATCAAAGGAGCTGAAGCTCAAGGGAGAAGATGAGTTGATACTCATGTTGTAGGGTTGATACCTGGAAAGCAAGTGATCTCTGAGGTCTGAAGACTGAGTTGCTGCTGGAGGAGCTGAGGCTTTCTTCTGTTTTTCTTTTCTGTATTGTTTGTTTTGTTTGATTTGTCTGTTGCATTAGACTAAGTTCATCTAGAATAAGTTCAGTTTAAGAGCATGATTGCATTAGAGGTTGAGTTGCTCCCTCTGCTTGTATTGTTATTGCGTGGCTTTGCTTGCGGGTATTTGGTAGAGCCCAGCTCCCTTGCCCATGTGTTTATTATTGCTTGATAGCATGATTTCATTTCTTTTATCTGTATGATTGCAGTTTACTGTTTTTAGTGCTTGATAGCAGGTTGTTTACTTTCAGTATGATTACTGTTATTTCATGACTGGCTTGAGGTCGAGACGAGCTTGTGGAGGCTGAAGCCCCACACACATTTCCTCCCTCACTTGCATTGCATGCATTTTACTGTTAAAGCTGATGCTTTTGTCTGTTTTGGTGTATCATTGACATGATCCCTTAGGACTCTCATTTCCTCTGATGAGGATCTGATGATAGACTTTTAGGTTGAAACCTATGCATGACAACATCTAGGAGTTCCCTGTTCAAACCTCAACCATAGGATGAATCCATGACATGACAACAGTAGGACTTGATAGTCTCCCTCCTAGTTGGGCCTGTTCTCTTCTCATCTCAAAGCAGTTTAAGATACAGTAATCATGAATGATTTCTTTCGTACGTTACGAGCCTTAAGCTATCTGAGAAAGGATTGTGGGAGAGTTTCTTTTCCACAGTCTGGATGTTTAGTATGGTACCCTTTGGGTGACATGCGACGCATTCACTCTCAGGTCATAGTCTCTAGTGCGGTTGAGATCGCAAACACAATAAAAAACACTTCTTTCAGGAAATAAGCCATAGTTTCCCGAACTACGTGAGCTCTGATCTTTCATACCAGATGAAAGTACGTAGGCATAGGATGCGACGTCCTAGCGAGCAACCTTTCCCCCATAATCCTTCGTAGGCCGAACTACGTTGACTCTGATTTCTCATTCTCTAATGAGAATACGTAGGCATAAAGTGCGACGCTTTGCCGAGTCATTTTTCTTTTCTTTTTCAGCCAGCCTTGATAGGTAGATAGATTATAACCAACCCGTCCAAGTAAACAAACAAGCGAGGATCCCGTCGAGTACGACGGACGTGAGGGGTGCTAATACCTTCCCCTTGCGTAACCGACTCCCGAACCCAGACATTGGTTGCGATGACCTTGTCTTACCCTTTCTCGTCAGGTTTTTCCGATCGTTTCCTTTCCCGCTCTGAGGGATAAATAACGAAAGGTGGCGACTCTTCTGTCATGCCGGCACCTTATTTTCGCGCAAGCGACGCAAGTTCAGGACACCAATCATGGTACCTGGACTCTGGATGCTCACGACACATGACAGGAGAAAAGTCTATGTTCCAAAGCCTGGAACTTAGATCTGGAGGTGATGTGAAGTTTAGAGGGAACTAGAAGGGCAAGATCATTGGATCTGGCACTATTAGAAATGGTAAACTTCCCTCTATTACTAATGTTTTACTTGTTGAAGGGTTAAAGCATAACTTATTGTCCATAAGTCAATTAAGTGACAATGGTTATGATATTACCTTTAATAAAAAATGTTGTAAAGCTATTAGTCAAAAGGATGGCTCTATCCTATTTATGAAGGTGAGATAATACTTAGAAGAGGGGGGGGGGGTTGAATAAGTATGAAAGATTAAGCTTAAAAATAATCACACAATTATTTTTATCCTGGTTCGTTTAAACAACTACTCCAGCCCACCCTTCCTAGAGTGATTTTCCTTTCTCAACAAGGACTTAATCCACTATTAAATCAAACTGATTACAATAGTAACACCTAAGAACAACAGTTCTTAGTCTTCTCAAGAGCTACTGATTCCAACTGAATCCTCTTAAGGAAAAACCTTTACAATCAATGTAAATTAAATACAAGAGTATTAATGCTTCTATAAAGCTTTTATCACAACAGTGATTTTTCTCTTAAGTTTAAGTACAATAAATTCTAAGAAGAATAAGAATGAATGAAAGCTTAGAATATAATGATTTCTTTTCATCAAGTTGTGTAACTGAAGAATGTGGTGAAGTTCTCCTTTTATAGGCAGCTGATCCAAGGAAGCTGAGCGTTGAAAAGAGAGTCCCAAAAAGGTCTGAGCCTTTTTGTCTTCACATCAAGTGACCTTTCCTAGAAGTAGATGGCACAGAAAAATCCTTTTTGTCTGTGTAAGTGTGTCTAGCACAAATGAGGAAAGAGACGTTGAATAATTCCAACGGATATATTCTTGAATAATTCTTCTTCAGTTTTCAGCAAGTTCTTCAGAGTCTGAATGGATCAGAGTCTTCTAATGAAATTCAGAACTATGCTATATCAGAGTCTTCTGCAGCAGGTGTGCTTTCAGCGTGTTGATCATCAGAGCATATTTGACACAGAACTTCAGTACATGGCAGCGTTGGTACTTTCAGAAACTTCTGTAGACTAATGCTTTGAGAAACTCTTCAATCAATATTCTTCTATGCTTCAGATGCTTCAGCTTCAGATGCTTCTGATTATCTTCAGATGCTTCTGACTCAGAATGTTCTGGAGCTTCTTGCTTCAGATCCTTCTGGAGACTACGCTCAGGATCTTCTGAAGGAGCAATCAGATTCTTCTGTAAGGTGCATCTGACGCTTCAGAGTCAAGATAACTTCTTGTATCCAAAACAGATTTGCTTCTAGAGAGTTAATTTTGTTTCAATATGTAGTAAAACTCTCAAACAAATTTTAGAGTATATAATTCTTAAATATAAATTTCCTAACAGTTATCATCAAAACAAAGAGTTATTATTAAGAACCAATCTGTGTTCTAACAATCTTCCCCTTTTTGATGATGACAAAAAGTATCAGAAATTTTATTTAACTGAACATAAAGAATTATAACTCCCCCTGAGATGATGAATCTCCCCCTGAGTTAAATATGAAAAAGGAATAGAAACTTCCCTTTTATCTTGAGTAATCTTCAGAGTCAGATCTTGTTTGTTCTTATAACAATTTAGGGTCAGAAAATCTTGCAGATATAAGATTCAGAGTTTGATAAAAAAATGATCTGAGAGACTCAGAGATTCTTTTAAAGAGTGTTCTTATCAAATGTTCTGAAAAAGTCAATTTAAATATTAGATATAATAGATATGTCTGAAGATTCATTCTAGTGAAGTTATATTAAACAGTTCAGATCTTTATTTTCTCCCCCTTTTTTGTCATAAGCAAAAAGTAAAAACTTTTAAAAAGACAAATAAAAGGAACAATAAATAGATAATTCAATGAAGAAAAACTGATTCATTTAAAATAACAGAGCAAGAGTACATAGGTAAACATCAGAAGATATAACAATAAAATTCAGATGCAAACAACAGATGCACAAACATTAGAATGAAAAAAATCTAAGAGTGTTTTGACAAAAGCATCTTCAATAGATCTGTAATCTCAGATGATGATTGCTCTTGCTTTGACATCCACTTAGTCATGGTCTCATTCTTCTCATCTTGTTTTGACATCCACTCTGTCATGTCCTCAGATTTCTTATCTTGCTTTGCCATCCAAGATTTTATTTCAGACTGACCAGCCTCCAGAGCAGCAATCTTGACTTCAAAGTCTGGATGTTCTGTCTTTATCTCAGATGAAGAAGCTGGAGGTTCTGCAGCCTGAACAGAGTCAATTGCCATTGGTTCTGTAGATCCTGAAGAGGGTTCTACCAGAGTCATAGTCAATGTATTGGCAGTAGATTCTGTTGGAGGTGGAGGAGCACCTAAACGAAGCAGAGGTTCAGTTTTGTTGACAGTCCAGAATAAAGTCCTTTCAGCTCTGAGCTTTGCATCATCAGAACAGACGTTCTTTAGATTGGAAGCTACAGTGTTGAATCTATTGATGAATCCTTTCCAGATGATGTCAGATTCATTTGCATCCATAGTTTCAGAGCATCTCTTCTGAACAGTACCTAAAGACATCTGTATTTCTTGCAAAAATGTTTGAAATAAATGATCAATATTAATTCTGGGCTGTGGTTTAAGCAAGGTTTCCAGAGTCATATGTTTAGGTTTGGGAGTTGGTGGTAACAGTGATTTTGGGATGGAAACTAGTGGAGGGGGGTAATAAGGAATGAAGGGAATTTCTGGTTTTTGAGGTAAGGATTTGTTTAACGCATTAAGCAGATGAGGTTTTGGTCTTGTGCGTGGGAAAACATCATCAAAGGGTTCATTAGAGTATGGTATGAAGGCAGAGGTTGATGGTTGAACAGATGCAACTGTGTTATCAGATGCAGGTTGCAGAGCTGAAACAACAGCTTTACCAGATGTAGCAGATATTGTTGCTAAGGATCCTACATTGTTCATTGATTGAATATAGGAAAGGATCACAGATGGAAGGGCCCGTCTGAGTTTTGGTTTCAGAGGGTTCAGGGGTTCAGAAGGTTCAACTCTATCATAAAAATCTTTCAGTTTGAAACCATAAGATAGATTATGATAAAGAGAAGAAACTTGAGCACAAGATATACCAGATGATGATGGATTGGAATTGGGAACAATCATCTCAGATGATGGTGCAGGTGGAGGCATAGGATCTGGAATGGGAGTTTTAGCAGGTATGGTTGATTCAGGTTCAGGTTCAGGTTGATTCATCTCAGAGTATTTGGATGGAGAGACAAGAAAATCTGGATGGATTTCTGATTCAGATGAATTGGAGGATGTTGTAAGTGTACAAGAGGTAGAAGATACTTGAAACACTGTTTTTAATGGAGTGATATCAAGAACTTCTGTCTCAGGGATATGAGTAGGTTCTGAAGGAGTATCAGATTGTTTGGATGGTGGTTCTGATGAAACAGGAGCAGAAGTTACTTTTGTGGGTTCAGAAGTAACAGGTGCAACAGGTTCAGAAGATGGATTATTTGATGGTGGTATGACAAAGTCTTTTTCTGGTTGAACTTCTTTGGGTTGGTTTTCTGGATGTTCAGAAGTTTGTGGTTGATCAGAGTTTTGTTTTTCAGATTGTTGTTGTTGTTTTGATGGCTGTGGTTCTGATGGTTGTGGTTCTGTTGGTTGTGGTTCTGTTGGTTGTGATTCTGATGGTGATGGACGTGGAACAAAGTGTTTGATGTGTATTTTGGGTTGAGATGATTTTGATACAGAAGCAGTGTGTTGTTTTTGAGGTGAGACAGAACTAGGGGCAGTAACAGAAGTTGTTTGAGTAACAGGTGGTTTTGGAACAGACTTAATAGTTGAATCATTAATAACAATATTTTTAGAGATTACAGAAGTCTTAGTACCTTTTACTTTAATCCTCTTGGCAGATGCAGAGGCAGCTTCTTCAGAATCCTTTCTCTTTAAGAGATTCTTGGGCTTCTCAGCAATCTTAGCCTTCTTCTGGACAGGTTCAGATTCTTCTGCAGGCTGAGTCCTTTTCCTCTGAAGTGGTACTTCTTCTTCTTCTCCTGCATCTGGTAGTGGTTGTTTGACAAGCTGAAACACATTAGCTGGAACAGGTATTCCTTCCCTCTTGCATTCCTCTATATACATCAGTACTATATGTCTGGGTTCTTCAGCAAAGAATAGAGGAAAGTCAGATACTGGAACCCTCTTATTCAAATCAGACATATTCAGCCTCTTTGGAGCAGTAGTGAGTTCATCTACAATTTTGAGTCTCAGAAGACTTTTAGCATTCAGAGGCTTTCCCATAATAAACTCTAATTCCTCTGTAACCCCAGCAGCGTACAGAGCAGCCACTAAACCATTTTCAGTGAGAAGATCTGAGATCAACCTTCCAAATGGGATCCAAGTCCTGATCTTCTGGCCTTTTTCTTTTACAGATTCTCTAGATGCATTGATGTGATTCCACAGATGCATGAGCAGAATGTAAGGAAGATCTACCTTGGTGCTCTGACTAAGGGCAGTACATGAAATAGATTTGTTCATTATTGACATAATCTGGAGAATTGGTTGATTTTCTGTGGTGGATGCATCCCATGAAGATCTTGGCCCAAATCTTGTAATCAGGCTTCAGATCTTTGAATCTGTTAGAAGCTTGTCCAGCAGTCATAACTTCCTCATAAACCTCTTCCATGTCCACACGCCCAGCTGGCAAGTGGGAAACACCATCTGTTTCTTCATAACCTATCAATCTTCTTATCAGATCCTCTGTGATGATAATCTCTTTTCCCAGCACAGATGATAAAATAAACTTGGGATAAACATATGCATGAATCCAGAATTCTTTCACAAGGAGAGGGTAAACTGGTCCAAATAACCTATCAAAGTATTTAACCCATCCTTGAGCTCTAACAATGGAGCGAAAATCAAACCCATTATTAGCCAGAGAGTCAAACTCAACCATGGATTCACACAGAACTTCTAGTTTATTAACATGTGTTAGAAGTGTTCTCTTGGGAGGAGAATATGGAGCAGCACCTAAGTTATCTGAAGTCACAGCAGCCATTGTAGATTGGAACTGAGCAGTTGTTGATGAAGAAGATGCCATTGAAGAATGCTTTTTCAAACACTTAGGTTTTGGGTTTTTATGCAGAGAAAATAGGAGATGAAAACGCATGTAAATTCAGAGAGTGAAAAGTGTGAAAGTGAATACAAGACAAGTATTTATACTAAACACTTAGGCACATCAAAAGTCAGAAAAACGCACGTTTGAGCAAGCATTAAATGAAGAGAATAAAATCATTTCAAAACATTAAATGCTTCTGACAATTTGGGGGGAAAACCAAGATTTTTACTATTCAAATTTCACCTCAAACGTCTCTTCAGTTATGTACACGCCACCTCTTCAGATTTTGTGTGACACGTGTTTACTTGCATGCTGTTCTGAATTCTCTCAAGAAATGAAACGTTAGCCAACGTTCAGATCCTCTAAAGATGGTTAGTTCAGAGTTTCATATCAGAAATATTGAACAGAATAGAATAAATAAACAGAAGAAATACTTCAGATGATTTAAGCATTTTTGCATCTGTAACAATTTGCTTCTGATAAATATCATTCTGGACAAAAATCCATACTGATCCGCGGTCGCTCGTGGATCAAAAACGAGTTATTTTTGTAAAAATGTAATATAGCGACAAATGATTTGAAATATCGTTCTCACAAGGATTCTTGTATTATTTCAACCAACTAAAGAAAATGTTTATGGGGGTTTTAAGTTTTGATTTATAAAATAAGAAGAAAAAAATGATTAAAAAAAGTGATTATCAGATAAACTAAAACGGTTAATCCTACTGATTCGGGTGCCGACTTATCATCGGTTATTATAACATCAATCCCTAAGCGGTACCAATCCTATTCGATTATGATATTAATCAGACAAGCGCTTATCAATATCAAATGAATTATGTTCCTGTTTACCGAATTAAGCAAACGGTTAAGAATATGACGAATTAACGAATTAAGCAAACGATAATACGCAATTAAATTTAGGAACATGCATACAATCGAATTTAACCAATTCTATCCTATGAACAACAATTGAATTAAGCAAACAATTGTAATCAAATTAAGCAGATGACTTCATAGAAAAGGATTGAAAGGAATCAGAGTAAATTGACATAATAATAACCTCAAAGTGTTGAAACCGTACACAGCAGGATTTGCCCGGAGGTATTAGTTCTCCATGAAAACTATAAAACAAAGAAAAAAATTCGGAAAAATAAACTAGGTCCCGTTTTGCATCACAACAACAACTTTAAATAGAAATTAACTGGGCCAGAAACCTAAACTAGGCCCGCAAGGAAAACTACATTGTCACAAGTCAGAAACTTCAACGAATTATTCGAGACTCAAGAAATCCGAATCAGCTCCTTTGTGCAACATGAAAGTTGTAGATCTCTTTCTTAACTTTCCAATGACTGGTAGAATGCCTCAATCCGATTCCTGTAGCTCCAGTTATGAATTTTTCACTAAAAGCTATTAATGCTGAAAAATAACAAACGAAAATTAAATAAAGCTTAAAATAAAATAAATTGTAAAAACATTATAAAATAGGAAATTAAATAAACTAAATGGTAGAAATGCCTAAGTCTAAACATAGAGGAAGGTACATTAAAATGCACTGATCACATACCAATATTTTTCAGAATAAAATTGAATCTATCTTCAACAAGGGGTTTTGTAAAAGTATCTGCCCATTGATGATCTGTATCAACAAAGGCTAAATTTATGATTCCCTTCTGAACATAGTCTCTGATGAAATGATGCTTAATTTCTATATGTTTTGCCTTAGAATGTAAAATGGGATTCTTGGACAAACATATAGCAGAAGTATTATCACAAAAGATAGAAATGTTACTCTCAAAAATTTGATAATCTTCTAGTTGACTCTTCATCCAGAGCATCTGCGTGCTACATCCAGCAGCAACAATATATTCAGCCTCTGTGGTTGAAAGTTCAATTGTGGGTTGCTTCTTGCTGTACCAGGAGATTAGATTTCTTCCTAGAAATTGACAACTTTCAGAAGTACTTTTTCTTTCCACTCTGTCTCCAGCGTAGTCAGCATCACAGAATCCAACTAATTTGAAATCATCAGATTTTCTGTAACATAAACCCACATTAGAAGTACCTTTCAGATACCTTAGAATCCTCTTGACAGCTGTCAAGTGTGATTCTCTAGGATCTGATTGGAATCTAGCACACAGACAAACACTGAACAATATGTCAGGTCTAGAAGCAGTAAGATAAAGAAGAGAGCCAATCATACCTCTGTAGAGCTTCTGGTCTACTTTCTTACTTACCTCTTCTTTGCCAAGTGAGCTAGTAGGATGCGTTGGAGTCTTTGCCAGCTTGCTGTCAGACATGTTGAATTTCTTCAGAAGTTCTTTAACATACTTTGTCTGATGTATGTAGGTGCACTCTGGAGTTTGATTAACTTGGATTCCTAGAAAGAATCTGAGTTCTCCCATCATGCTCATTTCAAATTCTGCCTGCATACATGTAGCAAACTCCTTCCCAAGCATAATATTTGTTGATCCAAAAATAATATCATCTACATAAATTTGGCAAATTAGAAGATCTTTCTTTATTGTTTTACAGAATAAAGTTGTATCCACTTTGCCTTTGATGAAATTCTTCTCCAGAAGAAAACTACTCAATCTCTCATACCAAGCTCTGGGAGCTTGTTTTAATCCATATAGAGATTTCTTTAATTTAAAAACATGATCTGGAAAATTTTCATTTTCAAAACCAGGAGGTTGGTGGACATAAACTTCTTCTTCTATAATACCATTAAGAAAGGCACTTTTAACATCCATCTGATACAGAGTGATGTTGTTTTGTGCAGCAAAGGAAATAAGAAGGCGTATAGATTCTAACCTTGCCACTGGAGCATATGTCTCAGTGTAATCAATACCTTCTTGCTGACTGTACCCTTGAGCAACCAGCCTTGCCTTATTCCTCTCAACTTCTCCTTTATCATTTAGCTTATTTCTGAAGACCCATTTTGTACCAATTATATTGAATCCTTGAGGTCTTTGAACTAGATCCCATACATCATTTCTGCTGAATTGGTTTAGCTCTTCTTGCATGGCAATAATCCAGTCATTGTCTTGCAGAGCTTCTTCTACAGAAGATGGTTCAATTTCCGACACTAGTCCAAATAGTGATGCTTCAGATGATCTTAGAAAGGATCTTGTTCTGATGGGATCATCCTTCTTTCCAATAATGACATCCTCTGGATGAGAAGCTTTAATTCTGGATGATGATCCTCTGATAGTTGACTCTTCAGAAATGTTTAGATTATTCATATGAGAAGTTAAAGGAGTAGCATCTGGAGTTGCTTCTGGTTCCTTCACTTGAAGTTTGTCTGCTTCTGGAACTTCAGAGTCAATAAAGACTACTTCCCTATATGCAGAGTTATCAACCTGCTTTGGCTTTTCAGAGCCAAGCTTATCATCAAATCTGACATGAATGGATTCTTCCACAATCTGTGTCTCAGTGTTGTATACTCTGTAGCCTTTAGAGCGTTCAGAATATCCAAGCATGAAACACTTCTGTGCTTTGGAATCAAACTTGCTCAGATTTTCCTTAGTGTTTAACATATAACAAATACATCCAAAAGGATGAAAATATGAAATGTTGGGCTTTTTGTTCTTCCACAATTCATAAGGAGTCTTTTTTAGAAGAGGTCTAACAGACACTCTGTTCTGAATGTAGCATGCTGTATTGATTGCTTCTGCCCAAAAATGTTTTGCCAGATTTGTCTCATTGATCATGGTTCTGGCCATTTCTTGCAAAGTTCTGTTTTTCCTCTCTACAACCCCATTCTGTTGTGGAGTTCTAGGACAGGAAAAATCATGAGCAATGCCATTTTCAGAAAAATATTTTTCAAAATATTTATTTTCAAATTCACCACCATGATCACTTCTGACTTTTATAATTTTGAAATTCTTTTCATTCTGGACTTGCTTGCAGAAGTCAAAGAACACAGAATGTGACTCATCCTTGTGTTTTAAGAACTTTACCCATGTCAATCTGCTAAAGTCATCAACAATGACCAATCCATACTTGTTGCCTATGATGGATGCAGTTTTCACTGGTCCAAACATATCAATATGAAGTAGTTCTAATGGTTTAGAAGTAGAAACAACATTTTTTGATTTGAAAGATGTTTTTGAAAACTTCCCTTTCTGGCATGCTTCACAAAGAGCATCTGAAGTGAACTTCAGATTAGGGAGTCCTCTGACAAGATTAAGTTTATTACTCTGAGATATACGTCTCATATTAATATGGCCCAATCTTCTGTGCCAGACCCATTGCTCTTCATTAACAGACAAGAGGCATTTAACATTTTGAACTTTAAGTTCTGAAAGATTTATTTTATAAATGTTGTTTTTCCTCTTACCACTAAATAGGATAGAGCCATCCTTCTGACTAATAGCTTTACAACATTTTTGATTAAAGGTAATATCATAACCATTGTCACTTAATTGACTTATGGACAATAAGTTATGCTTTAACCCTTCAACAAGTAAAACATTAGTAATAGAGGGAAGTTTACCATTTCCAATAGTGCCAGATCCAATGATCTTGCCCTTCTGGTTCCCTCCAAACTTCACGTCACCTCCAGATCTAAGTTCCAGGCTTTGGAACATAGACTTTTCTCCTGTCATGTGTCGTGAGCATCCAGAGTCCAGGTACCATGATTGGTGTCCTGACCTTGCTGCTAAGAACATCTGCAACAGGAATTATTTTGTTTTTAGGTACCCAGATCTTCTTGGGTCCTTTGGGGTTAGTTGGTTTGTAGGTTTGTCTAAACTTCTGTTTTACAACATAATGTTTATTCTGACTTGCCTTGGGTTTAAACACATAAGTATTCTTCTCAGAGCTTGTATGTTTAATGTCATTCAAGTGACCAAATTTGAATTGAGAATATAAAGGTGTCTTCCTGATGAAAAGTTTGTCAACAGGTTTTGGATTGCTTCCAAATGAAGATTCATATCCAATGCCTCTTCTGTTGTTTCCACCAACACCATAGATCATGGAAGCCATCTTGCTTCTGTCTATGCTCTTAGTGAGAAATCTCTGAAAACTAGAGTCGTATTTTTCTAAAATATTTTCACATGACTTAGTCTCAGATTCAGATTCTTGTTGAGTTATTTCAAAGTCATTTTTGATTTTCAAATTTATTTCTTTTTGCTCAACAAGTTCTGTTTTCAGAAGATCAATCTCAGATTCAAGATTGCTTTTCAGCTTCTTGTATTTGAGTTTGATGTTGTTATAACTTTTAAGAACTTCTGTTAAAGCTTTAATGAGTTCTTCTTTGGTAAGTTTAGCCATTACCTCTTCTGCATCATCATCAGATTCAGATTCTGATTCATATCCTGAGGTACCTTCCTCCTGATCCTCTGTGCTGGCCATCAGTGCAACATTTGCACATTCTTCTTCTGATTCAGAAGATGATTCACATTCATCTGAGTCATCCCATGTTGCCATCAGAACCTTCTTCTTTTTGTTAAACTTCTTCTTGGGTTTTTCTTTCTGAAGTTTGGGGCAATCATTTTTGTAGTGCCCAGGTTCTTTGCACTCATAGCACACAACTTCTTTCTTGGCAGATCTTCTGTGACCAGAAGATTCCTTTCTGTTATCAGATCTTCTGAAGTTGTTGAACTTCTTTCCCTTGTGCTTCCAGAGTTTGTTAATCCTTCTGGACAGCATGGATAACTCATCTTCTTCTTCAGAAGAAGATTATTCAGAGCTTTCTTGAATGACCTGCAAAGCTTTAGCAGTTTTGTTAGATTTTAATGCAACAGATTTACCTTTTTCTTTCTTCTGAGGTTCATCTTCCTCAAGCTCAATCTCATGGCTCCTCAGTGAGCTGATGAGTTCTTCTAGAGAGATCTTGTTCAGATCTTTGGCCATCTTCAGGGCAGTCACCATTGGTCTCCATCTGATAGGCAGACTTCTGATGATTTTCTTTACATGATCTGATGTAGAATATCCCTTGTCCAGAACTTTCAGCCCAGCAGTGAGTATCTGAAATCTGGAGAACATGGCTTCAACAGATTCAGAGTCTTCCATTTTGAAAGCCTCATACTTCTGGATCAGAGCCAGAGCTTTTGTCTCCTTAACTTGAGAATTTCCCTCATGAGTCATTTTTAGGGATTCAAACATATCAAAAACAGTCTCCCTGTTTGTAATTTTCTCATACTCTATATGTGAAATAGCATTCAGTAATATAGTCCTGGCTTTGTGGTGATTTCTGAAGTCTTTCTTCTGAGCATCTGTCATAGATTTTCTGTCAATCTTTTTGCCATCCCCATCTGTGGGATGTACATATCCATCTATGACAAGATCCCATAGATCAGCATCATATCCTAGGAAAAAACTCTCAATTCTGTCTTTCCATTAGTCAAATTTCTCCCCATCAAACATTGGGGGTTTGGTGCTGATCCTATCCCTCTCTTCATATTTATTGTTAATATTGGACATTGAATTATCAGCCATGGTAACAAATAAATATATATCAAAGTATTTCTCTCTGGATCTTTACTGACACTGTTAAGTGGTATCACACTCAGAACCGGAGCTCTGATGCCAACTGAAGGTGAGATAATACTTAGAAGGGGGGGGGGGGGGGGTTGAATAAGTATGAAAGATTAAGCTTAAAAATAATCACACAATTATTTTTATCCTGGTTCGTTTAAACAACTACTCCAGTCCACCCTTCCTAGAGTGATTTGCCTTTCTCAACAAGGACTTAATCCACTATTAAATCAAACTGATTACAATAGTAACACCTAAGAACAACAATTCTTAGTCTTCTCAAGAGCTACTGATTCCAACTGAATCCTCTTAAGGAAATACCTTTACAATCAATGTAAATTAAATACAAGAGTATTAATGCTTCTATAAAGCTTTTATCACAACAGTGATTTTTCTCTTAAGTTTAAGTACAATAAATTCTAAGAAGAATAAGAATGAATGAAAGCTTAGAATATAATGATTTCTTTTCAGCAAGTTGTGTAACTGAAGAATGTGGTGAAGTTATCCTTTTATAGGCAGCTGATCCAAGGAAGCTGAGCGTTGAAAAGAGAGTCCCAAAAAGGTCTGAGCCTTTTTGTCTTCACATCAAGTGACCTTTCCTAGAAGTAGATGGCACAGAAAAATCCTTTTTGTCTGTGTAAGTGTGTCTAGAACAAATGAGGAAAGAGACGTTGAATAATTCCAACGGATATATTCTTGAATATTTCTTCTTCAGTTTTCAGCAAGTTCTTCAGAGTCTGAATGGATTAGAGTCTTCTAATGAAATTCAGAACTATGCTATATCAGAGTCTTCTGCAGCAGGTGTGCTTTCAGCGTGTTGATCATCAGAGCATATTTGACACAGAACTTCAGTACTTGGCAGCGTTGGTACTTTCAGAAACTTCTGTAGACTAATGCTTTGAGAAACTCTTCAATCAATATTCTTCTATGCTTCAGATGCTTCAGCTTCAGATGCTTCTGATTATCTTCAGATGCTTCTGACTCAGAATGTTCTAGAGCTTCTTGCTTCAGATCCTTCTGGAGACTACGCTCAGGATCTTCTGAAGGAGCAATCAGATTCTTCTGTAAGGTGCATCTGGCGCTTCAGAGTCAGGATAACTTCTTGTATCCAAAACAGATTTGCTTCTAGAGAGTTAATTTCGTTTCAATCTGTAGTAAAACTCTCAAACAAATTTTAGAGTATATAATTCTTAAATATAAATTTCCTAACAATTATCATCAAAACAAAGAGTTATTATTAAGAACCAATCTGTGTTCTAACAATTTAGTGGTAAGAGGAAAAACAACATTTATAAAATAAATCTTTCAGAATTTAAAGTTCAAAATGTTAAATGCCTCTTGTCTGTTAATGAAGAGCAATGGGTCTGACACAGAAGATTGGGCCATATTAATATGAGACGTATATCTCAGATTAATAAACTTAATCTTGTCAGAGGACTCCCTAATCTGAAGTTCACTTCAGATGCTCTTTGTGAAGCATGCCAGAAAGGGAAGTTTTCAAAAACATCTTTCAAATCAAAAAATGTTGTTTCTACTTCTAAACCACTAGAACTATTTCATATTGATCTGTTTGGACCAGTGAAAACTGCATCCATCAGAGGCAAGAAGTATGGATTAGTCATTGTTGATGACTTTAGCAGATGGACATGGGTAAAGTTCTTAAAACACAAGGATGAGTCACATTCTGTGTTCTTTGACTTCTGCAAGCAAGTCCAGAATGAAAAGAATTTCAAAATTATAAAAGTCAGAAGTGATCATGGTGGTGAATTTGAAAATAAATATTTTGAAAAATACTTTTCTGAAAATGGCATTGCTCGTGATTTTTCCTGTCCTAGAACTCCACAACAGAATGGGGTTGTAGAGAGGAAAAACAGAACTTTGCAAGAAATGGCCAGAACCATGATCAATGAGACAAATCTGGCAAAACATTTTTGGGCAGAAGCAATCAATACAGCTTGTTACATTCAGAACAGAGTGTCTGTTAGACCTCTTCTGAAGAAGACTCCTTATGAACTGTGGAAGAACAAAAAGCCCAACATTTCATATTTTCATCCTTTTGGATGTATTTGCTATATGTTAAACACTAAGGAAAATCTGAGCAAGTTTGATTCCAAAGCACAGAAGTGTTTCATGCTTGGATATTCTGAACGCTCTAAAGGCTACAGAGTATACAACACTGAGACACAGATTGTGGAAGAATCCATTCATGTCAGATTTGATGATAAGCTTGGCTCTGAAAAGCCAAAGCAGGTTGATAACTCTGCAGATAGGGAAGTAGTCTTTATTGACTCTAAAGTTCCAGAAGCAGACCAAATTCAAGTGAAGGAACCAGAAGCAACTCCAGATGCTACTCCCTTAACTTCTCAGATGAAAAATCTAAACATTTCTGAAGAGTCAACTATCAGAGGATCATCATCCAGAATTAAAGCTTCTCATCCAGAGGATGTCATTATTGGAAAGAAGGATGATCCCATTAGAACAAGATCCTTTCTAAGATCATCTGAAGCATCACTATTTGGACTAGTGTCAGAAATTGAACCATCTTCTGTAGAAGAAGCTCTGCAAGACAATGATTGGATTATTGCCATGCAAGAAGAGCTAAATCAATTCAGCAGAAATGATGTATGGGATCTAGTTCAGAGACCTCAAGGGTTCAATATAATTGGTACAAAATGGGTCTTCAGAAATAAACTAAATGAGAAAGGAGAAGTTGAGAGGAATAAGGCAAGGCTGGTTGCTCAAGGATACAGTCAGCAAGAAGGTATTGATTACACTGAGACATATGCTCCATAGGCAAGGTTAGAATCTATACGCCTTCTTATTTCCTTTGCTGCACAAAATAACATCACTCTGTATCAGATGGATGTTAAAAGTGCCTTTCTTAATGGTATTATAGAAGAAGAAGTTTATGTCCACCAACCTCCTGGTTTTGAATGAAAAATTTTCAGATCATGTTTTCAAATTAAAGAAATCTCTATATGGATTAAAACAAGCTCCCAGAGCTTGGTATGAGAGATTGAGCAATTTTCTTCTGGAGAAGAACTTCATCAGAGGCAAAGTGGATACAACACTATTCTGTAAAACAATTAAGAAAGATCTTCTAATTTGCCAAATTTATGTAGATGCTTTTATTTTTGGATCAACAAATATTATGCTTGGAAAGGAGTTTGCTACATGTATGCAGGCAGAATTTGAAATGAGCATGATGGGAGAACTCAGATTCTTTTTAGGAATCCAAGTTAATCAAACTCCAGAATGCACCTACATACATCAGACAAAGTATGTTAAAGAACTTCTGAAGAAATTCAACATGTCTGACAGCAAACTGGCAAAGACTCCAATGCATCCCACTAGCTCACTTGGCAAAGAAGAGGTAAGTAAGAAAGTAGACCAGAAGCTCTACAGAGGTATGATTGGCTCTCTTCTTTATCTTACTGCTTCTAGACCTGACATATTGTTCAGTGTTTGTCTGTGTGCTAGATTACAATCAGATCCTAGAGAATCACACTTGACAGCTGTCAAGAGGATTCTAAGGTATCTGAAAGGTACTTCTAATGTGGGTCTGTGTTACAGAAAATATGATGATTTCAAATTAGTTGGATTCTGTGATGCTGACTATGCTGGAGACAGAGTGGAAAGAAAAAGTACTTATGGAAGTTGTCAATTTCTAGGAAGAAATCTAATCTCCTGGTACAGCAAGAAGCAACCCACAATTGCACTTTCAACCACAGAGGCTGAATACATTGCTGCTGCTGGATGTAGCACGCAGATGCTCTGGATGAAGAGTCAACTAGAAGATTATCAAATTTTTGAAAGTAACATTTCTATCTTTTGTGATAATACTTCTGCTATATGTTTGTCCAAGAATCCCATTCTACATTCTAAGGCAAAACATATAGAAATTAAGCATCATTTCATCAGAGACTATGTTCAGAAGGGAATCATAAATTTAGCCTTTGTTGATACAGATCATCAATGGGCAGATATTTTTACAAAACCCCTTGTTGAAGATAGATTCAATTTTATTTTGAAAAATATTGGTATGGATTTTTGTCCAGAATGATATTTATCAGAAGCAAATTGTTACAGATGCAAAAATGCTTAAATACTCTGAAGTATTTCTTTGTTTATTTATTCTATTCTGATCAATATTTCTGATGTGAAACTCTGAACTAACCATCTTTAGAAGATCTGAACGTTGGCTAACGTTTCATTTCTTAAGAGAATTCAGAACAGCATGCAAGTAAACACGTGTCACACAAAATCTGAAGAGGTGGCGTGTACATAACTGAAGAGACGTTTGAGGTGAAGTTTGAATAGTAAGAATCTTGGTTTTCCCCCCAAATTGTCAAAAGCATTTAATGTTTTGAAATGAGTTTTATTCTCTTCATTTAATGCTTGTCCAAACGTGCATTTTTCTGACTGTTGATGTGCCTAAGTGTTTAGTATAAATACTTGTCTTGTATTCACTTTCACACTTTTCACTCTCTCAGAATTACACGCGTTTTCATCTCTTATTTTCTCTGCATAAAAACCCAAAACCTAAGTGTTTAAAAAAGCATTCTTCAATGGCGTCTTCATCTTCAACAACTGCTCAGTTCCAATCTACTATGGCTGCTGTGACTTCAGAAAACTTGGGTGTTGCTCCATATTCTCCTCCCAAAAGAACACTTCTAACGCCTGTTGATAAACTAGAAGTTCTGTGTGAATCTATGGTTGAGTTTGATTCTCTGGCAGACAATGGGTTTGAATTTCGTTCCATAATTAGAGCTCAAGGATGGGTTAAGTACTTTGATAGGCTGTTTGGACCAGTTTACCCTCTCCTTGTGAAAGAATTATGGATTCATGCATCAGTTTATCCCAAGTTCATCTTATCTTCTGTGCTGGGAAAAGAGATTATTATCACAGAGGATCTGATAAGAAGACTGATAGGATATGAAGAAACAGATGGTGTTTCTCACTTGCCAGCTGGGCGTGTGGACATGGATGAGGTTTATGAAGAAGTTATGACTTCTGGTCAAGCTTCTAACAAATTCAAAGATCTGAAGCCTCATTACAAGATCTGGGCCAAGATCTTCATGGGATGCATCCACCACAGGAAATCAACCAATTCTCCAGACTATGTCAATAATGAACAGATTTATTTCATGTATTGCCTTAGTCAGAGCACCAAGGTAGATCTCCCATACATTCTGTTTATGCATCTACGGAATCATATCAATGCATCTAGAGAATCTGTGAAGGAGAAAGGACAGAAGATCAGAACTTGGATACCCTTTGGAAGGTTGATCTCAGATCTTCTTACTGAAAATAGTTTAGTGACTGCTCTGTACGCTGCTGGAGTTACAGAGGAATTACAGTTTATTATGGGAAAACCTCTGAATGCTAAAAGTCTTCTGAGACTCAAAATTGTTGATGAACTCACTACTGCTCCAAAGAGGCTGAATATGTCTGAATTGAATAAGAGGGTTCCTGTAGCTGACTTTCCTCTATTCTTTGCTGAAGAACCCAGACATATAGTGCTTATGTATATTGAGGAATGCAAGAAGGAAGGAATACCTGTTCCAGCCAATGTGTTTCAGCTAGTTAAACAACCTCTACCAGATGCAGGAGAAGAAGAAGCACCACTTCAGAGGAAAAGGACTCAGCCTGCAGAAGAATCTGAACCTGTCCAGAAGAAGGTCAAGATTGCTGAGAAGCCCAAGAAGCTCTTGAAGAGAAAAGATTCTGAAGAAGCTGCCTCTGTCCCTGCCAAGAGGATTAAAGTAAAAGGTACTAAATCATCTGTCATTTCTGAAAATCTTGTTATTAATGATTCAAATATTAAGTCTGTTCCAAAACCACCTGCTACACAAACCACTTCTGTTACTGCCCCCAGTTCTATTTCACCTCAAAAACAAACAACTGCTTCTGTATCAAAACCATCTCAACCCAAAATACACATCAAACACTTTGTTCCACGTCCACAACCAACAGATCATCATTCATCAGAACAACAACCATCTGAAAAACAAACATCTGTTCCACAACAAACCTCTGAACATCCAGAAAACCAATCACCAGAAGTTCAACCAGAAAAAGCATCTGACAATCCACCGTCAATTAATCCACCTTCTGAATCTATTGCTCCAATTACTTCAGAACCTACCAACACATCTGAACCTCACATCCCTGAGACAGAAGTTCTTGAAATCACACCTTTAAAAACAGTGTTTCAAGTATCTTCTACCTCTTGTACACCTACAACATCCTCCAACTCATCAGAATCAGAAATCCACCTAGATTTTCTTATCTCTCCATCTGCCAAATACTCTGAGGTAAACCAATCTGAATCTGACCCTCAACCTGAACCTGAACCTGAATCAACCATACCTTCTAAAACTCCCATTCCAAATCCTATGCCTCCACCTGCACCATCATCTGAGTTATTAATCCCCAATTCCAATCCAACATCATCTGGTATCTCTTGTGCCCAAGTTTCTTCTCTTTATCATAATCTATCTTATGGATTCAAACTGAAAGATTTTTATGATAGAGTTGAACCTTCTGAACCCCTCAATCCTCTGAAACCAAAACTCAGACAGGCTCTTCCATCTGTGATTCTATCATATATTCAATCTATGAACAATGTAGGATCCTTAGCGGCCATATCTGCAACATCTGGTAAAGCTGTTGTTTCAGCTCTGCAACTTGCATCTGATAACACAGTTGCATATGCTGAACCATCAAAATCTGCCTTTAAACCATACTCCAATGAACCTTTTGATGATGTTTACCCTCGCACAAGACCAAAACCTCACTTGCTTAATGCTTTATTCAGATCTAAAGAAAAAGCTCCTGAGATACCCTTCATTCCATTTTATCCTCCTCCTCTGATTTCCATCCAAAAATCACTTTTTCCACCCCACTCCCCAACCTAAACCTATCACTCTGGAAACCTTGCTAAAACCTCTGCCCAGACTTAATATTGATCATTTATTTCAAACATTTTTGCAAGAAATACAGATGTCTTTAGATACTGTTCAGAAGAAATGCTCAGAAGCAATGGATGCAAATGAATCTGACATCATCTGGAAAGGATTCATCAATAGATTCAACACTGTAGCTTCAAATCTGAAGAACGTCTGTTCTGATGAGGCAAAGCTCAGAGCTGAAAGAACTCTATTCTGGACTGTCAACAAAACTGAACCTCTGCTTTGTCTAGATGTTCCTCCACCCTCAACAGAATCTACTGCTAATGCATTGACTATGACTCTGGTAGAACCCTCTTCAGGATCTACAGAACCAATGGAAATTGACTCTGTTCAGGCTGCAGAACTTCTACCTTCTTCATCTGAGATAAAGACAGAACATCCAGACTTTCAAGACAAGATTGCTGCTCTGGAGGCTGGTCAGTCAGAAATAAAATCCTGGATGGCTAAGCAGGATAAGAAGTCTGAGGATATGACAAAATGGATGTCAAAGCAAGATGAGAAAAATGAGACTATGACTAAGTGAATGTCCAAACAAGAGCAATCCTCCTCTGAGATTACAGATCTATTGAAGATGCTTTTGTCCAAACACTCTTAGATTTTTTTTCTCATTCTAGTGTTTCTGCATCTGTTGCTTGCATCTGAACTTTATTGCTATGTCTTCTGATGCTTACCTATGTACTCTTGCTCTGTTATTTTGAATGAATCCAGTTTTTCTCCATTGAATTATCTTATTTATTGTTCCTTTTATTTGTCTTTTTAAAATAGTTTTTACTTTTTGCTTATGACAAAAAAGGGGAGAAAATATAGATCTAAACTGTTTAATATAACTTCACCAGAATGAATCTTCAGACATATCTATCTAACATTTAACTTGACTATTTCAGAACATTTGATAAGAACATTCTATAAAAGAAACTCTGAATCTCTCAGATCATTTATCTTTTATCAAACTCTGAATCTTATATCTGCAAGACATTCTGAACCTAAAATGTTTTAAGAACAAACAAGATCTAACTCTGAAGATTACTCAAGACAAAAGGGAAGTTTCTATTCCTTTTTCATATTTAACTCAAGGGGAGATTCATCTTCCCAGGGGGAGTTATAATTCTTTATGTTCAGTTAAATAAAATTTCTGATACTTTTTGTCATCATCAAAAAGGGGGAGATTGTTAGAACACAGATTGGTTCTTAATAATAACTCTTTGTTTTGATGATAACTGTTAGGAAATTTTATATTTAAGAATTATATACTCTAAAATTTGTTTGAGAGTTTTACTGCAGATTGAAATGAAATTAACTCTCTAGAAGCAAATCTGTTGTATACAAGAAGTTTTCCTGACTCTAAAGCGCCAGATGCATCTTACAGAAGATTCTGATTGCTCTTTACAGAAGATCTTGAGCGTAGTCTCCAGAAGGTTCTCTAGCAAGAAGCTCCAGAACATTCTGAGTCAGAAGCATCTGAAGATAGTCAGAAGCATCTGAAGTTGAAGCATCTGAAGAAAAGAAGAATACTGTTTGAAGAGTTTCTCAAAGCATAATTTTACAGAAGTTTCTGAAAGTACCAACGCTGCCTTGTACTGAAGTTCTGTGTCAAATATGCTCTGATGATCAACACGCTGAAAGCATACATGCTGCAGAAGACTCTGATACAACAAAGTTCTAAATATCAGTAGAAGACTCTGATCAATTCAGACTCTGAAGAACTTGCTGAAAACTGAAGAAGAAATTTTCAAGAATATATCCGTTGGAGAAAATCAACGTCTCTTTCCTCTTTTGTGCTAGACACAATTACACAGACAAAAAGGATTTTTCTGTGTTATCTACTTCTAGGAAAGGTCACTTGATGTGAAGACAAAAAGGTTCAGACCTTTTTGGGACTCTCTTTTCAACGCTTAGCATCCTTGGATCAGCTGCCTATAAAAGGAGAACTCCACCACATTCTTCAGTTACACAATTTTGCTGAAAAGAAATTATATTATTCTAAGCTCTCATTATTTCATATTCTTCTTAGAATCTTTTGTACTTAAACTTAAGAGAAAAATCACTGTTGTGATAAAAGCTTTATAGAAGCATTAATACTCTTGTATTTAATTTACATTGATTGTAAAGGTTTTTCCTTAAGAGGATTCAGTTGGAATCAGTAGCTCTTAAGAAGACTAAGAACAGTTGTTCTTAGGTGTTACTATTGTAATCAGTTTGATTTAATAGTGGATTAAGTCCTTGTTGAGAAAGGCAAATCACTCTAGGAAGGGTGGACTGGAGTAGTTGTTTAAACGAACCAGGATAAAAATAATTGTGTGCTTATTTTTTAAGTCTTAATCTTTCATACTTATTCAACCCCCCCTTCTAAGTATTATCTCACCTTCAATTCTCTCATCATTCCTCCTAGTTCAACTGACCTTTCAGATGCTGTTAGAGATTCATATATTATCGATATTTCAGATGACATCCCACTGCCACCCCGACCATCTGGTATAGTTGATTGATGGAGGATGCAAATAATAGTTCTCCTTTTATAATAACCTCGTGGTTTTGATAAACCTATATGGTAAGACTTATGTTATAATAGTGCGAATTGCACACATTACACACGGTGGACCGACATAGACACTTTAT
Source organism: Lathyrus sativus (assembly GCA_963859935.3). Taxonomy (NCBI): domain Eukaryota; kingdom Viridiplantae; phylum Streptophyta; class Magnoliopsida; order Fabales; family Fabaceae; genus Lathyrus; species Lathyrus sativus. The sequence goes on from OZ012738.1 coordinate 474,656,990, forward strand.
TACTTGTTGTATCATAACTTATTGTCGTTTCATGACTTGTTATTATAACATTACTTATTAAGGTAACATCTTAAGTTATTATTTACATCAGTGCGAACATAAAGTTAACATTAACTTAACATATCATCTATAGATCTTTCAAGTGCCGCATCCATATCAATAGGAAACTAACATAACATATAAGGCAGCTAAAAAAATAATTTAGTCTATCAGACTTTTGAGGGTATAGGAAAAATTATGCGCATATGCTTATGTTATTGCCACTAACTTTTTCCGATTGCCAAAGGTTTTTGGAGTATATTTTTTCAAAAGTAAATTATGAAAGGTTTAAAATTGAAATCTTTATAAATTATAAGGGTGTGGGGTGCAGGTCGTAGGGTGGCAAGTAAAATACTCGAATACACATGCCTCGTCTTTTTAGTGAAAGAAACTCATAAGACTCGTTGAAGACGAGACTTCTACTTCACATTCTTATGTCTTTACCTCTCGCCCTTATTGTTCATATAAAAAATTAAAGAAAATACATATTTTTTAAATTTATTTGTAATTTTTTAACAATTTAACATAAATACGTGATAAAAAATACTAATGCACATTTTTCGTATTTTTCGTACAAATTAAACAACTACAAAAAGTGCAAGAATAGTAAGGAGTTTTTAAACTTTCCAAATTGACTCTTGCTAGTGTGTGCATGTGGTAAAAAAACTTATTGAAAAAATACTAATGAATATATTCATGTAAATATACAAAATTTTATATAAAAGATTTTGACTAATTTTTTAAAAAGAACTCTCAGCGATTGGTCAGTGACAAATTTAGTGGGGGGTGGGCAGGAGCCACGACACCCCTCACTTTTTTTTAATTTTTTTTCATTAATCAAAATGAGACATTTTGGAATAAATAAAAATAAGAAACAATACATCTTCCCCAATTGCAATTTTCGAGATTCTTCGTCTTTCACTAACGTAATAACACCGCTTAAACTTTTATTCTTCTTTTGTCACAACACTGTCAACACAAACCAAGCCACAAATACAAAACAAAAAACTCTTCATCTTCTTGTTTAGGTACGATATCGACGACAACAATAAACTACTACGGGGATGTCATGACAACGATGATAACGACATTGTTTACGGTTTTGACACTAACTTCCACAACTTTGTTCATAGTTTTGACGACGAGGGCAATTTTATTTATGGTTTTGACGACGATGACGGTGTTATTTTCTTCCCTCGCGGTCATAAAGCACAAATCAAAGGTGTGTAATTTCAAAATATATTTGATTGAATGAATTTTCTTACATTGCTCTTGCTTCCTATAAGTTATGATCTATTTATAAAGTATATATTTAGTTTATTTGTGTTGTGTGAGTTATGTTTATTTTAAAATCCATTAAAGTTAAAACATAGCAGAGTGTGGGTGTGTGTCAGCATGTTCATGGGTAATGTTTCACAATTTGCAATTTTTCATGGGCGATGTTGTATTTTAAAAAAAACAAAAACAAAAACTGTATATATGTTGAATAAGAAGAAAAGTTTAATAATGTCATTAATGTTGTGCAGTACTTTGTTTTAGTAGAAATTGCTTTGGTAAAATTTGTTAAGAAATTATATATCATTATTTTAGTAGTAATTGCTTGAATGAGGACCATATGTTTAATAATTTTAAATGTTAATTATAATAAGTTATTTGTGTATTTTTTTAGGAGCTATATCATGGTTAAACATAAGACAATTGATGCATTTTTTAAAAGGAAAGTTTATGATAAAGATAAAAATTGTATAGCTTCAACATTGATACTTGAGAAGCAAGTTTTTGGTGATCAAACAATTCAAGTTCAACCAAATGAGCAACTTCAAAAGATTCAAAAAGTCACCAATGATGAATTTGATATCAATTGTTTAAAGTGTGATCCCTGTAAACGTCTCTAAATTTGGGAATATCCAGTAAATCAAAGAGATGAAGTTCGAAGAGCTTACCTTAATTGGGGTCCCTGTCAATGCCAAGTTGAAAATTATCCCCTTAATGGAGATAAACATCCAATACGATTTCAAGCATCTTGGTTTAAAATGTTCCTTTCATGGCTAAAGTACTCTCTAACTAATGATATGGCTTATTATTTACTTGGTTACTTGTTTAATAAAAAAAACTGTTGCAGTGAGAATCGGATATCAAGCTATTGAATTAACTTGAATCACAAATCTTTTAAATTCACCATCGAGTTTGATATATCCAAAGGAAAGGGTAAAGATCGAAGAAAACCTTAAGTGCGCTATGTAACAATAAAGTTAAGAGATCTAAGGTTCGGGGTTGGTTATACCTAGGAAAGGTGTTAGCATCTTAAGTATATGTAGTACTCTACAGGAACCTCTTGTTAGTATTTGTGTTATGTTATAGTTTGCTTGCTAATGGTTATGTGCTAAGGTAAAAACCGATGGGTTTATTTCTAAGTATGCTCACCAAGATATCGCATCTCGTGCCTACGTATCGTAACGAGGATGGAATTAGAGTATTCGTAGTTCACCTAACTACAGGTGAGGAACTCTTGATAATGATCAAGGTTCTAAAGGGAAGGTAAGTGTCCATAGCCATGACACTTACATAGTGTTAAGAAACTATAAACCTAAAGCTAAGTTAAAAAGGGAAGGTAAGTATCCATAGCAATGACACTTACAAAGAGTTAGGAAACTATAATCCTAAGGCTAGGATGAAAATGGAAGGTAAGTGTCCATGGCAATGGCTCTTACATAGAGTTAGACAACTCTAATTCTAAGGCTAGGATAAAAAGGAAAAGGGGAGGAAGGAGTAAGCTAGGCTAAGTTATCCTAAACATGATATAGAGTCAACAAATGGGGTCCTTTCCTTTGGAATAATTAAGAAGAGATTTTGGATGCAAAAAGAAAGAAAAACTTATGGGAGACTGAATCCTAAATATTGTCATACAAAGGATTGAGAGCCTAATGTCTATTCTACTCCAAGCTTAATCGGAAATTAAGTTGGACTAGGAGCCTTAAAGGAGCATGTGAATAAAACACAAGTAAAAATTACACAATTCAATCACAAACAACATTAAACACCAAACAAGACTCAAGTATAGATATAAACGGATGTCAAAGCATCACAAGTAACAAGTATCATGAAAGCAGACATCAAGCAAAATCAAGAACAAGCAGCAAGCAAATAGTAAGAGATGGAAGGATCTAACCAAAAAGGTGGTGCATGATAAACATTCCCTTCTATTGGAATGGTGAGCCACCAACAAGCCAAGAAATAGCCAAACATCAGATCAAAATAATATATCCTAGCTAAGTCTTCATGAGGATCAAGAACCAAGTAGGAGCTTCATGTATCAGATAACTTCAATATCAAAGTATTAACACCTACGCACAAAAAATTTCCCAATACAGACAAAGCAACATAAAAGGTCCAAGGCCTTCAAATATCAACTCCAAGAGCATAAGGGCGAGAGTCCTAGATCTAAGTCCAAATTTCAAAGCTCGGGATAGTAATCATAGTCCACCAATTAAAAGTTTTTTAGGGTTTCAATAGTTTTACAATGTTTTTTGTGTTTTTTTGAATGAGATGAACAAGATGACAATATGGATATGAATAATGAATATAATGACAGTGATATATTGACAGAAGTTAAAGTCAGTCGCTAATTACTAATCGTTAATTGTTATTGATCGTATGAATTGGGTCCACTTTAGAACTAAACCATCGTAGCACAATTTATGAGGAAGATCATGATATAGGATGCCGCTCAACACGATGTTTGTGCAAAAACACGATGGATAAATGATATGTAAATCATTCTCAAAGAATTGTGCCACACGAAAAGAAAAGAGGAACAATCTCGTCTTAACCATAAACTTTATCGAAGGTAACCTATCACGATCCAAAATATAGAAAATGATCTAAAGGACCATTCTCTATATATTTGAATTAATGAAGGTTAAACAACCTCAACAATCAACATTTATGATCCGAAAGAATTCCAATAATCGAAGTGAAAATTGAAAACAGAAATCGAAATCAAAATGGAATGAAATAAATAATAAAAACATGAAAATAATAAGCCACAAACAAATTATATCATTATAAAAAAGTATTAAGAAAATAAAAAAGGAAATAAAAAGTAGGAAAAAATAGAAAAAGGTAAATGAAATTGGGGGGGGAGGGGGTGGTTTCGTGAAATTCAAATCAATTATTATCATATTTTTTAATAAATAAATAAAAATGAGCCAAGGTTAATAGAAAAACGGTTGTTAGACGACGACGCATATCTAGAAGAGGGGTTGAATAAATCACTTATTAAAAACAGAGTCGGAGCTTATCAATATTTGGTTTTAAAAAGTTTTAGGCGGAAGCGACCGAGGAACTATATTCGTCTAAACGAACCTTTATCGAAAAGACCGGATATATGCAAAGCCTATGAAATCAGATAAAGACGAGATTTAGAATCACTAATTTGAACAGACATCAACTAGATTTTATTCACTATAAGGTTGAACAGTTTTCAATGCGTGTAAAATATAACCGAATTGAAAAGATAGCACAAGTGTTTGTGTTCATGAAATCAGTCGAACACTTGGGGTGCAAGGCACCACAAGTGAATTTCAATATGTGAGTGAAGTGTTATAGTATTCAATTACAATCAACGATTGTAATAAGGTTTCTAAAAATGGTTTAACAATACACACATAAGAATTTTGATCAACTAAATTGTGTGTGTGTGCGAGCTGGAGAAAAGTGGACACGGGCTTATGAGCCCAAATTCAAATCAACTCTTATCATATTTTTAATAAATAAATAAAAACGAACCAAGGTTAATAACAACACGGTTGTTAAACAACGACACAGATCTAGAAGGGGGTTGGATAGATCACTTATTAAAAACAGAGTCGGAGCTTATCAATATTTGGTTTTAATAAGATTTAGGCGGAAGCAAACGAGGAACTATATTAGTTTAAACGAACGTTTACCGAAAAGGTCGGATATACGCAAAGCCTATGGAATCCGATAAAGACGAGATCTAGAATCACTAATTTGAACACACATCAACTAGATTTTATTCACTATAAGGTTGGACAGTTTCCAATGCGTGTAAAATATAGCCGAATTGAAAAGATAGCACAAGTGTTTATGTTCATGCAATCAGTCGAACACTTGGTGTGCAAGGCACCACAAGTGAATTTCAATATGTGAGTGGAGTGCTATAGTATTCAATTACAATCAAGGATTGTAATAAGGTTTCTAAAAATGGTTCAGCACTACACACATCAGAATTTTGATCAACTAAATTTTTAATAGACTAAATTTTTGAGCAACCTTCCCCCTTCACCCGTAGAATTTTGATCAACTAAATTTCTACGGGTGAAGGGGGAAGGTTGTTCGCCAAGACATCTCCGTCTTGTGCGTACGTATCGCGTACGTATCCATATCTGGTATGAAAAATCAGAGAAAATATAGTTCCAGTAAACGAAACCACTGGTTGGTTAAGTGTTTTTTTTGTGAATGACGTTAAGTTCCCATTCCAGCAGTTAGGGACGATGCCTGGCTGCGGTAATGGAAAAGTAACATTCTCTTTTCTGAAAATGAGTTTGAAACAATGATCCCGAAGGATAAAAAGGTTTTAGTTTTGTTTGTGATTTTTAGTGAATTAGTTTGTTTGAGATTCACATTGCACTAAAGACTATGACATAGGAGTGAATGCGTCGCATATCGCCCAAAGGGCATACACTAAACACTCTAGACAAGTTTGGAGAAACCCCACACTCATCATTTCCCAGTACTTAAGGCTCGTAGCGTACAATGTTCATCGTATTTATTAGATGAGTTAGAATGTGTGTTGAGATAAGAAGAGAGACGCACGAAAGGTCTAAGGGAAAACTCGGCCCTAATGTTGTCATGCAAAGTGGTCCTAAAGTCGGGATGCGAAAGGAGATTTTATCCTAATGTTAGCATGTGAGAGATGGACCTAAGGTTGAGGTTAAAAGGGACTAGCCTACTTGTTATCATGCATGGATTGCTATCCTAGTGTCTATCCCAGTCCAAATTCAATCGGAAATTTAATTGGAATAAGAGTTCTAAGGGAACATGCAAAGACAAGGCAAAAAGAAAGAAAGCAACGTAAAAATAGCAGCTACAACAGCGCCTCCTGCACAAGACAACAATAAAATCCAGCACACAAGCAAGACAACATATGACAACACATGTCTCAATACAAAAACAGGTGTGAAAAGCCAGACAGCAAGCAAGCAAGCAAAGACAACATGCAAGTTCAAACAAGAACAGTTGTGGAAAATGGGGCAGCAAGCATGTTTGAATGCAATTAAACAAATGCAAACAATAGACATGAATTGGCATCATACAAGTATGAACATGCTTTGACAAACAATCATAAATGATCAACAACATTGCATCAACAAGAAGTGACAAGATCAAATATGCATTTCCAAAAATGGACGATCAAACGATCAAACGAACATGTATCAAATCAAAATCAGAAACAAATGCAATCATGCACCACAATGTTCGGCAACGAGCATTCAATGATCATCAATTAATCATGCCACATGCAAGCAAAGTAAATGATCACTCATCAATCAAGCAACATCAACATGTTAAACATTCAAAACGGAAACCAAAAGTTGCGCGTCGAAGAATTGAGATCAAACATTCAAGAATGATGAAACATGTCAAAAACAATCCACATAAATGCATCATATCAATACATGAAGTTTACATGTGGAAAGGATATCAAACAAGCAAGAAAATGCAAGAAAATTACATTCAGGTTCAGTGGTAACCGGTTACTCAAAATAGGATAATTGGTTACTCTATTGAAAAAAGCTGAATAACATGAAATTTACACTAAGTAACTGGTTACTCTATATAAGGTAACTGGTTAACATTGAACCAGAACCAGAAAAACAGCTTTTGAAATCAGTTTTAAGCATCAAACAGCTTCTCCAATCATCCATATGAACATGATATCAATCAAGCACGAAATTATTGTTGCGGTGGAAATAGGATATCAAATTATTAATTAATTTGAATCGCAATTCAATTCACAACCGCTCTTTGATTTATCCGAAGGAAAATGTCAAAAGAGGGAAAACCTATTTTTGCATCGTAAACACAATGCGGGGAAAGATCTAGGGTTCAGGGGTTGGTTAAGATTAGGGAAGGTATTAGCACCCTAAACTTCCGTAGTACTCTACGGGAACCTTTTGTTCAAATGTTTACTATTTGCTTTATCTATTCTTAAGGTATATGTACAAAGGGATTAAAAGTGAGAAAAGAGACCTAAGGGGTTAATTCTAAGTTTACTCGGCAAGACATCGCATCTTGTGCCTACGTATCCTTACGGGAGTGGAATCAGAGTAATCGTAGTTCCCCTCAAAAGGGAGGTTAGAGACTTCTTGACTGTGGTCAAGGTCTCAAGGGGAATAAACGTATCTTAGGGACACGCTTACGCGGAGTGTAGGAACTCCAAATCTCTACGTTGAATTGTTAAGTGAATTAGGGTTAAATTAGGTTAGGGATTCCGCGGCGGGAAACCCTAAAATGAGCGCGGCGGCTCTTTGACCTAATGCTAGGGGTAAAATTGTAATTTTGCCTGCGGCGAGGCATTTGTGAAAAATAGGGTTTGTAAGGTTGTAAGGGTTTGAAGTTGAGGACTATTGACACGGCGGTCAAACGGCTAGACCTAATTCCTTCGGAGGAGTGAGATTATTGGTAAAGACGCGATAAACATACAATGGCAGAACATAAAGTGCGGAAAGATAAATGCGACAATTGTCTCGCAAAATTACATCCCATAAGCAGTTACAAATATGATAATTGAATATTTAAACTGAAAATAAAATCAATTGAACTTAGTCAGCTGCAAAAAACCAAAACAAACCGAGACTGTTATTATACGGGGTTAGACAAAAAATTAGACGGGAATGTTAGGAATTTAAGTAGAAAATTATAATTAACGAAACAAGAAAAAAAGTTAGAAATTTGGATCTTAAAAATGAGGATGTTAGCGAAAAATTAATAAATAATAAAAATTGATACGCAATGAAGATGATGATAATATACAAGTGATAATGGAATATGAAATAGCAACGATGATGTCAGATTATGTACAAATATAAAAATAAATACAAAAATAAATAAATAAATATTAGTGAACAGGTTCATGGATAATCAAGAATACTGTTAGGAATGAAGGATGAAAATTGGAATTGACAATAATTAGAAGTTAAGTGATGAACGTTTTGAGACGATGAGAATTTAGGTAATGAGAAAAGAGTTAGAATGGAATTAGGTTTTTTTTGTGAGATTTGGAAAAGTTAGAATTTTTAATGTGATTAAGAAAAAGAAAATAGATTAAAAGTTAGAATTAAAAGTTAGCAAAAAAATTAGAACTTTGAAATTTGGTTTTTAAAAAAAAGGTTAGAAAATAAAAATAAAAGTTTGAAAATAAAAGAGAAAAGGTTAGAATTTTAATAAAAAAAGAGTTAGAATGTTAGAATTTTAATTAAGAAAAAATGGTAGAAATTTTGAAAAAAGATATAAAAAGATTAGAAATTAAAAAAAAAGAAGAGTTAGTTACTTTTGATGAAGACTGTAAGAGTTTTTGATGCTTGTCGATCCCCCCGTTTTGTTGCTTCTGAGGGTCCTTTTATACTTGATTTTTTTAAATCTTTTTCAATCTCAGATTTGATTTGAATATCTCAATCTTTTTCAATCTCTGATTTGATTTGAATATCTCAATCTTTTTCAATCTCTGATTTGATTTGAATGAATTTTATGATGATTTCAGATTTGATTCAATGATGGTGATGTTGATATTTAGATCTGATTTTCTTATGATGATGATATGATCTGATTGATTTGATTTTGCTCCATCTGTGATTTATTGTGATTGGATTTGATAAAAAAAAATGTTGGGATTTAAATTTAAAAAGTTAGCAAAGAAAATAAGAGTTTCAAGTTAAATAAAAATTAGAGTTTTAAGTTTAAAAAAAATGAGTTAGAATTTTAAAATAAAAAAATATATTTGAATGTTGATTTTAAAAAATGTTAGAATTATTTTAAAAACTGTTAGAATTTAATTTTAAAAGGAATTTAGAATTTTAATTTGAAAAAGGATGGTGTCAAAAAAAGATTTAGATTTAATTTTAAAAAAAAGGATAGATTTAATTTATAAAAAAAGGTTAGATTTAATTTTTAAAATAGTTAGAAAAAAAAGATTTAATTTTAAAAAGAAGTTAGAGAAAAAAAAGATTTAATTTTATAAAAGTTAGAAAAAAAGATTTAATTTTTTTAAAAAAGTTAGAAAAAAAGATTTAACTTTATAAAAGTTAGAAAAAAGATTTAATTTTAAAAAGAAGTTAGAAAAAAATATTTAACTTTAAAAAAGTTAGAAAAAAAAAGATTTAGTTTTAAAAAAAGTTAGAAAAAAGATTTAATTTTAAAAAGGTAATAGAATTTGATTAAAAAAATGTGTTAGAAATTAATTAAAAAAAGTTATAAAAAATTTACTCTTGAAGAAAAGAAGAAAAAAAAAAGTTAAATTTTAATCTAAATCCTAAAAGTTAGTAAGAAGAGCTTAAAATGATTTAAATAAATAAACTAAATAGAAAGAAAAAAGTTAATAAAAAAACATTAGTAAAGTTATATAAAAAAAATTTTAATTAAATTATTATTAGTTAAAAAAACAAGATCTAAAAAAAAAGGTTAATTTATTAAATAAGAATTTAAAATAAAATAAAAAAATAAAATAAAATAAAAAAGAAAGGGTAAAATTTGGGGTATTACAGTTGCCCCTATTTAAATAACTACACCGGATGATTTGAGTGGCCGAGACTCAAGGAATCATGGTGGAGGGATTTAAATATAGATAACCGAAAATTTTGCCCTTAGATGCAGTGATATGAAAATGCTATGGATAACACGAAATGAAATGTAATGCTGACACACTGTGAATATGGTATGATGCGTAAGATGCAAGTGATAAATGCAAGGATACAGACGACATGACGGCGCATGGGACGGACATGACGACCAAACACTGGGGAAAACGACGCGCTGGGACAGCAGCACAACACTGGGGAATCCTAAAATGATGGTCAACTGGTACGGCTACGTCCAATTGTCATTTTTAGAAAAGGAACGAGATTCTCAAATGGAGATGGTACCTATGAGACGGCCTCCACTGGGGAATCTAAAAGTAAAACTGGATCATGTACGACTGCAAGATCGATCACAGAATGCTGGAGCATTGAGCAAAGAATAACATCCAAGCTTCTGTAAACTATCTCTCGTGACAGGATCAAACGGACTTTTCGGGAATCCGTAGCAAATATACAGGGTAAAAAAAACCGGCTGTATGCCAAAATAAATGGACTTAAAGTGGTTAGAACATGATCCTAAATGGAGATGGCGCCTATGAGACGACCTCCACTTGGGAATATCTAACAATAAAACTGGATCTACACGATTGCAAGATCAATTATAGAATGCTGGAGCATTGAGCAAAGAATAACATCCAAGCTTCTATAAACTATCCTTCGTGATGGGATCGAATGTATGCCAAAATAAATGGGCTTTGATGGGAAATGCCCTGATAAGCTTCTCGAGGGAAAACTGTCACTTATCGTTGGAAGGGACTTACATGCCAAAACGGATAAGCACTCAAATAAAGAGGCTGCTGCTTATCTGATAAATAAATCTTCTCGCATTTAAGGTCGGCGCCTGGAATACGATTCTGATTCTTCTCTTACTGAAGGATAAATAAACTTCTTCATGCTTCAAGATCGTGCTCTCCTGAACATGAAAAGGGCTAACTGAACTTCCTCATACGTCAGAATCGTGCTCTCCTGAATATGATTCGGCTCTTTCTTGTAAATGAAATTCTTCATACTTCAGAATCGTGCTCTCCTGAATATGAAAAGGGCTAATTGAACTTCCTCATACTGCAGAATCGTGCTCTCTTGAATATGATTCGGCTCTTTCGTGTAAATGAAATTCTTCATACTTCAGAATCGTGCTCTCCTGAATATGAAAAGGGCTAACTGAACTTCCTCATACTTCAGAATCGTGCTCTCTTGAATATGATTCGGCTCTTCGGGTAAATGAAATTCTTCATACTTCAGAATCGTGCTCTCCTGAATATGAAAAGGGTGAACTGAACTTCCTCATACTTCAGAATCGTGCTCTCCTGAATATGATTCGGCTCTTCCGGATAAATGAAATTCAGAATCGTGCTCTCCTGAATATGAAAAGGGCTAACTGAACTTCCTCATACTTCAGAATCGTGCTCTCCTGAAGATGATTCCGCTCAAACCTCCCCGTACTTCAAGATCGTGCTCTCCTGAATACGATTTGGTTCAAACCTCCCCATACTTCAAGACGACAGGGAAAATGGAAACCCAACTGCTCCATGGAGATGGCCATTTGCTGCGAGTCATAACGAAGATAGGATCGGCTTCTTAGGTGAGAAATGTTGTATATTGATGCTGTAAGATGTAGGATTGTAATAATAAATTATCCAGGCATGAACTGGCGTGTATCTGTAAAGGATTGTGGTTGATTTTCTTGAAAGATAGTGCAAAATAAATGCACATCCGGGTATAGTGATGAACTTCTCGGGCGAGAACAGTCGCGTACCTGTCAAGGTATGGTGAAAAATTTCAGATGGTGCAAAATAAATGCACGTCCGGTTGGGCTCGACGACCGACAATACTGAGATTCAATCTAGGATCGAGCTAGAAAGAAGACTGGTAATCAAGACTCCGTCGAGGGAATGAACTCGAAGGGTAAATATCTTATCCTGGTGAGGAAAGGTAGCTGAAGTAACCGTCATCCACGAGGATCGAGCTCCGTGGGGAAACTGGAAACACATATGTATTTTATGCTTAGGGCTGACAATCTATTTGGAGAGAATGGACAAACCCCAGTTACTCGGCGGTAACGACCAATGATAGAGACACAATGAACCTGTGCATGCTAACGCGTATGTTAATGGATATGTTAATATGAATGTATGTTGATGTCTATGTATGTAAATATGCAGGATGTTATGAAATGAGTATGTAATGAATATGTAATGAATATGTAATGCATATGTAATGGATATGTAATGGGTATGTAATGAATATGTAATGAAATAGGCATGTGATGCTTATGCCCTTGCGTATGCTGACGAAACAGACTAGAGACGGGACGAGAGATGAAATAAACATCTCGACGGAAATACCCTGCGTTCTCTGCAACCAATACGTCAATCATGGGTGGGAAGGATCAATGGTGGAACCAAATCTGGTTTTAAAGTTCTGAATTCTCTGAGGAGAAGGTAATCTGCTTGGGTGTACAGTATCACGTCTTCACATGGGGAGAAGAAAACCTGGGGGACACTTTTGAGTTACCCAAGAAAAAGTTGTCAGCTTATAGTCTCGCTGGGGACTGTGATGAGGCAATAGCTTGGGAGCCTGTTGCAACACTGAGATTCATTGGGGAATGAAGGCCGCCGTGAGTAAAATCCATCGGGTGCATGAAGAAAAGTTGTGAAACCACATGAAGGACCTTATAGTAGTCGCCATTTGTTTCTTCAAAAAACACGGTGCCCCAGGATATTTGCGTTGCGAGGTAGGGTCATCTCAAGAGGATTTTATAGAGAACACGGAGTCTGGTTGCCCCACTGTTTTCAAACTCTTTGAGAGATTCGTCAGGTCTGGACGTAATTGGCACAAATTAATCGTGTTACGACGAAATCTTTGAGAAATAGCTCTTTAAGAATGTCAGACTCGCGTTGATAAGCGAACTGGGAAACTGCCTGCCCCTGTTTAGCAGGATCATCAAGTTCCACGGGTTATGTCCATATGTAAATCTCTAAGATATCAAGCAAAGTCATCATGCCTGAGATGCCTATCCTGAGCTTGTCAATGTATGCATATATTTGTCTTGAATTTTTTGTTTCTTTGTTTTGAAAAAGATACCTCAACAACTCGTGACCGAGATCACTAGTTAGGATATAAGTTTGAATTATAATGCCAACATGAATTTTTCTGAGCATAGCTCGTAGGAGTCAGGAAACGTGATCTTGTCGAGTATGCTTTCAACCGAAGTCCTACTTCAATTAGGTCTTTTAAAGGTTGTATCGTGGCTCAGTTCACGGTTTAAGAAACAAAGGATATAGGCTCGAAGTTATATTTGTACCCTCCCATTCTTCGTGATGTTCTCCAATCCTAATTCAGTTAACCGGATACGAACGCTCCTATCTCAAGCGGATTTGCTATGGTCGAGAACTTATCAAGGCTTTGGACATGGCAGTCACTCACCTATTTCTTTTGGCAATTGGTCACACGACCTTGTTCTTTATAGGGGTTCTAAAAACTACTGGTTTGTTGTTCTTATTCCCTAACTTTTGCCTGGACAACGTCTTTTGATTTGACTTTGGAGTCCAGCGGGATGCCCCAGTTTTGCCTAAGTCTCCTTCATAGGTTTTGACTTAGCGGGCTTTTATTATTTTTTTGAATATTCTTTTATGCACAAGTCGTGTAAATCTTTCGAAAGGCTCGTGACTGCCCCACTCCTTAGGTAACCGAGGGGTAGTCATTGTATTGGACTTCTTAAGATGCTAAGGATAAATTCTCGAAGGTTTGCTCTTCCTTTTTAAGAGTCTAAGCGCTCGATCGGTTTAACTGAAACCTACCCTGCCCTAGGTTAGGATGAAGGTTCTTAAAAAGAAAGAAAAACTCCTACTTCAAGGCTCAAAGGGTTGACTAGGGATTAACATCCTTATATCTCCAGTGTTTGGGATTTGAAACAATGCCTTACATCATCAGCGGGTTTCAATCGAAAGCATACGACAAGAAATCTGACGTTTTGGGTTCGTCATCCTCCCCCTAATTCTCCATCAGAACAAGAGATCGGGTAAAGTTGGCATTATAATTTATGAAAACGTTTTTGAATGAGTGAAGCAAATGGATTTATTCAAGACAAACATATGCGTTGCATTAATCAATCAAAGATAAACAAATTCGTACATGCTAAATATGCTTAATCAAAGAGAAATGCATATAAATAAACAAATGAACTGTCGAAAAAATCCTTCTAAATGTTTATGAAATCTTGCATTCAAACGTAACAGTCTCCTTTGGTGGAGCCTCAATGGAAAGGACGTCTGGCTTATGATCACTGTGAGTCATCATGGCTTGCCCCAGTTACGCTGGTCGCATCTTCAACAGTTTTCAGTCGTTGCTTCAAAATAACTTTCCCAGATTCTTTGTTGATCTCGGTCATATCATCTTGAGGGTTACTGAAATGAAGCGAGCCAGGCCTTTGAATAATTACTGGATTCGGCTGATTTGCTGAGAGGTCAACATACTTTGCAGAATTCGAACTCGACAAGTGAGGGACCCCGAGAGGAGTCTCGATCTTCAGCTGAGCATCGCTAAAAGACAACTTCTTCGTTTCTAGCAAATTTCTGACAACCTTCTTAAGAGCATAGCAATTCTCTAGATCATGGCCGGGCGCACCCTCATGAAATAAACAATGAGCGGTAGCGTTGTGACTTGCAGGTAATGGATTAGGTGGAGGACCCAAAGCACGGGTGGTAATCAGACCTTGTTGTACCAAATGGGGGTATAACTCAGTGAAAGTCATCGGAATTGGAGGACAAGGCTTATACTGACTCTTACGGGGATAAGGAACTTGATCCTGTGATTGCTGGTGAACAGGAGCGTTGGGCACTCGCTGACTGTCGACAGGAACTTGCATAGGCGAATAACCGGAAGGTTGTTGATAAACTGGTGCCTGATATACCGGAGCTGACTGTACAGGCTGGCATGCAGGAAACTGCTGATCGAAAGGAGGTGCAACAGTAGCTACATAGGGTTGTTGAACATATAGAAACGAATAACCTTGAACATAACTCTGCTGATATTGTAAAGGTTGAGGAGTAGCCTTTTTGCGGTTCTTTGAACGTGTAGGTCCTTTACCATGGTCGGAGTTAGGAGTTTTGCACTTTGGAGGGGTAGCTCGTCGAACTGGTCGAGCACTGGGAGGCACCAAACCGGATTGAAGACCGTGAGGAGGTACATTCTCGACAGTAACAGCTGGTTGAGGTTCCATAACGGTATTAGTCTTAGAAACAACAGTAGACTGAGCATCCACCTTCACACTAAGAGCTCGTAACATCTCCAAAATCTGCCCTACACTTCCTCGAAGATCTTCGAATTCATGGCTGACACGGTTGATCTCTTGGTTTTGATCTTCCATTCTTTTGAAGGGTCGTATTGATGCAGAGAACTCAGGGTGACAAAACTGGAGGGTGAGAGAACCGAGTATGAGAAATCGGGAGACACATGCAATGCAAAAGTATGATGCTAAAATGTGAATGCAAAAGAAGATTTCATGGAATTCAAACATTTACGAATGTCGTGGGGTACCAAAGAAATCTTTTTCTTGTTTTTCATTTTATTTTTTTTTATTTATGGTATCCCGCGATATCCATAAATGATATTTGAACTCCATGAGATGCTTTATGGATGCAATGCATGAAAACACACAAAGTCCTAGGTTAAAGGAACGTGAGCGGAGTCAAGGTCTACCCATCCCAAAAGGAGTGTACTATAGGTTAGTTGTACCTGCCGAACAAGGTTCTACAAAGTGCCCAAAGTCATCAGCCCATCTTTCGGATATCATCAACCTTCCGACTGACTCGGGGGTGAATAATATTCTCAAGAGAACCTCTTTTGAGTGTAGTATCGCGTAGCAGCCGTTGTAAGATTACTCCCACATAGCTCCCGCACTACGTCCTAAATAAGGCCAAGGTGGTGTTAAGGTACTACGGTTCCCAATATCACAGACTCCAATCGACCATGGAAAAAGTTTTCAACGATTACTCGTTCAACCGAACCATTTTCGAAAAGGTCTCAACTGAGCGGTGATTCTCGAATCAACTTGGTCGGGATTCACTCCCTATAAGCCTCATCGAATATATCCCCATCCTATAATAATGTCACTAGTCTGGGCGTAGGACTTATCTCACAACACAAGGTACCGTCCCAAAATCAAAATACAATATATGCATGCAAATGAATAGTAAGACAAATAGTAATAAATATGAACAAATTAGGGATAACCCTCAAAAGTTAAGAAGGTCCCCAGTGAAGTCGCCATTTTCTGTTGCGGTGGAAATAGGATATCAAATTATTAATTAATTTGAATCGCAATTCAATTCACAACCGCTCTTTGATTTATCCGAAGGAAAAGGTCAAAAGAGGGAAAACCTATTTTTGCATCGTAAACACAATGCGGGGAAAGATCTAGGGTTCGGGGGTTGGTTAAGATTAGGGAAGGTATTAGCACCCTAAACTTCCGTAGTACTCTACGGGAACCTTTTGTTCAAATGTTTACTATTTGCTTTATCTATTCTTAAGGTATGTGTACAAAGGGATTAAAAGTGAGAAAAGAGACCTAAGGGGTTAATTCTAAGTTTACTCGGCAAGACATCGCATCTTGTGCCTACGTATCCTTACGGGAGTGGAATCAGAGTAATCGTAGTTCCCCTCAAAAGGGAGGTTAGAGACTTCTTGACTGTGGTCAAGGTCTCAAGGGGAATAAACGTATCTTAGGGACACGCTTACGCGGAGTGTAGGAACTCCAAATCTCTACGTTGAATTGTTAAGTGAATTAGGGTTAAATTAGGTTAGGGATTCCGCGGCGGGAAACCCTAAAATGAGCGCGGCGGCTCTTTGACCTAATGCTAGGGGTAAAATTGTAATTTTGCCTGCGGCGAGGCATTTGTGAAAAATAGGGTTTGTAAGGTTGTAAGGGTTTGAAGTTGAGGACTATTGACATGGTGGTCAAACGGCTAGACCTAATTCCTTCGGAGGAGTGAGATTATTGGTAAAGACGCGATAAACATACAATGGCAGAACATAAAGTGCGGAAAGATAAATGCGACAATTGTCTCGCAAAATTACATCCCATAAGCAGTTACAAATATGATAATTGAATATTTAAACTGAAAATAAAATCAATTGAACTTAGTCAGCTGCAAAAAACCAAAACAAACTGAGACTGTTATTATACGGGGTTAGACAAAAAATTAGACGGGAATGTTAGGAATTTAAGTAGAAAATTATAATTAACGAAACAAGAAAAAAAGTTAGAAATTTGGATCTTAAAAATGAGGATGTTAGCGAAAAATTAATAAATAATAAAAATTGATACGCAATGAAGATGATGATAATATACAAGTGATAATGGAATATGAAATAGCAACGATGATGTCAGATTATGTACAAATATAAAAATAAATACAAAAATAAATAAATAAATATTAGTGAACAGGTTCATGGATAATCAAGAATACTGTTAGGAATGAAGGATGAAAATTGGAATTGACAATAATTAGAAGTTAAGTGATGAACGTTTTGAGACGATGAGAATTTAGGTAATGAGAAAAGAGTTAGAATGGAATTAGGTTTTTTTTGTGAGATTTGGAAAAGTTAGAGTTTTTAATGTGATTAAGAAAAAGAAAATAGATTAAAAGTTAGAATTAAAAGTTAGCAAAAAAATTAGAACTTTGAAATTTGGTTTTTAAAAAAAAGGTTAGAAAATAAAAATAAAAGTTTGAAAATAAAAGAGAAAAGGTTAGAATTTTAATAAAAAAAGAGTTAGAATGTTAGAATTTTAATTAAGAAAAAATGGTAGAAATTTTGAAAAAAGATATAAAAAGATTAGAAATTAAAAAAAAAGAAGAGTTAGTTACTTTTGATGAAGACTGTAAGAGTTTTTGATGCTTGTCGATCCCCCGTTTTGTTGCTTCTGAGGGTCTTTTTATACTTGATTTTTTTAAATCTTTTTCAATCTCAGATTTGATTTGAATATCTCAATCTTTTTCAATCTCTGATTTGATTTGAATATCTCAATCTTTTTCAATCTCTGATTTGATTTGAATGAATTTTTATGATGATTTCAGATTTGATTCAATGATGGTGATGTTGATATTTAGATCTGATTTTCTTATGATGATGATATGATCTGATTGATTTGATTTTGCTCCATCTGTGATTTATTGTGATTGGATTTGATAAAAAAAAATGTTGGGATTTAAATTTAAAAAGTTAGCAAAGAAAATAAGAGTTTCAAGTTAAATAAAAATTAGAGTTTTAAGTTTAAAAAAAATGAGTTAGAATTTTAAAATAAAAAAATATATTTGAATGTTGATTTTAAAAAATGTTAGAATTATTTTAAAAACTGTTAGAATTTAATTTTAAAAGGAATTTAGAATTTTAATTTGAAAAAGGATGGTGTCAAAAAAAGATTTAGATTTAATTTTAAAACAAAGGATAGATTTAATTTATAAAAAAAGGTTAGATTTAATTTTTAAAATAGTTAGAAAAAAAAGATTTAATTTTAAAAAGAAGTTAGAGAAAAAAAAGATTTAATTTTATAAAAGTTAGAAAAAAAGATTTAATTTTTTTAAAAAAGTTAGAAAAAAAGATTTAACTTTATAAAAGTTAGAAAAAAGATTTAATTTTAAAAAGAAGTTAGAAAAAAATATTTAACTTTAAAAAAGTTAGAAAAAAAGATTTAGTTTTAAAAAAAGTTAGAAAAAAGATTTAATTTTAAAAAGGTAATAGAATTTGATTAAAAAAATGTGTTAGAAATTAATTAAAAAAAGTTATAAAAAATTTACTCTTGAAGAAAAGAAGAAAAAAAAAAGTTAAATTTTAATCTAAATCCTAAAAGTTAGTAAGAAGAGCTTAAAATGATTTAAATAAATAAACTAAATAGAAAGAAAAAAGTTAATAAAAAAACATTAGTAAAGTTATATAAAAAAAATTTTAATTAAATTATTATTAGTTAAAAAAACAAGATCTAAAAAAAAGGTTAATTTATTAAATAAGAATTTAAAATAAAATAAAAAAATAAAATAAAATAAAAAAGAAAGGGTAAAATTTGGGGTATTACAATTATCATCAAGCAACAGCGATCAAGCATCATGTAAACACAATCAAACACTGAAATCACAAATACCCAAAATCCAAATCATCAAAATGGATCAAAAAGCAGCAAAAACCAAGGATCTACATTGTGATTATTCAAATAGGCTCAAAACAGAATTAGATCTAGAATTGCTAACCTTCAAAGCTCATATTTGCTTTGGTGAGTGTTGATTCACTTGAAATTAGCAGATCCAAGCAAGAAACCCAAAGATTCTTCAAGATCTAAGAGCTTCCTTGTGGTAGAAATAAAGATCAAGCAAGATTAAGCAAAAATGATCCAAAAAGCTCTTCCAAAATCTAGCTTCCAAATTTAGATCCTAAACCAAATGAAAATTGAGTGATGAATTGAAGATAACGGAGATGAATGATGGAGTTTTAGCTCTAGAATTCTATGATTCCAATGAAGAGTCAAAGAATTCAAGTGAAAGAGCTCTAATGGCGGTTTTGGGAGTGAAAAAGTGGAGAGAAAATTGAGAGCAAATTCTCAAGAATGAGAGTGAAATCTAAAAATGAAGAGTTATTGTGTGAGGTTTGGAGCAAATTCACTTAAATAAACTCTAGGTTTGGAATCAAAATATGGTTTGGAATGTGGATTAGCATTTGGAATGGAAATTAGAAGTGGAATTAGGAATGAAGTGTTTGAAATTTGGACAGAAATGGTGAAAGTTGATGCAATTCTAGATCCTTCCAAATATGATCAAGTGAAATCAATGGTTAAGAATGGTTGGAAAATTGCACATGCTGAAAATTCAAATATTTTGGAAAACTGCCCTTGAACTAACCGGTTACCCTATATGCGGTAACCGATTACCCTATTCAAAATTTGCCACTTTTGGCGCCAAATGGAGGGAATCATGTACAATTGCCCGTTGCCACTTTTTTTGAACCCTGTTATGCCTCTGAAACCTGCTCTTGAATATGGTAACTGTGAGAATGCCTGTGTATTGTCTCCTGAGCTGAAAATTAACCTGCTAAATAAAATAAAATCGACCGCTTGATCGTTGGGCAAAATAAATGTCGAAGCCTCTGACGCTCGTTGTTTAAACTCTTGCAATAAAAAGGAACCCTGAGCCATGAAATACCTTGATCCCATGTCTCGAGAACCAATGTTATGATATGCAGAAATGCAAAAATGCAGAGAAACAAAAGCCAGTAAAGGTTAAAACAAAAGGGCATATTTTGGGGTGCTACAGAAGCCAAGTTGTTTGAGATTGAATGGTGCCAAGGCAAATATGACCAATTGAATTTGATTGAAGAGAAGAGGATGACGGCTTTGTGTCATGGTTAGTTATATCAGAAAAGAATGAAGAAAGCATATGATAAGAAGATTCGACCTCGTGTATTCAGACAAGGCGAATTCATACTCAGAAAGATCTTGTCTTTCAACACTAATTCTAGGGGAAAGTGGACTCCTAATTATGAAGGCACATATGTCGTTAAGAAAGCCTTCTTTGGAAGTGCATTAACTCTTAAGACTATGGATGGTAAGGAGCTCTCTCGTTTTGTGAATGTTGATGCAGGCGAAGAATAATCATCTTGGTAGATTGAAAAACCAAAAGGTAAATCTAGGCAAAAGTTAGAGATTATGGCAAGTAACTGCATCAAGCCAGACTTGATCACTTGAAGCAACATTGCATATCAAGGATTCTTATTCTTGACAGATGTTTAAAGCACAGTGGAACTCAAAGTTGTTAGGGAGAATAGTGGCCATTATATTTTAATGTAGCATTTTCCTTTATTTACCATTTTCTAACTTTGTAATGATCCATGGAGTCACGCCATTTGCGGACTACCATTCTATTAATCAAATTTGAGCCTTTGTTCATCTATTTGCAATTCTTATTTTTGTTTCTGTTTTGAAATTTTTAATAACACGGCTTAAACTTTTATTCTTCTTTTGTCACAACACTGTCAACACAAACCAAGCCACAAATACACAACAAAAAACTCTTCATCTTCTTGTTTAGGTACGATATCAACGACAACAATATACTACTACGGGGATGTCACAACAACGATGATAACGACATTGTTTACGATTTTGACACTAACTTCCAGAACTTTGTTCATAGTTTTGATGACAAGAGCAATTTTATTTATGGTTTTGACGACGATGACGATGTTGTTTTCTTCCCTCGCGGTCATAAAGCATAAATCAAAGGTGTGTAATTTCAAAATATATTTGATTGAATGAATTTTCTAACATTGCTCTTTGCTTCCTATAAGTTATGATCTATTTATAAAGTATATATTTAATTTATTTGTGGTGTGTGAGTTATGTTTATTTTAAAATCCATTAAAGTTAAAACATAGTAGAGTGTGGGTGTGTGTCAGCATGTTCATGGGTAATGTTTGACAATTTGCAATTTTCCATGAGCAATGTTGTGTTTTAATAAAAACAAAAACAAAAATTGTATATATGTTGAATAAGAAGAAAAGTTTAATAATTTCATTAATGTTGTGCAGTACTTTGTTTTAGTAGAAATTGCTTTGGAAAAATTTGTTAAGAAATTATATATCATTATTTTAGTAGTAATTGCTTGAATGAGGACCATATGTTTAATAGTTTCAAATGTTAATTATAATAAGGTATTTGTGTATTTTATTTTAGGAGCTATATCATGGTTAAACATAAGACAATTGATGCATTTTTTAAAAGGAAAGTTTATGATAAAGATAAATTTGTATAGCTTCAACATTGATACTTGAGAAGCAAGTTTTTGGTGATCAAACAATTTAAGTTCAACCAGATGAGCAACTTCAAAAGATTTAAAAAGTCACCATGGATGAATTTGATATCAATTGTTTAAAGTGTGATCCCTATAAACGTCTCTAAATTTGGGAATATCCAGTAAATCAAAGAGATGAAGTTCGAAGAGCTTATCTTAATTGGAGTCCCTATCAATGCCAAGTTGAAAATTATCCCCTTAATGGAGATAAACATCCAATACGATTTCAAGCATCTTGGTTTAAAATGTTCCTTTCATGGCTAAAGTACTCTCCAACTAATGATACTGCTTATTGTTTACTTGGTTACTTGTTCAATAAAAAAACTGTTGCAGTGAGAATCGGATATCAAGCTATTGAATTAACTTGAATCACAAATCTTTTAAATTCACCATCAAGTTTGATATATCCAAAGGAAAGGGTAAAGATCAAAGAAAACCCTAAGTGCACTATGTAACAATAAAGTTAAGAGATCTAAGGTTCGGGATTGGTTATACCTATGGAAGGTGTTAGCATCTTAAGTATATGTAGTACTCTACAGGAATCTCTTGTTAGTATTTGTGTTATGTTATAGTTAGCTTGCTAATAGTTATGTGCTAAGGTAAAAACCTATGGGTTTATTTCTAAGTATGCTCGCCAAGATATCGCATCTCGTGCCTACGTATCGTAACGAGGATGGAATCAGAGTATTCGTAGTTCACCTAACTACAAGTGAGGAACTCTTAATAATGATCAAGGTTCCAAAGGGAAGGTAAGTGTCCATAGCCATGACACTTACATAGTGTTAAGAAACTATAAACCTAAGGCTAAGTTAAAAAGGGAAGGTAAGTATCCATAGCAATGACACTTGCAATGAGTTAGGAAACTGTAATCCTAAGGCTAGGATAAAAATGGAAGGTAAGTGTCCATGACAATGGCTCTTACGTAGAGTTAGACAACTCTAATTCTAAGGCTAGAATAAAAAGGAAAAGGGGAGGAAGGAGTAAGCTAGGCTAAGTTATCCTAAACATGATATAGAGTCAACAAATGGGATCCTTTCCTTTGGAATAATTAAGAAGAGATTTTGGATGCAAAAAGAAAGAAAAACTTATGGGAGACTGAATCCTAAATATTGTCATATAAAGGATTGAGATCCTAATGTCTATTCTACTCCAAGCTTAATCGGAAATTAAGTTGGACTAGGAGCCTTAAAGGAGCATGTGAACAAAACACAAGTAAAAATTACACAGTTCAATCACAAACAACATCAAACACCAAACAAGACTCAAGTATAGATATAAACGGATGTCAAAGCATCACAAGTAACAAGTATCATGAAAGCAGACATCAAGCAAAATCAAGAACAAGCATCAAGCAAATAGTAAGAGATGGAAGGATCTAACCAAAAAGGTGGTGCATGACAAGCATTCCCTTCTATTGGAATGGTGAGCCACCAACAAGCCAAGAAATAGCCAAACATCAGATCAAAATAATATATCCTAGCTAAGTCTTCATGAGGATCAAGAACCAAGTTGGAGCTTCGTGTATTAGATAACTTCAATATCAAAGTATTAACACCTACGCACAAAAAAGTTCCCAATACAGACAAAGCAACATAAAAGGTCCAAGGTCTTCAAATATCAACTCCAAGAGCATAAGGGCGAGAGTCCTAGATCTAAGTCCAAATTTCAAAGCTCGGGATAGTAATCACAGTCCACCAATTAAAAGTTTTTTAGGGTTTCAATAGTTTTACGATGTTTTTTGTGTTTCTTTGAATGAGATGAATAAGATGACAATATGGATATGAACAATGAATATAATGACAGTGATTTATTGACAAAAATTAAAGTCAGTCATTAATTACTAATCGTTAATTGTTAATGATCGGATGAATCGGGTCCACTTTAGAACTAAACCATCGTAGCACAATTTATCAGGAAGATCGTGATATAGGAGGCCGTTCAACACGATGTTTGTGCAAAAACACGATGGAGAAATGATATGTAAGTCATTCTCAAAGAATCGTGCCACACGACAAGAAAAGAGGAACAGTCTCGTCTTAACCACAAACTTTACCGAAGGTAACCTATCATGATCCCAAAGTATAGAAAATGATCTAAAGGACCATTCTCTAGAGATTTGAATTAATGAAGGTTAAACAACCTCAACAATCAACATTTATGATCTGAAAGAATTCGAATAATCGAAGTGAAAATCGAAAAGAGAAATCAAATGGAATATAATAAATAATAAAAACATGAAAATAATAAGCCACAAACCAATTATATCATTATAAAAAAAGTATTAAAAAAATCAAAAAGGAAATAAAAAGTAGGAAAAAATAGAAAAAGGTAAATGAAATAGGGGGGAGGGTCGTGAAATATTTGTGTGTGTGTGTGTGCTGGAGAAAAATGGACACGGGCTTATGATCCCAAATTCAAATCAATTCTTATCATATTTTTTAATAAATAAATAAAAATGAACCAAGGTTAATAGAAACACGGTTGTTAGACGACGACACATATCTAGAAGGGGGTTGAATAGATCACTTATTAAAAAAAGAGTCGGAGCTTATCAATATTTGGTTTTAAAAAGTTTTAGGCGGAAGAGACCGAGGAACTATATTCGTCTAAATGAACCTTTACCGAAAAGACCGGATATACGCAAAGCCTATGGAATCAGATAAAGACGAGATTTAGAATCACTAATTTGAACACACATCAACTAGATTTTATTCACTATAAGGTTGGACAATTTCCAATGCGTGTAAAATATAATCGAATTGAAAAGATAGCACAAGTGTTTGTGTTCATGCAATCAGTCGAACACTTGGTGTGCAAGGCACCACAAGTGAATTTCAATATGTAAGTGAAGTGCTATAGTATTCAATTACAATCAAGGATTATAATAAGGTTTCTAAAAATGGTTCAGCACTACACACATCAGAATTTTGATCAACTAAATTGTGTGTGTGTGTCTGTGTGTGTGCGTGCTGGAGAAAAGTGGACACGGGCTTATGAGCCCAAATTCAAATAAACTCTTATCATATTTTTTAATAAATAAATAAAAATGAACCAAGGTTAATAATAACACGGTTGTTAGACAACGACACAGATCTAGAAGGGGGGTTGAATAGATCACTTATTAAAAACAGAGTCGAAGCTTATCAATATTTGGTTTTAAAAAGTTTTAGGCGGAAGTAAACAAGGAACTATATTCGTTTAAACGAACCTTTACCGAAAAGGTCGGATATACGCAAAGCCTATGGAATCCGATAAAGACGAGATCTAGAATCACTAATTTGAACACACATTAACTAGATTTTATTCACTATAAGGTTGGACAGTTTCCAATGCGTGTAAAATATAGCAGAATTGAAAAGATAGCACAAGTGTTTGTGTTCATGCAATCAGTCGAACACTTGGTGTGCAAGGCACCACAAGTGAATTTCAATATGTGAGTGAAGTGCTATAGTATTCAATTACAATCAAGGATTATAATAAGGTTTCTAAAAATGGTTCAGCACTACACACATCATAATTTTGATCAACTAAATTTTTAATAGACTAAATTTTTGAGCAACCTTCCCCCTTCACCCGTAGAATTTTGATCAACTAAATTTCTACGGGTGAAGGGGGGAGGTTGCTCGCAAGACATCGCCGTCTTGTGCCTACGTATCCAAATCTGGTATGAGAAATCATAGAAAATGTAGTTCGGGTAAACGAAACCACTGGTTGGTTAAGTGTTTTTTTGTGAGTGACGTTAAGTTCCCATTTCAGCAGTTAGGGACGATGCCTGTTTGCGGTAACGGAAAAGTAACATACTCTTTTATGAAAATGAGTTTGAAACAATGATCCCGAAGGATAAAAAGGTTTGAATTTTGTTTGTGATTTTTAGTTAAGTCAATTAGTTTGTTTGAGATTCACGTTGCACTAAAGACTATGACATAGGAGCGAATGCGTCGCATATCGCCCAAAGGGCATACACTAAACACTCTAGACAAGTGAGGAGAAACTCCACACTCATCATTTTCCACGTACTTAAGGCTCGTAGTGTACAATGTTCATCATATTTATTAGATGAGTTAGAATGTGTGTTGAGATGAGAAGAGAGACGCACGAAAGGTCTAAGAGAAAACTCGGCCCTAATGTTGTCATGCAAAGTGGTCCTAAAGTCAATATGCGAAAGGAGATTTTATCCTAATGTTAGCATGCGAGAGATGGACCTAAGGTTGAGGTTAAAAGGGACTAGCCTACTTGTTATCATGCATGGGTTGCTATCCTAATGTCTATCCCACTCGAAATTCAATCAGAAATTTAATTGGAATAAGAGTTCTAAGGGAACATGCAAAGACAAGGCAAAAAGCAAGAAAGCAAGGTAAAAACAGCAGCTACAATAGCGCCTCCTGCACAAGACAGCAATAAAATCCAACGCAGAAGCAAGACAACATATGACAACACATGTTTCAACACAAAAACAGGTGTGAAAAGCCAGGCAGCAAGTAAGCAAGCAAAGACAGCATGCAAGTTCAAACAAGAACAGTTGTGGAAAATGGGGCAGCAAGCATGTTTGAATGCAATTAAACAAATGCAAACAACAGACATGAATTGGCATCATACAAGTATGAACATGCTTTGACAAACAATCATAAATGATCAACAACATTGCATCAACAAGAAGTGACAAGATCAAATATGCATTTTCTAAAATGGACGATCAAACAATCAAACGAACATGCATCAAATTGGAATCGAAAACAAATGCAATCATGCACCGCAATGTTCAACAACGAGCATTCAATGATCATCAATTAATCATGCCACATGCAAGCAAAGCAAATGATCACTCATCATTCAAGCAACATTAACATGTTAAACATTCAAAACGGAAACCAAAAGTTGCACGTCAAAGAATTGAGATCAAACATTCAAGAATGATGAAACATGTCAAAAACAATCCATATAAATGCATCATATCAATCCATGAAGTTTAAATGTGGAAAGGATATCAAACAAGCAAGAAAATGCAAGAAAATCACATTCTGGTTCGGTGGTAACCGGTTACTCAAAATAGAATAATTGGTTACTCTATTGAAAAAAGCTGAATAACGTGAAATTTACACTGAATAACCGGTTACTCTATATAAGGTAACCGGTTACCATTGAACCAGAACCAGAAAAACATCTTTTGAAATCAGTTTTAAGCATCAAACAGCTTCTCCAATCATCCATATGAACATGATATCAATCAAGCACGAAATTATCATCAAGCAACAGCGACCAAGCATCATGTAAACACAATCAAACACTGAAATCACAAATACCCAAAATCCAAATCATCAAAATGGATCAAAAAGCAGCAAAAACCAAGGATCTACATTGTGATTATTCAAATAGGCTCAAAACAGAATTAGATCTAGAATTGCTAACCTTCAAAGCTGAGATTTTCTTTGGTGAGTGTTGATTCACTTGAAATTAGCAGATCCAAGCAAGAAACCCAGAGATTCTTCAAGATCTAAGAGCTTCCTTGTGATAGAAATAAAGATCAAGCAAGATTAAGCAAAAATGATCCAAAAAGCTCTTCCAATCTAGCTTCCAAATTCAGATCCTAAACCAAACGAAAATTGAGTGATGAATTGAAGATAACGGAGATGAATGATGGAGTTTTAGCTCTAGAATTCTATTATTCCAATGAAGAGTCAAAGAATTCAAGTGAAAGAGCTCTAATGGAGGTTTTGGGAGTGAAAAAGTGGAGAGAAAATTGAGAGCAAATTCTCAAGAATGAGAGTGAAATCTGAAAATGAAGGGTTATTGTATGAGGTTTGGAGCAAATTCACTTAAATAAACTCTAGGTTTGGAATCAAAATGTGGTTTGGAATGTGGATTAGTATTTGGAATGGAAATTAGAAGTGGAATTAGGAATGGAGTGTTTGAAATTTGGACAGAAATGGTGAAAGTTGATGCAATTCTAGATCCTTCCAAATATGATCAAGTGAAATCAATGGTTAAGAATGGTTGGAAAATTGCACATGCTGAAAATTCAAATATTTTGGAAAACTGCGCTTGAACTAACCGGTTACTCTATATGCGGTAACCGATTACCCTATTCAAACTTTGCCACTTTTGGCGCCAAATGGAGGGAATCATGTACAATTGCTCGTTGCTACTTGTTTTGAACCCTATTATGTCTCTGAAACCTGCTCTTGAATATGGTAACTGTGAGAATGCATGTGTTGTCTCCTGAGCTAAAAATTAACCTTCTAAATAAAATAAAATCAACCACTCGATCGTTAGGCAAAATAAATGTCGGAGCCTCTGACGCTCGTTGTTTAGACTCTTGCAATAAAAAGGAAGCCTGAGCCACTAAATACCTTGATCCCATGTCTCAAGAACCAATGTTATGATATACAGAAATGCAAAAATGCAGAGAAATAAAAGCCAGTAAAGGTTAAAACGAAAGGGCAAATTTTGGGGTGCTACAGAAGCCAAGTTGTTTGAGATTGAATGGTGCCAAGGCAAATATGACCAATTGAATTTGATTGAAGAGAAGAGGATGACAACTTTGTGTCATGGTAAGTTATATCAGAAAAGAATGAAAAAAGCATATGATAAGAAGGTTCGACCTCGTGTATTCAGAGAAGGCGAATTCGTACTCAGAAAGATCTTGTATTTCAACACTAATTCTAGGGGCAAGTGGACTCCTAACTATGAAGGCACATATGTCGTTAAGAAAGCCTTCTCTGGAAGTGCATTAACTCTTAAGATTATGGATGGTGAGGAGCTCTCTCATTTTGTAAATGCCGATGCAGTCAAGAAATTCTTCGCCTGGAAAAAAAATAAAAGAACAACTCACTAAGTTGAAAACTCGAAAGGGTGTCTTAGGCAAAAATGAGTGCTTCGGTGGGCTGAAAACCCGAAAAGATGGTCCATGCAAAAGTTAGAGACATAAACAGAAAATAATCATCTTGGTAGATTGAAAAACTGAAAGGTAAATCTAGGAAAAAGTTAGTGATTATGGCAAGTAACTGCATCAGGCCAGACTTTATCACTTGAAGTAACATTGCATATCAAGGATTCTCATTCTCGACAGAAGTTTTAAGCACAATGGAATTCAAAGTTGTTAGGGAGAATAGTGGCCATTATATTTTAATGTAGCCTTTTCCTTTATTTACCATTTTCTAACTTTGTAATGATCCATGGAGTCACGCCATTTGCGGACTACCATTCTATTAATCAAATTTGAGCCTTTGTTCATCTATTTGCAATTCTTATTTTTGTTTCTATTTTGAAATTTTTAATTTGTTTTTTATAATAATTTTTGAAACAAAAGATAAATAACAATCATGCTTTTGAAAATCACAAAAAATATTTTCCTTTGATTTGTGAATACAAAAAGGAATGTCAACAATTATTCCAAGAATGGTAAATTTTCAAAGTGCAGAACTCAGTGTTCTCCCAAGCAAAGTTGTTCTTGTGGACGTATTCAGGTTTCCCCTATAGTTGTTAATCGAATAGTGGGTTTCCTCCAAGTTGTTATCATGTGTTGAATTTTGTAATCCAGTCCCCCCAGTTGAACATTAGTTCGGTGTTCCCCAGCTGAGTACTAAATTCAATATTCCCTTGCTAAGTCTTAATTTAGATTTCTCCAGCTGATATGTGATTTTGTAGCCAGGTTGTGATCGAGCAGATATGTTAATTTGTGAAGTTTTATTCAGATTGTTGAATTCCATCTCTCTTTGTGTTAAGACTTAATGTGGAATCCTCTGCAGGTTTTTACCTTTTGTGTTATAGTTTTGTTGCTTTTGTGTGCAACCAAAGCAGCAAATCCAGAGCAACATTTCCAACTAAGAAGTACTGAGATAGAAGTTAACTATTGGGATTTCTCTTACCTTGTATTGAGTTTTAAGTTAAAATCCCCCGTAGGTTGGCTTTCTACTGTGATGTTAACTTCTTAGTTTCCCTGCAAGTCCAAGATATTTTCCCAAAGTTTGTTTATCCCCCAAAGAGTTTTATTTGATGCTCTCCAGGTTTACATTTCCCTCAGCGGATTATGTGCAATTGTTACTCTTCGTTTTGGAAGAATTTTCATGGTGTTGATCCTCAACATATCCATCTTCTCCCATAACAGAGTTTCTGCAAAGATGTGTGTTTCCTCTCAAAAGTTGTCTTTTGGAAGGTTCATGTTATGTTTACTCCAACTGGTATTTACATCCCCTTAACATAATCAATACAAGTGTTATTCCTTCCAAAGGTTGATATTCCCCAATGAGTTTTTGGTTTGTGTGTATCCCTAGCAAGTCTTTATCTTCCCGTAGAGGGATTTGTGTGTTTCTTCTTTTCCCCAAGAAGAGTTTGGAAGATTTGTGTTGTTGTGTTTCCCCAGCGGATCTTTCTATTCCCTCGAAGTGGATTTCATGTTGTTGTCCTCTCAGTAGACTATTGATGTTAGAAATTTGAACATTGAGTTTCTTCCCAAGCAGTATCTTCCTCTCCCCAAAGATGTGAGCCTTGAAGTAGAACTTCGTTCCTTCAATGGCTTCTATTTATATCCAGGTGAATACCTAGTAGTATTTTCAGCAGAGTCTCTAGTGGTATCTCCATCTTGTTGAGATTTAGCCAAGTATCTAGTTGTGATGTGATGTTTAATCATCCCTAATTTATCTTTGTGCCTGTTTTTCCAACATATACAATACATACATAATTCATACATACATCATGCATAGTTGAATAAAGATTCATGTTCATCTCGCATTTCTTTGTGTTTCTTATCCACTCTCTCTGGTGTTGTTATTCCCCACAGAGTTTGTGTATCCTCTCTCCAGTAGAGTGTCTACCTTAAGAAAAAAATGTGTATCCTTTCTAATTCCCCATTGAGTCTATTCCTCGTGGAAGAATTTTGCTTTAGTTTTCCTTTCCAGCTCATTATCTAGATGGAACCACTCCCTAGTTGAGTTATCTCCTCATTGGGTAGAGTCTTGTTTGACCGTTTCTCTCCAGTTTGTTCCTGGATTAAACTTTGGTCTCTTGCAACTTTATTTTGAATTTCTCTAGGTTGTGAAACCTAGATGATGAGAAGGCATTTATTTTGCACCTTTGAGGAT
This sequence comes from Lathyrus sativus, assembly GCA_963859935.3. Lineage (NCBI taxonomy): Eukaryota > Viridiplantae > Streptophyta > Magnoliopsida > Fabales > Fabaceae > Lathyrus > Lathyrus sativus. The sequence goes on from OZ012738.1 coordinate 474,687,821, forward strand.
TTTTATTTTCCTCAGCAGAAATCTGTTTATGATTCCTTATCAAAAGATGAATATTTTGTTTCCCCAACATTGATATGATAACACTGTCTTGGAATATTTGCATGACACCAAGTGGCGGTCTCTTTATGCGAGAAGCTTGTACGTCACCAGCTTGGTAAGCTCTACCTGGAAACAAGTGATAGTCTCTGTGAGAAGCTTGTTTACTATTTTCAACATTTGCAACGATAAATGACTGTCACTTTTGAGAATCTTATCCATTCTTGGTGGTTCTCCAACCTTTGCAATAACAAGTTGTAGTCTTTTTGAGAAGCTTGTTTTCTATTTTCAGCTTTTGTGTGACTTCAAGTGATAGTCTCTTTATTTAAGCAGCTTGTATGTCCCCAAATATCAATTTGTATCTTCACATCAAATGGCATTTCTCCAGTTTACCCTTAGTAGAGAAGTTTTTTTGTGAAATATTTGATCCTTATCTAATCAAGTGAAGCTTTGGACTCATAATTTGAACATGTGGCATCCCTTTATTTGAGAAGCATGTTGTGACTCCATCAATTTTTTCCATCAAGTGGCATCTCTCCAGTATATCCCCATTAGAGAAGTTTGTTGTGAAATCTTAATTATTACCAACATATGGTTGTATCTTTATTTGAGAAGTTAGTTGTGCAATCTAACCTGCTCGTGTCTCTTTTGAAGATCTCGAGTAGAGTTATTGATTCCTAATTCCTAGTAGGTGGCAGTCCCTTTAGCGAAAACAACTTGTATTTGGTCCTTTTTCAAGTGAAAGGCTTGATTGAAGAAGAAAATGTGACCCATTCTTGGCTAATGACTAGAGATTTGGGAAGTTTGTGCTAATTCCTAGCAGGTGATGGTCCCTTTAACGGAGACAACTTGTATTTGGTCCTTTTTTAAGTGAGAGACTTGATTAAAGAAGAAGCTGAACCCTATTCTAATAGTGGAAGCGTGTTGTTAATTTGACCTGGTTCATTATTTGAACATGTGTTTATCTCCTTAATTGAGAATCATGTTGTGATCTAGTAAATCTTTCGTCCCCAACAGATGGTTCTCTCTTTATTTGAGAAGTTTGTTGTTTGAGACTTGATTAAAGAAGAAGCTGAGACCCATCCTAGGTGGAATACCAAAATTTTTGGAAGCTTATTATCATGTTAATCTTTGTTTACCATCATTCTTTGAGTCAGTATTATCTTGTTTACTACCTTCAACAATAAGTTGATAATGATTCATTTTTCTCATTGTCTACCTAGGAGGTTCTTCTCCAGTAGAGCAAATGAATTTACCTTTGAGGTTCCCCAGTGGAGTACATATCCTCTCTTATTTCACTATCTATTTAGGGTTTCATTCCCAATAAAATCAGTAATCTATTGCCTCTTCGGGTTTATTCCACTGTGGAATGGGTATATCTTTTTGCTGCTCGTAATGTTAAGTTTTCCCTAGTGGAATCTTACATGGTTGTCTACTCTAACTGTGTTTTAATTTATTTCCATGCATAGTTATCCCTGAGTCGAGTATTTCCCCAGTGATTTACTTTCCTAGCGAATCTCCTCTCTTATCTTTATTTCCAACAATTTTAATTTGTATTTTCATCTACGCACTTTCCTCATCTCTTGTGGAATTTTATATTTCCCAACCGGGTCTTTTCTTGTTTTTCCCAGCGGAGTTTCCATTTCCTTTGATAAGTTTTTCTAGCAGTGGTTTGTCTCTTGTGGCACCTTTTTCCCACAGAGTCATGTGCATGCATTCATATCATGAACATTGTGAGGTATCTTAGGGCCAAAAATTGGGTCTTCTGTATTTAAGTCTCTTCAATCTCGTCGAGACGAAGATGTTAATCTTCATATCTCCAGATAGAAAAAATTTAAATAGGAGCATATGTCATATCCTAATGTTTACCGTTTAGATCCCACCTCATTTACATCTTTGCAATGCATCAAGATCACAAACCTGGTTGTCTCCTAACCCTCACATATTTGGGTTTGCCTTTGCAGAGATCATCATGCACATCTTTGTATATCTTTTACATTTTTTGTATTTATATGCTTTATCATTCACTAACCATTAATAAAAATACAAAAAAATGCCTTGTCCCTTTTGTTTCTCTTGCAAGGTAGGGTTTGGAATCAAGAGCATCAAGTGATTGTCTTCTTAGCTAGGGTTTGAGTTCCTTAACTCAAGGTGTGGTCAACCATTGATTTTCAAAGGCTATTCATCAGAGCATGACCTCTAATCTCAAAGCATTGGCTCTCAAGCATTATTCAACTTCACTTGATCAAAGATGTTTCAAAAGTTTGATAGCTTATTTCTCAAGAAACTTCAAAGGTTCATGTGTTTATTTCCATGCCTTAATCAACAAGTTTCCTCAAGCCTTTGTAAGTTCACCAAAGGAAACTTAAGCATACATCATGTTGAGTTCATATGTGCATTAATGTACCTTGGAATGCAAGAAAAAAATCCAAGGTTGCAAGTTTGTTCAAAAGGTTTTGCCTAAAAAGTCAACATTCCAAGTCCAACTTCCAAATATCACAACTCTCTCATTTTTCAACATTTTTGAATAATTCTTTAGTAAAATGACTCTTCTTGACATCCCTTACAACTTCTCTTTACAAGTCAAGAGCCAATTATGCTTGGAAGATCATTAAAAGTTTGGAAACATTAGAGGTCACTTTATGGACTTAGTGAAACTTGACCTAAATTCAAGTGTAATTTTCCTAACTTCCAAAGATCATAATTCTCTAAATTTTCAACTTTTGTGGGCGGTTCTTTTTGAAAATTATCATATTTGATGCCCTCTACAATTTTTTTTCAAGGATCAAAGGTCAATTATGCTTGGAAATCCATGAAAAGTTTGAAGACCTTATAGGTCATTTTGGACAAAAATATTTTACCTCTAATTACAGGTGTTGTACCCCAAAATTTGACCAACCCTTTTCTTGTACTTGGCTTATGTTTCATTTCATTTTAGCATTTGCATTTGCATAGTATTGTTCTTAACAGGGGATCAAGAGTTGTTGTGTCATTCAAGAGAAGATTCTCAGGGTTTCAAACTCAAGCAAGAGTACTTATTCAAGTCATCAAGTGCTTACAATCATTAGGAAGTTGTCAAGGCTCTTTGAGAGAGAAGATTGATGTGTGTTGCTTATCTCCTATCTTGGAGGTCAAAAGAAGATTATCAGGGGCTTATAAGTTCATTGTTGTGGATAAGAGATTTTTGAGAAGTTCATTGAGTGCTTTGGAAATCATTGTGGAGCTTGTCTATGCCTTTATTTCATCTACAAGAGGTCAGTCAAAGGTTGTGCACCTAGGGTTTCATCTTGTCAACTCAAGGTCAACTGAAGACTTAAGGGAGTTTGAGACTTAGTTTTAATTCATTGATGCCATGAGAAGTTACCTTGATACATCTAGGATGTCATGTCAAGTTCAATTTAAGAAGAATCAAGATTTCAAGGAGTTACTGAATTAGGGTTTCAGAGGATCTCAGTGTAAAATCCCCTTCTTTAGTGCCTAACTTCAAGGACAAGTTACCTCATGATACAAGCTCAATCTCATTTTCATGCAAACATGAAACTTTTAGGGCATGTTCTTAGATTTATTTTGAGTACTAGAACTCATCCGTTGGTTTTATGGAACTCAAGTTATGATGCCAACAAGTTAGAGGTCTCAGATGAACTTATTTTGGGTCAACTAAAAGTCAACTCACTTCCAAGGCACTTTTTACCTAGAATCATGTTTATCCTCAACTTTAGGTGAACATGAAAGTTGTTCCTCATGATCTTAGCTTTCCAAAAAGTCCTAGAAGTCCTTGATATCATTTGTATAACTCAAGTTATGGACCTTACAAGGCAAGGGTATTTTGGGAAAGTTTGATTATAGGTCATTTGTTACATAGGTCATTTTCATGCACTTGTGTACCTCAAATGAACTTTCAACCAACATGGAATTTGTTCCTAGAGACTTCATTTGCATCATAGAGCTCAAGGATCATGTGATTTATGGAGGATTATGGACATGTGGTGATCATTTTAAGTGAAAAATGAACTTTCAAGTATGATTTCCATTCAATTCATTATAGGTCCTGTTTATGATTTATTTTGATCCAATTCACTTCATAATACACTCATAGAAAAATTGCATAAATTGGTTTTGGTGTTAGAAGGCAAAAACACGTGCATTTTCACTTTTCTTCACAAGGAAGTTTCAAGTTCAAACTTGCAAATTGGATCCAATGCAAAGCCCAATTCATTTCCATTGTCAAATTAAGTCCACATGCTGCATATTGGAGTGGTTTTCATGTGCTTATGAGAGCATTTCACGTGTGCATGAGAAGCTTGCCATTTTTGGGCATTTTTCAAATTAATCAAATTGAGGCTTCATGGGCCTTCCAATTCATCTGAGATCCATCATATATAAGTTCAAAACGCACCCTGAGAGCTCAGAAGTGGCAATTGAAGTTGGAGAGAGAAGTTTCATATTCAAAATTCTCAAGGAAATTTCAAAATCGTATTTCACTTTTCTGCACAACTCAAGTCCAATTGAAGCTCAATTCATCTTCCTTGAAGAATTTGGAGTGGATCTAGAGCATAGAAGTGAAGCTTGCACGCCTGAGAAGCACCAACGGAGTGTCTCCATTCAGTAAGTTTCCAATCCACATTTCTCTCATTCTAGGCCATGAATTAGGTTCATACTGGTTGCATCTGAAGCCCTACGTTGAGTAGGCTATGTTTGATTGCTTGTTATTCATGTTTGGATGAGTTTTCAGTCATGCATCTCAAAATTCAATCGTTCAATTCTCTCAATCCATGAGTGTTATCAATGTTTGGATCCTGGATTTGGAATCTACATGAGTTCAGATTTTTTTTATACCAATTTTGTGCATTTTGGTTGAGGTTTGGTCACCTGAGCACCGACCATCTACCGAAGAAGACGACCGGAGCTAGGGCTCCGGCGTCTATTTATTTGACATTCAAATCTGATCTGGATTTTGTTGGACCCTTTGACTGCTTGCGTGCTTGCATTTGATTCGTTTGACCTTGCACACTTGGCGCGTTGAATCCACATAGATTAAATGAAACACTGTGTTTCATTTTCTGAACTTTGGCTAGTGGATTGGGCCAAAAGTGCTATCCACACTCCCCTTGTTTTAAGCCCAATGCGCTTCAACGTGTTTTCAGTTGTTTCTAGAATTACTTATGCACCTCCCTTGGTTGTTCATTTTATTTTCTTTTATTTCTTTTTCTGTTTTAGTTTTTAATTATTAAAAATTCTTCCAAAAATCAGAAAATTCCCCAAAAAATATTTTCTAACACTTTAAAGTCTTAATTCATTTTCCATAATTTTTAATTTTGATTTTCTTTTATTTTACAATTTTATTTGATTTTTGCAATTAGAAGTGTTTTTAATATTGTTTTCATTTGATCACGCTTGATTTTTGGACCATTTGCAATCACCAACGAATAAGGTTTCTTCTCCATATTGATGATGGATTGAGGTATCTTTGAGGCTGATTTTGGTCAAGGTTTGACCAATTATTGTTTGACTTTGTGTTGCTTTTGTTTGACCCTCGATAATAATTCCTCAAGGTGGAGCACCCTAGTTGATCAAATCATTTGGTGATGCCTTGAATGGAATTTGGTTTGGTTGCTTTCGCCTCTGGTTGCCAAAATGTTTAGGTGCTTTGTGCATTTTATTTGAGATTTATTGAACAATTCTTCTATTTTTGGTGAACCTTGCGAGTCAAGTCACCCTAGTTGAAGTTCATATAAACTAGTTGACCTAGTTCTTTTGGGAAATGACTCATATGGATCCCATATGCATCCTATGCTGCTTGATTCACATTCTTGACATGTTTAGGATGCTGGTTTTACTTTTATAGGTCATACACTTGTGTAGTTTGTGTTGTAAGTTACATTAAAGTTAGGCATTCCACTTGTGTTTAGGTGTTGAATATGGTTTGAACTTTGGTTCTTTCCCTTGACCTATCTTGTAACTTACTTGTGTTTGGTTTCTTATCTTGTTTGGGAGCTTTCTTCTCATGTTCTCGCTTCTGTCCCTTGAATTGTGGTACTCATTCAAAGTGATTTGGTTTGATTGATCACACTTTGAGTTTGCTTTGAATGAGAAACCACTTTGAGAACTTGTTTGTGCTTTATTTTTGCATGATCAATTTGATGCTTTTAGTTGAGATGTTTCTCATGTTGCTTGCTGCCCAAGTCTATTCTCCCATCTTCATCTTGATCATGACTTCTTCTTTGAGCTTTGGTGTTTACTTTTTGAGATTAGTGATTGATGTTTGAATGGTTGTAGGAGTTGTAACTTCTCCCATTTCATCTCACTTTCTCTTTGACTTGTTTAAGTCATTTTTTGTTCTTCTTATTTGTTTGTTTTTCATCTTTTGCATCTTGCATATCAGGTTTGGATATTCTCTTGACTTGTTTAAGTCATCTTCATCTCTTTCTTTCATCTCACTTGTGATTGATTTATCTTGTGTTTACTTGGTTTCTTTGCCATGATCCCTTAGGATTCCTAGTCCCATTTGTTTAAGGTGGGAGTAGGAGAGACATTAAGTGTTCAATTCAAGCATGATAACAATAGGATAGTCTTTTCCCCTTTTAATCTCAATCATAGAAGCACATTGCATGATAACATTAGGGTTGATTAGTTTCCCCTTAGAGTTTGTGTCTTCTCTTCTCATCTCAAAACTTCTTCAAGACATCTAATAAAGGATAATGAGTGTTGTACGCTACGAGCCTTAAGTACTTAGGGAATGATGGTTGGGGTCTTCCTCTCAACTGCCTAGAGTGTTTAGCGTATGCCCTTTGAGCGATATGCGACGCATTCGCTCTCAAGTCATATCTTTAGTGCAACATGAGTTACAAATTTAACTTAATTCACTTCTTCTCTTAAAAAACTAAAAAACAAACATCAAATCTTTTTATCCTTCGGGATTAATTGAAAACCATTTTCAAAAAGAGTTTTTTTAACTCTTGGTTCTACCGCAAACAGGTAACGCCTAAGTATCCAATGGTCAAGCAGTAATACACCTAACTGCTAGAACAAAGGTTTAACCCTACTCAGTTAAAACACTTGAACCAATCTATGGTCTTGTTATCCCGAACTACGTTTTCTCTAATTTCTCATACCAGACGAGGATACGTAGGCACGAGACGGCGATGTCTTGGTGAGCAACCTTCCCCACCTTCACTCGTAATTTTCCGAACTACGTTGACTCTGACTTTCCCATTGCACGAGGGAGTACGTAGGCATAGAGCGGCGATGCTCTATCGATTCTCTTTTGTTTTCTTTTGTCCCTGTGGCCAGCCTTATAGATTAACACCATTTTAGATAGACAACAAGCATGGATCCCGTTGAGTACAAAGGACGTGAGGGGTGCTCATACCTTCCCCTTGCGTAATTGACTCCCGAACCCAAGATTTGGTTGCGATGACCTGTCTTTTCCCTTTTTCGTAGGTTTTCTCTGATCGTTTCCTTTTCCTATTTTGGGATAAATAACGAACGGTGGAGACTCTTCTGTCCTCGTCGGCCCCTCTTCGCAGCGATGCGACAACAGGTCATGGTTCTAACTTTACAAGGACATAACTTTTTGCTCAAGCATCCAAATGAAACTTTTCCTTTTGCATTGTACTCTATGTTATGATGTGATCATTTAGCAAAAAGAATGAGAGGAAATGGTCAATTCTACACAATTTCACAATGGTTGGATCATGGCTACTTGGAACTGAATTTTGCTTGAAACCAGATGTAGAAAATCAAGAAATTATCAATTTAAAGCCAATGTTTGCAAGAGGTTAGCACCTGGAGATATTAAGTGATGTGTGAGGATAAAAAAGGATGCAAAATTGGGAGGATTGAGCTGGGTTTTGGTGACTTCACAATCAATAATGATCACACTTTTGGCACACTCGATTCCACACGAATTCTAACCAATGTTCACATGTGTGAGCTTCATTCACCTCAGCTATAAATAGAGGAAGCTTCTGCACTCAATTTCAAGCTCGGATAGCTCCTCAAACCTCTGCTCAAACTCATAATTTCCACTGAAATTTTGAGAGATCTTTTTCAAATCCTAAGTGTTTTTAGCTTCGTTTCTTGTTTTCGTCAATGTCCTCTGAAGCTATTGCAACATTTCACAGGCCATGAGAGCCTCTGAATCGTGCCAACCAAATCCACCTTGCAGTATCTTCAGATCGTATTTAGACAAGGTAGGTAGAGGCTTCGTTTTAACTTAAAGTTACCATAATGTAGCCTGATACTCTCCGATTCTTTCCCCTAGCGTATCTTGCTTTGGTTGATCGTATCTGACATTTAATTTTACTTTTTGTGTTTTGTTTCTCACTGAGTTTTCTCCAAAATTCCATATGCTTGCTTTTAATAAATGAAAATGAAGCATATGGTTGAGATCACAATGATGAGAGAGTCATAATGCAATAGGTTTCATGAGCTAAATTTGCCATTTGCCAAACTCTGTAAGCAACTCACCGGAGAAGATGACCAAAGGTGCAGAGGCAGTGACCTGAGTTTCTTTTTATTTAAATTTGATCTGATGCGTGTTTTCATTTAAAGTCCACATTATGTCTTAAATCTGGACCTTCTGATGCACTTACCTGGAATAAGTGACACATATATGATAGTCCACGTTTTTTCTTCTTTCTTTTATTTATTTTAATTTTTTATTGTTTTTCTTTTAAAAATTCATTTTAAATCATATTTTAATCAAAAATCATAAAAATCTTTTATTATTTTACAACTTGATGAGGACGTAATCCAAGACATAAATGATACAATGAAAAGCTTAGGAGGTCCTATGACAAGGGCACGTGCAAGAAGAGTCAATGATGCTTTAGTTCACTTCATGATCAAGTCAATAGAATGCATGGGCCAGATTGAAGAAAAAGAGCCCAAGTTTATTCTTATCATCCAAGCATGTGATAAAAGGTCCAATAATGCATAAATAAATAAAAATAAAGGAAATACCAATAACCACACTATAATGGACGAAAATTGCAAGAGAAGTGGTAAATAAAGATTTGCCATTATTGTGCTCTTTCAAGAACCCCACTATCTCTTCATTATTTTGCACTTTCTTTGTAATAACTCAACCCACTATCATGATAATTAGTGGTTGAAATCCTTTTGTTTTCTTAGGAGTTAATGTTTACTTATTTCATCATCTTAAGTCATTCCTATATAAAAGAGGCATGTATCTTCTTTTTGAATCAATGAATTTTGTCGAGTTTACACATTGTGTAAGTGAGAGTATTTGATCTTAGGTTCTGGATTGGACCAAAATTGATCTTATCAAGAAATCCTTTTTTTGTGGTGATCCTCATCCATAGGCTTATCATTCTCTCTTGGATTAGAAAGAGTGTGGTGCCCCTTCTACTTAATTTCATTTCTTATGTCTCATTTATTTCATATCAGTCTCGTTTATTTTCTATGCATGTATCAAATTCTGCCATTCTTGTAATTATAAGGCAGATTACTTTCTTTGAGTCACAAAAGAATTAATATTCCAAAAGTTAACAAAGTTGTTTCAGGAATTTTGAAGGAAATGCATAATTCTCAAAAGTTAGTGCATATCACAACTTGTGTAATTTTTTCACAATTTTATTTTGTGTTTTGATATTTTTGATTATTTTTCTCATATTTCATGAATTTTAATTGGTTTACAAATACTTTTATGCATTATAAAAACCTCCAAAAAATTATTTTATGATCATTGACTTGTTTCCGACCTATCTTAATTTTATTGAGCCCTTGTTTGATGTTTGGATGCTTCATTTGGATTTTTCTCTTTTATTTTCCATTTAAAACCATTTTCCATGCATTTTAATTATTTATTATTGCATTTTTAATTTGGTTGACTTTTGGTGCCTTGGATCATGACTTTTGATCATAAGTTTCATCAAGATCAATGGACCTTGGGTGTCGATAGGTTGAAAATCCTGATCCACCAAGATAGGTGGTTGATCTTGATGATAACTTGATCAAAGTTATGGTTCAATTTGGTTTCATTTCTCTCCTTCTCCTTCTTTTTTTTTTCTTTTTCTCTTGATCAATAGGATAATTTAGTGTACATCTTATTAATGAAGTTTGGATTGATACTTGATGAACTTTCATCATTTCAAATATACCTTCTAATTGATCATGGATCATTTGAGGTATTTTGGATTGATGCATAAGTTTGTCATAAGTTATCTTGAAGAATGATTGATGTAATGGACTAATCTCCTTGCCTTGGTGCTTGATCCCTCCTTGGTTTTTACTTGTGCAACATGTTTTAGGTGTATGGTTTCTACCATATCTCTAACATGTATGGTACATAAATTATTGACCGGCCTCCCGTAGTATGATCTTTCTAATAGATTATGCTACGATTGCTTAACATAACGCTAAATTTGTCCTGAATCAATTCATTAACTTTAACATCAATACTAACATTATTATTATGCTAACTTTACTGTATGTCATTTAATTTTCTTATCATTTAATTTCTTGCCATTTACTTTTATGCCTTTATTTTTTAGCATTACATTTCATATTGTTTATTTGTATGCTTCTTTTTCCTTTTCCCCCTGGGCATTTCTTTTTCTTTTAAACACATTAATAAAGGAAAAACCCTAAAAAACTTGGTTCTCTAATCTTTGGACTAATGGTTACTATCCTTAACTTGACTTGGAGTTTGATTTTTGGACCTATGGACTTTGGTTACTTTTCTCTATGCTATTGGATTCATCTGATACTTGAGACTTTTGGTTGACCTTGAAGACTTGGCTCTGATACATAGCTTTGAACTTATGGCTTAAGTTCTTCTTTCAGTTGATGATTGTCTTATCATGTGCTTACTTGTTGCTTATGGCCTACTCCAAAGGAATGGAATGTTGGTTTTGACTCTTGTAAAGTGTTGGCTAGATCCTGGTTAGTTCATAATATACACACAAAGGCTTCCTCTTGAGATACCTTACAATGAGACCTTTTATTTCTTGTTATTTATGTTATGCATTAGGATAGTCTCTTCATCTCCTCCACTTCTTTAATTTTCAAAATCTTCTCCCTTTTTCAAAACCTTCTTGTTTTCAAACTTGAACCACTTTCTCAATAAACCTTAACTTTGCCAAGTGATTTTCAAAACGTTTTTCTTAAATAAATGCTAAGACATCATAAGCATATCAAAATAATTTCAAAAGACTTAAAAAATACAAAACTCATTCAAATCTTTTGTGTCTTTGTGCAGATTTTCCTTTTAAACATTTTCTTAAGGATAACCATTAGTTGTGTTCTTGTAGTGATGCACTCCTATACTTCCACAATAATGTAGAGAAGTGATGAAATTTTCCACTTAGATGTTGAGTGATAGACTTGTTGATTTCAATCTAAGCGAAAATCCTTCATCTCAAGATGATGCAAATGCTCCTTCCTCATTTATTGTGGGTAGTAAGTTGATTCCACTTGAATATGACGAAATGTCTATTCATTTAAAAGCAATCAAAACAAACACTTTTTTTATTGTTACCACGAACTACGAGGTTTTGATCCTCCATTGCACTTTTTCGGTACGTAGGCACGAGGCTTATGAAGTCTTGTCAAACGAAAATCTTAAAAAAAAAAACATTTCTTTCTCTCATCTCCAAATATTTTTGCAAACAACTCGGTTTTAAGCCAAACGCGGATTTTCAAGAGGTTCCTATAAAGTACTATAGATGTGAAGGGTGCTAACACCTTCCATTTGCATTACAAACCCCCTACCCTTATCTCTTTGTTTTATTGTTTTTGTTTTAAGACTTCTGTGTGTTTTATTCGTTCTTTTCCCATTCCTTTGGAAACAATAAAGAGTGGTGGTGACTCTTGCTTTGTGAGTTAAGTTAATCAATAGCTTAATCTCATATTACATCCTGCTACTACATTAAGGCATTAAGTGTTTAATGTTGCAACATTCACCTTGAATGTTCTGTTTTTTTCCCAATTTAGACAGCATAATCATCTTCTGATTATAGTCATACAAATTCAAGAGATTGTCCTTCATGGTTACTGAAAATCCTTTTTCAATCAGTTGACCTACACTCATCAGATTGCTATTCATGTCAGGAACATGCCATACATCATTTATCATTACATTTTTGCCATTCTTCAACTTTAACATTTCCCCTTCCTTTAGCATTCAGATACTCATCACCAGCACATCTGATGTTGGTCCTTTTATCAGAGTCAAAATCAACCAGCAATTGCTTGTTTCCAGAGGGGATTTGAGCATCCATTGTCCATATACCACCAGTCTAGGATTGATTCACCTACATTCTGAGATGGCATCAATAACACAGGTTCATCATCAAAATCTTCTCTGATTATGATGGCTTCTTCATCCTTTCTAACTTTATTTAACCAGCAATCAACAACAAAATGGCTAAACTTGTTGCAACTATAGCATTGGACCTTTCTCTTGTCAAAATTCTCTTTTCCCTTCTGAACATTCTGATGTTTCTTATCAGAATTGGAGAGTTCTAATGTTTGAAAACCACCACCATACTTTTTCTTATTCTCTAACCATGTTTGCTTTTGGTTCATCTTGCAAAAAGAATGTTTCAGAATCTAAGCTTTTAGAGCCTATTCTAACTTTTGTTCAAAGTTTCTTTCTCTCAGACGCAACTCCTGTGTCTCTAAACTGCCATGAAGCTCTTCAATTCTCATGGTGCTGGTATGTTTATAGTGTTATATGGTTGCAACTATGTAATCAAACTAAGGAGTACGTGATCTCAGTACCTTTTTAATGATTATTTGTTCAGAGAGAGTTTCCTCCACAAGACTTCATCGCATTAGTGACCACAATCATTCTGGAGATGTAACCAGATACCTTCTCATTATTCTTCATGTTGAGATTCTCATATTGCTTACGTAGGGAATGCAGTTTGACCTTCTTCACTGATGTGTCACCACCATAACATCGTATCAGGGTATCTCACGTCGCCTTCGGCGTCGTTGAATCATCAATTTTCTCAAACACCTTTGTATTCACACAACTGATGGATATAGAACAACGTCTTCTGATCCTTCTTCTTCGTTTCTCATTGCGCAATTATTTGCGCTTCTGTTTCATTTTCTACAACCGGTATGCAAACTTCATTGACGAGATCAAGAATATCTCGAGCTCCAAATAATACAAGCATCTGAATCGACCATCGATTCCAATTCTTTTCGTCGAATACTGGAAGCTTAGTGTTCAAGATACCTTTGTTGTCGTTCATCTTTGTTTTTGTGCAAATCACTCAGTTCTCACCATCAATCGTGTTTCCCAAACCATGAGAATTAAGATTTGTGATTCTCTCTTATTTCGAACTACAATTAAACACAAATTTCAGAACGAAATCAATCATACACCTCACTACACCTCGTGTTTATGTGAATCAAACTAGATACTAATTGTTGGAGTTCAACAATGAGCCTCCATTAACAATGCACAAGAAATGAGAGAGAGAGAGAGAGAGAGAGAGAGAGAGAGAGAGAGAGAGAGAGAGAGAGAGAGAGAGAGAGAGAGAGAGAGAGAGAGAGAGAGAGAGAGAGAGAGAGAGAGAGAGAGAGAGAGAGAGAGATTTTCTAACTAACTGAAAATCTGTTACAAATACACTTTCGTTACCCAAACTCAAATGCACATTAAATGCAAATTTAAACTCAAAGGCAAATATAAACTTAAATACAAATGAAATTCAAAAGCTAAACTAACTTAAATATTGAATTACATTCAATAAATAAGACCTCTTAAAACACTTCAAGATTAAAATGAAGTTAATTTCAACTTCTTACACACGACCTCTACAAAATTTGAGATGACTCTGCTCCTGTCCTGTCCCATCCCCACATCAAAATTACTTTTAAAATTGAAATAGTTAATTTTTTCAAACTCATAATTTATTCTAAATTATATCAAACATGAGAAATAATAAATTAGATAATTATGAAAAACTAATATTATAAATTATCAAATTGATATATTCTAAGTTAAGTTATCAATGAGATGGGTTTGGAGCCTGGTATCCTGCAAAAAACTGGTTCTCTCTTTAATCACTGGGAAGCAGTTGAGAACAATAAATGGAATTTTCATATTTCTTTTCAATTACAAAAGCAATTATTACATATGTAGCCTATAATATGATAACTTTATTCTAATGGAAACAAAAAATATCATAAGAACAACAAATGACTTCGCCATTTTGAACTCTTATCATTCCTATACACATCAAAAGTGAGAAAGAAACTTCACAAAGAAGGAAAAACCCAAAAGTTAATTAGACAAGAAGCTGATGAAAGGAACCAAGACAAGATGGCCATAGCAGCAGATATTTGGTATCTGCTACATAAATTTTCTGGACAATACGATTTATCAGATTTCATCAACAAATCTGTCACACTAGCAGTTGAACATGCTGCAGCTAATAACAGATATGACAAAACCTGAGATGTATACAATAACAAAAAAACTTACATTATTTGGTGCATTACTGCAAAACAATGATAGTTTTAGTCGTAAATTTCACATACCATGTCGCCCACGGTAATCGTAAAAATGAATCTCGGTTGCTTCGGTACTTTTTTTATAAAGATCGAATACGCGTCTACCATCAATAGTGTTGTGCTCCAGGAAATTACCAAACCCATCACCATTACCAAAAAGCTTGGAATAACAGAAAAGATAATCAAGACAAGATAAACTTATTTTGCAGAAGAAAAAAAAACATGTACTCTTATCATAATCACCATGTTGAAGCGATTTTGGCAGTGAAATTGCAAAATCGTAACCGTAAGGTAACTAGTGTTTATAATAGCCCCGACGAAAGAATCAATTTCAATAACAAAGCAAGCATACCAACATTCCTTCGCCTATAATTGAATCCATGCGGATCAAGTGTAGCATTGAACATGTTCGATGTCCAACACATGTTAATGTCTGCCCCCAACATATCTAATTACTTTCAATTACTTCCATTTTTCAAACTATAAACAGTTTCATCGGGTCAGTGCCATGTTTAATATTCGTATCTGCGAGTGTTTCAATGTGTGAATTTCTATTTACTAGCACATGAAGCCGTGTTCGACATGTAACGCGTGTTAGAGTCAGATACCAACATATGTGAAAATTGTTAACAGCTCCAGACGTATCAGTGTCGTGGTCGTGTTCAATATCGGTGTAAGTGTAAGTGTTTCATTGTGAGGATTACTATCTACTAGTGCTACTAGCCCTTCACAACAAATCCATTTTCTTTTTCCTTATTAGCCTAACCATTACAACACTCATAGATGTGAAATATGGTATCCATTAATATCCAATATGAATTACTTTCTTTCTTCCTCAAATCTACCTCCTTGTATCAATTCTACCAAACATATTCGCAACTCATTAAAACAAAGGACCCACCATCCAGTTACTAGTAAAAAAACTAAGTAACAAAGTAAAATTGATAAAGTTGCAAACTTTACAAAAAGAAAAACAAAACTAGAGATACCCAGAAGCAGGAAACCCTGATATGAAATTGAAAAACAGAATTATGCAGATAGGTAGATAGATAGATACTAACCAGAAAGCAGAATAACCATAGAAATCAACATCCAAACACATGTAGAAAAGGGAAGCAGAGGAAAAAACGGTTTGGCCCAATCGAAGAGCAAAACTGGAACTGGTTCCTAACGCCCCTGGCAATTCCTCCATTCTTCTCATCATGAGAATTCAATCACAAGCATACACATCATACATAGATAAACAAACATCAATGAAGAAAATAAGAACTAGAATTTTGTGAAAAAAAGAACTAAATTAGTAATGTTTTTGATTAGGAAAGTGAGAGAGTTTAGTTAGTTCTTGTGAGTATTAATTAATTAAAGTAAAGTAGGTAAGAAGTGTTCTGGTCCCTTCATTATTTTTGAGTTAGAAATAGGATGAGTTATTGTCGGCGCAGTACATGAAACATGGATCTTAATCATTATCTCTAAACTCTCTACATGTAGTAATAGTTGTATTATGTGTCTAGTATTTCTTTGACTTCTTCGTCACTAGTGAGTCCCCACACTACTAAATAAAGTATATCAAATTTCTAACTAATTTTTGGACTAATTTATTTATATGTTCTCGTCACTTATACAACAAACTCTAAGTGCTAAAGGTCAAGTGTATTATAGGTAGGAAATTTTTTAATGTACTCAATATATTTTATATAATATTTATTAATCACACAAAAATATTAAAAATATTATTTAGATTTTAGAGATATATTTTTAGACATATCTAATATACATTTAATTTTTATCATTTTGAAATGTAGGTGGGCACTTTAATATCTCTACAATATCTTCAATCAATCTTGAAATCGTCGCTTCCAACTCGAGCAGAATTTTTATTTCGAAACAAAAATATGTATTCCACATAGCTATTACATTTGCATATGTCTTGTGCTCAAAGTTATTGAATTCAATTTTTTCTCCGTTGTCAATCGACGATGAATGGTACTCGAGTTTCATAATTCTTCGATTGTCTCTGTAAGATAGGAGATTATGGATTTCGTTATTAATATCTATAAGAGAGGTGTACTCGTTGAGCTTAAACTTTCGCCTGAG
The DNA here is from genome assembly GCA_963859935.3 of Lathyrus sativus. Lineage (NCBI taxonomy): Eukaryota > Viridiplantae > Streptophyta > Magnoliopsida > Fabales > Fabaceae > Lathyrus > Lathyrus sativus. The sequence continues at coordinate 474,704,444 of OZ012738.1, forward strand.
TTTTGCGCTGGAGAAGGAGACATTTACGACATCCTAGATGATGTTTATTTGTGACATTTGAAACATTTTGCAGTTTGTGTGAAATAACAAACAAAAACACCTTAATTTATAGAAGTTGTAGAGAAATGTGTACCATTCAGCATGCTGATTCCAGAGATATATTTTCGGTTCCGCACCCTATTATCTTATTCTAGAGATACATCTTTGGAACCTCAGCAGACAGAAAACAAAACCTTTTTTTTTACACATGAACAAATGTTATAGGAAAGATAAAAAAAATGTATTAAAATATTAAGACACAATATGACAAATTGAATATATTACACTTCATTAATATTGATACATAATTACATACACTTATTTGTCTGGCTAAATAGGAAATTATAATGAATCGAAACATTTGCCGCTGGCTAAATCTATAGGTGGTACCCCCTTTGACTTTTGTGCATTTGATTCTCTTTCAATGTTTCTCAATTTTTCGAACTCTTGCATCCTTTCAATAAAAGGGTTCGACCAAGTCTCAGCTTTTATTGTTGAATAATTTGTCCACTCTGATGATGTAAGTGGTATAGGGTATCCTAATTTCAAGTAAACTTGAACAAAATATCGTGATTTTGAAAGTCACATAATACACATACTATTATCATTTGGATTTTGAGGTGGGGCAGTAGGCAGTGTGAAAAAGGTTTCTGAAAAACTGCATTATGTAAGTTCAACACACACTCTATCATAGGCACATACTATGAGGTGACCCATTTTAGAGAAGCGCGTCCATTTTTCCTATGGTGTCGGTCCACTAAGGCAAGGAACAAGAGACTCATAAACTTATTTGAAGTTTTCTTTCTTTTCGTACAACCGTGTGTATGACTTTTTATGAGTCCTCAATTCTTTGATAAGTTGATGGCGGACAAGTGTATGATTATCTTCTCCTTTATCGAGTAAAGCCTAAACACCTAGATAACCATAATTATTGTCCCCCTCAACATTGGTGATCCGCTCGATGTATTTGTGCATAAAAATTGAAATCTAGTCAATGAATGAAATCTTTTGTAGAGGCGATGTATGAGGTGGTTTGCTAATGCAAGCTCCTTTGAAAACACTTTTTTGAGATTTTGGAGTTGGTGAGTCTGGAAAAACGTTGTCAACATGTTTAAATTACGAAGGAGACCGCACCGATGAATTGTCACCTGTTGTAAGCTTGAACTTCTTTGGAGTACCTTTTATTTTTACCGGTTGAGAGAGTGGTTTCAAGTCAAAGGTTTCCGAATAAGCAATCTTCCTCAATTTTTCCTTAATGTGGAGTTTTATGTTATCATCGGATTTCAAAAATCTCTCTTGTATCACTTCCCATTCGATCAAGATAGAGATATTCCTTTTAGCATCTTTTATGACACCATCATCATCAAATGTAAGCCTCTTCTAGTGAGTGAAAATCTCATTCATTCTTATTTGGCTACCAAGTTTCATCTTTTTTGCAATCACACAAGCACATGGGAAACCATATGTTTTCATAATTGTGCATCCACACTTTGCGCTATTGGAGCCTACATTATCAGCTCTTTTAGCCTTTTGAAAAATATAATTCAAACCCCTCTTCAATCTCTACACAAATATCCCTTACTATTTCTCAACCAACTCTTCAATGTAGCATGGGCAAACTCAACTCGGTTAGTTGTTGTATTTCATAGGTGTTTAACCTGATCCGTCCAAGCACAAACAATTTTCTTCTTTACCTGGTCAAGAATTATGCTTTCAGCATATTTCAAAAAATCAGGGTATTTTTCGAACACTTTCTTAAAATGCATAACGGAATCGGCATATAATTATTTTGTGGAAGAATTTACTATATGATTCCATGCATCCATTATTTTTTTCATAACCACACTCACCTTCACCATTTTTCTATCTTCGAACTCTATCTATTTCGTCCCTACCGTAGGTTTAACCCGACTTCTCACATTCCTTGTTATGTGATACCTACAAAGTAATGCATAAGAAGTAGAAACACTTTAGGCATATCTTCTTGGTCCTTCAACATTACCTGACACACCTCTAACGCCCAAGTAACATTCCCTTCTTTTTCCCTCTATAGAAGTGTAAACCCGACCGAATAGGTCTTCTCATTATAGGTAACACCAACTATCTCCAATAATGAAAGTCTATACTTATTGGTCTTGTACATTAAATCAAGTATGAGCATAATAGAAAATGCATTAAACAACTTGATGGAATCAGGATGAGCCCAAAATATATCTCAAACGATAACTCCATCCTCACACGTTTGGTACCTAGACACATAACTGTTATCATCGAACAGTGTCAACAGTTATTGCATTTCAGTTCTATCCTCCTAATTGCCTTATTAGTTTGGTACCGAATATTGTACCCTTACTTAATATTTGAGATATTTTTTGGTGTTTTACGTTTCAAAGTTGCAAGTATGTTTTTTGGTTGAACCAAATTCAATGCCATGTTAGCAACACATTCCTTCTCTTCCGGCATGAGGTGACACACAATTGGACGGTCGCCTAATTATTCACATAAATCATGGTATGAAAACCACGTATGACATTAAATCTTCAGTTATTATTTGCCAACATATAACCACGTACCTTAAAGGGACACTCAAATTCTCTTGAACTGGTGTCGTCTCGTTTAAAATTCCGGAGAGGAGGTATATATTTCTCGCTTCTTTCGCACATCATTTTCATAAAAGCACATCTTCTATCTGAACCATTATCGGACCTTCCGATAACCACACTAAATCCCAGTTTGAAGGCCTCTGTACGATTCCATTGAAGAATTTGATCACGAGATTCAAACTCTTTCTCATTTTTAAATTGGTTGCCAATATCTACCGCCTTCACAACAACACATTTAACAGTGGGAGGCACAACTTGTTTGGGGAAAACATTAGGGTGCACCATATCTAATAAAAATAATTACCACAAAATAGTAAATAAGCGTCAATGTTGTAAACAGAACTTAAAAAAATGGACACAGACAGATACCAAAAATGCATTTCCGAGTAAGTTCATACTCGTTCCAAAAATGTATCTTTTGAAAAAAATGCAAGTTTTTCAAGCAGAAAACAAGATTAATGTGAGCAACGCGACTTGAAATAAATGATCTTTACCAGGAATTCCAAATTATTTTGCTCCCTTTGATGTGATGAAACACAAGATTAAAGATTTGAAGTGAAAATGTGGGTTGAGAATGGAAGGATTTTTGGTGAGGGTTTTGAGTGAAAAATAAGTATGGTTGTGTGATCATGCAGCTTTGTGCTTTATCAAATTATTCTGGAGATGCATCTCCAGAAATATCTGACATGCAAAGGTGACATCAAATTTTGAAATCCCACCCCAAACTTCCAAAGATGCATCTCTAAAATGTTCATTGGGCTGATCAACTATCAACAATTTTGTTGAAAATTTCGGAGATGTATCTCCAAATTTTTTTTAGTGTTCATTTAGGATGACACTCATTTGGTGCGCCATAATGTTGGTGCAGGTTGCGTCCGGAGATGCATCTCTCGAATCTAATGGGCATTTTAGTACTTTTTTGTGGTGCATAAGTAACATATAGGGTGCATTAAGAAATTCCCTATATTTATACAAGATATGTGGGATAGTTAAGGTATTTTTGTTCTAAATAGTGTGACATGTCACACGTATAGGCAATACTATTCGGTATATATAAATAAAGAGATTAGATCTCATAAAAAAGAGTTTTTTTTTCATAAAGAATAGTCATAAATATGTCAATGTAATCCTCTCAAGATTCAGTGTACCATGTTGTAACAATTAGGGTTTTCAAAAGAGTGAAGAAGAAGAAGAAGAAGAAGAAGAAGAAGAAGAAGAAGAAGAAGAAGAAGAAGAAGAAGAAGAAGAAGAAGAAGAAGAAGAAGAAGAAGAAGAAGAAGAAGAGAGACTTCAACCGCTAATTTTGCGCTAATATAATCCTCTCAAGATTCAGTGTCACAAGTACATTTGAAGATTAATTCAACCGGTCTGTCTGTAGATCCAAAAATTTATTATGGCTGATATGTTAGGCATTATGCATGTTGAAGTGCACGTTACACTATACATAAGATGCAAAGTGAAGATAGGGTCATATGAATGAAAGTTTTAAAATGTCCGGACAAAATTGGGGTATGACAATCTCTACCCTACTATTTTCAATCACTTTTATCATGAAATATGCTTGCTATTGGATCTCTCATAACAACATGCTTGCATTTTTTTCTAAGTTAATCAATCAAAGAAGCATATTTATAAAACTTTAACACATGATAAAAAAACGCATTAATAACGCATCATTTAACATAAAAGGCTTTGTTATATTAACTTCTCATTGCTCAACATCAAAGGTTTAGCTTATAATGAGCTGAGCACATACAACAATGTTAGTTCTTAAGCTAATAATTTTCACACACATAATGAAAAAGAAATAACAACCTAAAAGAAACGTATTCGCCTTCAAAAAAGGTTTAGTCACCATGAGACGGCTCCTGTCACTCCAGATATCAGCAGTATGCACTTGAATGGATGAGAAGAAAAATCTCCACTCTTGTTCAACTCACTTTCCTCACTAGTTCCCTCTAAGTTTTTTTCTCTTAAAATTGTTTAACCTTTCTTCCTTCTTCAAGAGTTGCTTCAGCTAGGGTTTTGCACCTTGTCTTGGATCTTCGACTTGAGAATAAGTGTCAAAACAGGCCCAAAGAAAATCAGTATTATACCCTCCATTTCTTCTAAGTCATACAAAAGTATAATTAGGTAAAGAGAACAGTGAGAGTCTATTGCACCCCAAAATTTGCCCAACCTTTTCTTAACTTGGCTTTTGTTTCATTTCATTTTCTTCTAGCATTTGAATTGCATAGCATGTTTCATTAAACAGGGGATCAAGAGGTTGTGCATAGAAAGAGGAGGTTACTCAGAGTGTTGAGCCTAAGCAAGGGGTTTTACTCAAGCATGAATGGTCATCAGGTCATCAAGAGGTAGTCAATGTTCTTTGAAAGGATTGATGGATGCATGTGGGTCAGCTCCTAACTTGGAGGCCAGCTGAAGAGCATCAGAGGGTTGTGAATTCATAATTATGGATATGTGATGTTGAGAGAGCTCATTAAGTGCTTTGATAGCCATGTTGGAGCTTATTCAAGTTGTTGTGTGAGGTGGAAGAAACCACAGTCAAGAATGTTGCATCTAGGGTTTTCATTTGGTTAATCCTCAGTCAATTGTGAAATCAAAGGAGATTAAGACTCAATTCCAAGTTTCTATGGTCATGGGATATTGTGTTGAGATGTCTAATATATCATTTCAAGATGACTTTATCAAGAATTAAGAGTGTGAGAAGTTACTAAATTAGGGTTCTTAGTGTAAAATCCCCTATTTAGTCCCCAACTTCAAGACCACCTTTCTCAATATATAAGTCTCATCTCATCTTTACATGATCATGAAACTTGTAGAGCATGTTCTTATCTTTCTTTTGAGTACTAGAAGTCATTCATCTGATTTCTAGAACTCAAGTTATGATGCTGACAAGTTACAGGTCCTCAGATGAATGTGATTTTGGTCAACAAAAGTCAACCAACTTCCAAGCCATTTTTGACCTAGAAGGATGCTTCTCCTCAACTTTTGATGAACATGAAAGTTGTTGCTCATGGTCTTAGCTTTCCAAAGAGTACTATAAGTCTTTCATCTGATTTGTAGAACTCAAGTTATGAGCTTTGCAAGTCAGGGGTATTTTGGGAAAGTGAGATTATAGGTCATAAAATTATAGGTCATTTTCACCATCTTGCACACTTCAAATGAAAATCTTTCCAACATGAAACTTGCTCCAAATGGGGTCATTTGCTCAACCAAACATTAAGAAGTCATGGATTTGGCTTGGAATGGAGAATTGGTGGATAAATTTTCATGGAAAAAAGCTTAAAAAGGAGAAAATGGAATTATTGATTTTGGATCATTTTGTACCAAATTTATGCATATTTTGAGTGTAAATGATATTATAAACACAATGCCAATCTTGGATTTGCAATTTGAGGTCATTTTGATGGTTATTTCCATGGTTTCTTCACCATGAAGTAACAAATGTGAAATCCACCATAGGATCAAAACAAGGATTAATTGTTGGCCATTTGATCAATTCAATCCATGTGCAAGTGATTGGAAACCAAAATTGAGGCATGTACAGCTCAGAATGCACGCTTTTGGCAAGCTTGGAATGAGAAAAAATTGAAATTCAATTCACACAAATTAGCCACAATTGGGCCTCCATTTGCTGCTAGGTCCAACATATAAATGTTCTAGATGAAGAATGGATCAGAAATAAGGTTATTTCGTGCCAAGAGAGCTCTAGGGAAGTCTGAACTTGGAGGTGAAGTTGGAAAATCGTGAAATCAAATTCAAGCTCTCTCAAAGCAATTCAAGGTCAGAATCATCTCCAGCAAGCTTCATTGAGTGATTCTGGTGAGTTTCATCAAGCTTGAGCACTTGTAGAAGGTCCAACGGAGCTATTCCGTTAGGTAAGCTTCAACTCAAGATTTCTCACTGTTTATGCATCTTTCTTGCTCCATTGTTGGTTTTTGCTGAAGTCCTACTTGTGTAGGCGGATTCTGGTTCATATTTATGGTTGTTTGTTGATATTTTTGAGTTGAGCTTCAAACTGTTTTTGCTCGATTTGGCTTGTGTGTTTACAATTTTGGAAAAATAATACCATTTTCGTGATCTACGTGAGATGTAGACCAATTTTGACTTAAGTTTCATGCGTTTTGGTTGAGTGGTGTTTGACCTGCGTTTTTGGTATCACCAGAGAAGGTGACCGGAGCCACCGTGCTCCGGCACCTGCATTTTCCTTCCGTTCCAGCTTTTAATCGGAGAAGATGACTTCATAACCCTTGGATTGGTTTACTTTTTCATTGAAAGCACGAGATTAAGACTCACTGTGAGTCTCGTTTGACCATACGCACCAGATTCATTTTAAATTTCATTAATTACATGGCACGCTATCAGCCTCTTGATTTGTATACCATCTGATCATGCGAACCACATCTTTCCCTACCATGTGTCGTTGTTGACTTTGAACCACATGATTATTGTTTGGCTTTCTGTTTTTTTGGCACACTGGGCTGGGCTTGCTATCAGCACCCCCTTATGGGCCCAACTAGCTTTTAAACGTGTTTTAGTTGCTATCTGCACCGTGACCTTGTTTATTTTCTTTTTGTTTTCTTTTGTTTTTATTTTATTTTTGTTTCAAATTAATTCAATATAAATTAATTCTCCAATTAATAAAATTCCAAAAAAAAAATATGTTTTAGACTCTTTGAAATGTCTTTTATTTTATAAAATTTTTATTTTATTTTTTTAGTTTATTTTTCATTTAAAAAAGAATTAATTAATTGGAGATGTTTTATTTGGATTAAATTGTGACATTGTTTGTTCTTTGAATTGTTTCTCTCATTTCCTTTTGATACAATGAATGAAAATTGATCCTCATATCCATGATGAGTTGAACAATTTTTGAGGACCATTTTGCCCCTGGTTTGTTGACTTTAGGGTTGACTTTGGGTGCTTTCCTTTTGACCTTCGATTCTCCCATTTCAAAGTGGTACATCTTGAATATTATTTTCTTTTGATGGTGCTTTGAGGGGATATTTGCTTTGAGCTTTTGGCCTTTGTTTTCCAATTTGTTTAGGTATCTCTTGTATTTTATTTCATCATTTTTGAGCTTTTTTCCTAATTTTGAGATGACTTACAAGTCAAGCCATTTCCTAGGGTGGCTCATACAAGTGTATGACCTAGTTTGAATTGGAAATGACCTTTGTGGATCCAATAAGCTCTCAACTCTTCTTGTTTCACATATTAGACATGTTGAGCTTGTTGTATGTGTTAGAACACAGATTGGTTCTTAATAATTACTCTTTGTTTTGATGATAACTGTTAGGAAATTTATATTTAAGAATTATATACTCTAAAATTTGTTTGAGAGTTTTACTGTAGATTAAAATTATATTAACTTTCTAGAAGCAAATCTGCCTTGAATACAAGAAGCTATCCTGACTCTGAAGCGCCAGATGCACCTCACAGAAGAATCTGCTTGCTCCTTACAGAAGATCCTGAGCGTAGTCTCCAGAAGGATCTGAAGAAAGAAGCTCCAGAACATTCTGAGTCAGAAGCATCTGAAGATAATCAGAAGCATCTGAAGCTGAAGCATCAGAAGTATAGAAGAATAATGATTGAAGAGTTTCTCAAAGCACTTAGTCTACAGAAGTTTCTGAAAGTACTTATGCTGCCAAGTACTGAAGTTCTGTGTCAAGATGCTCTGATGATCAACACGCTAGAAGCACACACGCTGCAGAAGACTCTGATACAGCATAGTTCTGAATCTCATCAGAAGACTCTGATCCATTCAGACTCTGAAGAACTTGCTGAAACTGAAGAAGTGTTTTCAAGAATATATCCGTTGGAACTATTCAACGTCTCTTTCCTTATTTGTGCTAGACACACTTACACAGACAAAAAGGATTCATCTGTGCCATCTATTTCAAGGAAAGGTCAGTGCATGTGAAGACAAAAAGGCTCAGACCTTTTGGACTCTCTTTTCAACGTGCATGAGTCAGCTGCCTATAAAAGGAGTTTCTCACTTCATTCTTTAGTGCTACACACTTGCTGAAAAGAAATCACAATATTCTATAAGCTCTCATTCTTATTCTTCATAGAATCTCATTGTACTTAAATCTTAAGAGAAAAATCACTGTTGTGATTATAGCTTTATAGAAGCATTAAAAACTCTTGTATTTAATTTACATTGTTTGTAAAGGATATTCCTTAAGAGGATTCAGTGTGAATCAGTAGCTCTTGAGAAGACTAAGAACTGTAGTTCTTAGGTGATACTATTGTAATCAGTTTGATTTAATAGTGGATTAAGTCCTTGTTGAGAAAGGCAAATCACTCTGGAATGGTGGACTGGAGTAGTTGCTTAACGAACCAGGATAAAAATAATTGTGGGATTAATTTCAAGTATTAATTTTTCATACTTATTCAACCCCCCCCCCCCTTCTAAGTAATATCTCACCTTCAGTTGGCATCAGAGCTCCGGTTCTGAGTGTGCTATCACTTAACAGTGTCAGTAAAGATCCAGAGGAGATATACTTTGATCAATATATTTATTTGTTATCATGGCTGATAATTCAATGTCAAATATCAATAATAAATATGAAGAGAGGGATAGGATCAGTACCAAACCTCCAATGTTTGATGGAGAAAAATTTGACTATTGGAAAGATAGAATAGAAAGTTTTTTTCTTGGGTATGATGCTTGTAATACCCCAAATTTTGCCCTAAGATTTGTCGTTGCATTTCATTGCATTTTTATTGCATTTAATCAATTACTAACAAATTTGTGTAGTCGTTTGACTGTTTGCAGGTAAATATCATATGGCATGCATTTTTTTTCTAAAAAGTAGAAATGGCACAATTGGCAGGAGGACATGTGTAAGGAGTTGTGAGTGTGAGAGGTTGAGAGTTCAAATCTCACCTTTGTCACTTTTTTGTTTTTTATTATTTTTACTCTAAATTTTTCTATCTTTCATTAAAAAAATAACAAAAATAGTTTTTTATTATTATTTAATTATTATTTTCGTATTTTAATTAAATCATTTTTTAAAATATTATTTTTTTCACTTTTTTCTAAATTATTCATAAAAATATCCAAAAAATCATAAAATAAAAAAAAATTGAAAAAAATTTTGTTCTTTTTATAATATTTTTGATTTTAGGAATCAATAGGATTATTAGTTTTTATTTTAAGTTTATTTTAATTATTTTAAATTATTTAAATTTTATTTTTTTCTTAACTAATTATTTAGTTTGGGCTTTAAAATGGGCTTTAGGGACATTATTGACAATTTGGTGTTAACCCTAATTTGTTCCCTATATATACATGTGTTGACCCTAAGAGGAGTGAGTGTCGTTTACCGTTATTTCTTTTTCTTCATCGTTTACCGTTATTTCTTTTTCTTCATCGTTTATCGTTATTTCTTTTCCTTCATCTATTACTGTTGTTTCTTTTTCTTCATCCTTGCCGTTATTTCTTTTTCTTCATCTATTACCGTTATTTCTTTTTCTTCATCTATTACTGTTACGTTTATATATATAATTTTTAAATTGTTAGAGTTTATATATATATATATATATATATATATATATATATATATATATATATATATATATATATATATAAGATTAATTTTTGATCGAATTATGTCGATACGATGTTTGCACATTTGTGTGCATGACGCGTGACATTTGTGTTAGTTCGATCTGATTGCGATGATCGCATTTTTGTGTGAGCAATAATACTGTTTTTTGCTTAATTTCTTTTTCTTTGCGATAAATTTTGTTTCGTCCGATTTAGATCTGGTTGCGATGAGCGCATTTCTGCGTTAGCAACATTGTTGGGTTATTTGGCACATTTAAAATTCATTATTGCTTTATTATTATTATTATTATTATTATTATTATTATTATTAGTATTATTATTATCATTATTTATTATTATTATCATTATTATCATTATTATTACCATTATTATTATTATTGTTATCATTAATTTATTAAAACTTGTTATAATATAAAAAACTATTTTTTAAAATAAATAACATTAACATCTTTTCCAAATTAATATGAAAACCTATTATTTTTAAGAAAAAACTTTTTTTTTTAGATAAATTTAAAATAATAACTAAAATCATTTTTTTAAAATAATAACTAGAACCGTTATTTATTTTATTTTATTATTGTTCAATTCAAATTTCATTATCATATTGTATCTGCTCCTCTCATGTAACCTCGCGAACTTAACAATCGCTCTTTAAATTCTGCCTTTAAATTTCTGCTTGCATGGTTTAAATTATGACATTATCTCTCTGTTTGCATGATTCAATTATCTCACGCGTTTACCATTATTTTTGTCACATTGCACACATCCGAAGGTTAGGTCTAACTGTTTGGCCGTCGTGCCAATAGTCCGTAAAACTTCACACATTCAATTTCAAATCCTCAAAACTACAAACTACAAACCCTAATTTTCACAAATGCCTCGCCGCAGGCCAAATTACAATTTTACCCCTAGCTTTAGGTCAAAGAGTCGCCGCACTCATTTTAGGGTTTCCCGCCGCGGAATCCCTAACCTAACCCTAATGCACTTAAACAATTCATAACATAGAGATTGGAGTTTAAGACTTCATGTAAGCGTGTCCTTAAGATGCGTTTATTCCCCTTGAGACCTTGACCACAGTCAAGAAGTCTCTAACCTCCCTTGAGAGGGGAACTACAATTACTCTGATTCCATTCCTGTAAGGATATGTAGGCACAAGATGCGATGTCTTGCCGAGTAAACTTAGAATTAACCCCTAGGTCTTTTTTAATTTTCAATCCTTTGTATATACCCTAAAGCAAAATAATTAATGAAATAAATAAAAAAAATAAACAAAAGGTTCCCGTAGAGTACTACGGAAGTTTAGGGTGCTAATACCTTCCCTAAATTTAACCAACCCCCGAACCTTAGATCTCTCCCTTTTAGGTTTTTCCTTTCTTTAACCTTTCCTTCGGATAAATCAAAGACCGGTTGTAAATGAATTAAGATTCAAGTTAATCAATAGCTTGACATCCAAATTTCACCGCAACAGAAAATGGCGACTTCACTGGGGAGTCCTAATTTTTGAGGGTTATCCCTATCTTGTTTATTTTTCTTCATATATTTGTTTCATTAATATTTTTACTCATTTGTATATACGTTGTTCAGGGTACCCGCTTGGGCGTTACTGTGTTGTGAGATAAGTCTTACACCCGGACTTGAGTGACATTATTATAGGATGGTGATATATTCGACGAGGCTTATAGGGAGTGAGTCCCGACTAAGTTGACTCGAGAATCACCGCTCAGTTGAGACACTTTCGAAAATGGTTTGGTTGATCGAGTGTAATCGTGAAAACTTTTACCATTATCGATTGGAGTCTGTGATACTGGGAACCATAGTACCTTTACACCATCTTGGCCTTATATAGGATGTAGTGCGGGAACTATGTGGGAGTAGTCCTACAATGGTTGTTACGCGATACTACACTCAAAAGAGGTTCTCTTGAGAATATTATCGGCCCCGAGTCAGTCGAGAAGTTGATAATATCCGAAAGATGGGCTGATGACTTTGGGCACTGATTTAGAACCCTTGTTCTGCAGGTACAATTAACCTATAGTACTTACCTTTTGGGAAGGGTAGACCTTAACTCCATACACTGTCCTCTAACCTAGGACCTTTGTGTGTGTATTTGTGCTTTGCATCCATAAAGCATCATATCATTTCTAGTTTCAAGGAATTCAACGGTCCTTTGCAAATTCAAAAAGGTGCTACATTTTAGAGTAAAAAAAAATTCTTTCCAACTTTCCTAAAAGGGAATATTTGCAATCGACCGTTGAAATTCTTGGAACCATTACATGGCATTAGCATCACATTTTTGCATTGGATTTTTCCCCCGGTTTCTCCTTCTTGGTCCTATCGTCTTCTAGTGTACCTTTGAGTCGTCAAGCTTATTCCTCGACACAGATATCAGACCAGAAACGGAACAGGAGTCACTTTGATCCTATTCTCATGACTTACACAGAGCTATATCCTGACTTAGTCCGACAAGGACTGATTACTACAAAGGCTTTACCACCTCCTCTTAATCCTCCGGCTGGATTTAGGGCTGATCTCCATTGTGCTTCCCATGAGGGTGCCCCAGGCCATGACTTGGAGCATTATTTTGCATTGAAGGCTAGAGCGTGAACTGATTAGAGCCGGAATACTTGATTTTACGAATAGTCGTCCGAGCGTCCAGACAGATCCCTTGCCAACACATCAGAATTGAAGCTTTGTCATTGGGCCTTTTGTTTCTCGTTGTTTGCACTTTCCTTATTTTGTTTAAGTTGTTTGCTTTCAATTATGTTTGTACTTTCATTAATGAAATAAGCATTGCGACTTTTGATTCAATTCATTTCCGTCCATTTATTTGCATCTTTATGCTTTATTTTTCAAATGTTTACTTCTTGTCCAAAATTTTGATATGCTAAGATCGGAGGGAGGATGACGAAAATGTTATACCCATAACTGCCGTCAGTATGCTTTCAATTAAACCTTGTTGACGATGTAAGGCATTGTTTCAATTCCCAAACACTGGAGAAATAAGGAAGTTAATCCCTCGTTACCCCCTTCGAGCCTAGAAGTTGGAGTTTCTTTCGTTACAAAAACCCACAATTTTAACCTTGGGATGGGTAGTTCTCAGTTAACTTGGTTGTGTGTTCATACGATACACCTTTCATTAACAAATTTTCCTTCGCACACGTCAAACAAGTGTCGAAGATGTTTTCTAATCAAAAGGTCGATGATGGTTCACCGTAATCATTAAAATCAAACAGTCACTTTCCTTCACACAAAAAAATAATATAAAAAAATCAAAAGAAGCCCGCTAAGTCAAAACCTATGAAGGAGACTTAGGCAAAATTGGGGCATCCCGCTGACTGTAAACTCTAAAATAAACAGTTCAGGCAAAATTTAGGGATAATACAAAGAGATTTTTAAATCCTTATCTTGAAAATCCTCAATGTCAAAACAATCAAATGTTATAGGGGAGTAGTGGCTGCCTTTTCATAGGTCCCTTTGACTTCTGAGTCATCATTGCTACGATCAATGAAATCCCTAACTTATGGGAACCTGAATGCATAGTATGAGTTAACTGAGCATAGGACTGAAGATCATCACGTAGATTGGGTGGGTACAAATAAATTTTGAGCCTTTATCTTTTGTTTCATAAACCGTGAACCAGGCCATATTACAACCCTCAAAAGACCTAATTGAAGCAAGGTTATTTTGAAAGTATACTACAGCAAGGTTGCGTAACCTGACTCCTAAAGATCTTTGTGAATCATTTATTTTGGCAGTACACCTTTGTTTTAAACTTTGAGCGTCTTGAACCGTTGTGTTCTGACTAACGACTCATGTATTTTCCATCTTTCAAAAATAATTTTGATTTCAAAAGTCGCATGAACTTTGCATTACCATGTTTGTATGAATATTTTTGTTTGCAAACTGGCTTTCCTCTAAGGAATTTTCAAACAATGAGAAACTTGGTCAAGTGATCTTATCAGGGGCAAGTTCCTTTTACATCCTGTCAAAGAATTAGTTCAAGATTTGTTCAAGGCAATATCTTTTCAGATTTGGTTTATCCAGAGAATTGTTCAAGACCCAGACTGGGGCAAGCCCTCCGAGGATACAGCAAAACAGTCGATTCCACGAATCAGACAGCTGAAGCAATTATCAGTTCATTTGACCTGGGGCAGTTTACTTTCATAATCCCTAAGCAGTTATTCATCATTCCTACAGTGACTATCAACTTGATACAACTTAACAGAATGACAGTGATCTCCGTGTTGAGGAATCAGTCCTCCAGTTTTGTCATCTCACCGAAAGAGTCGAGCCTTGTCGTCGACGTCTGCATTTGCATTTGATCATATGTCATAGCATAATTCCTATACATGTGCATATCTTGGGTGCTTTATTCCCCATTTACATTTCTATCTTGGGTGCTTTACTCCCCATTTACATTTCTATCTTGGGTGCTTTATTCCCCATTTACCTCTCTATCTTGGGTGCTTTACTCCCCATTTACATTTCTAGCTTGGGTGCTTTACTCCCCATTTACATTTTTATCTTGGGTGCTTTACTCCCCATTTACATTTTTATCTTGGGTGCTTTACTCCCCATTTACATTTCTATCCTGGGTGTTTTACTCCCCATTTACATGTCTATCTTGGGTGCTTTACTCCCCATTTACCTTCTATCCTTGGGTGTTTTATCCCCCATGTACCTTTATCCCGGGTGTTTTATTCCCCGTTTACCAAATATTCCTGGGTTTACCTAACATCATGGTGTTTTACCCCCATTTACTTTTTTTTTCTCCCTGAGGTCGTGTTTTACTCGCGTCTTACCTTGTGGGCAAAATTTATTTACTTGGCATCATGGGTGTTTTATCCCCATTTGCGTTTTTCTCCTGAGCTCGTGTTTTACTCGCGTCTTACCTTGCAGACAATTTCTAATTTACTTGGCACCTATCAACAATTCTGTGTCGTGTCTACCCGACGTTCTTCCAGATATGACATGTCTTCTTCCCTAGTGCAATTCCTCGATGGGTCGTCCCCTGTGACGTTGTTTCGTCTGTATCCGTGCATTTGTCATTTTCATCATACGCATCATATCAGATTCATATCATATTTAGCATTATAGTTCGTTTTGTTTTGTCCATATCATTGCATAGCACTGCGTCTAAAGGCAAAATTTTCGGTTATCTGTATTTAAATCCCTCCACCATGATTTCTCGAGTCTCCGTTGCTCAAATCACCCGGTGAAGTTATTTAAATAGGGGCAACTGTAATACCCCAAATTTTGCCCTAAGATTTGTCGTTGCATTTCATTGCATTTAATCAATTACTAACAAATTTGTGTAGTCGTTTGACTTTTTGCAGGTAAATATCATATGGCATGCATTTTTTTTCTAAAAAGTAAAAATGGCACAATTGGCAGGAGGACATGTGTAAGGAGTTGTGAGTGTGAGAGGTTGAGAGTTCGAATCTCACCTTTGTCACTTTTTTGTTTTTTATTATTTTTACTCTAAATTTTTCTATCTTTCATTAAAAAAATAACAAAAATAGTTATTTATTATTATTTAATTATTATTTTCGTATTTTAATTAAATCATTTTTTAAAATATTATTTTTTTCACTTTTTTCTAAATTATTCATAAAAATATCCAAAAAATCATAAAATAAAAAAAATTGAAAAAAATTTTGTTCTTTTTATAATATTTTTGATTTTAGGAATCAATAGGATTATTAGTTTTTATTTTAAGTTTATTTTAATTATTTTAAATTATTTAAATTTTATTTTTTCTTAACTAATTATTTAGTTTGGGCTTTAAAATGGGCTTTAGGGACATTATTGACAATTTGGTGTTAACCCTAATTTGTTCCCTATATATACATGTGTTGCCTTGTTGAAAAAAAGGGGAGAATGAAAAAAAACCTAAGAGGAGTGAGTGTCGTTTACCGTTATTTCTTTTTTTTCATCGTTTACCGTTATTTCTTTTTCTTCATTGTTTACCGTTATTTCTTTTCCTTCATCTATTACTGTTGTTTCTTTTTCTTCATCCTTGCCGTTATTTCTTTTTCTTCATCTATTACCGTTATTTCTTTTTCTTCATCTATTACTGTTACGTTTATATATATATAATTTTTAAATTGTTAGAGTTTATATATATATATATAAGATTAATTTTTGATCGAATTATGTCGATACGATGTTTGCACATTTGTGTGCATGACGCGTGACATTTGTGTTAGTTCGATCTGATTGCGATGATCGCATTTTTGTGTGAGCAATAATACTGTTTTTTGCTTAATTTCTTTTTCTTTGCGATAAATTTTGTTTCGTCCGATTTAGATCTGGTTGCGATGAGCGCATTTCTGCGTTAGCAACATTGTTGGGTTATTTGGCACATTTAAAATTCATTATTGCTTTATTATTATTATTATTATTATTATTATTATTATTATTATTATTATTATTATTATTATTAGTATTATTATTATCATTATTTATTATTATTATCATTATTATCATTATTATTACCATTATTATTATTATTGTTATCATTAATTTATTAAAACTTGTTATAATATAAAAATCTGTTTTTTAAAATAAATAACATTAACATCTTTTCCAAATTAATATGAAAACCTATTATTTTTAAGAAAAAACTTTTTTTTTATAGATAAATTTAAAATAATAACTAAAATCTTTTTTTTAAAATAATAACTAGAACCGTTATTTATTTTATTTTATTATTGTTCAATTCAAATTTCATTATCATATTGTATCTGCTCCTCTCATGTAACCTCGCGAACTTAACAATCGCTCTTTAAATTCTGCCTTTAAATTTCTGCTTGCATGGTTTAAATTATGACATTATCTCTCTGTTTGCATGATTCAATTATCTCACGCATTTACCATTATTTTTGTCACATTGCACACATCCGAAGGTTAGGTCTAACTGTTTGGCCGCCGTGCCAATAGTCCGTAAAACTTCACACATTCAATTTCAAATCCTCAAAACTACAAACTACAAACCCTAATTTTCACAAATGCCTCGCCGCAGGCCAAATTACAATTTTACCCCTAGCTTTAGGTCAAAGAGTCGCCGCACTCATTTTAGGGTTTCCCGCCGCGGAATCCCTAACCTAACCCTAATGCACTTAAACAATTCATAACATAGAGATTGGAGTTTAAGACTTCATGTAAGCGTGTCCTTAAGATGCGTTTATTCCCCTTGAGACCTTGACCACAGTCAAGAAGTCTCTAACCTCCCTTGAGAGGGGAACTACAGTTACTCTGATTCCATTCCTGTAAGGATATGTAGGCACAAGATGCGATGTCTTGCCGAGTAAACTTAGAATTAACCCCTAGGTCTTTTTTAATTTTCAATCCTTTGTATATACCCTAAAGCAAAATAATTAATGAAATAAATAAAAAAAAATAAACAAAAGGTTCCCGTAGAGTACTACGGAAGTTTAGGGTGCTAATACCTTCCCTAAATTTAACCAACCCCCGAACCTTAGATCTCTCCCTTTTAGGTTTTTCCTTTCTTTAACCTTTCCTTCGGATAAATCAAAGACCGGTTGTAAATGAATTAAGATTCAAGTTAATCAATAGCTTGACATCCAAATTTCACCGCAACAGAAAATGGCGACTTCACTGGGGAGTCCTAATTTTTGAGGGTTATCCCTATCTTGTTTATTTTTCTTCATATATTTGTTTCATTAATATTTTTACTCATTTGTATATACGTTGTTCAGGGTACCCGCTTGGGAGTTACTGTGTTGTGAGATAAGTCTTACACCCGGACTTGAGTGACATTATTATAGGATGGTGATATATTCGACGAGGCTTATAGGGAGTGAGTCCTGACTAAGTTGACTCGAGAATCACCGCTCAGTTGAGACACTTTCGAAAATGGTTCGGTTGATCGAGTGTAATCGTGAAAACTTTTACCATTATCGATTGGAGTCTGTGATACTGGGAACCATAGTACCTTTACACCATCTTGGCCTTATATAGGATGTAGTGCGGGAACTATGTGGGAGTAGTCCTACAATGGTTGCTACGCGATACTACACTCAAAAGAGGTTCTCTTGAGAATATTATCGGCCCCGAGTCAGTCGAGAAGTTGATAATATTCGAAAGATGGGCTGATGACTTTGGGCACTGATTTAGAACCCTTGTTCTGCAGGTACAATTAACCTATAGTACTTACCTTTTGGGAAGGGTAGACCTTAACTCCATACACTGTCCTCTAACCTAGGACCTTTGTGTGTGTATTTGTGCTTTGCATCCATAAAGCATCATATCATTTCTAGTTTCAAGGAATTCAACGGTCCTTTGCAAATTCAAAAAGGTGCTAAATTTTAGAGTAAAAAAAAATTCTTTCCAACTTTCCTAAAAGGGAATATTTGCAATCGACCGTTGAAATTCTTGGAACCATTACATGGCATTAGCATCACATTTTTGCATTGCATTTTTCCCCCGGTTTCTCCTTCTTGGTCCTATCGTCTTCTAGTGTACCTTTGAGTCGTCAAGCTTATTCCTCGACACAGATATCAGACCAGAAACGGAACAGGAGTCACTTTGATCCTATTCTCATGACTTACACAGAGCTATATCCTGACTTAGTCCGACAAGGACTGATTACTACAAAGGCTTTACCACCTCCTCTTAATCCTCCGGCTGGATTTAGGGCTGATCTCCATTGTGCTTCCCATGAGGGTGCCCCAGGCCATGACTTGGAGCATTATTTTGCATTGAAGGCTAGAGCGTGAACTGATTAGAGCCGGAATACTTGATTTTACGAATAGTCGTCCGAGCGTCCAGACAGATCCCTTGCCAACACATCAGAATTGAAGCTTTGTCATTGGGCCTTTTGTTTCTCGTTGTTTGCACTTTCCTTATTTTGTTTAAGTTGTTTGCTTTCAATTATGTTTGTACTTTCATTAATGAAATAAGCATTGCGACTTTTGATTCAATTCATTTCCGTCCATTTATTTGCATCTTTATGCTTTATTTTTCAAATGTTTACTTCTTGTCCAAAATTTTGATATGCTAAGATCGGAGGGAGGATGACGAAAATGTTATACCCATAACTGCCGTCAGTATGCTTTCAATTAAACCTTGTTGACGATGTAAGGCATTGTTTCAATTCCCAAACACTGGAGAAATAAGGAAGTTAATCCCTCGTTACCCCCTTCGAGCCTAGAAGTTGGAGTTTCTTTCGTTACAAAAACCCACAATTTTAACCTTGGGATGGGTAGTTCTCAGTTAACTTGGTTGTGTGTTCATACGATACACCTTTCATTAACAAATTTTCCTTCGCACACGTCAAACAAGTGTCGAAGATGTTTTCTAATCAAAAGGTCGATGATGGTTCACCGTAATCATTAAAATCAAACAGTCACTTTCCTTCACACAAAAAAATAATATAAAAAAATCAAAAGAAGCCCGCTAAGTCAAAACCTATGAAGGAGACTTAGGCAAAACTGGGGCATCCCGCTGACTGTAAACTCTAAAATAAACAGTTCAGGCAAAATTTAGGGATAATACAAAGAGATTTTTAAATCCTTATCTTGAAAATCCTCAATGTCAAAACAATCAAATGTTATAGGGGAGTAGTGGCTGCCTTTTCATAGGTCCCTTTGACTTCTGAGTCATCATTGCTACGATCAATGAAATCCCTAACTTATGGGAACCTGAATGCATAGTATGAGTTAACTGAGCATAGGACTGAAGATCATCACGTAGATTGGGTGGGTACAAATAAATTTTGAGCCTTTATCTTTTGTTTCATAAACCGTGAACCAGGCCACATTACAACCCTCAAAAGACCTAATTGAAGCAAAGTTATTTTGAAAGTATACTACAGCAAGGTTGCGTAACCTGACTCCTAAAGATCTTTGTGAATCATTTATTTTGGCAGTACACCTTTGTTTTAAACTTTGAGCGTCTTGAACCGTTGTGTTCTGACTAACGACTCATGTATTTTCCATCTTTCAAAAATAATTTTGATTTCAAAAGTCGCATGAACTTTGCATTACCATGTTTGTATGAATATTTTTGTTTGCAAACTGGCTTTCCTCTAAGGAATTTTCAAACAATGAGAAACTTGGTCAAGTGATCTTATCAGGGGCAAGTTCCTTTTACATCCTGTCAAAGAATTAGTTCAAGATTTGTTCAAGGCAATATCTTTTCAGATTTGGTTTATCCAGAGAATTGTTCAAGACCCAGACTGGGGCAAGCCCTCCGAGGATACAGCAAAACAGTCGATTCCACGAATCAGACAGCTGAAGCAATTATCAGTTCATTTGACCTGGGGCAGTTTACTTTCATAATCCCTAAGCAGTTATTCATCATTCCTACAGTGACTATCAACTTGATACAGCTTAACAGAATGACAGTGATCTCCGTGTTGAGGAATCAGTCCTCCAGTTTTGTCATCTCACCGAAAGAGTCGAGCCTTGTCGTCGACGTCTGCATTTGCATTTGATCATATGTCATAGCATAATTCCTATACATGTGCATATCTTGGGTGCTTTATTCCCCATTTACATTTCTATCTTGGGTGCTTTACTCCCCATTTACATATCTATCTTGGGTGCTTTATTCCCCATTTACCTCTCTATCTTGGGTGCTTTACTCCCCATTTACATTTCTAGCTTGGGTGCTTTACTCCCCATTTACATTTTTATCTTGGGTGCTTTACTCCCCATTTACATTTTTATCTTGGGTGCTTTACTCCCCATTTACATTTCTATCCTGGGTGCTTTACTCCCCATTTACATGTCTATCTTGGGTGCTTTACTCCCCATTTACCTTCTATCCTTGGGTGTTTTATCCCCCATGTACCTTTATCCCGGGTGTTTTATTCCCCGTTTACCAGATATTCCTGGGTTTACCTAACATCATGGTGTTTTACCCCCATTTACTTTTTTTTTCTCCCTGAGGTCGTGTTTTACTCGCGTCTTACCTTGTGGGCAAAATTTATTTACTTGGCATCATGGGTGTTTTATCCCCATTTGCGTTTTTCTCCTGAGCTCGTGTTTTACTCGCGTCTTACCTTGCGGACAATTTCTAATTTACTTGGCACCTATCAACAATTCTGTGTCGTGTCTACCCGACGTTCTTCCAGATATGACATGTCTTCTTCCCTAGTGCAATTCCTCGATGGGTCGTCCCCTGTGACGTTGTTTCGTCTGTATCCGTGCATTTGTCATTTTCATCATACGCATCATATCAGATTCATATCATATTTAGCATTATAGTTCGTTTTGTTTTGTCCATATCATTGCATAGCACTGCGTCTAAAGGCAAAATTTTCGGTTATCTGTATTTAAATCCCTCCACCATGATTTCTCGAGTCTCCGTTGCTCAAATCACCCGGTGAAGTTATTTAAATAGGGGCAACTGTAATACCCCAAATTTTGCCCTAAGATTTGTCGTTGCATTTCATTGCATTTTTATTGCATTTAATCAATTACTAACAAATTTGTGTAGTCGTTTGACTTTTTGCAGGTAAATATCATATGGCATGCATTTTTTTTCTAAAAAGTAAAAATGGCACTGAGAGGTTGAGAGTTCGAATCTCACCTTTGTCACTTTTTTGTTTTTTATTATTTTTACTCTAAATTTTTCTATCTTTCATTAAAAAAATAACAAAAATAGTTATTTATTATTATTTAATTATTATTTTCGTATTTTAATTAAATCATTTTTTAAAATATTATTTTTTTCACTTTTTTCTAAATTATTCATAAAAATATCCAAAAAATCATAAAATAAAAAAAATTGAAAAAAATTTTGTTCTTTTTATAATATTTTTGATTTTAGGAATCAATAGGATTATTAGTTTTTATTTTAAGTTTATTTTAATTATTTTAAATTATTTAAATTTTATTTTTTCTTAACTAATTATTTAGTTTGGGCTTTAAAATGGGCTTTAGGGACATTATTGACAATTTGGTGTTAACCCTAATTTGTTCCCTATATATACATGTGTTGCCTTGTTGAAAAAAAGGGGAGAATGAAAAAAAACCTAAGAGGAGTGAATGTCGTTTACCGTTATTTCTTTTTCTTCATCGTTTACCGTTATTTCTTTTTCTTCATCGTTTACCGTTATTTCTTTTCCTTCATCTATTACTGTTGTTTCTTTTTCTTCATCCTTGCCGTTATTTCTTTTTCTTCATCTATTACCGTTATTTCTTTTTCTTCATCTATTACTGTTACGTTTATATATATAATTTTTAAATTGTTAGAGTTTATATATATATATATATATATATATATATATATATATATATATATATATATATATATATATATATATATATATATATATATATATATATAAGATTAATTTTTGATCGAATTATGTCGATACGATGTTTGAACATTTGTGTGCATGACGCGTGACATTTGTGTTAGTTCGATTTGATTGCGATGATCGCATTTTTGTGTGAGCAATAATACTGTTTTTTGCTTAATTTCTTTTTCTTTGCGATAAATTTTGTTTCGTCCGATTTAGATCTGGTTGCGATGAGCGCATTTCTGCGTTAGCAACATTGTTGGGTTATTTGGCACATTTAAAATTCATTATTGCTTTATTATTATTATTATTATTATTATTATTATTATTATTATTATTATTATTATTATTATTATTATTAGTATTATTATTATCATTATTTATTATTATTATCATTATTATCATTATTATTACCATTATTATTATTATTGTTATCATTAATTTATTAAAACTTGTTATAATATAAAAATCTGTTTTTTAAAATAAATAACATTAACATCTTTTCCAAATTAATATGAAAACCTATTATTTTTAAGAAAAAACTTTTTTTTAGATAAATTTAAAATAATAACTAAAATCTTTTTTTTAAAATAATAACTAGAACCGTTATTTATTTTATTTTATTATTGTTCAATTCAAATTTCATTATCATATTGTATCTGCTCCTCTCATGTAACCTCGCGAACTTAACAATCGCTCTTTAAATTCTGCCTTTAAATTTCTGCTTGCATGGTTTAAATTATGACATTATCTCTCTGTTTGCATGATTCAATTATCTCACGCGTTTACCATTATTTTTGTCACATTGCACACATCCGAAGGTTAGGTCTAACTGTTTGGCCGTCGTGCCAATAGTCCGTAAAACTTCACACATTCAATTTCAAATCCTCAAAACTACAAACTACAAACCCTAATTTTCACAAATGCCTCGCCGCAGGCCAAATTACAATTTTACCCCTAGCTTTAGGTCAAAGAGTCGCCGCACTCATTTTAGGGTTTCCCGCCGCGGAATCCCTAACCTAACCCTAATGCACTTAAACAATTCATAACATAGAGATTGGAGTTTAAGACTTCATGTAAGCGTGTCCTTAAGATGCGTTTATTCCCCTTGAGACCTTGACCACAGTCAAGAAGTCTCTAACCTCCCTTGAGAGGGGAACTACAGTTACTCTGATTCCATTCCCGTAAGGATATGTAGGCACAAGATGCGATGTCTTGCCGAGTAAACTTAGAATTAACCCCTAGGTCTTTTTTAATTTTCAATCCTTTGTATATACCCTAAAGCAAAATAATTAATGAAATAAATAAAAAAAAATAAACAAAAGGTTCCCGTAGAGTACTACGGAAGTTTAGGGTGCTAATACCTTCCCTAAATTTAACCAACCCCCGAACCTTAGATCTCTCCCTTTTAGGTTTTTCCTTTCTTTAACCTTTCCTTCGGATAAATCAAAGACCGGTTGTAAATGAATTAAGATTCAAGTTAATCAATAGCTTGACATCCAAATTTCACCGCAACAGAAAATGGCGACTTCACTGGGGAGTCCTAATTTTTGAGGGTTATCCCTATCTTGTTTATTTTTCTTCATATATTTGTTTCATTAATATTTTTACTCATTTGTATATACGTTGTTCAGGGTACCCGCTTGGGAGTTACTGTGTTGTGAGATAAGTCTTACACCCGGACTTGAGTGACATTATTATAGGATGGTGATATATTCGACGAGGCTTATAGGGAGTGAGTCCTGACTAAGTTGACTCGAGAATCACCGCTCAGTTGAGACACTTTCGAAAATGGTTCGGTTGATCGAGTGTAATCGTGAAAACTTTTACCATTATCGATTGGAGTCTGTGATACTGGGAACCATAGTACCTTTACACCATCTTGGCCTTATATAGGATGTAGTGCGGGAACTATGTGGGAGTAGTCCTACAATGGTTGCTACGCGATACTACACTCAAAAGAGGTTCTCTTGAGAATATTATCGGCCCCGAGTCAGTCGAGAAGTTGATAATATCCGAAAGATGGGCTGATGACTTTGGGCACTGATTTAGAACCCTTGTTCTGCAGGTACAATTAACCTATAGTACTTACCTTTTGGGAAGGGTAGACCTTAACTCCATACACTGTCCTCTAACCTAGGACCTTTGTGTGTGTATTTGTGCTTTGCATCCATAAAGCATCATATCATTTCTAGTTTCAAGGAATTCAACGGTCCTTTGCAAATTCAAAAAGGTGCTAAATTTTAGAGTAAAAAAAAATTCTTTCCAACTTTCCTAAAAGGGAATATTTGCAATCGACCGTTGAAATTCTTGGAACCATTACATGGCATTAGCATCACATTTTTGCATTGCATTTTTCCCCCGGTTTCTCCTTCTTGGTCCTATCGTCTTCTAGTGTACCTTTGAGTCGTCAAGCTTATTCCTCGACACAGATATCAGACCAGAAACGGAACAGGAGTCACTTTGATCCTATTCTCATGACTTACACAGAGCTATATCCTGACTTAGTCCGACAAGGACTGATTACTACAAAGGCTTTACCACCTCCTCTTAATCCTCCGGCTGGATTTAGGGCTGATCTCCATTGTGCTTCCCATGAGGGTGCCCCAGGCCATGACTTGGAGCATTATTTTGCATTGAAGGCTAGAGCGTGAACTGATTAGAGCCGGAATACTTGATTTTACGAATAGTCGTCCGAGCGTCCAGACAGATCCCTTGCCAACACATCAGAATTGAAGCTTTGTCATTGGGCCTTTTGTTTCTCGTTGTTTGCACTTTCCTTATTTTGTTTAAGTTGTTTGCTTTCAATTATGTTTGTACTTTCATTAATGAAATAAGCATTGCGACTTTTGATTCAATTCATTTCCGTCCATTTATTTGCATCTTTATGCTTTATTTTTCAAATGTTTACTTCTTGTCCAAAATTTTGATATGCTAAGATCGGAGGGAGGATGACGAAAATGTTATACCCATAACTGCCGTCAGTATGCTTTCAATTAAACCTTGTTGACGATGTAAGGCATTGTTTCAATTCCCAAACACTGGAGAAATAAGGAAGTTAATCCCTCGTTACCCCCTTCGAGCCTAGAAGTTGGAGTTTCTTTCGTTACAAAAACCCACAATTTTAACCTTGGGATGGGTAGTTCTCAGTTAACTTGGTTGTGTGTTCATACGATACACCTTTCATTAACAAATTTTCCTTCGCACACGTCAAACAAGTGTCGAAGATGTTTTCTAATCAAAAGGTCGATGATGGTTCACCGTAATCATTAAAATCAAACAGTCACTTTCCTTCACACAAAAAAATAATATAAAAAAATCAAAAGAAGCCCGCTAAGTCAAAACTTATGAAGGAGACTTAGGCAAAACTGGGGCATCCCGCTGACTGTAAACTCTAAAATAAACAGTTCAGGCAAAATTTAGGGATAATACAAAGAGATTTTTAAATCCTTATCTTGAAAATCCTCAATGTCAAAACAATCAAATGTTATAGGGGAGTAGTGGCTGCCTTTTCATAGGTCCCTTTGACTTCTGAGTCATCATTGCTACGATCAATGAAATCCCTAACTTATGGGAACCTGAATGCATAGTATGAGTTAACTGAGCATAGGACTGAAGATCATCACGTAGATTGGGTGGGTACAAATAAATTTTGAGCCTTTATCTTTTGTTTCATAAACCGTGAACCAGGCCACATTACAACCCTCAAAAGACCTAATTGAAGCAAAGTTATTTTGAAAGTATACTACAGCAAGGTTGCGTAACCTGACTCCTAAAGATCTTTGTGAATCATTTATTTTGGCAGTACACCTTTGTTTTAAACTTTGAGCGTCTTGAACCGTTGTGTTCTGACTAACGACTCATGTATTTTCCATCTTTCAAAAATAATTTTGATTTCAAAAGTCGCATGAACTTTGCATTACCATGTTTGTATGAATATTTTTGTTTGCAAACTGGCTTTCCTCTAAGGAATTTTCAAACAATGAGAAACTTGGTCAAGTGATCTTATCAGGGGCAAGTTCCTTTTACATCCTGTCAAAGAATTAGTTCAAGATTTGTTCAAGGCAATATCTTTTCAGATTTGGTTTATCCAGAGAATTGTTCAAGACCCAGACTGGGGCAAGCCCTCCGAGGATACAGCAAAACAGTCGATTCCACGAATCAGACAGCTGAAGCAATTATCAGTTCATTTGACCTGGGGCAGTTTACTTTCATAATCCCTAAGCAGTTATTCATCATTCCTACAGTGACTATCAACTTGATACAGCTTAACAGAATGACAGTGATCTCCGTGTTGAGGAATCAGTCCTCCAGTTTTGTCATCTCACCGAAAGAGTCGAGCCTTGTCGTCGACGTCTGCATTTGCATTTGATCATATGTCATAGCATAATTCCTATACATGTGCATATCTTGGGTGCTTTATTCCCCATTTACATTTCTATCTTGGGTGCTTTACTCCCCATTTACATATCTATCTTGGGTGCTTTATTCCCCATTTACCTCTCTATCTTGGGTGCTTTACTCCCCATTTACATTTCTAGCTTGGGTGCTTTACTCCCCATTTACATTTTTATCTTGGGTGCTTTACTCCCCATTTACATTTTTATCTTGGGTGCTTTACTCCCCATTTACATTTCTATCCTGGGTGCTTTACTCCCCATTTACATGTCTATCTTGGGTGCTTTACTCCCCATTTACCTTCTATCCTTGGGTGTTTTATCCCCCATGTACCTTTATCCCGGGTGTTTTATTCCCCGTTTACCAGATATTCCTGGGTTTACCTAACATCATGGTGTTTTACCCCCATTTACTTTTTTTTTCTCCCTGAGGTCGTGTTTTACTCGCGTCTTACCTTGTGGGCAAAATTTATTTACTTGGCATCATGGGTGTTTTATCCCCATTTGCGTTTTTCTCCTGAGCTCGTGTTTTACTCGCGTCTTACCTTGCGGACAATTTCTAATTTACTTGGCACCTATCAACAATTCTGTGTCGTGTCTACCCGACGTTCTTCCAGATATGACATGTCTTCTTCCCTAGTGCAATTCCTCGATGGGTCGTCCCCTGTGACGTTGTTTCGTCTGTATCCGTGCATTTGTCATTTTCATCATACGCATCATATCAGATTCATATCATATTTATCATTATAGTTCGTTTTGTTTTGTCCATATCATTGCATAGCACTGCGTCTAAAGGCAAAATTTTCGGTTATCTGTATTTAAATCCCTCCACCATGATTTCTCGAGTCTCCGTTGCTCAAATCACCCGGTGAAGTTATTTAAATAGGGGCAACTGTAATACCCCAAATTTTTCCCTAAGATTTGTCGTTGCATTTCATTGCATTTTTATTGCATTTAATCAATTACTAACAAATTTGTGTAGTCGTTTGACTTTTTGCAGGTAAATATCATATGGCATGCATTTTTTTTCTAAAAAGTAAAAATGACACAATTGGCAGAAGGACATGTGTAAAGAGTTGTGAGTGTGAGAGGTTGAGAGTTCGAATCTCACCTTTGTCACTTTTTTGTTTTTTATTATTTTTACTCTAAATTTTTCTATCTTTCATTAAAAAAATAACAAAAATAGTTTTTTATTATTATTTAATTATTATTTTCGTATTTTAATTAAATCATTTTTTAAAATATTATTTTTTTTCACTTTTTTCTAAATTATTCTTAAAAATATCCAAAAAATCATAAAATAAAAAAAATTGAAAAAAATTTTGTTCTTTTTATAATATTTTTGATTTTAGGAATCAATAGGATTATTAGTTTTTATTTTAAGTTTATTTTAATTATTTTAAATTATTTAAATTTTATTTTTTCTTAACTAATTATTTAGTTTGGGCTTTAAAATGGGCTTTAGGGACATTATTGACAATTTGGTGTTAACCCTAATTTGTTCCCTAGATATACATGTGTTGCCTTGTTGAAAAAAAGGGGAGAATGAAAAAAAACCTAAGAGGAGTGAGTGTCGTTTACCGTTATTTCTTTTTCTTCATCGTTTACCGTTATTTCTTTTTCTTCATCTATTACTGTTGTTTCTTTTTCTTCATCCTTGCCGTTATTTCTTTTTCTTCATCTATTACCGTTATTTCTTTTTCTTTATCTATTACTGTTACGTTTATATATATAATTTTTAAATTGTTAGAGTTTATATATATATATATAAGATTAATTTTTGATCGAATTATGTCGATACGATGTTTGCACATTTGTGTGCATGACACGTGACATTTGTGTTAGTTCGATCTGATTGCGATGATCGCATTTTTGTGTGAGCAATAATACTGTTTTTTGCTTAATTTCTTTTTCTTTGCGATAAATTTTGTTTCGTCCGATTTAGATCTGGTTGCGATGAGCGCATTTCTGCGTTAGCAACATTGTTGGGTTATTTGGCACATTTAAAATTCATTATTGCTTTATTATTATTATTATTATTATTATTATTATTATTATTATTATTATTATTATTAGTATTATTATTATCATTATTTATTATTATTATCATTATTATCATTATTATTACCATTATTATTATTATTGTTATCATTAATTTATTAAAACTTGTTATAATATAAAAATCTGTTTTTTAAAATAAATAACATTAACATCTTTTCCAAATTAATATGAAAACCTATTATTTTTAAGAAAAAACTTTTTTTTTTAGATAAATTTAAAATAATAACTAAAATCTTTTTTTTAAAATAATAACTAGAACCGTTATTTATTTTATTTTATTATTGTTCAATTCAAATTTCATTATTATATTGTATCTGCTCCTCTCATGTAACCTCGCGAACTTAACAATCGCTCTTTAAATTCTGCCTTTAAATTTCTGCTTGCATGGTTTAAATTATGACATTATCTCTCTGTTTGCATGATTCAATTATCTCACGCGTTTACCATTATTTTTGTCACATTGCACACATCCGAAGGTTAGGTCTAATTGTTTGGCCGCCGTGCCAATAGTCCGTAAAACTTCACACATTCAATTTCAAATCCTCAAAACTACAAACTACAAACCCTAATTTTCACAAATGCCTCGCCGCAGGCCAAATTACAATTTTACCCCTAGCTTTAGGTCAAAGAGTCGCCGCACTCATTTTAGGGTTTCCCGCCGCGGAATCCCTAACCTAACCCTAATGCACTTAAACAATTCATAACATAGAGATTGGAGTTTAAGACTTCATGTAAGCGTGTCCTTAAGATGCGTTTATTCCCCTTGAGACCTTGACCACAGTCAAGAAGTCTCTAACCTCCCTTGAGAGGGGAACTACAGTTACTCTGATTCCATTCCCGTAAGGATATGTAGGCACAAGATGCGATGTCTTGCCGAGTAAACTTAGAATTAACCCCTAGGTCTTTTTTAATTTTCAATCCTTTGTATATACCCTAAAGCAAAATAATTAATGAAATAAATAAAAAAAATAAACAAAAGGTTCCCGTAGAGTACTACGGAAGTTTAGGGTGCTAATACCTTCCCTAAATTTAACCAACCCCCGAACCTTAGATCTCTCCCTTTTAGGTTTTTCCTTTCTTTAACCTTTCCTTCGGATAAATCAAAGACCGGTTGTAAATGAATTAAGATTCAAGTTAATCAATAGCTTGACATCCAAATTTCACCGCAACAATGCTGATCTTTGGGATTTGGTCATTGATGGATATGAACATCCTACTGGTGAGGATGGCAAAAAGATTGATAGAAAATCAATGACTGAAGTGCAGAAAAGAGATTTCAAGAATCACCATAAAGCTAGAACTATATTGCTTAATGCAATCTCTCATACTGAGTATGAGAAGATTACTAACAGAGATACTGCTCATGACATGTTTGAATCACTCAAAATGACTCATGAGGGAAACTCTCAGGTTAAAGAGACAAAGGCTCTGGCGCTCATACAGAAGTATGAGGCATTTAAAATGGAAGATTCTGAAAATGTAGAAACTATGTTTTCTAGGTTTCAGATTCTTACAGCTGGTCTGAAAGTTCTGGACAAGGGCTACTCAACGTCAGATCATGTCAAGAAAATCATCAGAAGTCTTCCCACCAGATGGAGACCAATGGTGACTGCATTGAAGATGGCAAAAGATCTGAACAAGATCTCCTTAGAAGAACTTATCAGTTCTTTGAGAAGCCATGAAATTGAGCTGGAGGAAGATGAACCCCAGAAGAAAGATAAAGGTAAATCCATAGCTTTAAAATCTAACAAAACTGCTAAAGCCTTGCAGGTTATTCAAGAAAGCTCTGAAGAATCTTCTTCTGAAGAAGAAGATGAGTTGTCCATGCTGTCCAGAAGGATTAACAAACTCTGGAAGCACAAGGGAAAGAAGTTTAACAACTTCAGAAGACCTGACAACAGAAAGGAATCTTCTAGTCACAGAAGATCTGCCAAGAAAGAAGTGGTGTGCTATGAGTGCAAAGAACCTGGGCACTACAAGAATGACTGCCCTAAACTTCTGAAAGAAAAACCTAAGAAGAAGTTCAACAAGAAGAAGAAGGTTCTGATGGCAACATGGGATGACTCAGATGAGTGTGAGTCATCTTCTGAATCAGAAGAAGAATGTGCAAACGTTGCACTGATGGCCAGGACAGAGGATCAAGAGGAAGGTACCTCTGGATATGAATCAGAATCTAAATCTGATGATGATGCAGAAGAGGTAATGGCCAAACTTACCAAAGAAGAACTCATTAAAGTTTTAACAGAAGTTCTTAAAAGTTACAACAACATCAAACTCAAATACAAGAAGCTGAAAAGCAATCTTGAATCTGAGATTGATCTTCTGAAAACAGAACTTGTTGAACAGAAGGAAATAAATTTAAAAATCAAAAATGACTTTGATAAAACTCAACAAGAATCTGATTCTGAAACTAAGTCTTGTGAAAATATTTTAGAAAAATATGACTCTAGTTTTCAGAGGTTTCTCACTAAGAGCATAGACAGAAGCAAGATGGCTTCCATGATCTATGGTGTTAGTGGAAACAACAGAAGAGGCATTGGATATGAGTCTTCATCTGGAAGCAATCCAAAACCTGTTGATAAACTTTTCATCAGGAAGACACCTCTGTACTCTCAATTCAAATTTGGTCATCTGAATGACATTAAACACACAAGCTCTGAGAAGAGTACTTATGTGTTTAAACCAAAGGCAAGTCAGAATAAACATTATGTTGCAAAACAGAAGTTTAGACAAACCTGCAAACCAACTAACCCCAAAAGACCCAAGAAGATCTGGGTACCTAAAGACAAAATAATTCCTGTTGCAGATGTTCTTAGCAGCAAAGTCAGGACACCAATCATGGTACCTGGACTCTGGATGCTCACGACACATGACAGGAGAAAGGTCTATGTTCCAAAGCCTGGAACTTAGATCTGGAGGGGACATGAAGTTTGGAGGGAACCAGAAGGGCAAGATCATTGGATCTGGCACTATTGGAAATGGTAAGCTTCCCTCTATTACTAATGTTCTGTTAGTTGAAGGATTGAAACATAATCTATTGTCCATAAGTCAATTAAGTGACAATGGTTATGATATAATCTTTAATCAAAAATGTTGCAAAGCTGTATGTCAAAAGGATGGCTCTATCCTATTCAGTGGAAAGAGGAAACACAACATTTATAAAATTAACCTTTCAGAACTTAAAGTTCAAAATGTAAAATGCCTCTTATCTGTGAATGATGAGCAATGGGTCTGGCATAGAAGATTGGGGCATATTAATATGAGACGTATATTTCAGATTAATAAACTCAATCTGGTCAGAGGGCTTCCTAAGTTGAAGTTCAACTCAGATGCTCTGTGTGAAGCATGTCAAAGAGGTAAATTTTCAAAATCTCATTTTAAATCAAAAAATGTTGTGTCTACCTCCAGACCATTGGAATTACTTCACATTGATCTGTTTGGACCAGTGAAAACTGCATCCATCAGAGGCAAGAAGTATGGGTTAGTCATTGTAGATGACTACAGCAGATGGACATGGGTAAAGTTTCTAAAACACAAGGATGAGTCTCATTCTGTGTTCTTTGACTTCTGCAATCAAGTCCAGACTGAAAAAGATTCCAAAATTATTAAAGTCAGAAGTGATCATGGTGGAGAATTTGAAAATAAACATTTTGAAAAATATTTTTCTGAAAAAGGCATTGCACATGATTTCTCCTGCCCTAGAACTCCACAACAAAATGGAGTTGTAGAGAGGAAAATAGAACATTGCAAGAGATGGCCAGAACCATGATCAATGAGACAAATCTGGCAAAACATTTTTAGGCAGAAGCAATTAACACAACCTGTTATATTCAGAACAGAGTGTCTGTAAGACCTCTTCTGGAAAAGACTCCCTATGAATTGTGGAGAAACAGAAAGCCTAACATTTCTTATTTTCATCCTTTTGGATGTATCTGTTATATGCTTAATACTAAAGATAATCTGAACAAGTTTGATTCCAAAGCACAGAAGTGTTTCATGCTTGGTTATTCTGAACGCTCTAAAGGCTACAGAGTATTCAATACTGAAACACAGATTGTTGAAGAATCTATTCATGTTAGATTTGATGATAAGCTTGGCTCTGAAAAGCCAAAGCAGTTTGAAAGTTCTGCAGATAGAGAAGTGATTCTCACAGACTCTGAAGGCTCAGAGGCAGAAAAGGCAAATATCAAAGAATCTGAAGCAACTCCAGATGCTACACCTTTGACCTCCCAACTAAACAACTTGCAAATTTCTGAAAAACCAACTGTCAGAGGATCTTCTTCCAGAATCAAATCTTCTCATCCAGAAGATGTGATAATTGGAAAGAAAGATGATCCAATAAGGACAAGATCATTTCTCAGAACTTCTGAATCTTCTTTATTTGGCTTAGTGTCAATAATAGAACCAACATCTGTAGATGAGGCTCTGGAAGATAATGAATGGATTATAGCTATGCAAGAAGAGCTGAATCAATTCACCAGAAATGAAGTTTGGGATCTGGTTCCTAGACCTAAAGGATTCAATATTATTGGAACAAAATGGGTCTTCAGAAATAAGCTGAATGAAAAGGGAGAAGTAGAAAGGAATAAGGCAAGGCTGGTTGCTCAAGGATACAGTCAGCAAGAAGGTATTGATTACACTGAGACATATGCTCCAGTGGCAAGGTTAGAATCTATACGCCTTCTGATTTCTTTTGCTGCACAGAATAACATCACTCTGTATCAGATGGATGTTAAAAGTGCTTTTCTTAATGGTATTATAGAAGAAGAAGTATATGTCCACCAACCTCCTGGTTTTGAAAGTGAAAACTTTCTAGATCATGTTTTCAAATTAAAGAAATCCCTTTATGGATTAAAACAAGCTCCCAGAGCTTGGTATGAAAGGTTGAGCAATTTCCTTCTGAAGAAAAATTTTATCAGAGGAAAAGTGGATACAACTTTATTCTGTAAAACTGTTAAGAAAGATCTGTTGATTTGTCAAATTTATGTAGATGACATTATTTTTGGATCAACAAATATTACGCTTGGAAAGGAGTTTGCTAAATGTATGCAGGAAGAATTTGAAATGAGTATGATGGGAGAATTGAGATTCTTCTTGGGAATCCAAGTCAATCAGACTCCATAGTGCACCTACATACATCAAACCAAATATGTTAAAGAGCTTCTGAAGAAGTTCAACATGGTTGATAGCAAAATGGCAAAGACTCCAATGCATCCTACAAGCACTCTAGGTAAGGAAGAGGTAAGTAAGAAGGTAGATTAAAAACTCTACAGAGGTATGATAGGATCTCTTTTATACTTGACTGCTTCTAGACCAGATATTCTGTTTAGTGTCTGCTTATGTGCTAGATTCCAATCAGATCCTAGAGAATCACACTTAACAGCTGTTAAGAAGATTCTAAGGTATCTGAAAGGTACTGCTAACATGGGTTTGTGTTACAGAAGATCTGATGAATTTTCATTAGTTGGATTCTGTGATGCTGACTATGCTGGAGACAGAGTTGAACGTAAAAGCACTTCTGGAAGCTGTCAGTTTCTTGGAAGTCATCTGATCTCATGGTACAGCAAGAAGCAACCTACCATTGCACTATCAACTACAGAGGCAGAATACATTGCTGCTGCTGGATGTTGTACTCAGATGCTCTGGATGAAGAGTCAATTAGAAGATTATCAAATCTA
Source organism: Lathyrus sativus (assembly GCA_963859935.3). Taxonomy (NCBI): domain Eukaryota; kingdom Viridiplantae; phylum Streptophyta; class Magnoliopsida; order Fabales; family Fabaceae; genus Lathyrus; species Lathyrus sativus. The sequence goes on from OZ012738.1 coordinate 474,739,072, forward strand.
TGAGAGTAATCTTTCTATCTTTTGTGATAATACTTCTGCTATATGTTTGTCAAAAAATCCAATCTTGCATTCTAAGGCAAAACATATAGAAATTAAACATCACTTCATCAGAGACTATGTTCAGAAGGGTGTAATTAATTTAGCTTTTGTTGATACAGATCATCAATGGGCAGATATTTTTACAAAACCCCTTGCTGAAGATAGATTTAAGTTCATTCTGAAAAATATTTGTATGGATTTTTGTCCAGAGTAATATTTATCAGAAGCAACCTCTCAGATGCAAAATGTTTAATGATCTGAAGTATTTCTTCTGTTCATTTATTCTATTCTGATTATTATTTCTGATGTGAAAATCTGAACTGACCATCTTTAGAAGATCTGAACGTGGCTAACGTTTCATTTCTTGAGAGAATTCAGAACAGCATGCAAGCAAACACGTGTCCCACAAAATCTGAAGAGGTGGCGTGTGGACAACTGAAAAGACATTTGAGGTGAAATTTGAATAGTAAAATTCTTGGTGTTCCCCCAAATCTGTCAGAAGCATTTATTATTTGAAATGATTTTATTCTCTTCATTTAATGCTGCTCAAACGTGCTTTATTTCTGATTCTTGGTGTGCCTATGTGTTTAGTATAAATACTTGAAGTGTATTCACTTTCACACTTTTCACTCTCAGAATTTATATGCATTTTCATCTCTTGTTCTCTCTTCACAAAAACTCAAAACCTAAGTGTTCTAAAAAGCATTCTTCAATGGCGTCTTCTTCATCAACAACTGCTCAGTTTCAATCAACAATGGTTGTTGTGACTTCAGATAATCTAGGTGCTAATCCATACATTCCTCCACAAAGAACTCTTCTCACACCTGTTGAAAAGTTAGAAGTGTTGTGTGAATCCATGGTTGAATTTGATTCACTGGCTGAAAATGGGTTTGATTTTCGCTCCATTGTTAGAGCTCAAGGTTGGGTGAAATACTTTGATAGACTGTTTGGACCAGTTTACCCTCTTCTCATTAAGGAATTCTGGATTCATGCATCTGTGTATCCAAAGTTTATTCTATCATCTGTGCTGGGAAAGGAAATCATCATCACATAGGATCTAATTAGAAAACTGATTGGTTATGAAGAAACAGATGGTGTTTCACATCTGCCAGTTGGGCGTGTTGATATGGATGAAGTCTATGAAGAGGTTATGACTGCTGGACATGCCTCTAACAGATTCAAAGATCTGAAGCCAGATTACAAGATCTGAGCCAAGATATTCATGGGATGCATTCATCACAGAAAGTCAACAAATTCCCCAGATTATGTCAACAATGAACAGATCTATTTTATGTACTGCCTTAGTCAGAGTAATAAGGTAGATCTTCCTTACTTATTGTTCATGCATCTGTGGAACCACATAAATGCATCCAGAGAATCTGTGAAAGAAAAGAACCAGAAGATCAGGAATTGGATACCTTTTGGAAGGCTGCTCTCAGATCTTCTCACTGAAAATGGTTTAGTGGCTGCTCTGTATGATGCTGGTGTAACAGAGGAACTAGAGTTCATTATGGGAAAGCCTCTGAACGCTAAGAGCCTTCTGAGACTCAAGATTGTAGATGAACTTACCACTGCTCCAAAGAAGTTAAACATGTCTGATCTGAATAAAAGGATTCCAGTATCAGATTTTCCTCTATTCTTTGCTGAAGAACCTAGACACATTGTTCTGATGTATATAGAGGAATGTAAAAGGGAAGGAGTGCCTGTTCCTGCAAATGTATTTCAACTTGTCAAGCAACCCCTGCCAGATGCAGGAGAAGAAGAAGAAGAAGCAGAAGTTCCACTTCAGAGGAAAAGACCTCAACCTGTTGCAGAATCTGAACCTGTCCAGAAGAAGGCTAAGATTGCTGAGAAACCCAAGGATCTTCTGAAGAGAAAAGATTCTGGAGAAGCTGTCTCTGCAAAGAGGATTAAACTCAAAGGTACTAAAGCTTCTGTTACTTCTAAAACTGTTGTTATAAATGATTCATCTATTAAGTCTGTTCCCAAACCCCCTGTCACTCAAACAACATCTGTTGCTGCCCCCAGTTCTGTATCACCTCAGAAACAACCTACTGCTTCTGTATCAAAACCACCTCAACCTAAATTACACATCAAACACTTCACTCCATGTCCACAACCTACAGAACCACAACCAACTGTTCCACAACCAACAAAATCACAACAAACAGAACCACAACCATCAGAACTACCACAAAATTCTGACAAACAAAACTCTGCACAACCACAAACAGAAAATCATCCAGAAAAACAAACCACAGAAGATCAACCAGAAAAAGAATCTGTCATTCCACCATCACCTATTCCATCTTCTGAACCTGTAGCAAATGTTACTTCTGAACCCACTAAAGTAACTCCTGCTCCTGTTTCATCTGAACCACCTACTCAATCTGATACCCCTTCAGAACCATCTCATATCCCTGAGACAGAAGTTCTTGATATCACTCTATTAAAAACAGTGTTTCAAGTTTCTTCTACCTCTTGTACACCTGAAACATCTTCCAATTCATCTGAATCAGAAATTCATCCTGATTTTCTGATAAATCCATCTGACAAATACCCTGTTCATGAACCTGAACCTGAATCATCTGTACCTACCAAAACTACCATTCCAGAACCTACGCCTCCACCTGCACCTTCATCTGAGATGATTGTTCCTTCTTCCAATCCATCATCATCTGGAATATCGTGTGCCCAAGTGTCCTCTCTGTATCATAATTTATCTTATGGTTTCAAACTTAAAGATTTTTATGATAGAGTTGAGCCCTCTGAACCCTTGAAACCTCTGAGACCTAAACTCAAACCTACCCTTCCATCTGTAATCCTTTCATATATTAAATCTATGGAAAATGAAGGATCCTTAGCCCCCATATCTGCTACTTCTGGTAAAGCTGTTGTTTCAGCTCTGCATCCTGCATCTGACAACACAGTTGCATCTGATAAACCATCAAACTCTGCTTTCGTACCATACTCTAATGCATTCTTTGATGATGTTTACCCACGCACCAGACCTCAACCAAATATGCTTAATGCTTTAAACAGATCCCTTCCTCAGAAACCAGAAATTCCATTCTTCCCATATGTTCCCCCTCCTCTTATTTCCATTCCAAAATCACTGATACCACCAACTCCAAAGCCTAAACAGATGACTCTAGAAACCTTGCTTAAACCTCCACCCAGACTTAATATTGAACATTTATTTCAAACATTTTTGCAAGAAATACAGATGTCTTTAGGTACTGTTCAGAAAAGATGTTCTAAAACTATGGATGCAAATGAGACTGACATCATCTGGAAAGGATTTCTCAATAGATTCAACATTGTGGCTTCTAATCTGAAGAACATCTGTTCTGATGATGCAAAGCTCAGAGCTGAAAGAACTCAATTCTGGATTGTCAACAAGACTGAACCTCTGCTGTGTTTGGATGCTCCTCCACCTCCTCCTCCACCAGAACCAACTGCCACTGCATTAACTATGACTCTGGTAGAACCCTCTTCAGGATCTCCAGAACATATGGCAATTGACTCTGTTCAGGATACAGAACCTCCATCATCAGAGATCAAGACAGAAAATCCAGATTTGGCAAACAAGATTGCTGCTCTGGAAGCTGGTCAATCTGAAATTAGATCTTGGATGGCGAAGCAAGACAAGAAATCTGAGGACATGTCAGAGTGGATGTCTAAACAAGATGAGAAGAATGAGACAATAACTAAGTTCATGTCAAAGCAAGAGCAATCATAATCTGAGATCACAGACCTATTGAAGATGCTTTTGTCTAAACACACTTAGATTTTTTTTATCATGTTTGTGCATCTGTTGTTATTGCATCTGAAGGTTTTGTTATATCTTCTGATGTACTTTTGCTCTGTTATGATTAAATGAAACAGTTTGTTATTCTTCATTGAATTATCTGCTATTGTTCCTTTTAATTGTCTTTATTAAAAGTTTTTACTTTTTGCTTATGACAAAAAAGGGGGAGAAAATAAAGATCTGAACTATTTTAATATAATTTCACTAGAATGAATCTTCAGACATATCTATTCTTTCTAATATCTAAATTGACTCTTTCAGAACTTTTGATAAGAATACTCTATAAAAGAACCTCTGAGTTTCTCAGATCATTTATCTTTTATCAAACTCTGAATCTTATATCTGCAAGATAGTCTGACCATTGATTATTACAAGACAAACAAGATCTGACTCTGAAGATTACTCAAGATAAAAAGGGAAGTTTCTATTCCTTTTTCTTATTTAACTCAGGGGGAGATTCATCATCTCAGGGGGAGTTATAATTCTTTATGTTCAATTAAATAAAATTTCTGATACTTTTTGTCATCATCAAAAAGGGGGAGATTGTTAGAACACAGATTGGTTCTTAATAATTACTCTTTGTTTTGATGATAACTGTTAGAAAATTTATATTTAAGAATTATATACTCTAAAATTTGTTTGAGAGTTTTACTGCAGATTAAAATTATATTAACTCTCTAGAAGCAAATCTGCCTTGAATACAAGAAGCTATCCTGACTCTGAAGCGCCAGATGCACCTCACAGAAGAATTTGCTTGCTCCTTACAGAAGATCCTGAGCGTAGTCTCCAGAAGGATCTGAAGAAAGAAGCTCCAGAACATTCTGAGTCAGAAGCATCTGAAGATAATCAGAAGCATCTGAAGATAATCAGAAGCATCTGAAGCTGAAGCATCAGAAGTATAGAAGAATAATGATTGAAGAGTTTCTCAAAGCACTTAGTCTACAGAAGTTTCTGAAAGTACTTATGCTGCCAAGTACTGAAGTTCTGTGTCAAGATGCTCTGATGATCAACACGCTAGAAGCACACACGCTGCAGAAGACTCTGATACAGCATAGTTCTGAATCTCATCAGAAGACTCTGATCCATTCAGACTCTGAAGAACTTGCTGAAACTGAAGAAGTGTTTTCAAGAATATATCCGTTGGAACTATTCAACGTCTATTTCCTTATTTGTGCTAGACACACTTACACAGACAAAAAGGATTCATCTGTGCCATCTATTTCAAGGAAAGGTCAGTGCATGTGAAGACAAAAAGGCTCAGACCTTTTGGACTCTCTTTTCAACGTGCATGAGTCAGCTGCCTATAAAAGGAGTTTCTCACTTCATTCTTTAGTGCTACACACTTGCTGAAAAGAAATCACAATATTCTATAAGCTCTCATTCTTATTCTTCATAGAATTTCATTGTACTTAAATCTTAAGAGAAAAATCACTGTTGTGATTATAGCTTTATAGAAGCATTAAAAACTCTTGTATTTAATTTACATTGTTTGTAAAGGATATTCCTTAAGAGGATTCAGTGTGAATCAGTAGCTCTTGAGAAGACTAAGAACTGTAGTTCTTAGGTGATACTATTGTAATCAGTTTGATTTAATAGTGGATTAAGTCCTTGTTGAGAAAGGCAAATCACTCTGGAAGGGTGGACTGGAGTAGTTGCTTAACGAACTAGGATAAAAATAATTGAGGGATTAATTTCAAGTATTAATTTTTCATACTTATTCAACCCCCCCCCCCCTTCTAAGTAATATCTCACCTTCAGTATGTTCATTTTTAGGTCAAAATTATGTTCATTGCTTGTTGGTTTGTGCATTTCTTTTATTGCTTCCATTTAGGGTATCCATATGTCTTATGTTTGCATTGTTTGTGTGATATCTCTTTTTGTGTGGTTTCTTTTTATGCATTTCTTCTCATCCCTTCTTCTTTGAATTTCCCATATGCATGCTTGGTTGAGATGAGCTTGTGAAGGCTACTTCCCCACACTATTTTCCTCCCACTTTCATTCTACTTGTGCATCTTATGTTTGCATTCTCATTTGCATGATATTTCTTCTTCTTCTTTGTTTCTTCTTTGCCATGTTCCCCATAAGTTCTCTAACCTCTTGAGGTTATGATAGACTTTAAGTTCAAACCATGCATGATAACATTAGGTATTTCCCTTTTGAATCTCAATCTTAGGATCACCATTGCATGACAACTTTAGGTTTGTGTTAGTCCCCCTTTAGTTTGTCCCTTCTCTTCTCATCTTCATACAATCTTAACATACTTAATAAAGATAATGGATATTGTGCCATGAGCCTTATACTTGGGAAATGGTGATTGAGTGGCTACCTCTCAATTGCTTAGAGTGTTTAGTATACGTCCTTAGGACGATATGCAATGCATTCGATCATAGGTTTTAGACTTTAATACAACATACATTATGAACACTCAAATTCAAAACACTTCTTCTCTAAAAAACACAAAAACACTTCAAACCTTTTTCATCCTTCGGGATTCTAATCAGGAAAATCTTTTTAGAAAAAGAGTGTTGTTAACTCTTAGTTCTATCGCAAACGGTAACGCCTAAGTCTCCAATGGTCGAGCTGCATACACCAAACTGCTAGAATTGATTGTTAACCCTACTCGGGCCTAAAAAACTTTTGAACCAAACATGTGGTTCTTTTTAGCCCGAACTACGTTTGCTTTGATATTTCATACCAGATGAAAGTACGTAGGCACAAGACGCGATGTCTTGGCGAGTAACCTTTCCCCTTCTTTAGCCGTAGTTGGTCGAACTACGTTGACTCTGACTTTTCCATTGCACGAGGGAGTACGTAGGCATAGAGCGGCGATGCTCTATCGAGTCAGTCTTTTTTATTTTTCTTTTGTCCATAAGCCTTTAGCGTAGATAGTTTCAACACACCCTTTTATATAGACAACAATGCATGGATCCCGTCGAGTACGACGGACGTGAGGGGTGCTAATACCTTCCCCTTGCGTAACCAACTTCCGAATCCGGACACGGTTGCGATGACCTTGTCTTTCCCTTTTTCGTCAGGTTTTTTTCCTATCGTTTCCTTTCCCTATCTTTGGGATAAATAATGAAAGGTGGCGACTCTTCTATTTTTCCGCCGTTTGTTTTTCACAGTTGTGACAGAGTCAAAGTGTAGTGTGGCAGCCTGCTGGTGCAGACATGCAGGTGATAGTGTCCTTTTGGCAGCATGGCGCGCTAGTGATCATATTATGGTACTGGCTTTTTTCTTCTAGCGCCTCATTCTTATCCTTTCAAATTAGCTCTCCTTTCAAATGTAGATTGTTGTCACGTGTTCCCTAGGATTGCAATTGATGCTTCTCATTTTTATCAGCCGACTCCAGATCTCCATTTTCATTTGCGTACAAGTTATTATCCTAGACTAATGTTCCATACCTCGTTAGAAGCTAACCTTTCACAAGAAACAAACACATAAAAACAAAAACAAAAAAGCACATATTATGCTATTTACAAACTGCTCCTAAAACAACAAAAAATGCAATAAAGGTAACTACTAAACATAAAAAATTAATAGAAAGATTCAAGTATTAAGTCTTGTAATTGTAATACCCTAACACCCCAACGCGAAATAATACGAAATAAAAAAAACTACACATATAGGGTGTCACTCAAACACAACATAAACCTGCTCCATAACACAAGTTAGATAAAACATGCAATACTTAAACATCTGTCACATACTTGCCTTTACATAGGCTCATCACAATGGGAAATAATGCAAATAAAATAACTCAAAAACGCATAACATAACGAGTTACAAGTCTAATACTCACATCATCGACATTAGAATAATATATGGGTGGGAATACACACGAAATATATAGGGGTGGGAATAGACCTTTCAATTTCTAAGCAGCTTCTCATTTACCTGATTATCTACCTGCTCGTCTGTATCCAAAGAAGGAGCACAGAACCACACAAATAATATAGGGGTGGGAATACACACAAAATATATAATGGTGTAAAAGTATGCAATGGTAGCCTAAGTAAACATCAACAATCACGCGTCTCATTCACATAATTTCAACATGATTCATTCACTTCAACTATACAAGTATTCTTAATCACCATTAGTAACATAATCAAGCAATTACATATGCAACAATGAATGCAATGTTCTCAACACCACAACTCTACATGCATGCAGTATCAATATGGACAACATAGATCCAACTTGCTCCTGAATTCCCACCTTAGAACTAGAGAACACCAATTCAATACTATCACCATTAGTAATGCTTCCCTAATTCCCATATAGAAGCGATTGCTCACTCCTGAATCCATATTATTTAACCAAAACACACCAAAACTGGATTGAAGTCCGTACACCATGATGCATGATTCTAAACAACATAAAATATCACCAAACTTATCACCATATAATCACAATAATTATGCACAACATCACAACAATTGATTAATTTAACAATCAATAATAAACAACACCAAGATACCTCTAAATAGTGGCCAAACAGTAGCCTAATCACAACACAACATCAAAAATCAGAATCGACAACTCAATTCCAAGCAATTGAGCAAACAACGCTCATTCTGGCAACATGACGGGTTACCCGTCATCAGGGTGACGCCCATCAGCCGCCCACAACACCTCACATGTCATCTCCATGACGCTCGCCCCATAAGACCGAGCCTAGGGACCATGAAGGTCTACCCGTAAGCGCCTCAAAGGCTATGAACACCTGGTTATCAGAAACAAAATCTACTTTTTTGGCCATGAAGTTCCGTTCAGAACTCCGATTTTCCCTTCCCATCCCTCAGATTGAACAACAACATTAGGGAAATTATTGTCTAACATCAATACATCATTCATATATCAATTATCATGCATTTTATTGGATTAATCATTGATTTAAAATACTTTATTCATCAAAATCACCACACTTGTAGAAACACCAATTCATACCAACATCATTAACAAGAACACATGCATTCCATGGTAAAACAGTACATGAGTTTCACATAATACATCACATAATTCATGCTATCATAGAATTTAACTCATGTTCATCAATCATTCGTCAAAATAGAAAAATTAGGGGAAAACCTTATGGGATTAAGGACTTCCCTATTCCCAATCATGCATTCAACATCATATTTTAAGTAATTCTCCTACCTTAGATTACTTGCAAAAATTCAGATTGCTCAAGTTTTGCTCTTCCCTCTTCAAGCCCTAGCTTTGCCTCTTTTCTCCCAAATTTTGTTTCTACGTACTAACCCCAAAAACTCTCTACTAACTCCTTTTTATCATAAACCTAATTCTCCTCAATTAGTTATTCCCACCTATACCCTTACTCATTCTCTTATTTACCCAAATACTTTTATTGACTCTATCATTATTTTAATAATAATAATCCTCATTATTCTCTAATATTCTATTTTTCTACCAAAATCTCTCCTTTTATATTTTATTTTAATTATTAATTAAAATAGCTATAATTCTTATTATTTTAATTATTCTCATCCTTCTACCACCCTACCAAGGCTCTCACTGCCAATGCCCCACATGCATATACAAATCACCATACATTTTTAATCAAAAACATGCTAAATACTAATTAACTAAATAAGATACAAAATAATATGATTAAATAATTTAATTAAATTTCGGGGTGTTATAGTAATCACTCATAAAATGTGAGTTATGAAATTGCAATCTCTACTTCCTCTTCCTTTACTTGCTCGGTAACTTTTAGTGTTACTCATTTTGTTCTACAAATTGCATATGTTGTTTTTTCGATTTTAAGGTCAATCGATATCAGCATCAAATTAGTACCTCGTATAAACAAACAAGAAATGCATTAATAATACCATACCAAAAAGAAAAGAATAAAAGTAGAAATAAAAATTAAAACTAAAATTAAAATTAAATAGTAAAATAAAAACTAAAAATAAAATGCAAAAATTTGAAACTAAAAATGTCGCACTAGATTGCCTTGTTGAAATCAACAATCTCTGACAAGGGCACCAAAAACTTGATGACATATCGGCAAGTGTACTGATATTGTCGAAGTAATAGTAAAAAGATCGTCTCCACAAGTATTGTAATTTAACAAAGTAAATATGTGTGAATGAAATTAATGCAATTGTGTGGGTTTTTATTTGATCTGGTTCCAAAACAAGAACGAGAAAACTAAGAGAATGAATTCAAGATGATTAGGTATTTTATATCGAATCCCCTTATTTTTATCTTTTGATGAACTGTGTACTTATAGAATTGCAATTAACTTATCATCCTATTGTGAACTAACAAGACCATTGCACCTAATTCCTTGGTGTACAACTCACTAACCTAAATAGTAATTCCGTAAGTCTTTAGTTCAATTTAGAGTTAGATTAGGCATTTTACGAGCATTAATTCAAATTCACCAACTTATAATTACATATTCCTAATTAATTACTTAGTTGAATGATTTGCTTTAGATCAGATGCGTATACTAACTGTCATAAACTTTTACGGATATAGATCGATTTGTGCAATTGTAAATGGAAAAAAAAACATTAAAATAAAATAAAAATTAAATAAGATAACAATGATAAAAGTATTCAATAAATCACAAACAAACATATGATCCAACAGAGAAATAATAAGGTTCGTCTCAAAAAGGCCTAATTTAGAGAAACTCAGCTATTTATTGATAAATTTAAAAGTACCATGCGTTGGTAAGTCATTATCATCAAAATTTATAGAAAAGTAGCTCTTCAATGACTCTAATTCTCTCAAAATATGTCTCTTAAATATTCTTAGTTGTCACTTTATCTCCAAGTTTCAGAACTCTCAAAAAGTTAGCAAAAAGGCCTCGAAATAGCCATTTTGTGTGTCGGTAAAAAGAGCGCCAACGCACCATAATGTTGTTGTATTGCACCGCGATGCAAGCTTCGTCGCGTCACAATGGGATGCATCGCGTGCACAAGAATTCCAGGGGCCACATGCTTGTTTTCTTCACTTTTTCTTCAATATTTTCACTAAGTCTTTATTTCTTCCTTATGATAGAATTTTGCTAAATTCTTCACACTTTGGTCTGACTTTTGCTCATTAACCTTCCTATTTCATCAGAATTTTCTTGTAAAATCACATAATGATGATTGTCATTAGCACACGTCTAGAATAGTACGAAGCAACACAAAAGAAAGACTCACATTTAATGTGCATGTCCACCACTCCCACTGATCCGACGGGTCAAGTCTTATTCATAGGTAATTTGGTAATTCTAGGTCGAAACAACTTTTAAAGGTTCTCGTTCAACACTTCATGATAATCCTTGAGGACAACTATTTTGAGTCGGTCGAAGGCCCAATAAGAAGAGACCCATTAGCGCTTCAAAGGAGGTCTAATAACTCGCTCAATCTAAGAATAAATACTCGTACGCACGTTAGATCCTATGTACATTCATATTTTCTACATTTCACTCTACCTCCTTTTAATCTCTATCACTGACTAGGATGTTGGAATTTTAACCTTACATGTCTATGATCCACCAAACCAAAGACTTGCAACATCACACTATGAGTCCAACTTCTTAACTCAAGGATAATTCCAATTCCTATCTAGAGCAACAAGTAAAAGAATATGTTTGAATTTTAACATCCAAACCGAATACATCCCATATTACAAGAGAGTTCAAAGTCTACTCGAAACACATCAAATGAACAATTAACTCCGAAATTCAACACCCGTAAGGTGAATTCATATTTTATAATCCTACCATATTTTTTTCTTTGCATTTGCCATGATTATTAGATTGGATTTGTTATATTTTGTTAGGTCCGCATTTCAATTTTGGAACGGTGGGAAAAGATAATTTTGAGTTGCTATATGGTTTGAGAATAGTATACGAGGGTAGAGCCATAAAAGTAAAATATAAAACTTCACTAAATAGCCTAAAATTAAAAGGTCAAATTGAGAGCTTTGATTGCAAAACTAAATCAAACAAAAACTTATGACTTCACCTTGGAATGAGTAACAGAATCAAAAACATTTAACCAAAAAACCATAGAAATTCAATTAACCTCGACATTATAAGCATATCGTAATTGAACATCAATATAATATATAAACATGATAATCCTCTCAGCTCTTGAAAGTTGTTTAGTCAAAGGATAATGCATCAACATCTTGAAGTTTACAACAAAACAAAGCATAACAAAGAAGCTATCTATGATTCAAGCTGAGCATACCAAACACCTTGGATCTTAACATCCTTTGGAGCTTTTGCTCCCAAATCAGTATCAGATGGCTGAATACTCTCAAACACACCAATAACCTCACCAGTCTCAGGCTTTGTCTGAGTAACACTCAGTGTGATTTTCCCTTTTGATGATGCAGCACTCTTGTTGTTTTCCTTTCCAAGTTCTTCTTCGTCACCTCTTCCACCGGCTGGCAACGCAACCGCGTTGTCATAACCGGTAGATGCACCTCTTCCCTTTGGGTCCAAGAAGGAGCTTCCTCTGTATGATGGTACCAAGAACTCGCCGCTGAAGCTATCAGGTTTCCCTGATGCTACCAACTGCTTGATGGTGAAAAGGAACGGAACACGCTCCCCTCCAGGAAGCTGAACGGTCACTGCAGCGTAATCAATTCCGTCTTTCTCCTCGAATTTCACACTCCCGTCTGCTGAAACCTCGAAGGGCCCTTCAATCTCGTCGAGCGTGTAGGTTAAACGCGTCATGAGCTTGGTGTTTTGGAATGCGAGTGGAGTGTTTTTGGTTACGCCTTCTGATTTTACTGTGAATGAAGTTGGTTCGAGGCAGAGTTTCTTGGCGTTGTATTTTCCTGCCTTGAAGGCGAATGAGTCTACTCCTCCATCAATGGTTGGACATTGGTTTGCTGTTCCTGTTCCTTTGACTTCCAAGTATGTCTTGCTTTGGATTTCGTCGAAAGTTAGCCTCTTCGGAGCACCTTCTGCACTTGCTCCCTGAATTCATTTATGTTCTTATTCTTAGACATCAACAAGCAAGCCAAATAGTAATCACTTAACAAATTTATCAGTTATCGAATTCGGTAATTACATGGTTGATCCTTGCATAAATTACTATCTCATTCAAATGGATTTGAATCCTCTCCCGTGTCTGCAATCAAACGTCAGTCATTGACGTTTGGTTACTAAACAAGAGAGGATCCGAAGTGAATTCAAGGTCCTTTCAAGTTCAGACTTTATTAATTTGTAGTAGCTACTTCAAACCAACATAACATTCATCACAACTAATCTAAGAGTTCAAAACATGATAAAATTAGCAACACTTAGTGCATGAAAATTGCTAGGAATCTAGGATAGTGTAGTAGTGAAACCATTTACTTAACTATTCAATATGCATGCAATTTGTAGAAAGAAAAAATGAAGAAAAGGAATAGAGGTAAAGGGACATACAGAGACAACAAGAGCAGAAGTGGCAAGAGCAAATCCTGCAATCTTAGAAGCCTCAACACACTTGTAAGCCAACTCCTTGAAATCAGACTGAAGGGAACAAGTAACCTTAGCTCCATAGTGTTCCAAACCAAAGGCCTTAGAAACAGATTGGTTAGACTTAAGCTGCAAAGTGTTGCTACGCAGCTTTGTAGGTTGCATGAGAGTAGCAGCTGCTTGAAGTGAGGCTGCCATGGCTGCTGTTAACTATTTTCTGTTCTCCACAAACAAACTAGTTTTCAAGAGTTTTTGTGTTGGTTGAGAATGTGAAGGTTGCAATTATTTGGTGGCTATGGTGTGAGTAAGATTTTGGATAGGATAAGGTGGTATCTCATTGGATGGTTTAAGGTAATGTTAAATGTTTTGTTGGATGCCACGTGGCAATGTTGTGGATTCGGATAGAGATACTGTCTGTCAATTTTGTGGTGACTGGATTTTAACCACAGACTTCTTACATGTTCATTTATAAACTAGGGGGAACATGGAATTAGTAATACTTTACAGTAATGTATTTAAGTAGAGAGAAGCACTATAGGAAATTTATAATACTACCTCATGTACAAATTATAAGAATATTTTTTTAACATGTAGTTTGAAACATATTAAAACTTATCTTCATTTATTAAGTAACATAATTTTCTTAAGAAAAATACAATGAGTTTTGTTTTTTCATAAACAAAAAATTTCAAGTACTCGAGAAAAAATGAGATAATTTTATTTTTTATTTAAATATATTTGTTGTGATTGTGATAATTCAAAATTCAGTTTTATTCTTTATAAAAAATTTTAAAGAATGATTTTTTAAAATTTTTCATCCTTAATTTTAGTCTCATTTATTTATTCTTAACAGAAACTACTTATGTGTCATGCTAAATCACTTAAAGTTAACGTTAAACTTAATTAAAAAATATATATGTTCGACTGTGGGGTTACAAACTCATTTAAAATAATTGAAATCTAATAAAACCACAACACATGATAATGCCTTGAAATTGTTTGATGAAATGACTGAGAGAAATGATTCCACATGTTTCTTTCTACCTTCCTTCTGAATCAATTTGCAACCAAACTAATGTTTTGCCACCATTGCTACCAAACTATGCATATCACCAAACTAATATTATGCTTCTGTTACAACCACAAAACATTATAGATTAAGAAATAACAAATGTCTTTGAGTAATTATGTTCTCAAAGAATGCAACAACAACTATATTTTGTTCAACATCAAATAATAATAATAATAATAATAATAATAATAATAATAATAATAATAATAATAATAATAATAATAATAATAATAATAATTATTATTATTATTATTATTATTATTATTATTATTATTATTATTATTATTATTATTATTATTATTATTATTATTATTATTATTATTGTTTTGGCCTGAGTCCCGACTTTACCGGGCAGGTCCAGCCCAATGATACTTAGTTAGGCCCAATCTAATTCGGGTTACATCCGTCGAGCACATGATTCCTGCCGGGCAGACAATCACTATGTCAGAATTGACTTTTAGCAGCGCATATAAAGACAGCGCTTTTAGAAAAAGCACTGCTAAAAAGTAATTAAAAAAAACAGCATACCTAAAACAACGCTTTTAAAAAAAGCGCTGTTAAAGGGGTACACTAAGAAAGCGCTTTATTTAAAGCGTTGCTCAATGCATGGCCTAAGACAACGCTTTTGTAAAGCGCTGATGTAGGTTGATAGAAAGAAAGTGTTTTCATTCTAAAGCGCTGCTATATGCTTTTGCAAAGAAAGCGCTTTTCCAAGCGCTGTTGTAGGTATTAAAAAGCGCTGTCATAGGTGTTATTAGAATTAATTTAAAATATCACATAATTTTTTAAAGAAACATAACAGAGCTCGTGTATTCATTTTTTCTTTCTCCTCTGTGACGAACCAGAACGCCTACTCACCACGACCGTCGCCCTCCTCCGTCCGACAGTTGCGCCTCCGTCGCCCTCCTCCGTTCTGTTTGTGTTTCATTTCTCCTCCATTTAACCGTCTTTTTTCTACAGCATCCTCTGTAGCGCATTTCCGCCATTGTTACGGTATTTGAAGTTTTTCATTATGCATTTTTCTGGATTATTGTCTTAATATTTCATTTTTCTGGATTATATGATGTTAGTGTTACTTCTTTTCTGAGTTATTGACTTGTTTTTGTTGATACCGTTGATGAGAATTACTCTTTTGATATTGGCTTGAGTTTTGTATACAAGGTGTTTGTTGAAATGCCACAATGAATTTATTTATGTTAACTTTCAGTATATCTAGCAGTATACAAGGTGTTTGTTGAAATGCCACAATGAGTTTTGTATACAAGGTGTTTGTTGAAATGCCACAATGAGTTTTGTATACAAGGTGTTTGTTGAAATGTCACAATGAGTTTTGTATACAAGGTGTCTGTTGAAATGCCACAATGAATTTACTCTTTTGAATATAATGTGTTCTTATGTATTTTTAACTATTGCTTTGAGAAGTTTCTTTAGAATGTGACCATGTTTTTTAAAACGTTTTTGTTTGTTCTTTTTATGAATAGATCAAACACATGTTTGTTGTTTTATGCTTTGTTAATGAGTGAGAGTGAGGTATAACAAATAAGTTCTTTTTATTATTACAAATAAGTAAATGTGAACTCATATAAAGTGTATTATACAATATGATCTTTAGCA
Organism: Lathyrus sativus; assembly: GCA_963859935.3. NCBI lineage: Eukaryota > Viridiplantae > Streptophyta > Magnoliopsida > Fabales > Fabaceae > Lathyrus > Lathyrus sativus. The sequence continues at coordinate 474,755,056 of OZ012738.1, forward strand.
CTTTATATGAAGTTCTTTTTATTATTACATATTAATTACAAATAAAAATTTTACACTTTATATTAATTTTTATAATATGTAATTGTTAGCTCCTAAATTTGACGTCTCAGGTAGAAAGAAGGTATTTAAGACAAAAGGGTAAAAAATAGGTTGAGAACAAAAGAATGGTCGAAAGAAGCAAAATAGCCAAGTCGAAGGACTCACCCAGAAGCCAAGAGTTCGACCGCCTGCTGAGAAGAATGGTTTGTCGAAGGATTTGAAATTTAAATATTGGAGGAAACGGTTTTGCTTGCTGAATATTGAGGGAGACACGTGTCAGTGGATCCATGCATTTGTGACAAGTGGCGAAAGGAGATTATGGTGGAGGTTATTTTTTATTACTATAAATAGGGTGTCTTAGACATATCCAAAGGGTGTTGTAATTTACTATTGTACAAATTACTCTTGAAATTACTCCAAGTATCCGAGTGTAGAGAAAGTGAGTATTGTAAGAGAATGTACGTGATGTAAACACACCATCTTTTAACTTAATGCAATTTACTTGTTTTACTTTAAGTTTTACAAAGTCTTTTATTGTCTTTACCCCTTTTCCTCCTTACTTTATCTCTTCCCTGCCTATGCAATTCTTTTCTCTTCGTCCTCAATCTAACTTCTTTTCTCCCAACAAACTTTCGTCTCCTTTATTAAAAGCTTCGTTTTGTCTTTAAATTCACCCGTAGTCGAATAGATGTTCCTTTAGAATTCTCTCACCCCAATACTGTTCGAGTGTGGAACTTGAATAGATTCTTAAAGCAAAAAATAAATCTTTTAGCACATGTCCTAGGATCAATCTGATCGATCCTGTGAGTCACCAAAGTTAGATTTGGAAGATCAGCGATTGTTTTCCGATTTTCAAGGGAAACAGTAATAGCACTTTATAAAGTGTATTATAAAAAGAACTCATATAAAGTGTACTATTGTCTAATTTTTACACTTTATATGAGTTCTTTTTACTAATAATTAATATGTTAGTAAAAATTGTATAAAATTTTAGAAAAATATAAACTCAACCATAATTTTAAATTTACTAAAATATTTGGGGTTATCATAATTTTAAATTTAATAATAAAAAGTTAGTATCCAAGTAATATTCATTCATGACCTCTTTAGCCATATAAATTGCTAATTAATTAATTTTATTGCAAGTTTTATCAATAATTGATGTTTCAAGAATTATTTAATGTTGATGATGTTATTAATTTTGTCTGTTATAGGGGTTACCTGTGAAGAGCAAGGTTGTGATCGTTTTCAAGCATCCTACTATGTAGCTTTCTTAGAAGTTATTGATTTCTTTACATGTATTCTCTGTATTTGTTTAACTTTCTTAGTTTAGTTTAGACTACTCAATTAGTATGGATAAAAAATGGATGTCTTCCAATCGATTGTCTAAAGAGTACGAGAATGGGGTATCGAAATTCGTTAAGTTTGTTGTTGAACACACCAAAGACCCCAGTAGGATCACATGTCCTTGCTTAGGTTGTTGTTATGGGCGTCGAATTGACGTCGTTCAGTTGGAATCTCATTTAATGAGATATGGAATTGATCAAAGTTATACATGTTGGACATTACATGGTGAGATAAGTAACGAGAATGTCGAACCCGGGGATAATACAGCCTATGCTTCAAAGGACAATGGCAGAGATACATATGATTGTGATCGAGTCGAAGAGATTGCAGAAGCACTTGAAGAAGATCTTCAAGATTTTCCCAAGATGTTTGAGAGATTGGTAAGCGATGCAGAGAAACCGTTGTATAAAGGTTGCACTACTTTCACAAGATTGTCTGCAGTATTAAAGTTGTACAACTTAAAGGCGGGTAATGGATGGTTGGATAAAAGTTTCACAGAGTTGTTAGCCCTACTTCAAGAGATGCTTCCGGAGGATAATGTTCTTCCCAGTCGAACCTATGAAGCTAAAAAAATGTTATGCTCTATTGGCATGAGCTATGATAAGATACATGATTGTCCAAATGATTGCATTTTGTTTCGAAATGAATATGCATCATTAAACGAGTGTCCTAAATGCGGTGTATCTTGGTATAAGAAAAAGTTGTCACCAGCAAAAGTTTTATGGTATTTTGCTATAATTCCGAGATTTAGACGCATGTTTCGTAGTGAAACAGATGCAAAACACCTGACTTGGCATGCAGATGATAGAATTATAGATGGGAAGTATCGACATCCGGCAGATTCACCACAGTGGATGAAAATTGATAATGAGTATCCTGATTTTGGAGAAGAAGCTAAAAACCTTCGCTTGGCATTATCGACTGATGGAATGAATCCGCATGGTATGCAAAGTATCTCATATTCCACCTGGCCTGTAATTATTATGATTTATAACCTACCTCCATGGCTATGTATGAAGCGTAAGTACATGATGTTATCTATGTTAATTTCTGGCCCTAAACCACCAGGGAATGACATAGACGTATACTTGACACCTTTAATCGAAGACTTAAAGAGTTTGTGGGAGAACGGTGTGGAGGTTTATGATGGATATAGGAAAGAAAGTTTCAATTTGAGGGCGATGTTGTTTGGCACAATTAATGATTTTCCAACATATGGAAATCTATCGGGGTATAGCATTAAAGTTTAATGTGCGTGTCCTATCTGTGAGGAAAACACAGATTGGAAGCGGTTGGAATTTGGTCAGAAGAATGTCTTTCTTGGTCATCGTAGATTCTTAAATTCTAGTCATCACTATCGTGGGTGGAGAAAAGCATTCAATGGAAATTCAGAACAACGTAGAGGTCCACCTACATTGACCGACGAACAAATTTTTGAAAAGGTGAAAGATGTGAGTACTCAGTTTGGCAAGCCTTTTGCACATACTATTGTCACACGTGGGTGGAAGAAGAGGTCAATTTTGTTTGAGTTTCCGTATTGGAAGTCGTGGTATGTAAGACATTTTCTTGATGTTATGCATATTGGAAAAAAATGTATTTAAAAGTGTTATTGGTACGTTACTCAATATACAAGGAAAGTCTAAGGATGACCTTAAAGCAAGAAAGGACTTGGTAGCAATGGGAATAAGAAATGAATTAGGACCCTTGAAGAAAGGAAATCGCACATAACTACCACCTGCTGCTTATACTTTATCTAGAAAGGAGAAAAAGATATTGTGTAAGTTTCTGAGTGAAGTTAAAGTTCCAGAAGGATACTCTTCAGATATTAAAAGACTTGTTTCTATGAAAGACCTCAAGTTAAAGAGTTTAAAGACACATGATTGTCATGTTATAATGGAACACTTTCTACCAATAGGTATACGTTCTATTTTGCCAGAAAAAGTGAGAGGCGCAATAACTAAATTGTGTTTTTTCTTCAGGTCAATTTGTAGTAAGGTGATCGATCCTGCGATCTTACCATCATTGCAAAAAGAAATAGTTATTACTTTGTGTCAGCTTGAAATGTATTTCCTCCATCATTTTTTGACATAATGGTACATCTAGTTGTCCATCTTGTGAAAGAGACACAATTGTGTAAACCAGCTTATATGAGATGGATGTACCCTGTTGAACGTTATATGAAAATATTGAAAGGGTATGTGAAAAACCGAAGCCGACCAGAGGGACGTATTGTTGAACGATACATTGTTGAAAAAGCTATTGAGTTTTGTACTGAATATTTGTCTAACGTTCAATCCGTTGGCCTCCCAAAATCTAATGTTCTTAAAAAAATAGTAGGTAAACAGTTAATTGGAAATCAAGTTGTGACAGTTTCAAGGGATGAACGGGAGCAAGTGCATTTATATGTTCTGCACAATGACGTTGAGGTTGAGCTGTATGTTGAAATGCACAAGGACGTTCTCCGAGGTTTAAATCTGAATCGAAATGAAAATTGGATAGTATGTGAGCACAATCAAAGTTTTATAACATGGTTCAAGGATCATATTTTTTCAAAGTTTTATTCTGATCCCGCTTCAATAACAGAAAGGTTGAGATGTTTAGCATATGGTCCAAGTTTGCATGTGTTTTCTTATAGCGCATACGCAATTAATGGATACACATTTTATACCAAAGAATAAGATGATAAGAGTACAATGCAAAATAGTGGTGTCACCGTGCTTGCCGAAGCAATGCACATTTCAAGTGTGAAGGACTTAAACCCCAAATATGCAAATTTGTCGTATTTTGGTGTTATCGAGCGTATTTGGGTGTTTGATTATGAAAAGTTTCAGATTCCTATCTTTGGATGCAAGTGGGTTGAAAATAATAGTGGCATACAAATGGATAAGTCAGGATTTTTGCAAGTGGATCTTAATAAGGTGGGGTACAAAGATGAGCCTTTTATTCTAGCGACGCAAGCTAAACAAGTGTTATATGTCACTGATCCGACAAGTACGAAATGGTCTATAGTTCTTTTTTCCAACAAAGTTATCGATGATAACATTGGAGACAAGGGGGATGTTGATGTTGAGAAGGAATCTTATATTATAGATGATCCAAATGAGAATATTAGAGCGGACAAATCATATATTAGAAATGATCATAACGAAGGAATTTGGATCAATCCATCCGTCTGTGTTGTTAAGAGCAAGTAAACCACCAGATGTAGTCACAGATTACATAGTCCAAAGATTTATGGCTGTGACTACAGAGAAGTTGTTCTTGTTGCCATATAATACTGGCCATGGGTATGACTTCATTCTAAATTCATTTATTATAATTATTCGATTTTTGCCATTCTATATAACATTTCAGTCTAAACTGTTGTCTTATTTTATAATGGACACTGGCTGTTGGTCGTGATTAATCCAATGAAAGAAATAGTGTATTATCTGGATTCATTGGATGGCGATCAAACAAAATATCCTGATATAAAGAATATGATTGATACGTAAGTGATGAGATATATTGTTCTGAATAATTATATATCTTTATTTATTATGTGACATTTTTCTAAATATGTGTTTACATTATGTTAGAGCTATACAAATATTCAGAGCACAAAGACAAGCAACGGTGCCAAAAAGTAAGGCTAACAACATTAGTTGGATTAGAGTGCAGGTATATTTTCCCATATTTGACTGTTATAGTGGTCCTACTTGATAAAACTATGTAAAATATATATCCTGATAAATGTTCGTTTGTTTTTTCCATTTACAGTGTCCTCGTCGCCGCAATGGGATTGATTGCGGATATTTTGTATTGCGCTTTATGAAGGAAATTATTCATTCTGGTCAAATAGATATTCCAATCATGGTATGGATCAATTTATAAATTATATGATTCATTTTGATAATTAACCAATGTTTCATCTGAGTAATTAGTTTTAAAACTAAATCATGCATGTTCTGTTATATTATGTAGTACTTTGATGATTTCAAGTGCGGTACTTACTCGAAAGTAGGATTGGAAGAAATAAAGAGGAATGGTGTCAATTTATTCTTGAGTTAAGAATTGTATAAGGTATATGTATCATCCAATATTGATGCGGGATAATATATTTCTGGAAGTCGTATCTATTTGTAAAATTAACGGATTTGTAATTATATGTAAATTGACTATATTTGTGATGTTGTTATTCTGAGGATCGGATTGTATTGTAATATATATAAGCAGGTTTATGTGTATTAAAATGATTATGGGCAAAGTGATGAATTACAATGTATACTTAAAGGCCAAAGTGTTGAATTGTATATATGAGGCCAAAGTGTTAAAATAAAGGCCTGAATTATAAGCAGGGAATGTAATATAAGCAGGTTGTCGAAAATATATAAAACAGTGTGATTATTTATTAAAAAAAATTTAAAATCTGGGAGATTAGACAACGCTTTTACAAAAAAGCGCTGATAAAGGTTACAAAGAGAGCGCTACAAAAGCGCTGCTATAGGTTGGGAAGGGGGGGTCTAAGACAGCGCTTATAAAGCGCTGCTAAAAGGGGGGCTAAGAAAGCGCTTTACAAAAGTGTTGCTAAACGGGGGGGGGGGGGGGGGGGGGGGGGGGTCTAAGACAACACTTTGCAAAAGCACTGCTAAAGGGGAGGAGGGTTGGGGGGAATAGGCAGCGCTTATAAAAGCGCTGCTAAAGGGCTAAGAAAGCGCTGCTAAAAGCGTTGCTGAAGGGAGCCTTTAGCAGCGCTTTTTCCATTAAAAAAGTGCTTCCTTTACCTTTAGCAGCGCTTTTAAGTGCAGCTAAAGGTCTTTTTTGGCATAGCGAATGGCCCCTCCGCGGGCAGAACCTTCTCCCTTGTCGAGCAGAACAACGTGTCCTTCACACGTTCTCCACGTGCTCCCCTCTGCGGGGGCATGTCCTCAACCAACTGCCCACTTCCGAAAGAGCAGGTCAACCCACTTTCTGGAGTTCACGGAGCAGTTGAACTAGGGAGAAGACCACGTTCCGGTCTTCACTACGCCACATAAGCCCTAGCAGTCACCTTGGTTGGGCCTGACAATCCAGCCCAACACAAGTTGTAACAGCCCAATTTTGATTAACTAATTTATTTATTTATTGGAATTATTTTAATTATGAGATAGTGTGATAATATGTTAAGTTTACATATTATGCTATTTTATCATTTGGAGAGTTTTGGAAAATTAAGTTGGAAATATTTTGGATATTCTTAATTAATGGTTAAGTGGATGATTTATGGAAAATGACTGGAAAATATATATTATGGAGGAAATAGAATGAAAAGAAATATAAAGAATAGAAATAGAAAGAAAAGGAGATAAGAGTTGGTAAGAAAAAGAAAAGGGAAGAAAAAGAGAAAGAAGGAAAAGGAGGAGAAAAGAGAAGAAGAAGAAGAAGAAAAGTGTGGAAATCATCAAGAGCAACTCAAAGCTTCGATTTAATCAAGGTAAGGGTGAGAAACATTATTATTTGATCAATGTGTATGATTATGTATGAGTTGTATTGGATTTGTTGGTAGTTTTCTCTATTTCTCATTTCTAGGGCAAATGAGTTAAATCGGTAGAAATCGAGTTTTAGCGGATGAAACTCGAAATAAATTATGTAGTTTAGTCGGTTAGTATTTAGCCGAGAGTATTGAGTTTCGTTTGAGTGAATTTGATCGAGTTTATGAGTTTTGCCATTTCTAGAGAAATTGGGGGTTAAGATTTTGGGTGAAATTCGGAAGTCGTAGAATTAGTGTTTTATGATCCTAAATTATTCCTATATGAGTGGTAATAATGAGTAGGTATTTAATCGGGAGAAAATAATTGAATCGGTCGGGTTTTTGAGGGTTTTAAGCTCAAACCCGTAGCTGTTTTTCCTGAGTTTTTCAGGTGTTAATCGGTTAAACATATACTTTAACCGATTAACATAGTGTTGGGGGCCTAAAAGCTGAGTTTTTAGCCTAAAAACTGAGTTTTTGGAGTGGTTAATCGGTTAACCATATGCGTTAACCGATTAACACTGTAAGTGTGAGAAAATATTATTTTCAAACTTCGAAAATTCATAACTTCTTCATCGTTTATCGGATTTTGACGTTCTTTATATCAAACTGAAGCTAATAAAATGTTCTATAACTAGGTGAAAAGAAATATTATTTTTAGCCGACTTTTAGCTGATTTTACCGATTAATCGAGATTAATTGTTTTAAGTAAGTGAGGCTTAATTAATTAGAGCGTTTGGTTGCGATCGACCTCTTCTTGTATGAGTAGCTTATATGTTGTTGTATGGTGTGCTTTGGGTAGCCGTATAGCGTGAATCCTAGAATGTGGAATCGATTGTGATTTTATGGCCGTTTGGCAATATATGCATTGTTTGAATTAAACGAGAATGCATGATGAGATTGACTGTGAATGTGTATACCTTGTATGAAATGGTATGTGATGAATGATGAATATATATTATGGAATATATATATATATATATATATATATATATATATATATATATATATATATATTGTGAATGCATATTGTTTGTATGCGATTGTATATAAATTATGCATGAGAACATATTGTGAATATGTGTGCATTGCTTGTGTTTGTATGTTAAGAATGCATGAGAACATATTGTGAATATGTGTGCATTGCTTGTGTTTGTATGTTAAGAATGCATGAGAACATATTGTGAGTATGTGTGCATTGCTTGTGTTTGTATGTTAAGAATGCATGAGAACATATTGTGAATATGTGTGCATTGCTTGTGTTTGTGTGTGAAGAATGCATGGGAACATATTGTGGATATGTGTGCATTGCTTGATAATCTATTGATGATATATGTGAATATGTTGTGTGTGCAATCATTGCTATAATTCTTGAAGAGATGAATTATTTGAATGCATGAGATTAAGATGTCGGTCTTAAGTGCATTTGATTGTTGATTGCATATGCATCATTTAGTCAAGAGGCAATGTTTGCTAGTTTCGTGGAGACTAGTGACTTGTCCCAAGCCTAGAAGAGTGGGTCTGAAAGCTTAGAGGACGGGCTTTTGTTGGTTATCGGTCTAGAAGAGTGGACCCGGTTTAAATGTAAAAACCAAAAAATGATAACAAATGTTGGTACCACATGGCATGAGTTGCATTGAGTCACATGACATATTTGTGATTGTTGTATGAAGCATGCGTGTGTGCGTGACTTGTTGATTTGAGAGTGTGAATATAAGATTGTTGTATGCAAAAATGCTTATGTGTATGTTATGTGGATTAATGAGGACTATGGATATGTGCATGATGAATATGCTTGATGATTGTCCATATTTGTTTATATAAGTATGCTTTGTAAAGTATATGACGAGTTATGATGAAGTATGGTGAGAATTGTGGAATATGCGTATGTGCATTACTTGTGTAATTGAGAAATGTGAATGTGTAATAGTGAATTGGTAGAATTGATGGGCTTTATGTGAGCCATATGGCATGGATAGAATTGTTGATTAAAGTTATGCTTACGTATGTGTACATGACTGGTGTAATTGAAAATGATGAATATGTGATTGTTAGGAGAAGTGTGCATATATACATGATATGTTGATTTAAGAGTGATGAGTATGTGAGTGTTGTATGAAAGTATGTTATGTGCATGATAATATGCTTGATGATCCACCATGTTAGTTTATATGATGAGGTAATTGAGAGGTATGTGTGAATTGAATATGAAATGTGGTGAGAAATGTGGCATATATGTATTTTATGATTGCTTATATACATAATTATATGCATTGATTATTATGGTAATATTTCTCACCCTTCTGCTGGAATGATGTCCTACATGACATCGTGCAGGTATTTCAGAGTAGAGCTGCTTGTAGTCCCGAGGCCGCTATTGGTGTAGCTATTTAGCGATTTATTTATGTTGGGTCGAGTCATGCTCTGGTCGTGTAACACTGGGATCGCTTGGTTTATGTTTTAGAAATATACTATATTTTCTTGTTTATTGAAATAATAAGAAGTTGGCCTTAGTGCCCGAGCCTTGTTGATTTATGTGATGAAAACAAATATTTCTTTTATGAAAAATCATTGGATAAATGAATCCGCTGCTACATGCTAATTGAAATTGTAAAACATGATTATTCATTGAAGTGTTGATGAGCATGGCAGGTGTTTGAAAGTTTGAAGTGTGACACCCTTGGTTGAATGCATGTTAATTTTACTCTAATTATTTTAATTAATTGCGGGGATTAGAGGGGTGTTACATTAGTGGTATCAGAGCAAGGTCGGTCCGTCCGGCCATGTTGTCTAATGTTATTTGTTCCCTTGTATGCGACATGTGTGTGAAAACACTGTCGATACATGTTTGTTGTTTAACCTTTGTCTGCACAAGTGGGAATGATCAAAGTGGGGGAGAAGCTTGTGATTCCTCAAAATGCTGCGAGTGTGGAGTTGTAGCTCAGTGTGTAGTTAAACGCTATTATAGTTTGGTAAAGATGGTCTATGCCCCATTATGATTTCGGCTGTCTATTGACAAATTGAGGAACTGATCACCCTTAATCTCTTGTTGATAGTAGTTGGGATTGTGTTGGATGGGATGGACGTGTCTTGCAAGCTTAGATGGCGTGAGCAGAGAATTGTTAGGAGTTAAGCCAAGTGCTTAACAATTGTTTTGATGAGTCGGCTCATGACAGTGATGAGGTGGTTAATTTTGACGAGAATTTGGAGTTCTAATGAAAGTGGGAAGTTGGCGGTTCGCCGATTAATTATGTCTGTTTGGACAGTCAAAGAATTAAATTGATTGAGTGGTTTGAGACGTGCGTCTGGTATGTGCTACGACAACAGATGGTGAGGTCGAGTATGTTAAGGGTGGATAGTGACTTCTGGTGATTACTAAAGGAAATTAGATGTGGAATACAAGGTTGGTATAATTAGACATTCGAACATTTAAAGAGTTGGAGATGTGTTGAATGACCTTCTAAGAGTGGAAACGTTGTTTTCATATTGTCGCTGCAAAGGGAGAACCGTAACTCGGAATGACGCAAAATTAGAAGAGTTGGAAGCTATTACAGTGCCCTGTGTGATGGTGAAGTAGTGACATGGAATTAAGTATTTATTGATGAAATATGTTTGGATGTTGTGGTAAGTGCGGTTCGTGTTTCGCCATAAGTTCACAACTGAGTGTCCGTTTGACATGGGGTTCTCCATACTTAATTGAGTGAGTAATGGTTGTGTAATGATGGTGTTTGGATGCGTCGAAGATTAAAGAGGATCATGTTGCACATCGAGAATTAGAGTTATCAGTATTGGAGGAGAAGTAGTGTTATGCCACTGTGAAGAAGTTCAGAGAGTTTTTGGAAAGTTGTCAATAGCTCATGTGTTGGTTTTGCCGAATCCGACGGAATTATTCGTTGTGTGGTAATGCTTTGTTAATATGACTGAGAGATATGTTAAGTGCAACAACAACGAGTTCTGGCTATGCTTTGAAGCAACTTAAAGTACATAAGGGAATTATCAGACAAGTGATTTAGAGTTGGTTGTTGTTGTGTGTTTGTACCGGAGTTTGGAAGCCTCAATTGTTTAGTTGAGATTTGAGATGGTTAATGATCTTAAGATCTTAAGGTATTTGTTTGAGTTGAGAAGTTGAATATGATGTAGAGGAAATAATTGGGACTTCTGAAAGAGTATGGTTTTGGTTGAGTTACCATTCGATTGAGACCAAGTGGTAACTGAGTTATTGCATTGGAAATCTCTGTATGTACCGATGATGATGGTAATGAAGTTAGGACTGATTGAGTAAATTCGGAATATGAGTGTAGTCTGTGAAGAGACTTCTCATGGAGTTGAACTTTATATGATGAGACTGACTATTGGTATTCTCGATGAGATTCGAGGAGGTCGGAATTCTAATTCGAGTTAATAGATTGATTGAATTTAAGGGATAAAAGTCGAGGAGGTGATTTTCGGATTTATGGAAATGGTATCATGAGATGTCAGGATGGAGTATGTGTTCTGAATAGTGTGAGTTGGATGAGAGTACACTGGAAGAAGGACATTGAGATAAATGGAGTATCCATGCAGGTACTGGGAAGGTGTGACCGAATTTGAGGAATTATTTTGATGACCATAGATGAAGAGAGAAGTGATTGAGTTTGTATATGCTAGATTAGACTTATTAGAATGTCGGAGAATAAACGTCAGAGACCGTTGGGTCGGATGCAACTGTTGGATATTCCCGAGTGGGATGGAATAGTATTTCCATGGATTTTGTGTCGGGTTTTCCGAAGAATTTGAAGGGGTATGATTCGATTTGAGTGGTTGTGGATAGATTGACAAGATTAACTTATTTATTACCAATGAGGATTAATCATTCTATGTTGAAGCTAGCTGAGATGTGTATCGATGAAGTTGTGCGAAGTGTCGTCGAATGTTGTGTCAGGTGGGAATCAGAGTTTTTCATTGGGATTTTGAGAGAGTTGCAGACGCTTTGAGCGACATGTTGAAGATAATCTCGTGGACAGATGGGTAGACAAAGAGGATTATCCAATATGTAGAGAATTTGTTGAGAGCTTATGTGTTGGATCAAGATGGATCAGGAAATGGTTAATTGTCGTTGATTGAGTTTACCTACAATAACTGCTATTATTCTAGTATCGGAATAGCATCGTATGAGACTTTGTTTGGTAAGATGTGTAGGACTCCTTTGGATAGACGTGTGTCCAGCGAGAGTGTTGTACTCAGGCCGAAGATTCTGCAAGAAACGACTGAAAAGATCAAAAGGATTCAAGAAAGGACGTGTTTTGAGAGTTACGATAGTAACTGGTGTTGGTCGAGCTTGGGGTCTCGGAAGTATATCCTGTGTTTTGCGGATCTGTATCAGAGTGGCGCAACGGAAGCATGGGGAAAATAGAATGATAGATTGTTTTACCGCTGTCACTAGGAGAAATTGCATGATGCGTTCATGTGTCTAAGCTGAGGAAGCGCATCGACCCAGATGGATGGTGTATGAGTGAGAGAGGATTTGACTGTTAAGACAACTTTAAGGAAAAGGTATTGTCTTGGTAAAGGTATTTGGGAGGATCAACTAGAGGAAGTTGGATTTGGAAGATTGGGATGCGAGAGTCACATCCCGAGTTGTTTGAATCGGATAACATTTTCGAGGATGAAAATTTCTAAAGTGGGAGAGAGTTGTAACAGCCCAATTTTGATTAACTAATTAATTAATTTATTGGAATTATTTTAATTATGGGATAGTGTGATAATATGTTAAGTTTACAAATTATGCTATTTTATCATTTGGAGAGTTTTGGAAAATTAAGTTGGAAATATTTTGGATATTCTTAATTAATGGTTAAGTGGATGATTTATGGAAAATGACTGGAAAATATATATTATGGAGGAAATAGAATGGAAAGAAATATAAAGAATAGAAATAGAAAGAAAAGGAGATAAGAGATGGTAAGAAAAAGAAAAGGGAAGAAAAAGAGAAAGAAGGAAAAAGAGGAGAAAAGAGAAGAAGAAGAAGAAGAAAAGTGTGGAAATCATCAAGAGCAACTCAAAGCTTCGATTTAATCAAGGTAAGGGTGATAAACATTATTATTTGATCAATGTGCATGATTATGTATGAGTTGTGTTTGATTTGTTGGTAGTTTTCTCTATTTCTCATTTCTAGGACAAATGAGTTAAATTGATAGAAACCGAGTTTTAGCGGATGAAACTCGAAATAAATTATGTAGTTTAGTCGGGTAGTATTTAGCCGAGAGTATTGAGTTTCGTTTAGGTGAATTTGATCGAGTTTATGAGTTTTGCCATTTTTAGAGAAATTGGGGGTTAAGATTTTGGGTGAAATTCGGAAGTCGTAGAATTAGTGTTTTATGATCCTAAATTATCCCTATATGAGTGGTAATGATGAGTAGGTATTTAATCGCGGGAAAATAATTGAATCGGTCGGGTTTTTGAAGGTTTTAAGCTCAAACCCGTAGCTGTTTTTCTGAGTTTTTCAGGTGTTAATCGGTTAACCATATACGTTAACCGATTAACACAGTGTCGGGGCCTAAAAGCTGAGTTTTTAGCCTAAAAACTGAGTTTTTGGAGTGGTTAATCGGTTAACCATATGCGTTAACCGATTAACACTGTAAGTGTGAGAAAATATTATTTTCAAACTTCGAAAATTCATAACTTCTTCACCGTTTATCGGATTTTGACGTTCTTTATATCAAACTGAAGCTAATAAAATGTTCTATAACTAGGTGAAAAGAAATATTACTTTTAGCCGACTTTTAGCTGATTTTACCGATTAATCGAGATTAATTATTTTAAGTAAATGAGACTTAATTAATTAGAGCGTTCGGTTGCGATCGACCTCTTCTTGTATGAGTAGCTTATATGTTGTTGTATGGTGTGTTGTGGGTAGTCGTATGGCGTGAATCCTAGAATGTGGAATCGATTGTGATTTTGTGGCCATTTGGCAATATATGCATTGTTTGAATTAAACGCAAATGCATGATGAGATTGACTGTGAATGTGTATACCTTGTATGAAATGGTATGTGATGAATGATGAATATATATTATGGAATATATATATATATATATATATATATATATATATATATATATATATATATATATATATATATATATATATATATATATATATATATATATATATATATATATATATATATATATATATATATATATATATATATATATATATATATATATATATATATATATATATATATATATATTGTGAATGCATATTGTTTGTATGCGATTGTATGTAAATAATGCATGAGAACATATTGTGAATATGTGTGCATTGCTTGTGTTTGTATGTTAAGAATGCATGAGAACATATTGTGAATATGTGCGCATTGCTTGTGTTTGTATGTTAAGAATGCATGAGAACATATTGTGAATATGTGTGCATTGCTTGTGTTTGTATGTTAAGAATGCATGAGAACATATTGTGAATATGTGTGCATTGCTTGTGTTTGTGTGTGAAGAATGCATGGGAACATATTGTGGATATGTGTGTATTGCTTGATAATTTATTGATGATATATGCGAATATGTTGTGTGTGCAATCATTGCTATAATTCTTGAAGAGATGAATTATTTGAATGCATGAGATTAAGATGTCGGTCTTAAGTGCATTTGATTGTTGATTGCATATGCATCATTTAGTCAAGAGGCAATGTTTGCTAGTTTCGTGGAGACTAGTGACTTGTCCCAAGCCTAGAAGAGTGGGTTTGAAAGCTTAGAGGGCGGGCTTTTGTTGGTTATCGGTCTAGAAGAGTGGACCCAGTTTAAATGTAAAAACCAAAAAATGATAACAAATGTTGGTACCACATGGCATGAGTTGCATTGAGTCACATGGCATATTTGTGATTGTTGTATGAAGCATGCGTGTGTGCATGACTTGTTGATTTGAGAGTGTGAATATAAGATTGTTGTATGCAAAAATGCTTATGTGTATGTTATGTGGATTGATGAGGACTATGGATATGTGCATGATGAATATGCTTGATGATTGTCCATATTTGTTTATATAAGTATGCTTTGTAAAGTATATGAGGAGTTATGATGAAGTATGGTGAGAATTGTGGAATATGCGTATGTGCATTACTTGTGTAATTGAGAAATGTGAATGTGTAATAGTGAATTGGTAGAATTGATGGGCTTTATGTGAGCCATATGGCATGGATAGAATTGTTGATTAAAGTTATGCTTACGTATGTGTACATGACTCGTGTAATTGAAAATGATGAATATGTGATTGTTAGGAGAAGTGTGCATATATACATGATATGTTGATTTAAGAGTGATGAGTATGTGAGTGTTGTATGACAGTATGCTATGTGCATGATAATATGTTTGATGATCCATCATGTTAATTTATATGATGAGGTAATTGAGAGGTATGTGTGAATTGAATATGAAATGTGGTGAGAAATGTGGCATATATGTATTTTATGATTGCTTATATACATAATTATATGCATTGATTATTATGGTAACATTTCTCACCCTTCTGCTGGAATGATGTCCTACATATCGTGCAGGTATTTCAGAGTAGAGTTGCTTGTAGTCCCGAGGCCGCTATTGGTGTAGCTATTTAGCGATTTATTTATGTTGGGTCGAGTCATGCTCTGGTCGTGTAACACTGGGATCGTTTGGTTTATGTTTTAGAAATATACTATGTTTTCTTGTTTATTGAAATAATAAGAAATTGATCTTAGTGCCCGAGCCTTGTTGATTTATGTGATGAAAACAAATATTTCTTTTATGAAAAATCATTGGATAAATGAATCCGCTGCTACATGCTAATTGAAATTGTAAAACATGATTATTCATTAAAGTGTTGATGAGCATGACAGGTGTTTGAAAGTTTGAAGTGTGACACCCTTGGTTGAATGCATGTTAATTTTACTCTGATTATTTTAATTAATTGTGGGGATTAGAGGGGTGTTACACAAGTGACCGTTGGCCCAGTGCTGAGGTCTCTCTATAAATACCCTCTTCCCCAAGAGGGTCAGGTATTCTCTTCACCCTTTTCTGTATTTGCTGTCACTCTGTCCAAACTCTTACTTTGGCATCGGAGTGTCTTGCAGGTACACCCCCATCTCCTTCTCAACACCGGTGAACAGGCAGCAGATCGACGGCATGTGGCAAGTTAGTGGTCCCCTTCTGATCAGGTCAGATCAGTGGCGCCGTCTGTGGGAAACCTAAAACTTCCCTGTTCCTCCGAGCAGAGAACGAAAGTTTCATCAACATTTCACGATCATGTCTAGCCCACACCATGACGCTGCCGTTCACGACCTCATCCACGGTCCTACCGCGAACGCTGGCAAGCAAACGGAGGCATCCCAACCTCCGGAGACCGACGAGAGGGACGGCCAGACTGCCTCTCCCTCGTCCAACGAAGCTGCACACCAGGTTGTTCTTCGACCAAGGAGTCCGGCAGAGTTCCAGCATGTTCCGGCCGGAGCAGATCCAACTGTGGCCTCCCTCTTCGCAGCCATCAACCAAACAAATCAGCTGTTATTTCAACAGAATGCACGGATTGGCGCACTAGAGCACGAAGCCCCGTTGAGGTCCCCTCCGCGGGAAGACCAAAATGAAAACTCGAGGAGCCCCTCCCCTCGTCCCAGAAATCGTCGACCTCGGCTCGAAAGGCCCCAACCCACGGTCATGAGGGAGAGAACCAGGTCACCCAGGAGAGAAAGACAAGTCCGGATGACCAAGGTGGATCCCCCAGCCAGGCCACCGTGAGTCGAATCTGCGGTCAGGCAACCAAGGGTAAGAAATCAAGCTCCTCCGCCACAAGGGCCATCACCTCCTCAGTCACCAATTCTCAGTGACGAGGACGACTACAGGACCCCCTATCTCGGGAGATCATGGCGGCTCACATCCACCACGGAATGGAGAAGCCCTCAGCACACTCGACGTATGACGGTACCTCTGACCCAGACGACCACCTGGAGGATATCGAGGCCATACTCGATTACCGGAATGTCTGAGGAGCTATCAAGTGCAGACTCATCCCGACGATACTGAGGAAAGGTGCCATGATGTGGTACAAAAGTCTGGAGTCGGAATCCGTCACGTCGTGGAGGGTCCTGAAGGACCTCTTTTCAATACACTTCACAGTATCCCGGCGTCACCCGAAGACAGAGGCTGCGCTGGGCGCCATAATTAAGGCCCCGATGAACCCCTCCAGAAATACATCGAAAGGTTCACCCGGGAGGCAATGCAGGTAACGACATAGGACGAGATGAAACGTTACCTGATGGAGTAAGGTCTGCACCGAGACTCCAAATTCTACGAGGCTGTGGCCATACACTGACCAGCTTCTCTACGAGACTTCCTCGACAAATCCGCGCATTACATCCGGTTCGAGGAGACTCAAGCGGCCAACTCCGCCCGCGACACTCGAGACCGAGAGACCCCCCTGCGGGTCCCGAGAGGACGGAGCCTCGGGCCATCAGCGAGGAGGAGATCACCGACGGGAGGAACGTCCTCGCGAGCAACACGGTCCTGCTGGCCGATTTACAGAGTACACAACTCTGGTCGCCTCCCGCGAGAAGATATTGGCCGAGTGCGCCAAAATGGAGTTTGTCCAGGCGGGTGTCAACTTTCCCAGGCCGACACCCCCCAAGCCCAACGTGGACAAATCGAAGTTCTGCCGCTTCCACAAAAGCCACTGGCACGTTACAGAAGACTGTATCCACCAGAAGGACGCAATCGAAATCTTGACCAAAGACGAGCAACTGAAAAGGTACACCCGGGGAGAAGAAGCTCCACGGCAGGATGCTCCCGAGGCCAAAAGGATTGAGGACCTCCCATCTCCTGACGGTGACAACGTTCTGCAGGTTGCCCTCAGCGTCAGCTGGCCTGAGGATTGGTTCTCCCTCAGAGAGTTCAGCCTCATCGCCGAGCTTGATCTGCCCGACGAGCCTATACGCCCCACCAGCTGGTGAGAGTACTTTCCGAAGGCCATGGTCATCTCTGGCGGATCCCTGAGGAACCTATCTGTGGGGTCGGTAAAGAGGAAGTTTGAGGAACTTATCACCAGCAGCTCCGACAAAATGAGCACCCTCGACAAATTCTGTGGTCTGCCCAACCCGATCACTTTCTACCTCGAGGAGCTCCCTAGGGGTTCCCCCAACTCGAACATCCCCCTTCTGATACGGGCACGGATGGAAAACTTCGACGTTAGACGTATCCTAGTCGATAGAGGAAGCTCGGTGGACATCATATACACCCACCTTTTCATAATACTCCAACTCGACGAGTCCAACTTGTCCCCTTACATGGGTTCTGACCTCCAGGGCTTCAACGGGACGACAACAAGGCCGTGGGGGTACGTGGAGTTAAAGGTTACCTTGGGAGAAAAAGAAACGGCCAGGGAGGTCAATGTCCTCTTCCTGGTCATTGAATGCATGTCCCTCTATAATTGTATCTTGGGTAGGACAACGATGGTCGAGCTCACCGCGGTGCCCTCCACCGTCCACCTAAAAATGAAGTACTACTCTAAGTGAGGGGCCGTTGTCACCCTAAACAGCGACATCGGCGTTGCCCGATGGTGCTTCGAGGCCGCACTGAAAGGCCTAAGCACGTTCGACCCAGCGGCCAAAAAAGTAGCGCCCACCACTACTCCGAAGAGCGAACCCAAGGACCCCATCGGCTCGGTAGACCTCGATAGCCGCTTCACCGAAGAGACCGACCGCAAGGACGAAGCCAGCGATGCTCCTCCGTTCAACGGGCAGCCCATCCACCCAACGCGCCCCATCCCAGAAGGTGACTTTGAGATTGTGACCCTCGAGGACGACGAGACGAGAACCGTGAATATCGGGGCAGGACTGCTCGACCTTGCGAGGAAACAATTGAAGGCCTACCTCCGTGAGAATGCTGATCTCTTCGCCTGGAGCGCCGCAGAGATGCCCGAACTCGACCCTGAGGTCGCCTGCCATCAGCTCTCCATCAACCCGACCACCAAGGTCGTAGTACAAAGTAGGCGTAGGCAGTCCCCCGAAAATTCGGTGGCTGCTGAAAAGCTGTAAAAGACCTCATAGAGGCAAATTTTATTTCGGAAGCCCAATATTCAACCTGGTTGTCCAATGTTGTACTTGTTAAAAAGAGTAATGGAAAATGGCGCATGTGTGTTGATTACCCCAATCTCAATTGGGCATGTCCTAAAGACGCCTACCCCCTCCCTAACATCGACAAGCTCATCGACAACTCGGCGAGCTTCAAACTCTTGTCCTTTATGAACGCGTACTCAGGATACAACCAGATCCCCATGGACGAACACAACAAACAGAACACGGCCTTCATGACGGAGTCGAACAACTATTACTACAACGTAATGCCCTTCGGCATAAAGAACGCCAGCACCATGTACCAACAGATGATAAACAAAGTCTTTTGGGGAGACATTGGTGACATGCTCGAGGTGTATATGGACGACATGATCGTCAAGTCCTGCACGGAAGTCGACCACACGGCACACCTCAGAAAAGTATTCAAAACAGCAAGGAAATGCAGAATACGCTTCAACCCGGAGAAATGTACCTTCGAAGTCCGAGCAGGGAAATTCCTTGGATTCTATCTGACCAAGCGAGGGATCGAGGCAAATCCGGACAAGTGTCGAGCTTTCTCGGAAATCACCACGCCGACCTCGAAGAAATCTATACAATCCCTCAATGGTATACTCGCCTCACTTTCCCGATTCATCGCCAAATCTGCACAGCACGCCCTCCCTTTCTTCAAACTACTCATAAAGGAAGCCACGTTCGAATGGATGGAGGAATGCAAGCAAGCCCTCTATCACCTCAAACGCGTCCTATCAGAACCACCCATGCCGACGATGCCCGAAGTTGGAGAAACCATGTACCTTTACCTGGTCGTGGCGAACGAGGCCGTCAGCGCCGTGATGATCGGAGAAACCCCCGAGGGACAAAAACCAATCTACTTCACGAGCAAGACCCTCCACGGTTCCGAGGTGAGGTACCAACAGATTGAAAAGGTCGCCTTGGCCCTCATCACCGCTGCACGACGCCTCCGACATTACTTCTTGGCCCACACCATTGTGCTTAGGACCGAGCAGCCCGTCAAGCAGCTCCTCGGTCGACCAGACATGGCTGGACGGATGCTAAAGTGGTCGTTGGAACTATTTGAGTTTGACATCGTTTACGAAGGAAGGAAAACCCTCAAAGCTTAAGTCCTGGCCGACTTTGTCGCCGAGACGACCCCTTCGCCGGAGCCTACCCCAGGTAGTCACAAGTGGACTATCTTCGTCGATGGCTCCCCAAACTCCTCGTGCAGCGGCGCAGGCATCATCCTCGAAAACGAGGAAGGCACCGTCATAGAGGTTTCTCTAACGCTAGCCTTTCTGACAACGAACAACCAGGCCGAGTACAAAGCATTCCTGGCCGGGCTTCGCCTAGCGGCAGACCTCGGGGCCAAGGAAATAAGAATTTTCACGGACTCTCAGCTGGTCGCCTCACAAGTACGGGGGGAGTATCAAGCGAAAACTGATAACCTGGCCGAGTACCTGGCCCTCATTACAGAAAAAATGCAAAGTTTTGACTCCGGGGAGGTTTAACACGTTCCCCGCGAGCAGAACACTCGAGCAGATATTCTCTCAAAACTGGCAAGCACCAAAAAGAGGGGCGGACACAAGTCCATCCAAGATATCCTAGCGCACCCGAGCACGGAAAAGGCTAAAGCACTGCCCAACGTCAACGCTATAGGGGACATCAACTGTTGGATGACACCTTTGCACGCCTACCTCAGCACAGGTCGCCTCCTCGCCGACCCCAAAGAGGCCAGCACGATCAAACGAAGATCCTGCTCGTACGTCCTTCTCGAGGACAAATTGTATCGCAAAGGCTCCGCGGTTCCCCTCCTCAAATGCATTGACAACTCTCAGGCCACTGCCGTTCTGGAAGAGATCCACGAGGGCATCAACACGCAGCACCTCGGGGGCGGTCCCTGGCGAGAAAGGCCCTACGAGTAGGATACTACTGGCCGTCGATGCAGAAGGACGCAAGGGAGCACGTCAAGAAATGCGACAGATGTCAACGACATGGGGACATGCACAGTGACGGATCCAGAAACTTATATTAATGGGGGCAAATTTTTTTATTACGATTTTATATAAAATTAAATTTATTGAAGAATGATAATATTATTTTCATTACTTTGTTTGTTTTTAAAATATATCGATAAAAAAAGTTGCAAAATTTTATAAACTTTATATAAAAAAGATATTTGCTTGAACAAATAAATTTTTAATGATAAATAAAATAATTAAAATACAAAAGAAACTTAAAAAAAAACTATAATGAAACTTTTTATTTCCTTTATAAATAATATTTAATATTTATTGAATAAAAGAATTAGAGATTACAAATTAATATATTAAAATTAATGGGGGCAATAATTATTATTTAATGGTATCAATATAAAACTATTGAACATTTAATAAACAAAACAAACAAATAATTGGGGGCAGATGCCCCCAATTATATACATCTAAATTCGTCCTTGGACATGCACCTTGCCCCACCGAGCGAGCTCAAATCCCTATCCTCCCCTTGGCCGTTCGCCTGGTGGGGGATGGATATCCTTGGTCCCTTCACCTTAGGCCCGTATCAGAATAAATACCTGATCATGGGCGTCGACTTCTTCACCAAATGGATCGAGGTCGAAGTCCTCGCCAAAATTACGGCTCATAACGTACTCCGATTCTACAAAAGGAACATCCTCGCAAGATTCGGTGTCCCATTCGCCATCATCACCAACAACAGTACGCAGTTGACCGACAAAAAATTTCGGGATTTCGTCACCAAACTCGGGACCAAACATCACTTCACCTCGGTCGAACATCCTCAGACAAACGGCCAAGCCGAGTCCGCGAACAGAGTGGTCCTCAGAGGACTAAAATGAAGAATCGGCGACACCAAGAGAGCATGGGTCGAGGAACTCCACAGCGTACTATGAGCATATCGAACCACGCCCCACTCGACCACGGGGGAAACACCATTCCACCTCACATACGGAACCGAGGCGATGATCCCAGTTGAGATTCGAGAGTCGTCTAGACGGACTAAGGCACCCCTCGAAGCCGAAGCCAACGATGAAGCCCTCCGAGAAGAACTCGACCTAGTTGAGGAAATTCGGTCGGGGGCAGCTCTCCGCGAAGCCAGGCTGAAACAATAAGTAGCACTTCGCTACGACAGTAGGGTCCTAAAACGCGAGTTTCAGACCGGCGACCTAGTCCTGCAAAGAAACCAGAAGGACTATCACGAGGGAAAACTAGCCGCGAATTGGGAAGGCCTGTATCGTGTTCACGACAAGACGGAGCACGGGGCCTACTACCTCAAAAATCTGCACGGGGATCAACTAGCTCGACCATGGAACACTGAGAAGCTGAAAAGGTACTACATTTAAGCGTTGCTCGCGACGCGCAGGCGCCGCGACCACAGGGGGGGCAATATGGTACCATCGCACCTCCTCGCGTCTCCTAGAGACCAACAAAATAGCAAGCCCTACCTTTGTGTGCGCAGGCAGAAGGCTCTGCTCGACGGAGAATACCTCAACCAAGGCTCCCCGTCGCTGTACCAAAATCGGTAAGACACCCAGCTCGCGATGGAACATCCACGCCGCAGGGATAAACTACCCTCGGACAGACCGGGAAATCAAACCAGTCGACCGACCAGTTCTCCTCACTACCGGAAATAAATATCGTTGAGCTACCAACCCCGAACAGGACCAAAGGCATGACATACATGAATTTCAAACATACAATTCGAGCATACAAAGTGTAGAAGTAAAACGAGCATAACATCATGCAAAATCAAAACAAAGCACACACTTAAACAAAATTCAAAAATTTTGTCATATAAAAACGGGCACCAGCCCAGTAGTCAGAGTTACAACACCAAAAAGGGCACGCAGGCCCGACAAAGAGAACACTTAGTAAAAACACAAAATATTCGGCACACAGGCCCAGAATCCTACGCAGGCCCGGAACTAATCTATGCGTCTTCCTCCTCCTCCACTTCAGACTCGTCGGGGCAAGCGTCGTGGCCAGCATCCTCGATACTGGGGTCGACCACCCGTTCGTCGATGACCTCATGGAAAGGCCCAATTCCATCCTCGACCAGGGCGACGTCAGAGTTGACCGCCTTGAGCTGTGCGACAACACCATTAAAACCAACCACGACTGCCTCCAAGCAGTCACTCTCCAACACCCGGATCCTAGCGAGCAAGTCTGCTCGAGTGACCATCTGTTTGTCCTCTTCGGTCTCGTCCTCGGCAGGACGGAGGGCACTCTCCAGATTTCCCACATGAGCCTTCAGTGCTCGCACCTCCGCTTCGGCTGCCCCCAACTTCTCCTCGGCACTGTCTCCCCTCTTGCGTTGGTCGACAACCTCCTACTTTCTCTTCTCCAACTCCTCAGTAATTTTATTCAACCGCGACTGTGCGAAGGTGAGGTTCCCTTGGAGCTTGGACAGCTCGGCATCAGAGCAGTTCTCATCACTCAGGACCATAGCCATGGTGAAAGTCCGCATCAAAGCGGCCAAGTCCTCCGTCAAAACCTACCGACGAGCAGCCTGGTCTGCACCGAGTACCGTCTTCACCCCCCAGCCGGAATGTTAGACGACCTGGCCCCATGGAAGTAACCGGGATGCTGATGGCAGGGCGAGATTGTGAAACCCTCTTCTGCGGAGCCAACCGTCAAGTCGACCACGCTCTTCGTCTGGTGAACCCTAGGCCTCTTCGGGGCCCCCTGAGACGTGGGGGACTCGCTGCCCTGAGGAGACGAGGAAGAACCCTTTCCACCCTGGTCACCAGCAGCTACCTGACTTAACCGTGTCTTCGCAGCAGCAGCGGGCCTCGACGCATGCAACTTCTTCACCCTCTCCTTGACAGAAGACATCCTCCCTGCAAAACGAAAGAAATAAGTCAGTAACAGACGAAAAAATGAGAAGTAAAGGGAAGAACGAGGCGGCCACCACCTAAATAGCTAAAGGCCTCCTCCTCCGAGGAACACTCAAGCAGGGCCTTCGTATTGATCAGCCTCGCCTTCTGGAGGATATTCCCCTGACTGTCGAGGATGTACCGACCATCAGGTGTCACTAGATTCGTCGGGGGCAGGTTGCACACAAACGCAACTATCTTCAAATAGTTGGTCATATCCTTATCGTTAAGGAACCCCGCGCGCACGATGTACCGATCGGTCCCCTTGGAGAAATGCTCGTCAGTCCATTCCACGGGCACTTTCGGCAAAATGACGGCTTCCCTCCGGCCATTCACTACCCGTTCCCCTTCCTGGTACAATGAGTCGACCCCTACGAGAGTGATCGGACTGACGATGAAGAAACGCACCTTGAAATCCCGAACAGAGTCCATGTACGTCTTAAAAAGCTTATTCGGTTGTTTGAACGAAATCCATCCATGCCGACCGTTCACCGTCTGCCGCTGCAGATGGAAGAGAACGAAAAACAGCAGCAACATGGCCCCGACCTCCAGAAAACGGCAAATGATCTCGAACGCCCGAACAAAGGCTACGACGTTCGGATGCAACTGCGAGGGGGCCAACCTTAGCCAGTCGAAGAATCCTAAGTGAAAGTCCGAAAACGACAATCTGAGCATGGCCTCCCGAAAGTAGAACTCATACATAGGGAACCACATCCTCCCATACTTCGAGCATATGCGGTGATGTTCTCGAAGCCGGTATACATGCCAGTTCTGGGGATCATCTACGCCCCTATCCTCCACGGCGACGTAAGCTCCAACCGGGTCACAAGCAAAATAAGAGGGCATGGATAGAGGCTCGTCGGCCACCCACTCCTCGAGAGGACGAACTCGTTCGTCGACAAGGGAAACACCCGGCTCTTCATCCGCGACCATAGTCCCCGGGATCCACAAAGACATGAACACCTGAAAAGCATAAGGTAACGGTGAATTCGATGATAAAGATCAAATTCACCCTTCCACCGCAAGTCAAGTGAAAGGGCACGAGGACAGCCCCCGCGAGCAACGGTTGAAAGCACCCGGGCATCCTCCTCGGGGGCTCACTTCAAATCCTCTCTTCTTCCCGGGACACCTATCCGCCTAAGCAACGCACTCCCCCCGGGACGTTCAACCAAACTATCGTCTCTCCCCGGGGCACTCATCAGAATAAGCATTTATCCCCGGGGGCTTCAACCAGTCCTTCGCGCGTCCTCGGCGCCTTCATCTAAAAGCTCTAGAAAACACTACATACAGCGGAAGAGGCGCACCTCTCTCCTCGAGGCGTTCAACACGCCCCGACCCCAGTTCCGAAACAAATAAGAAAAATAAGAGAAAGGAGAAGAAAAACTTACTAGATTGCGGGAAACGTCGGAGTATGCGGCGGCAATCACGACGGAGATGTCCAACGGAGGCGGAGCAACAGATCCTCGTGGTTGAAAGCAAGTAAGGCGAAAGTGAAAAATGGACGGGGACTCACCTACTTATACCCTAGCACGGGAATCAAAGCATCACTAGACATTCGAGTACCTTAGGGTAGCTGCCCTCATGGCCATCCAACGCATGACACATGGTGAAGGCTGACAGTCGCGTCCCTTTACATCTCCCCGCCAAAACGTGTCCTCAACCCCCGGACACCCGATGACAAGGAAAGACTCGCACGCACGCGTCTCCACGGAGTACGAGCCGATGGATTCTCTCCTCGCGCTAACCTCTCCTCCCCAACACAATGTCATCAAGTCCTTGCTCCCTCCCTTGGAGCTACGACTTGGGGGGCTCTTGTTCTGGCCTGGGCCCTGGCTTGACCGGGCAGACCCAGCCCAATGATACTTAGTTAGGAACAATTTAACTCGAGCTACATTCGTCGAGCACATGGTTCCCGCCCAGCAGACAATAGCCCATCCGCAGGCAGAACCTTCTCCCTTGTCGAGCAGAACAACGTGTCCTTCACACCTTCTCCACGTACTCCCCACCGCGGGGACACGTCCTCAACCAACTGCCCACCTTCGAAAGAGCAGGTCAACCCACTTTCTAGAGTTTACGGAGCAGTTGAACTAGGGCGAAGACCACGTTCCGGGCTTCACTACGCCATGTAAGCCCTAGCAGTCACCTGGGTTGGGCCTGGCAATCCAGCCCAACACAAGTGACCGTTGGCCCAACGCTGGGGTCTCTCTATAAATACCATCTTCCCCAAGAGGATCAGGTATTCTCTTCTTACCCTTTTCTGTATTTGTTGTCACTCTGTCCAAACTCTTACTTTGGCATCAGAGTGACTTGCAGGTACACCCCTCATCTCCTTCTCAACACCGGTGAACAGACAGCAGATCGACAGCGTGTGACAAGTCAGTGGTCCCCTTCTAATCAGGTCAGATCAATAATAATAATAATAATAATAATAATAATAATAATAATAATAATAATAATAATAATAATAATAATAGTAATGTAATACGTTATGAAGTACAGACACCTCTAAAAGTAAACGTGTCACAGTGTCTGACACATATACTTGTATCTGACACTTATATGACACTCGTATAACACGTGTTAGAAAAATCATACAAGTATCAAAAAAGTTAGAGAATTGTCTCCCAAAATAATAGATCTTTTTATTATTCAACATTCTTAAATCAGTTTTGTACACTTGTATGGCACTTATTCAACACGTGACGAACAATTCTGACAAAAATTTTCAAATAAAATGGTTTCCAACCTACCTTACACATTTTTTGGACATGTATTAAAACACTATTATCAACGAAAACTTGAAGACATTAATTTTTATTAAAATATTTTTAACTCTTTTATTAATAAATAGATAAATGAAGCTTAAATACTAACTAGGGGTGGACAATCGGTTGGTTTTGGGCTCAAAACTTAAATCCGACATAAATCACGGTTTTATTTTTATGGCTCAATTTCGATCGATAAAATTTCGGTTTTCGTCGGATTCGGTTAAGTCGGTTAAGTCGGATCGATTTAATCGGTTTAATATTTATTAGAACAATTCTATAAAAATAGTTATTTTTTAAAAGACTTAATAGCAACTATGGTCCCCATATTTTACATTTTTTTTAGTTTTGATCCCCCCATTTTAAAAACCATGATTTTAGTCCCGTTTTTAAGTTTTGAGTTTGATTTTAGTCCCTTTTCCAATTTTAGACTTTTGTTTAATGATGTGGAGTTATCTAAGATGACATGTCAATGCCATGTCACTTTAAAATTAATTTGAAATTTTTTTATTGATTAGAATAATTAATTAATTTATATTATTTTAATAAATTAATAAAATAATAAATTAACGATTATGATTTTATTAATAATTTTTATAATTAATTAATCAAATTTGTAAATGAAATAGATATTATAATTAAGTTTTTTTAATGTGACTAAGCTCAAATATTATTACAATCTACTTAAGTTACTATCACTAATTTGTTTCAGCTCTATATACCCTTTCATAACTTATTCATAAATCAATGTGGGACTTGTGTTGAACCTCCACAGCAGCTTCTTGAAAAGAACGTATCAATTTCGCAGTTTCTTATTAACTATTTGCTCCCAACTATAAACATGAAACTTAAACAATGAATTATTCTGGTGGAAAAAAAACTTCAATTATATCAACTTATTAACCATTGTAGATAGTTAGTTCCAAATATTAGTTACTGTGTTTTTTAACTAATATATTGGTTCTATTGCTTTCCCCATTGTAAATAATATAAAATCTAGTTTGGAGAGACTCTATTCATGATTGTCATGGGAAATAACACGCTATTTGGTTTATTCATAAATATACCAAAATAAAAAGAGAAATTTTTCTTATGAACTTAGAGTCTTGTGAGAGCAATCTTAAAGAAACTTGGATTTTCTGCTGTACGAGAATCACGCAGTTACATGCAGTAGGTGGTCTCGACCATTAATTTGAGACCAGACAATCTAGATGGTTAATAAGTTGTATTAAAATCAATTAAGGTTTACTGACAATGGTTGGGAGAGTATCAACATAAAGGTAAGAAACTTTTAATGGCATTTTGTTTCTTTGAGCAATTAATTGGATTGAGAATTTGGTTTGCATTGCACATGTGTTCTTTATTTTCACTATATATAATACTTCAAATCAAAGGGATAAGCTTAAGGTTTGTAATTTGTATCATAATTAAATATTTAAACAAATAATTTTGTTTTTCACCAGATTAAGTCATTGTTTAAGTTTCATGTTTATACTTAGGAGCAATTAGTTTAGAAGAAGTTGTTCAATGGATACGTTCTTTTCAGAAAGCTGCTGTGAAGGTTCTATACAAGTCTCACATTGATTTATGAATAAGTTATGAAAGGGTATATGGAGCTTAAACAAACAAGTGGTATTAACTTAAGTAGATTGTAATAATATTTGGGCTTAGTCACGTTTAAAAAACTTAATTATAATATTTGTTTCATTTACAAATTTAATTAATTAATTAATTATAAAAATTAATAATAAAATCATAATCGTTAATTTATTTATTTATTAAAATAATTTAAATTAATTAATTATTCTGATCAATAAAAAAATTTCAAATTAATTTTAAAATGACATGTCATCTTAGATAACTCCATATCATTAAACAAAAGTCTAAAATTGAAAAGGGGACTAAAATCAAACTCAAAACTTAAAAACGGGACTAAAATCATGATTTTTAAAATAGAGAGATCAAAACTCAAAAAAATGTAAAATAGGGGGACCATAGTTGCAATTAAGTCTTTTTAAAATTTATTATAAAAAATATCAAATTTTTAGAATAAAACAATTTTTTTATTATTAAAAAAAATTATTAGTACGGGATAATATTTTTAATATTATTTGACATTAATTTTGATCATTATCATACTTTAAACCATAGGCTAAATAATACTCAAAATTTTATAGTGCATGTCTTGTACTTTTGGGAGTACACAATCCCATCATTAAATTATAAAAATAATAATATCCTGCAATATTATAAATCTCATTTTTATAAGTCATATAGTAATAATAAATAAATAAAATATACAATAATTAAGTTCGGTCAGTTTTCGTTTTCGTCGGGTCCAAAATAAGCATTTGAGCCCGACTGAAGCAACCCTATACCATTCAAATTAAACAACTGAATCAACCCGACACCCGACCCAACCTATTTGCACAAAAAAGACAATGGGTCGGTCGGTTACAATTGGTCGGTTCAAATTTGTTCACCCCTAACACTAACAGTGTCAGTGTCCTGTATTTTTAATGTTATCAGTGTCGAAGTATATGTGTCGTGTCATGTCGCGGTTTCTATGTCGGAGTTCGTGCTTCATAGGTTATACAAAATGTAGTAGAAGAGAAACAACACAATACACTTGTTCAAATACAAGTAGTATAGTCAAAACCAGGCAAAGAAAAACAAACATACATTAACCTCATAGTGCCAACAAAAGGAAACCAAACGACCTTTTATAGGTTTCAATCATGACCATAGATTTCATTCATTCATGTTGGTTTCATGCCTACTGATTTTATACGATTTCAAAATTCCTCTCAGGCATTTCATCGAACTTCTTTTTGAGCATTCTCTAAGTATTGAGAAATGATTTGAATTAATGTATTTGATTGAATCAAGAGAATCCCTGAATGTTGGTGTGTTTGTGTTGAACGAAAGAGAGAGTAAAAGGCACAATCCAAGATTTGGAACTTCATGTTGTTTGTTTGGGTTCGAATTCGGATCCGGAACTCTCCATCTCTCACTCGAAGCAAAACTATTGTTCCTAGTCAAATGTTGCAAGTTCATCTTCATGTTAAACTTAGAAACTCAAATTTGAATTTTATTATACAAATTACAATTATTATTGTTAAGAAACTAAACGATTCAATGTAATGCAGTGAGTGATTTACCAGTTAGATTTCATACTTTAAAGAGTCATGGTCATGAGAACCAAAAGCAAAAGAGCATCCATCAGAGGAGATTATGAGAGTAAGGGTGCAAATGGAAGAAGATGATATGTCGGCGACTCTAATGAGAGGTATTCATATTTCAGATTCCCTCTTTATTGAAGATGATGCTGAGTTATGTCTTGTTGAGGTATTCAATGGATAAAAACCCACATTCCCTCTTTTTTTTAAAAGAAAAATATTTGAAAAGTAATTTAAAAAAATCATTCTTATTCTATCTTTGGATGTTATGCATTTATGGTATTTAGAATTAAGTAGAAATATAAAATAATGTTTGTCATTCTATCAATTATTATGTGTAAAAATGATTTGTAAAATATTTTAAGAAAGTACTTGGAATTTAGGATTATCATTGTTTGGTCTGTTTTATTTTGAACTGAGAAATTTTGGTTGGGTTTGAAGGTATTGTTGAAGGAGGGTGAATTTTTTGGGTTTGTTTAGAGGAGGTTTGTAACCCCTACAAACTAAGGTGTTTTTCAAAAAATTTCCAAGCTCTCTTCCACGTGGCTTGCCATGTAACTTTCGTTGGAGGAAGTTGACGGCAGAGACCAAAAATTATGGATGGAT
Source organism: Lathyrus sativus (assembly GCA_963859935.3). NCBI lineage: Eukaryota > Viridiplantae > Streptophyta > Magnoliopsida > Fabales > Fabaceae > Lathyrus > Lathyrus sativus. The sequence continues at coordinate 474,785,459 of OZ012738.1, forward strand.
AACTTTATGAGGACTATTGAGTGAAGAAATTTTTTGTAGGAACTAAAATTGAATTATGGATTATTTATAGGGACCTCGTACATATTTAAACCTTTATTTTTTTTAAGTGTAAAAAATCTTTCTAATTAATAAAATAAGTTAGTAATCAATTAAGTGTGTGTCTAAAAACATTTTCATGTGTTTTATCAATTGATTTGAGAAGTTTTGAAAGGTTTTGTATGTGTGTGTGATTTGCCTGAGTAGTTTAATACTTACTCTTGACCTTTTACACTTTAATTGATCACTCTAAGATGCTAAGCGGGGGATAATGAGAGCTTTCACATTTTTTATCTTTCAAACTTCAAGATAAACTGCTTGATCTAACACCTTAATGGAAATCTTGAATTGAGTGACTAATGAGGCCTGAGATATCTTCTTAATCAGGTGTCATCATCATATGCTTTGCTTGACAATTGAACTCAACTCTCCCTATGAAAATTAACTCTTAACATCCAAATTTTGTTTGACTTATAGAGTTTTCATCACCAAAACCAAAGAATGATAATACCTACAAGCACATAAATATTCATTTCCCCCCTATTTGATAATGAACACACATATCTCATGGAGGTGGTAAACAAATAAAATGTCAGGTAAATATTTGGAGTAATTAAACTCCATCTTACATATAAAGAGTATATTGTAAGAGCAAAATTTGTCTCTGCAGGATTATCTCTATGTTTTGATGATAACAATTAAGTATTTGTGAAATAACCATTTTATGTTCTAATGTTTGTTATGTGCAGATCATGATAATTAAATATATATATAAGATCAAACAAACAACATCAACGTGTGCAACCAATACAAATATGAGAGTTAATATGTGTGACGTATCATAAAGCGCTTATGGGAGAAGCTAGTTTGCTTATGCATCTGATCACGATCAGAGAGATCCAAGGACGCTGGATATTGCAGTTGCAATGCTCCTGTGGATTCTGCTTTGAGTAGTGCATCTGATCTGAAAGCAAACAAAGCATATTGAAGAAGCAAGTATGCATATGTATCTGGTCACGATCAGAAATATCCAAGGATGTTGGATATTGCAATTGCAATGCTCCTGTGGATTCTGTTCTGAGAAGTGCATCTGATCTGGAAGCTAACAAGCATCTCTAAAGAGTGAGTCCTCTGAAGAACTAAGTGCTGAAGACTCTGATGACTTGAAGTTATGAAGGTTGAAGGCTCTGAAGACCAAGTGCAGAAAGACTCTGAAGACTTAAGGGTTCTAAATATCAAGAATCTGAAGATATAGTCCTCTGAAGAACTACTCTGAAGAATCTGATGACTTGAAGTTCTGAAGGCTGAAGGCTCTGAAGACCAAGTGCAAAAAGACTCTGAAGATGTGTTCTGAAGATCAAGACTCTGAAGACATGATTTCTGAAGAATCAGCCACGAAGATTCTCAAGACTATTTTAGAGGAAGCTTATATCTTGGAATGCTGAAGACTGGATTCTGAAGTTAAAGATTGTGTCAGAAGAAGATTCACCCAGACAGAGGCGTATTACTCATCAGATAAGCTGCTGCTATTAAATCTGATAAACATGTGCTTAAACAACTCTGATGCTGAAGCTTTCATACCAAAGTAGTTGCTGAACTACTCATCAGATGAATCATCAGAAGAAACAAGTCAAGAAGACTACAGTACAACGCATGCAAATATTTCACTATGACAAAGACGTTGGTACTATTCATAAGTGTGGTTTCCAATGTTAAAATGTTAAAGCTACAAGAAAAGGTCACTGTCCAACACGTGAGCTTATTCTATCCGTTGGGATATAATCGTTGGAATTAGAGATGACATTTCTACCCTCACAAAGCTGCACTATAAAGGAAGAACATTTGATTCATTCAAATGTTAGCTAATTAAAAAGTAAGAAAGCTCATTACAAAGCAAGCCAGCTTGTTATGAAGCAATGATGCTGACGAGTGAAGTTAGCAACATAGTTGATTAACAAGGAAAGCTTTTAAGCAATATGGAAACTAATGTTCTTATAATCTCATAGAGATTTATCCTTAGATTAGTTTCTGTATTAGGAAGCAAGGGGATGTTGCTCAATACTTGCTATGTACTTAATTAGGAGTAATATGCTTGACAAGAAGCAATCATGTAATCTCCGGCAACAAAAATTCATTTTAGAATTAGTGGCTCCTCAAGTGATCTTGTGAAGATTAGAATACTTGAAATGACAACTGACAGTTGTCATTTGTGGTAACTAATAGGAGATCTTAATTGATCGGATTCTATTAGGTGTCAATGAACGTTATATCCTAAGGGATCCCTGAACGTGTCATTGTCTATTTGTTAGTCACGTGCAGTTAACTTGTACAACTGTAATCAGTTTGGTTATAATGGATTAAGTCCTTACTTGAGTGAGGCAAAATCACCTTGGAAGGGTGGACTGGATTAGCTTGAGAGTTGCTCAAGTGAACCAGGATATATCATGTGTTCTTTACTTATGTTATGCTTTATTATATATGCTTCCGCAATGCATCTTAAAGAACTCTATAGAAAGCAACAAGTGAAGAAAAGAGAAAAAGTTTTTAATAGAGCAAATACCCAATTCAAACCCCCCCCCCTTTATTGTGTATTTTTTCACACCTTCAGTTGGTATCATAGCTCTGATTCTGTTATTGATGGATATCAAACACCTAACAATGTCAGATAAAGATCCATAAGCTGTGTGAAGAAATACTCTTGGGGATTTTTCACTTCTCTTACAATTTCAGTCTCATATTTTTGAGGATGATGAGTACTAAAATTGTAATCAAATGGGTTATCTTAAGCAAGTCAATAATTAGTTGAAGTTTGAAGTTATCAACAACAAAATCTCCTCCAATTAAATCTTGGAAGAATATTGAAGAATCAGCTAACAAGAGAGATTCATCAGATAAGAAGTTCTCAATTGAATGCTTATCTGGTAATACGTTTGGATAAATAACGCATTCGCTCAAAAAGATCAAATCATCAGAAAGCAAGAAATCTTGTTTGCTGAAGATTATTTCTATGTGAGTATGAGATGTTTTCAAGAAACGGATTAGTCCACTCTTGACTTTCTCATGAAAAGCTCATTGGGAATCTTCTTTAGTAAATAAACAAATATTGTTGGCTAGTGTTTTTGATTCATAAGAGTTTTAGAACAAAGACTACAGAAAAGGGATGGAACAGAGATAGTTCAAATTTTGAAGCAATGATCCTCCTGATTCAAGGCATCAGTATGCAGTTGTTCTTGAGAGGCTTCAAGGAAACCTGTAGATGATTCATGTAAAGAAGTTCACTAACTCATCATGGATATGATGTAAGATAAACTCTGAGAGCTTATTAGAAGTAGCATGGACAATTAAGTTCTGTTAACTTGAGATTTTATCTCAGTTGAACAAACTGTAATTGGTCAGATGTTATCAGACATTCTTTATCAAAAGATCATAATGATTGGATCCTGAAGTCAAAATGTTCATAAAGATACATTGACTGAAGTCATTCAATCTGGTTTTAAAAGGGATTTAAATCTCTGGTGTTATTCAGAATGAATAAGTCAGTAGACATCCTCCTTCAGAAGTTAGACGCTCTTAAATCATGAAGATCAGATTATCTGTGCTCTGAAGATGTCTCTCAGAAATCAGATGGATGATATGTTGATGAAGATGCTGCAAAACACAACCAAAGGATTTGTGATCAGCTCAAAAGAAAAATTCAGAAGATCCTACTTCAGATTTTGTTACTGGATCCTCTCACAGGAACAAGATCCTTCCTCATTTCTTCAAGGCTAGTCAGCAAGAAGGTTTTGACTACACAGAAGACATATGCTTCTATGACAAGGTTAGAATCCATACTCTTGTTTCCTATGTTGTTCAGAATAACATCAATCTAAATTAGATGAATATTAAAAATACTTTTTAAATGGTTTAAATGAAAAAGAAGTATGTGTTCATCAATCTTCTGTTTTTGAAAATAATTTTATAAGAGGAAAGATTGACAACACTCTTTTTCATAAATCAATTAAGAAAGATATTGTAATCTGACAGATTTATGTTGATGATATTTTTCTTTGGAAACAAATATTACGCTTGGAAAGGAGTTTGCTAAGTGTATGCAGGCAGAAGCTGAAATAAGCACTCTGGGAAAATGAGAGAAAACCTTGTCAAAGAAACCCCATCTGTTGAACTTTATCTTAAGTTGATAACTCTGAGCTAAGAGTGTAAAGATTCAAAAACTTCAGAAGACTCAGAAGTAAGGCTACAAAAGTGAAGCCTCAGAAGCGAAGCTACAGAAGGCAAGCTACAGAAGCTACAAAGGACTCTGAGGAAGCAAAGCTACAGAAGATTCTGATCGTTTGATGAGAAGCAACTCTAAGAAGACTCTGAGCGAAGAATGTAAAGATTCATTTGTTTCAGAAGACTCTGAGTGCACTGATCTCAAATGCTGCAACAGTAAAGGCTCTGAGAATCAGATAATGCATGGCTTTGAAACGTCAACAACAAGCTTACATCTGGATGAGCTATTTGCTGAAACATTCGCTAGAGTTAAGCTGCTTAGATCTAAAGCTTACTCTGGAACTCCATCAGAAGATCTGAAGATCAATCTGATAAGGTGAGAAATCGAACTTCATCAGAGGATCTAATGCAAGGAAACATTTCCATATCTGTTCACTCAATAGATGCTGATCAAGATAGGTAGAATTGCAACTTCACTGTCTGAAGAATCTATTGTGGAAATCAATGAAATCTAGTATCTGAACCACATCAGCCCCAAACCCTCTGAACAAACTCTTCTGGGTTTGATGTCATTTATTGAGCTATCATCTGTTGATGAAGATCCTCTGGGCATAGGCTGAATGTCTAAGAAGATAAAGCAGAAGTATCTAAAGCTCTAGTTCTTCAAAATCAAATACAGATATTGAAGAAAGAACAAAATTCAAAAGAAATGTATGTAATCATGAAGAATGAAAGCATTCTATACAGTAGTCAGAATGATTACTCAGAACCGAATGCAATTAGTATTTATCATGATGCATACTGGTTCTGGAAATCCAAATTGGTATCAAGGACTCAAAATTAAAGCATTGTTACTAAGATTCAAGTCATGATTGAATTTGATAATAAGCTTGGAATCATAAACCAAATATGGGTTAGCAGAAGAAGTCACCATCAGATGATCTGATACTGGTGGATAAAGAGCAAGATTGTCATTTAAACAGATGCTAGAAATACATCTTGGTCTGATGATAGTTGTGATGATTAACTGTGTCTATTCAAAAGAAAGGAAGTTGAAGAAGTCATTATGACTCAAAAGAAGAATGTAGCTGAAAGAAGATTAATCTGTCGGAGAGTAGCCAGCTAAGACTCTCATACATTCAACGTACTCTCTGGGGAAAGAAGAGGTTAGTAAAAAGGTAGATGTAAAGCTGTACAGAGGTATGAACTGCTCTCTTCTGTATTTTACTACTTCTAGACCTGACATTCTTTCCAGTATATGTTTATGTGCTTGATTCCAATCAGATCCTAGATAATCTCACTTAACAGTTGTTAAGAGATTTCTGAGGTATCTGAAAGGTACTACTAACATGGCTCTGTGTTACAGAAAAATAGCTGAATATAATTTAGTAGGTTTCTGTGATGCTGAAGACAAAGTTGAACGCAAAAGCACATCTAGAAGTTGTCAGACAATCTGATCCTTGTTACAGCAAGAAGCAACTCAATATAGCACTCCCTACTGCAGAAGCAGAATATGTTGTTGCTACTTGTTAAAGAATCAGATGCTCTGGATGAAGAATCAGCTGAAGAACAATCATATGCATAAGACTGAAGAATCAGAACACATTTTTTTGCACATTACTTTTTATTGGTGTCAAAGATGCTCTTCTAAATATCTGAGCAAATCTGAAGTCGTAGATCATCTAAAGATTTGGACTATCTGGAGATATAAATAAAAGATTTAATTAGAAGAAGTTCTGTCAAATCAAAAGTATAGTGTTTTGATGTTGAAGAAACAAGATGAAGAAAGATAAAAGTCAGAATGGAAAACACTCAGAGAAAGAATAACTCTGAAGATCTCAGAATCTCAAAGATATATGAGCTTTTTGAAAAGTGAAAGTCTTGATTCTGAAAGCTCCTCTCCATCTGTATCTACTCTGTCAAAAGAAAATATGGTTTCAACAATTCCTACACCTCCTTCAATTGGTATTCCTCAGGAAATCAACTCTGATGAAGTCCCCTCATCACTTCACCATTCACACCTTCAGTTCACCTCTGAGCACTATTCATTTCTCTGAAAGTGGTTAAACTTTGAATCTGGGTGCTTTTAAAAGTTACTAGAAGCTGAAGTTCAACTGGTTAAGGAAGAGAAGACAAGCTAGAAAGGATAAGAAACTTCAAACTTCTTAAAAGTAAAAAGAAGCTGAAGAAAGAGCTGCTGAAGAAGCGAGCATTTGTAGCATAGGAAGATTTCAGAAAAGAAACTGTCAGATTGACACAAGAAGCTGTAGTTGGTTCTTCTTCTGAAACTACTCTTGCACGTTGAGAACGTGACGATAGGGAGATTCAAGAAAATCAACAAGCTATGAAGAAAGAACAACAAGTTTTCAGAGAAAGTTGTGCTAAACAGAAACTTGTCAACAACTCTCTTCTGTGCATGCTTCAACAAATTCTGGAAAAGATGTCAACCTATAAGAATTAGGCACTCATGTTTTATTTCTTGACTCTCTTAATTTTATTCTGATATAAAAGAGGGAGAAACAGAATATTTTTTAATCTTGTTTTTAATGAAAACTCACCTTTTTGATGATGTCAAAAAGGGGGAGAAATAGAATATGATTTTGATATAACCTGGAGAAATAAAATATGTAAAGAGAATGTGAAACATCAACTCTAATATAAACTGCGTTTATTACAAACTAAATGATTGATGTTTTACCGAGGAACTCTGAAAAAGTTTACTAGGCATTCTAAAGACAGGTCAAATGAATGAACTCTAAGTTCAAATGAACTGGTTATTCATAGAAGCAAGAATTAGTATCAGACTCAGTATTAAACTAATTGGTCTCAGACTCAGAATCAAGAACTAGTATCAAATTCAGCGGGAGTGCTGAAGATCTAAATATCTGACCTATTGTAGCCAGGGGGAGTTCTCCCAGAAAGGTTCACAAGTCAGAATATTTAATATTCACCCAGTCTAAAACTCAGGGGGAGTTTCTCATCTGAAAGACTAGTTCTGCTTCAGAAAAGATTTGTTAAGTTGCTATGCTACAGATGTTCTGATGAACAGTAGCAAATGCTTCAGAAAGCTCTGAAGTTATATGGCTCTGATACGATGTTTAAAGAAAACAAGTTCTAAAGATCTGAAGATGGAAGTTCTGCTGAACTAGTCCAGATGCTGAAGACTTATGATCTCTTATATCATAATGAAGTATTCCTAGTCTTCTATTTGATTTGTGTCTTTAAAAATCTCTATTTTGTGAGTCTTGGGATCAGAGAATGTCTTTGAACAAGCATAAAAAGAATTGTTAAGGTTAACACATTCAGGGGGAGCTGTTGCTTGAAACTCTGAATATGTTAATACTTAGTGATTACCCTGTGTAAAATGTTCTATCAAAATACATGGTTTTGTCATCATCAAAAAGGGGGAGATTATAAGAGCAAGATTTGTCTCTACAGGATTATCTCTATGTTTTGATGATAACAATTAAGTATTTGTGAAAGAACTATTTTATGTTCTAATGTTTGTTATGTGCATATCATGATAATTAAATATATAAGATCAAACAAACAACATTGACGTGTGCAGCCAATACAAATATGAGAGTTATTATGTGTGACGTATCATAAAGCGCTTATGGGAGAAGCTAGTTTGCTTATGCATCTGATCACGATCAGAGAGATCCAAGGACGCTGGATTTTGCAATTGCAATGCTCCTGTGGATTCTGCTTTGAGTAGTGCATCTGATCTGAAAGTAAACAAAGCATATTGAAGAAGCAAGTATGCATCTATATCTGGTCACGATCAGAAAGATCCAAGGATGCTGGATATTGCAATTGCAATGCTCCTGTGGATTTTATTCTGAGAAGTGCATCTGATCTGGAAGCTAACAAGCATCTCTAAAGAGTGAGTCCTTTGAAGAACTATGTGTTGAAGACTCTGATGACTTGAAGTTCTGAAGGCTCTGAAGACCAAGTACAGAAAGACTCTGAAGACTTAAGGGTTCTAAGTATCAAGACTCTGAAGATATAATCCTCTGATGAACTACTCTGAAGAATCTGATGACTTGAAGTTCTGAAGGCTGAAGGCTCTGAAGACCAAGTGCAAAAAGACTCTGAAGATGTGTTCTGAAGATCAAGACTCTGAAGATTCTGAAGACATGATTTCTGAAGAATCAGTCACGAAGATTCTCAAGACTGTTTCAGAGGAAACTTAGATCTTGGAATGCTAAAGACTGGATTCTGAAGTTGAAGATTGTGTCAGAAGAAGATTCACCCAGACAGAGGCATATTACTCATCAGATAAGATGCTGCTATTAAATCTGATAAACATGTGCTTAAACAACTCTGATGCTGAAGCTTTCATATCAAAGTAGTTGTTTAACTACTCATCATATGAATCATCAGAAGAACCATGTCAAGAAGACTATAGTACAACGCATGCAAATATTTCACTATGACAAAGACATTGGTACTATTCATAAGCATGGTTTCCAATGTTGAAATATTAAAGCTACAAGCAAAGGTTACTGTCCAACACGTGAGCTTATTCTATCCGTTGGGATATAACCGTTGGAATTATAGATGACATTTCTACCCTCACAAAGCTGCACTATAAAGGAAGAACATTTGATTGATTCAAATGTTAGCTAATTAAAAAGTAAGAAAGCTCATTACAAAGAAAGCCAGCTTGTTACGAAGTAATGATGCTGGCGAGTGAAGTTAGCAACATACTTGATTAACAAGGAAAGATTTTGAGCAATATGGAAACTAATGTTCTTATAATCTCATAGAGATTTATCCTTAGATTAGTTTCTGTATTAGGAAGCAAGGGGTTGTTGCTCAATACTTGCTATGTACTTAATTAGGAGTAATCTGCTTGACAAGAAGCACTCATGTAATCTCCAGCAACACAAATTCATTTTAGAATTAGTGGCTCCTCAAGTGATCTTGTGAAGATCAGAATACTTGAGATGACAAGTGACAGTTGTCATTTGTGGTAACTAATAGGAGATCTTAATTGATCAGATTCTATTAGGTGTCAATGAATATTATATCCTAAGGGATCCCTGAACGTGTCATTGTCTATTTGTTAGTCACGTGCAGTTAACTTGTACAACTGTAATCAGTTTGGTTATAGTGGATTAAGTCCTTGCTTGAGTGAGGAAAAATCACCTTGGAAGGGTGGACTGGATTAGCTTGAGAGTTGCTCAAGTGAACCAGGATATATCATGTGTTCTTTACTTATGTTATGCTTTGTTATATATGCTTCCGCAATGCATCTTAAAGAACTCTATAGAAAGCAACAAGTGAAGAAAAGAGAAAAAGTTTTTAATAGAGCAAATACCCAATTCAACCCCCCCCCCCTTTCTTGTGTATTTTTTCACACCTTCATATATTATACTCCCCTAAGAGTAATATTGTTTCTATTTGGCATAATAAAAAAGGCGGGGGAGAAAAATAGAACATGGTAGATATTTAGGAAATAAAACAACTTAATATTGAATTGAAAGGGAAAATATTTGATTAAAGCAATGAAGGAGATACAAAAGGGAACAACATAAAACGATAGAAGAACAAACAAAGAAACAAACAAAGCAAACAAGTACAGTAGATAAAGTCTACTCAGTGTCATCATCATCAACGTGATCACTAAATAGCCCATGATGCAAGGGAATTTCGATTTTAACAAGCTTGTGAGTCATGTAATCAATTTTGGCATTTGTCTGATTTACTGTTCTGATGTGAGAATGTTGGTTTTCGATGACGATGTGGAAAAGAGATTCATTTGGAGGAGTTTGAGGGATCTCATAATCGAAATCCTCCAAATTTGAAGGTCTTTCTTGTTGAGGTACTTGTTACTGACTTGGAGCTTGTTGACTCTGAGAACCTCTCCTTAATTTGGGCATTAAAATTCCATTGTTTATTAAGCATGTTTCATATCCTTATTAAGTTCTTTATTGGCTCTTCCTCTTCGGGATTAAAACCAAAGCGTTCTAGAATTTTTGTTATCGGGTCACCATATGGTAACGATGTGTTCCCCTTTCTTCTTCTTTCTATCATGTGATAGATTACCCCACAAGCCCAATTTTTTTACCCTTGTTAGATAGTAACCACATCAAAACAACTTTGATTTTACAGACTTGCACAAGATTAAATTTTCTAGGAAAGATAATGTGAGTCTCCACATAGTGAATGAGACGAGCATCTAGATGCACAAAGCCATCAGGGAGTGAACAAGTTAAACCCTCATTTGAATTTTAAAGAATAGATTGAGAAGAAGAGGAAAAATAATCAGTCTTGTAGGGAGAGCCAAAGCATAATAGGTCAGAGATATCGACAAACTCTTCTAGAGATACATAAATTTCTTGCTTACATACCTCAATTATGATGATTCCATTTTTGTAGATTAGTCGAGCATAAAACATTTTTACAAATTTGGGAAACATATCTTCAGGAGTCTTATGGGTGAACATCTTTTAGTTGGCGTGAACAAAAGTGTCAAAGAACTCATAGTTTCCAGACACGCTCTTGTCTACATAGTTGTTTGAAGTGAGATTCTTGGTAGCATAAATCTTATAAAACTTGTTTTCTTGCTCTTGAGAAGAGAAATCATTGGAGAAGTAGGCTAGAGCTGAAGAATATCCATAAGTTCGAATTCTTTTGGGTGCCATTATTCTGGTAATGATAAAGATACAAAAGTAGCACAAAAACAACAAAGAACATAAACACACAAAAGTAAGAAGATGAAGAGAATGATTAAGAGATGGATAAGAAAAAGAGAATTAAGATTACCTCTTTATAGGTCATATAATCGATTAAATGGATTTTTAATCAATTAAAGCATTAATGAAAACTGATTATAATTATTTGATTGAAGTGGCGTGCAACTCTAGGGTTATTATTGTTGTACCATAAAATTTGACCAACCGGTTCTCCTATCTGACTCGTGGTTTAAATTCATATTCGCAAATCAGACGCATGACATTTCTGCACAGACAAAGGTTATCAGAGTTACAGCTTGTTTTTCCTTTACCGGATATTTCAGATCCAGTCTAGATAATCAGGGTTTTATTTTCGGGAAATTGTGCGCTTCTCGGTGTTTGCAGCTCACATGGTGGTTTTCGGGATATTCTGATGCCCGGGGGTTCACTGTTTGTTTCGATCTGGTCTCGCGTTATTTTTTATGTTGGTCATTTGCATTTATCTGCATTTTTTAGGATTTAATAGCCTTTTGCGGATTTTAAATAGGCTTTTTAGATTTTTTAGGATTTAAATAGATTTTTTAACATTTTTTAATAGTTTAAATCTTTTTTTTAGATTTTTTTAGAATTTAAATAGGTTTTAATATTTTTTTTTAGCTTTAACTCATTTTTCAGAATTTTATAGAATTTTAATAGAATTTTATAGAATTTTAATAGAAATTTAATAGTTTTTAAATAGAAATAAATAGAGTTTTAATCTTTTAATAGGTTTTTCTTTTATTAGTTTTAAATAGAATTTTAATAGATATTATAAATAATATAGATCTTATTAGAAGTAGTAGAGTTTTAATGATTTTTTAGATAATAGGAGTCATTAGGGTTTTATTTTTAGACGTAGACTTTAATCTAGATAATAAGAAAATAATGGTCCTTTTTCATTAGCTTAGAGGTTAGTGGAATTATTAGAGATTTATTAGTTAGAGTTTAATAGTGGTTAAGTTTTAATTGTTTTTTTTAGAATTAATTAGGATAGATTAATTTTCATTTTAGATCTAATTGTAGTTTAGAATTAATTAGTCAGTTTTAATTAGTTAATTAGTTTAGATCTATAATCAAGTTTTAATTGTGGTTTAGTTTTTTAATCCACTTTCATATTAATCCTCCTAATTCAGTTTTTGTAGAGTTTTCTTATTAATTTCGTGGGCCCAGAAGCAGGTTTTTGGAGGCCCAAAATATTTTCAGCCCATTTTTGTTTTTGTCCAGAAATCAGCAGTGACACTTGTCACTATATAAATGGCGCCACATGTGTAACTGAGGAGGACCCCACCTCAATTCTCATAACGCCCCTCCTCTTGCCACGTTTTCCATTCTCTCACTCCCTTCTGCTGCCACCTGCCCCACTATCTCTCCCTCTCTCTGCCAGCACCCACACGTGGCGTCCTGCATGCACCCACTCAGCCCTCTCCTCTGCCACTTGTCCTCCCCACAGACCTTCACCTGAGCCTCACCGGGACCCCACCGCCGGCCATGCATCCACCTTGACCAACAACCTCCGGCCACCCTAACAGTCTCCGGCCGCCGTCCCTCACCGGAAACTGCAAACTTGCAGGAAATCCCCAGAAACACATCCGATCGCCCCTTCCTCCTCCGTCCACCTTCATCCACGGTCACCGGAAAATTCATACGCACGCCGGAAAATTCATCAAACTTGTCCAACTTCCCCAGAAAATCATCGAACCTTCATCGTTTCCTTCAAGATACCTCCGATCTTCAACAATAATCACCGTCCACCTTCATCGTTCTTCAAAGAATTTTTTCCAGAACAAAGCCAAACCTTCATCGTTCTTCAACTTTCCCAGCGAACCATCAAATCTTCCAAGAACCTTCATCGTTCTCATCAAGAATGTTCATATCGTTCTTCTAGATTTTTTTTAAGAGCATGAATCACTCATCACGTCTCCACCACTTCTTTCCAGATTTTTCCCATCGTCAGCCACAGATCTTCGTAGATTTTTAAACGATCTTCATCAGGTTCTTCAGGTTTCTTCAAGATCTTCAAAGATCTTCGAAGGTCTTCACCGTGTTCGTTCGATCTTCCAAGGATCTCAAGAAAGCTTCGTCGTCTTCATGTTCATCTTCTCGACCTTCAACGATCAGAATCTCCTTTCAAGAACTCCAACGATCCAAGGCTTACTTCGCAAATCTCCAGAATCTTCATCTATTGAGATCTTCAGACGCGTTCATCGGGTATGTTCGTGTTGTTTCATTGTTTATAGAACGTGTTATCTGTTTTGGTCCGAATGAAGTTTAGGGTTAGGTTTGTTTGTGTTGGCTGAGAGAAGTAGAGAGAATGTTGAATAGTAGCGGCGTGAGAAGAGGTAGTTTGATTTAGGGTTTCAGAAGGTTGAGATTGAGAGAATCAGAGAGAAGTTCGAGAGAGTGTTGGTTTGCGGCGGTAGGGTTGGGATTGATGAACAGTAGACCGAGAGGTTAGAGGTGAAGATAGTTTTGTTAGGCAGTACTTGGATTAAGGTTTGGATTGGGCTGGGCCCAAAAGGCGTTTGCTGAAGCATACCCCTCAATTGCTCGCTATCCCCCCTCCCTCGTGTGAGAATAGAATGATTTTGGTCTGGGCCTTAGGCCCCACTGCTAAGCGCACCCCCCGTGTTTGGGCCCTGGGCTGAAGACAACTAGGAGTTGCTTTTGCTGCACCCCCCCTCCATTTTTATTTTTTTTTCATTTTTCTTTGTTCATGCATGTTAGAAGAAAATTCCTAAAAAATAGTAGATTTGATCAAATAATTCCATTCTTTTTTTTCTATATGCTCATGGTTCAATGTAGAATTTTATAGTACAAAAACATTAGTTTAATCATGCATTTTCATTTTAATTGCATTTTTTTACATGTTTATTGATTTTGAAGTGTATTTTGTGGATATGTCTGCCTTGCTGATTTTATTTCTTTCATTTGGTATTGAATTTTGCTCTGGTTTTTTAGTATGTTGCACTAGACTAATGCATGCTCCCCATAGATTTTTCATAGATTTTTTCAGAGATTGATTGATATTGTTTTAGGGTTAGAGAATAGAGACCTTATAACTTGCTGGCTAACCCTTGACCATTCATATGTTAGGGATTGTTTAGTAGCCTTAGAAGTTGACTTAGGCTTTGAGATTTGATCTTGGGATCATAGAGCCATGTAGGTTTCCCATAGATTTTTGGTAGATTTTTGTAGGGTGTTCTGTTATTTTTTGTTTGAGCCTGAGAATAGGAGAAGTCTTGATGGGCTTCTGACTTTGAAGTTCAACTGTGGTTGAACTTTAGAGTTAATTTCTTGTGGTTTGAGGCCCTGTGGTTTCTTCTTGAAGGAGGAGGCTGGATGAAGTCTTGATGGAGCTTGCAAGGATGCATGGTTTGAGGTCCTAGTCTAGGAGCTTGTTCTCTATTTGTGAGGTTTGAGATCCTGAAGTTTGAGGGAAGTTTATGGTACTTTCCTGAGGAAGGCACTATGGATGTCTTTCATTCTTTCTTCTCACCTCTTTCTCAAGTATCTAATGATGTTAGAGCCTTCATGTGAGTTTAGTTTCTCCTGAGGAGAAATGTAAACTGATCACAGTTGTTGAGCCACATGGGATACGATTCCTAAGTGGAAGCCTCCTAGTATTTTCCTGAGGAAGACACTATGGGCCTGTTCACTTAGTTCCCTTAGTTCATCTAGGATTTCTTAAGTATCCAATGATGTTGGAGCCTTCATGTGAGTTTAGTTTCTCCTGAGGAGGAATGTAAATTGATCACAGTTGTTGAGCCACATGGGATACGATTCCTAAGTGGAAGCCTCCTAGTACTTTCCCGAGGAAGGCACTATGGGCCTGTTCACTTAGTTCCCCTAGTTCAGGTAGGATTTCTCAAGTATCCAATGATGTCGGAGCCTTCATGTGAGTTTAGTTTCTCCTGAGGAGGAACGTAAACCATTCACAGTTGTTGAGCCGCATAAGATATGATTCCTGAGTGGTAACCTCCTGGTACTTTCCTGAGGAGAGCACTATGAGTCTGCCTACTTAGCTCCCTTTCTTTGGTAAGCTTGTTTTGAAGCTTGGAGGCTGGTTTGTCTTCTCTTGTGTTAGGGTTTTGCTTAGAGATTTGATTAGGGTTTTGCATAGGGTTTTGCTTAGGGTTTCTGATTAGGGTTTTGCTTAGGGTTTTGCTTAGAGATTTGATTAGGGTTTTGCATAGGGTTTTGCTTAGGGTTTCTGATTAGGGTTTTGCTTAGGGTTTTGCTTAGAGATTTGATTAGGGTTTTTTGATTAGGGTCCTGCTCAGGATTTTGGTTTAAGTTTTGGATAGGGGTTTGTCTTCTTTTTGTGTTGTTTGACTTGTGTGGTGTTGTGCTGCATTAGACCTAGGGGTTCATCTAGATATTTCTGAGGTAGGTGCATCTTAGAAGTAGGCTTTGTGTGCATGAGAAGTTGAGGTGGTCCTCCTTCTGCTTGTTTGTTATTGAATGGCTTTGCTTGCTGGTATTTGGTAGAGCTGAGCTCCCTTACCTCTGTGGTTTGCGGCCTTTGCTCCTTGTTTGTTTGGTTGTTGCATTCATGCATATTTCCAGTTTTTCTTTACTTTGCAGTTGATTCCTTTTTGCTGTTTAGTCCTGTTGCCATGATTCCTTAGGAGCTCTAACTTCTCCGCTGCGGAGTCGTTATGATAGACATTAGGATGGTCAACCAGGCATGATAACAGTAGGTAGATTCCCCTTTTCAATCATAGTTTTAGGGTGTCTTTTCCCTTTCTCAGCAATAGGAGCATTTGAGTAGCTTGTGTCGTAGTTAGCCGAACTACAGCTGCTCTGATTCCTCGTACCAGACGAGGATATGTAGGCATAGGATGCGATATCCTAGCGAGCACACTAACAACTAACTCTTTTGTTCTCTCGCGGCTGTGCGATCGAGACTTTCCCGCTGACGACTGATTTTTATCCCTTTTCTCTTGCCCGAGTGCATTTGAGACCAGACCGTAGTTGTAGGTTCCCGTACCTTTAAAACCAGTTTTATTTCTCACTGTTGTGTGAGAACGCCCTGTTTAGCCGTGGTTAGTCGAACTACGTTTGCTCTGATCTTCCATGTCGTGTGGAAGTACGTAGGCACAGGATGCGATGTCCTGGCGAGCAACCTTCCCCCCGTCTAGACGTAGGTAGTCGAACTACGTTGACTCTGACTTTCCCATTGCACGAGGGAGTACGTAGGCCCAGAACACCGTATGTTCTGCCGAGTCCTGTCTTTTTCTTTTCTTTTCAGACTGACCACTAGCGTAGATAGATAAACACACCCTTTTCCTTATAAACACCAAGCGTGGATCCCGTCGAGTACGACGGACGTGAGGGGTGCTAATACCTTCCCCTTGCGTAACCGACTCCCGAATCCAGGTTTTGGTTGCGATGACTATACCTTTTCCCGTCTTCGCGAGGTTTACTTCGAGCGTTTCCTTTCCCTCCTTTGGGATAAATAACGCAAGGTGGCGACTCTCCTGTCAGCCGGCGCCGATTTTCGCAGTAGCGACAATTATTAATTAATCCCATAGGTTTAATTGATTAATTTATGCAAAATTTTGAATTTCAAAAAGTCTAATCAATTAGCCCTTTAGGTTTAATCGATTAAAAGGTTGATTTTTCAGCTCCTTTTGTATTTTTGAGCCTTCAAAGGCTTTGGACCTTTATTTTTCTTTCTGCATCTCCTCTTCTTGAATTTCATACCCCATTTGTTTAAAAAGTTTATTTGTCAAACAATTGATTAGTCGAAACTAACTTAATGGGATAAGCAATTAATTTAGCACTTGTTAGAGAAATAATCGGAGTTTTCCAAGTTTAATTTTCTAAAAAGTATTTTATTTTAAATCACAAGAAAATTTTGAGAAGATATTTCTTCCCCCTTTGACATATATGTAATCAATCTTTAATCTCTTTTTTGTGCATCTCTATAAATCATTTGATACCATATAGAATCTCAAAATCCATATCCCTTTTTGTTAGATATGTTCCAAAGAACTTTCCTCTCAATAAAATAACTCCAAAGAATTTATTTAAGTTGTAGACCATATCTTTAGATAAATCTTTGGACTCATGCTGTTGTACAACTTTTTTTTTATTTGCATTTTGGTCATTGTAGCTACAAAGCATCCTTCCAAAACCAATTAGATTTTTATCTTTGGTACGCAAATCTTTTTTGGTCTTTTGGGATTAGTAGATTTAAGATTTGAGTCATTAGAGAGATGCTCATTTGATCATCTTAAATCAAGCATTTTAGAAAAATAAAAAGGCTCAAAATGATTATGCTTATGACAGAAATTGCATTAATGCATAAGACAATTTATTTTCTTCTTAGTATAAAAAATAATTTAAAACAATTTAGAATTATCATTAGATTGATAATCTAAATCGAATTTATTATTAGAAGCTCTTTGGTTAGGTAAAATTTTATCAAGATTATCATTACCTCTAGTAAATTTACTTAAGATTTCATACAACCAATCAATTTCATTTCTTAACTCATCACATTTTTCACATCTACTTGATTTTAAAGTTTGTTTTCTTAACTCATTATTTTCACCATTAAGCCTATCATTTTTTTAATGCCTTTAACATGATTCTTAAATCCTTTAATATTTCTTTCAAGCTGGTCATTTCTTTTTCTAAGCTCAACAATTAATTTAAATAATTTCTTGTAGGAAAAAAAGGTTTTCTCATTGTCCTCATCATTAGTAGCTTTAAGACAAAAATGTACATCTTCATTTGATTCTTAGGAATGTACTACATGAGAATCTTTGGATGATGATTCAACTATTTCTTCAACAGATTCTTCACATGTCGTTCAAGACTTTTGTATTAAGGAGTAGACTCATCACATGATTCTTCTAATGTTGATTATTTATAGGATCCTTCATATATTTTTAAATTCCTTTCGTATGATGTTTTAGGTGAAGACGTTTCAAATGCTTCATCATGTGATTCTGATGATGATTCTTCATATGCATATGAACTTTTTACTTTGATATTTTCATCATGTTTAAGCAATTAGGTCAATTCTTTGAGCTTTTTGATGATTTCTTTCTTTTTTGATCTATCCGAAAAATTATTAACGATTTTTGTACCTTTAGAGGCAAGTGTTGGACGACATTTCTGATACTAGTTATTATATATAATATATTTAATATAAAAATAATTTTGTTTGATTAATTCCAATATTTAAGAATTTCATAGATTTTCCCTTTCCATCTCAAATAGAACTTCATAGATTTTCGTTACGGTATCTCATACTTCCTTAGTCGTGCTACAGTTAAAAACATAACAAAACTCTTTAGTGATTAACACACTAGTCATCAAGTACATAGCTTGAAACCCTTGTTACATTTTTTCCTTTTATTTTGTGGTACACAAATAATTTGGTTTGCTTACTGCTTCATTATTAACAAAATGATTAGGATCAAAGGGACGTTCTAAAATAAAATTCTATAAATCACAATTAATAGAATAAAAATATATATTTATTCTTTTTTTCATATATTAAACCTTTCACCATAAAACGGTGAAGGTGTATTTATGAAAAGTTTATTGTTAAAAGTAGAAGTATTTGAAATCACCATACTATTTTCTGAGACAATTAGTCTTATAACAGGAGTTATGTTCCGATATCACTTATTGATCGAGTGAATCCAAACACAAGAGGGGGTGAACTATATAGTTCAAAATTTGAAAACAAATTTATAAAAACTTTGTTCTTTGAAATACTTTTATTTAATTCAATTAACTACAATAACATTTGTTTGTTGTCAAAGACTAGATGTTGTAAAACACATGTTGAAACATTATATTTCACATGTGTACCTTCTACACGAGAACAACTTGAACATACTCCATATTATTTTGCATAATGAAACCAATTCAAAAGCAACAATACATTATTTATTCCTCTAATCATAAACTAGGGCAAATTTCTCACAGTTCATATTATTCAAGCTTGGGTACATTATTTATTCCTCTAATCATAAACTAGGGCAAATTTCTCACAGTTCATATTATTCAAGCTTGGGTTATTTCCAAAATCATAAAGTGGAGAATCTTTCTTATCTTTCATTTCCATTCAAGCATTATTTGTTCCTATAATATTAATTTAGAAACAAATATTATGCAAATTTATTAAATGAGTGGTTCAAAGAGAGTTGTCAACATAGATTGGTTATGAGAGTTGGAAAATTTATCATCTGAAGGAGGAGTATTAAAATTTCCTTGTATATAAGTATCATCTTGAAACAACCAACACCACAAAAAAATATATTAACAAAGATCTACGAGAGAGTATGATCTTTCTATTTTTATTTAATTGATTCATTTGTGCTCTTGATTAGTAATTAAAAAAATGACATGCGTGAATGAAAACATGTACAATAGGTTATGATGCAATAAATTATGACAAATGATTCATGATATTAGGTAGTCTAATTTTTGTGATAAATGCATGATGAAATTAAGATTTTTTTCAAATGAAATGAAAGAATGACTTAGACTCATTTTTTAGGTTATAAATTAATTTAAATATCAAGATGAATTTTCTTTATTTTGCTTTAAGATGCATTGATATGCATGTTTGATAACGGTGAGCATAATTAAATGACATGAGATAACGCAAATTAATAATAATATAATTTTTCATAAAAATGGATGTAATGCAATATATATATATATATATATATATATATATATATATATATATATATATATATATATATATATATATATATATATATATATATATATATATATATATATATATATATATATATATATATATATATATATATATATATATATATATATATATATATATATATATATATATATATATATATATATATATATATATATATATATATATATATATATATATATATATATATATATATAAATAAGGTTTTTAGGGTCATGGACCTCATTTGGAATATTGTTATCAATAACAGGTTAACTATTATTTGATAATACCCTCAAAAGAATCTATTTTAGGTAAGACTTTCATGCTAAGCAATTGAGATGTACATCTTAAAAGTCAACACTACGCAACCTTTAAACTTATGTTTTTTTTTAGATCATGGTTTTACGGTTCTACATAAGGTTCCTAGTGTTAGGGATCCTATTTGGGAATATTGTCCTCAATAATAGATTAGCTATTAGACGACAACACACTCAAAAGGATCTACTTTAGGTTAGATTTTCATGCAAATCGAACGATATGTGCATCCCAACGACCAACACTATGCAACCTCTAACTAAATTTAAGTTTTTCTTAGACTCAGGTGTAGAGCCTCTCTCATAAGTGCGTGTAATGGTGAAAGCGAAAATGACATTAAAGTTAAGGCATTGAAGTTAGATAACAAGAAAATAACAAAATAAGAAAGTAAACATAAAAACAAAAAGTTATTACGAGAAAAGATAAATAAGGCTAACACTTTTTGTAAAAAATAACCATGTTAGGCTTGACTATCTAAGTGTCCTTTATGAAGTCACTAATTGTCGCAACACAAAAATTTCAGAGTTGCTAAAAATTAATGAAGTTGTCATTAAGGCTTATTTAAATCTAGAAAACATTAATAAAACTAGCAAAAAAAAATGGTCTTTAAAACCAAATTGTAGGTTTGAAAGTCGATTATGCATATGGAAGGTATTAGCATCCCACGACATTCTTTTAAGAAAATGGTTATCTCTAATCAATCTTTAAAAAATATTTTGAACCTTATATATTGATTTTTTCCTAATCATCAAACGAGAAATATAGCATATTTACAAGAAAAGGGGAAAACTTTTTTTTATTATTGTGCTTGACAATATTTGATTCTTGCTCCTAAGTATCTCTCAGTGCAACGGAGAACTCAAATTTATATAGTTCTTGGATAGAAAATGTTTGTGTATTGGTTAATTTTAAATGAAAAGGGATTTGGCCATAAATGTCGCTTGTCTGTTGGTTGCAGTTATTTTAGAAGGAAGACAAGTGTGAGAAAAAATGAGTTGAGCAACTTGTGTCCTAATGCTTGATGATAAAAAGAATGTTCATCCAATTAATCCCTTTTATATCCAATTTGGTTTATAAAAAAAGACTTAAAACAAATAAAGTTCTACTCTTTAAAGAAAGACAAGTGTAAGAACAAACAAGTTATGCAACTTGTGTCCAGACACTCGAGGAAAAAAAGGATGTTCATTTGATTAATCCATTTTTAATTCAATTTTGTTTGTAAAAGGATGAGATTCAAAACAATCAAGTTGTACAACTTACATATTAAAAAATCGATGATTAAGATAAATGTGCATCTATTTAACCGTTTTTAAAAAGTGATATTACTTTCATTTTTGAGTGGAAAGAAAACAAATTGATTTTGGGTTTTGGATTCAAAAATTGTTTGCTTAAGGTACTTGAAATGGATAAAATCTAAGGTAAATATTGCTTTGTTAAATCAACATACGCGTAAGTGAAAAAAAACCCTAAAATCATGACAAAAATACGGCCGTAATACAAAATTACTGATTGTTCATAATTTGGATTGTACCAAAAATAGAAAACGAACAAAAACAAAGATTTTGGGGGTCCTGGGAGAATTACGATTGTATTCACCAACTCACGCTGAGTGCAATTCCCTCTAAACCATAATTTCAGTTGTAATCGAGATTACGGGTTGCTCGTAATTTGTGACAACAATGGAGTTTGGTTGGTATTTTGAGCATTCTAAACCCTAGTTTCTTATGATTTTCTCTCTTTTAGGTACTATGGTAATTTAAGGTACAAAACATCAATAAGAGTAAAAAGAAGATTAAGATTAACGTAGTTGAAAAGTAGTGTGTGGAAGCAAATAAACATGATTTCTATTTAAGCCAAAAGAATAATCAAAAATCAAGTGAACCTTAGATGATACAGTTAACCAATTCCATTAATTTTCAACTTTAAAATGTAACTACGATGTTTCTAAAATATACTCAAGACGACTAATGTAAACAACAACAACAATAACAACAACATAACATATTCAATAATGTAGCAACATATAGGAAATGTAGCACAAGAACGAAACAAAATACAAAGGAAATTAAATGTAAGATGTGAAAATAGGGTTACAAACAAAGAGAACTTTGAAGATGGGGGTTCTTGGTGCTATTTTTCAAGACCATAAATGGTTTTATTCCCAACCTCTCACTACAAGGAAACTCTCACTCCACTATCTTTCTCTTTCAAAAATTTCAGCCTTTTCTTGAACTCTCTAAAACTCAACATCTTTTCACTCTATCTCTAATTGTTTCAAACTCTTTGAATCTCCCCTTCTTCTGAATTTGAGCTCCAATTTATAGGCATAAATTCATCATTGTAATTCCAATGGACAACATGAAAATATGGTTTTTGCCATTGTCTAGCAGGATTTAAACAAAGAAAGATTAAGATAATCTTGTGTGGTTGAGTGCAAATTCGGTTTAAGGATCAAGGTTAATGAAAAAAGTTGTCTTTTTTCTTGTAGTAGAGGTGTAGTAGTTAAATTGCGCAACATTTTTCATGATAATGCAAAAAAAGAAGTTGATTCATGTAGTCTTTGATAAAGCAATTGCAAAAAAAGAGGTAGATTTGTGCAAAATGAGAGGAAAAGATGCAGCAAAGTCAACACACAAAGTCTCTTTTTCTATTTTTTCTATCATTGTCATTTGAACCTCCTTTTATGTTTGTTAGATCAAATGGAAATTGAGCTCAAGAAAAAATGGACCCAATGGACTTTCCTAATGAACCTCCATTTTGGATTTTTTTTTTAATATAAAACTAATAATTATGATAATTACTTCGAAATATAAAAATGTTTTGTTTCATCCCTTTTTTAAATAACAAAAAAATTGAAATAAATTAACCATAATAATAAACTATATTTTTTTGATATTTTTTTTAAATGCTCAGACAGAATTGGGGTGCTACGCCGAAGGTTAGGGTGCTACATTGAAGGTTGTGGTGACATACCCAGATAATGTTGGAGTGAAGGATTTCAATGTTGGAGTGGTATTAGACAATGTTGGTGAGGTGCATGATGAGTACAGTTCTGATGACATCTACCATTATGATAGTGCTATGGAAGTATCATTTGAGGATGACTCTTATAGGTATGATGAGATGGATGAGATGGAGGAATATGAACTTGATAATCTAATTGATATGAAAATGATGAAAAGGTAAAAGGGAAAAAAGTGGGAATAGGGTAAAGAAGAATTTAAAGGGAGTGATAATGATAGCTAAGATTTGCAAAGTGGTTGTGAGAGTGATGATAGTAGTGGAGCTAAAAGGAAGAAGCACCCAATTTTCAGGATACAGAAGGATATGTCCAATTACAAATGGGAGGTAGGAATATATTTTACTTTAAAATGTGTGATTAAGGAAACAATAACCTCATCTTCTATTCAAAATGGTATAGACCTGAAGTTCAAAAATATGACAAAAAATGGGTGAGGGTGAGATGTAAAGATGGTTGTGAGTGGGAGGTTTATTGGTCCAAGTTGCCAAATGAAGAATCTTGGCAAGTAAGGAAGGTAAATGAAAAACATAGTTGTAGCAGAGAGTTTAATGTAAAGATGATGAGTACACAATTGTTGAGCAAGAGGATTCATAATTCCTTGAAAAATAATCCTAAGATAAAGGTAAAAGATATCAAGGAAAAGACATTGGAGAAGTGGAATGTAGGGGTAAGCAAGACTAAATCAATCAAAGCAAGACATGCTGCTAGAGTCAGGGTTTATGGTTTTTCTTGGGAGATTATACTAGAATCTATGACTATTGTCATGAACTTTTAAGATCTAATTCAGGGTCAACAATTAAGCTAAATGTTGAACCTGTTCAAGAAGGTGTTGAGGGTCAAAGACCCTTTTTAGAAGGTTGTGCATATGTTATGCAGCATGTAAAGAGAGCTTCAAATTATGTAGACATGTCATAAGTTTAGATGAATGCTTTTTAAATGAGCTTCAAATCATGTTATGTAATTTTCCTAACTTTTTGTTTTGTATAATGTTTTGCAGGGTCTCTTACCCGTAGTGGATGATCTTTTTCCTAATGTTAAACAAAGATTTTATGATAGGCATTTGTATAACAAATACAGGAAGAAGTATCCTGAAAAGACATTGAAGGAAATTATATGGAGGGTTGCAAAGTCAATAGCTTACAAGCTTTGGAAAGAGAGATTAGGGGAACGAGATTGATCATTCAAGATGCATATCTCCATATGATGAAGACCCTGCTAAAATATTGGAGTAAATCATATTTTAGGACAACTAACAAATGTTACGTTGTTCTCAACAACATGTCAGAGTCTTTTAATAGTGTTATTCTTGAGTCAATGGCTAAACCATTAGTCACTACGATGGAAGACATCAGAACCTATATTATGGAGAGATGAGCAAATAATAGGATGAGGTTACAAAATGTCTATGATGATTAGGTTTTGCCTAACATTAGAAGGAAGATTGATAGAACAAGCACATTCACCAACTTATGGCTTATCAGGTATGAAACATTGGTTATTAGTAGTACTTATAGCAATGATTATTAGGGTTAGTACTGATATTTTAAACATTTGTAGGTTGTCTGATGAACACATGTTTGAAGTAAGGCATCTTGAAAACCGAATAGAAACATTCACTATAAATTTGAAAGACTACACATGTTCTTGCAGAAGATGGAAGCTCACAAGACTTTCATGTGTTTATGCATGGTCAGTTATGAAGAGTAGGAACTTTAACATTGACGATTATATCCCTGAGTATTACAGGAAATCTAAGTGTGTGGCAGTCTAAAAGCATGTGATTTACCCTGTGAATGGATCTAATCTTTGGTTTAAGACACCATATCCGGATGTGTGGCCACCTAAGTATAGAAAGATGCCTGGTAGACCAAATAAAATGAGGAACCTTGAACAAGGTGAGAATGATGGGACTGACGAAAAAATGAGAAGAACGAGTTTCATAGTAAAGTGCAGTAGGTGTAAAAAAGAAAGACACAAAAAAATAACTTGTAAGGTTACATCAACAACCCAACCATCTCAAGGAAATGCAACTCAACCATCTCAGGGAAATGCAACTCTGTAATCCCAAGGTAATCCAACTCAGCAATCTCAAGGCAACGCAACTTAAGGAAGTAGGAATTTTACTCAGTTAACTCAAGGGAAAAGGCCAATTAAGTCATCTCAGGGCAAGGCAAGTTAGTCAAGTCAAGGGAAAAGGTCATCTACTTAACCAGCTAAGTCATCTCAGAACAAGGCAAGTCAATCAACTTAAGAGAAAAGGCCAGCTACTCAAGGAAGTGTAGCTCAAGGAACTCAAACTCAAAGCAGTGCAACTCAAGGAAATGGAAAGATACAAAATCTAGGAGTAAGAAGACCATTTGTGCCCCCAGGACCAACAATAAGATTATCTGCAGCAAAGAATGATGTTGGCTCAAAACCAGAATGTCTGCTCCAACCAAGATAATTACACCTAAGAAGGACATCTAGTGTTATTTAACCCTTGTCTAGTTAATACATTTTGAAGTAATTTTGGTATTATGTAATGTATCTTGAACATGACTATGTAACATGTCAATGTCAGTTTAGAACCTTTGT
Source organism: Lathyrus sativus (assembly GCA_963859935.3). Lineage (NCBI taxonomy): Eukaryota > Viridiplantae > Streptophyta > Magnoliopsida > Fabales > Fabaceae > Lathyrus > Lathyrus sativus. The sequence continues at coordinate 474,811,038 of OZ012738.1, forward strand.
GGAATTCTTATTATGTCTTGTGAACATGTCAACGTCATTTTGCAATTATGTATTGTGTTATGCAAATAAATTTATGTGTTATACAAATAATTTACGTGTTTATATGTTATGCAAATAATTTGTGTTTATGTGTTATGAAAATTATTTTGGAATTCATGTTATGTGAACTATTACAAATAAGAAGATGCCAAATAAATCAACTTATATTAACTGATTTTGCAAATTCATACAAACTGATACATTCCTAGATATATTAATACATTCCAATTCAATATTAAACTGATGTAACAGACACAATACATCCCAAAACATCCTAAAACAGATGTAACAGACATAATACATCATAATTCATACAAACTAACTGGTTCATACTCCTAAAACATCCTAAATAATAATGCACATAATATTTCATGTTTTTTCCACTTCAAGATCTTGTTCACTTGAGTTTGAAGTTCCATCATAATTTTCCTTAATTCTTCATTTGTCACCCTAACTTTTTCAAACTCTTTTTTTGCATCATAAATTTCCTTTGTTATGCTCTCCAACCTATTCATCATAAATTTCCCCTTATCATCTCCCAAATCCTCATGGGACCAATTGAAAAAACCACACCCTTTTTGCAAGGATCCCTGACAATTACATATATGTATCAAATCTGGTTTATCACATTTGGACATAAATCAAAGTGAAATTAGGGCTTACCTTAAATTTTGGACAATCCCAAAATATTTTTCCATAACTCTTATCAGTTATTGTACTACGAGTCACGAATTTGTCCCCACAATGACATTTTGGTACCCATTGTGAGTTTGTGTATACACTGGATTCACAACTTTCAGAATTATTCTACTTTAAAAACAAAGAACGTTGGGATGACCTCATGCTTTGAAGAAAACCTTGACGAGGAACACGGTGCTAAGGATGACGAAAACGATGCAAATGAAGTGAACAAAGATGAAACGTTGCGGATGATGTGAACAAGATGAAAACAAAAATGAAAAACAAGATACACAATGAAAACGAAAGCAAAGATACACAGATGAAACGATGCAGATGAGGTTAAGTAATAAGGATGTTGTCAACTCATCTTCCACGTAGATTAAAGAAATGGATGTTTGAGGAAAACAGATGGAAAGGACTCATGAATCTTTTACAAAGTTAAAGGACCAAAGTGACAAGAAAAAAAACTTAAGGGGCCCAAATGAACCCGAGGGTATAGTTAAGGGACCAAAAAGAGTATTTTGCCTAATAAATATCATAACATTCTTCAACGAAAATAATAAGAAAATTCTAGTGCTTAAGTGTCGCATCGTTGCGAAGAGGGGCCGACAAGGACAGAAGAGTCACCATCGTTCGTTATTTATCCCAAAGAGGGAAAGGAAACGATCAGAGAAAACCTAACAAAAATGGGAAAATATAGGTCATCACAACCATATCTCGGGTTCGGGAGTCGGTTACACAAGGGGAAGGTGTTAGCACCCCTCACGTCCATTGTACTCAACAGGATCCACGCTTTGTTGTCTATCTAAAAGGGTGTTTACTATCTAAGCTACGACTCAGGGACAAAAGAAAAGAAAAGAGACTCGATAGAGCATCGCCGCTCTATGCCTACGTATTCCCTCGTGCAATGGAAAAGTTAGAGTCAACGTAGTTCGGCTAACTACAGATGAAAGGAGGGGAAGGTTTCTCGCCAAGACATCACCGTCTTGTGCCTACGTATCCTCATCTGGTATGAGAAATCAGAGCAAACATAGTTCGGGCTAACAAGACCACAGGTTGGTCAAATGTTTTTCCCGAGTAGGATTAAAATTTAGTTCTAGCAGTTAGGCGTATGCAGCTCGACCATCGGAGACTTAGGTGTTACCTGTTTGCGGTAGAACCAAGAGTTAACAAAACTCTCCTTATGAAAAAGGTTTTCCAAATTAAATCCCAAAGGATAAAAAGATTTGATGTTTGTTTTTGTTGCGTCGCATATCGTCCAAAGGACATATGCTAAACACTCTAGATGATTGAGAGGAGGCCCCCTAATCACCATTTCCCAAGTACTTAAGGCTTGTAACGTACAACAATCCTTAACCTTTATTAGATGTTTTTAGAAAGCTTGAAGATGAGAAGAGAGAGACACACTCTAAAGGGAGAGTAAGACTCAACCTAATGTTCTCATGCAAAGTGTACCTATGATTAGGATGAGAGGGAAGCTACCCTAATGTTATCATGAATGGTTTCAAGCCTACGGTATATCATAATCAACCATGAACAAGGATGATTAGAGGTTCTAAGGGAACATGGCAAAGAAAGACAAAAGTTGAAGAAGAAGAAGAAAGCGTAAGAAAATGCAAGTATACAAACATGTAATGCACAATTAGAATGAAAGTGAGGGAGGAAAAAAGTGTGGGGCAGTAGCCTCCACAAGCACATCTCAATATTAAGCATGTCTATGAGAGGTGTAAAAGGATACCAAGCAAAGAAAAGAATGCACACACACAAACAAAAACACAAACAAGAGTGAGATGAAATGGGAGAAAAGAACTTCCTACAACCATTTGTCATCAATCAACATACCCAAAGGAAAACCAAAAGAAAAGGAGGAAGCAGTGATTAAATGGGAGAATAGTAGGCAATGTGAGGACAGCAAGGAACTCAAATGGGCAACTCAACCATAAGCAACACCATAATCATGCAAGAAAACACAAAAGAGTCCTCAAAGAATCACCATTCATGATATGTTCAAAGTTCCTCCAAAGGAGGGACTAAACTAACTCAAATGGGACTCAAAGGTCATTGGACAGAAGTGGGGATGAGAGAAGAGAATACACAAATCAATGAAGGAAAAGCACAAGAGAGAATGCAATAATAGGCATGGAAGAAGACCTAGGTCTTAAGCACATTCAACACTTGAACTTCAAGTGGAAAGCCTAAAAAGATATGCAAATATCAACAAGCAATGACCAAGTTTATGACCTAAAAATGAACACCTAGGAAGCTCAACATGTTAATAATATGAATCAAAAGGAGTTGAGAGCTCAAGGGATCCATAGAAGTCATTTCCCATTCAAACTAGGTCAAGTGCTTGTATGAACCTCCCTTAGAAGTAAGTTGACTTGTAAGTTTCCTCAAAAATAGGAAAAAGGCTCAAAAATAACCAAATAAAATCTCAAATTCTCATAAAAGAGGTGGCAACCAGAGGCCAAAATATCACAACCAAAGTCACTTCAAAGCATCATCAAAGAATTTGATTCACAAGGATGATCCACTTTGAAAGAGGGTTGTCGAGGGTCAACAAAAATGACTCAAAACTCAAACCAAAAATGGTCAAACCAGGGGAAAATTCATCCTTAAAGATACTTCAACTCATCAACAACATGAGGAAGAAGTCTTACTCATTGAAGAAAAAGATTTCTCAAGAAACAAGCAAGAAATAATTAAGAACAAGAAAAAATTCAATTAAAAACACCTCCAAATAATAAATTCCTTTTTAATTGAAAAATAAAACAAAAATGAAAATAAAAAATTCCAAAAATCAATTAACACAATAAAGTCTCTCAAAAATATTTTTATGGAATTTTGTCATCATTGGAGGTATTTTAGAATGAATTAAATCAAAACAGAATTGAAATAAAAATATAATAAAATAAATAAATGTTGCGTGGTGTGAATAGCAATAAAAACAGTGCAAAATAATGGGTTGGGTCAGCATGGGGGTGCGCTTATCAATCTGAGCCCGTCTCATTTCATTAAGTGAAACGACGCGATTCACTAATTGACCTGGCATGGTCAATTTCCACGCAAGATGGTCAGCAAGATCTCAACCACAGATCTGGTCAAGTCAAAAAGGTCAAAGCATCACACATCAGCACATCTAAGATCCAACTAGACGCCGGAGCCCTAGCTCCGGTCGTCTTCTCCGGCAAGCTGGACGGAGTTGCAGGTTTTCAGACCTAACCAAATGTTGCCAAATTTTATACCAAATCAAAGAGGAACTCACGTAGATTATAGATCCAAGCTCAAAATTCATTTATCATACGCATACAAAGCAAATCGAACAATTGAAGTTTCACGCTCAAAACTGAAATTGCCAGAAACACCACAATTAACTATCCAGATTTTACCTACCAAGTGTAGGTCTTCAGATGAAACAAAAATGGCAGGGAATTGATGTGTATCATGAGAGAATTTTAGATTTGAAGAATACCTAACGGAGTCTCTCCGTTGGAGCTTCAAATGCACTTGAGCTTGCTTGAAATTGTGCAGAATCACTCCACTGATCTTGAGGAAGGTAATGCTCACTTTAATTTGGCTTGAATTTGCTTCAATCTCAATTCACGATTTTCACTTTGCTCTTGAATTTTCAAACTGTGATTATGCTCTCCCTCCACGAAATTGTCGGAATGAAGGTTCAAAATTCATCTGAAGCTTTTATATGATGGATCTAGAATGATTTAAAGGCCCAATGAAGCCTTATTGGAGTGTAATTTCAAAATGCCCAAAGTTGAAATGCAAGCTTCATGCACACGTGAATCTCCCTCCAATTCCCCTTGAATTTGATTGGAATCATCAGCTGGCAACTTGAATTGATCATGTGGATGGAAATTGAGCCTTAATTTGATCCAATTGTGGAGATTTGATTTGAAACTTCCTTGTGAAGTAATCTTGATTTACACATGTATTTCACCTCATACCTCAAAAAAATTTGGTGCATCTTGCTTGTTGGACAAATGTGAATCAAATGAGCACAAATATGGCATGAAAATGAATTAAAACCACTTCAATTTAATTCATGACTTCAAGTTCATTTTTCCATTGAATTTCTTCATCAATCTCCCTAACCTTGCCAAATTCATGACAAACTTGTGTTCTAGGATGAAATTGATATCATTTGAAGCAATTTTCATGTTGGAGAAAGTTTCATTTGAAGTGCTTAAGATCATGAAAAAGACCTATAATGAAAATGACCTATAATCTCACTTTCCCAAAATACCCCTGCCTTGCAGGCTTCATAACATGAGTTCAATAAATGAGATGAAGGAATTCTAGGACTTTTTGGAAAGCTAGGATCATGAGGAACAACTCTCATGTTCACTTCAAGTTGAGGAGAAACAAGCTTCTAGGTTAAAAGTGCCTTGGAAGTGAGTTGACTTTTGTTGACTGAAAATATGATTCATCTGAGACCTCTAATTTGCTAGCATCATAACTTGAGCTCCACAAACGCAATGGATGAGTTCTAGTACTAAAACGAAAGCTAGGAACATGAGCTACAAGTCTCATGTTTACATAAAGTGAGATGAAACTTGTATCTTGAGATATGTGGTCTTGAAGTTAGGCACTAAACAGGGGATTTTACAATGACAAACCTTTGAAACCCTAATTTAGTAACTTCTCACACTCTTGATTCTTCTTAAATTGATATTGAAATAACATTTTAGATGCCTCAACACAATTGTCCATGACTCTAAAGACTTAGAAGTAAGTCTTAATCTCCTTCAAATCCACAATGGATCTTGCACTAGGCAGATGAAACCCTAGGTGTGCAATCTTTTGACTGCAACCTCTTGCACATGATATAACAACTTGCCTAAGCTCCACAATGGCTCTCAAAGCACTAAATTAACTTCCACAACACCCATATCCACATCCATGAACTTATGATCCTCAAATGATCTTCAATTAGCCTCCAAGATAGGAGATAAGCAATATACATCCATTCACTTTCTCAAAGAGCTTTGACCAGCTTCTAATGACTTGATAAGCACTCATGCTTGCTTGGAACCCTTAACAAACCTTCTCTTGATATACATACCTCTTGATCCCCTGTAAATGAACAATGATATGCAAATGCAAATGCTAGAATAATGCAGTGAAAACATAAGTCAAGTAAAGAAAAGGTTGGGCAAATTTTGGGGTACAACAGTTGCCCTTATTCAAGCGACTTGGACCTGAATGAGTGAAAAGCGAACGGATTTCAAACAAACATGGTAAAAGACGATTGAATATCAATGAACCCAGAAATTTGCCAACCGCAGAAATAAACTGCAAACTCTGATTTGGGATAAAGATCTCCGGAAGTAACTGAAATGACAGTTGCAACGGTAACAAGCGAACTGATTACCAATTTCAAATCATCGACACTAAGTCGGAAAGATCATCTGATATCAAGTAGCGGATACTAAACCTCTGACTTCTCCATTAGGCCTCTGCATCAATTTAGGAAAATATCTGACATTGCCGTCAGGCATCGACATCAAGTCGGTAAATCATCTGACATCACCGTCAGGCATCGACATCGAGTCGGTAAATCATCTGACATCGATGTCAGGCATCGACATCAAGTCGGTAAATCATCTGACATCACCATCAGAACCATTGAACACAATAAGCATTGAACCCGAAGGCTGGCTCAACCCGCAGCTGAGAAGAAACATCTGACATCGCCGTCAAGCAACTGTTAAATAAAAACATGTATTGAATCCAAAGACGCGAACCTCTGACATCGCCGCCAGGCATTCGCTAAATAAAAGAGAGTAACAAAATTGAAAATCAGGTCAACACATAGCATCTGACATCGCCGATAGGCCTCTATTGAACTGATAAAACATCTGACATCGCCGTCAGGAAACCATGAAGTTGATACACATCTGACATCACCGTCAGGCATCTGCAGAGGATAAAACATCTGACCTCACCGTCAAGTATCCACGCAGTTGAGAAACATTTGACATCACCGTCAGGCATCTATTGCAACCAATAGGCAACAAACCCGAAGGTAAGGACATATGACATTGTCGTCAGGCATTCACTAAATAAAAGCGAGCATCAAACCCAAAGGTAAGAACATCTGACATTGTCGTCGGGCATTCACTAAATAAAAGCGAGCATCAAACCCAAAGGTCGGATCAACCGCAGCTGATAAACATCTTGAGAATACTCCATTGGGGAAGAGAGAAACTTAACCAAGCAACTATGGCAGGGAGAAAAAGAGAAATTTAACCAAATAACTCTGCTTTGGGGGCACGAAGAAACTTAACCAAGTAACTCTGCTGAGGAACAAAGAGAAACTTAACCAAGTAACTCTGTTGGGTAACACATAATAAGATGAACGTGTTCATCAAAGATTGCACCATGGTCTGGATACCATATGGGATGAAGGGTAACATTTCAAATTGTCTGAGTCTAAAGACTACGCGACAAAATGAATTAACGAAATTTGCCGGAGTCTGAACACTCAACGTAATAATCGGAATCTGGATACTCGACAAACAAAGGGATACACCCCAAATATACTCATCAAGGTCTGGATACCACATGAGTTTATAACAACAGCTGAAGTCCGGCGACGCCGCTGGGAAAAACGTAAGCCAGGGTCTGGATACCACGCGGGCTAACAGAAACTGTCATGGTCTGGATACTATTCGGGCAAAGATATCAGTTATCTGTCGGAGATACACCTGCAAACAAAGAGGTAACCACCTGGCTTATGTTTCACATGCGTATGTTTTGAAAATGGCGTAATGCTCCATACGAAATGGAAATGCAACGCATTTGGAGGATGCTATGCACAGAATGCAAAATGCAACAGAACCAAACCAACAAAATAAATGCTGAAGAGAAAACCTAGAGCCCCCCTGCTGGGGAAACGGTTATCACATGTCAATCACCACTGGACTTAAACAGGGAAACGAGCCCTGGATGGCTTCTTTACTGGGGAGCAAAGTTCTTACGAGAACAAGCAATTCAAACTTAGCCGGGGATTCACGTCGAAACCTGCTGAGGAAAATGCCCTGAACGGCCTTCCAGAATATAACTCTTCTGGGGAAAGGACGGTTCTGCCGGGGATAGACAACCAGACGTTGAAAACAAATTCACCCTATTGGTGAACCAATAATTCTGCGGGGGATCCAGAATCAACCACCGAGATTCACAACATGCCCTGTTGAAGAAAATAGCCCTGAATGGCTCATCAATACTCACCTGAAAGTGACAACTTACTGGGAAAGCAGTCAAAATCCAACCTGTCGGGAATTACTCACATGAGGCACAACCTACCTCTGCTATAGATCTACTCTGCCAGGGAATCACAAACTTACCGAACTTGCTGGGAAATAGTCTATCTCTGCGGGGAAATAGAACTACTTCATGCTGACTTTGCTAAGGATAGAGACAACTCTGCTAACCTGCTAGGGGAAAAGCCAACTCTACTGGGGATTGCCCAAGGAGGGGAACAACATCGACCTCTGCTTGGGAATGAGTCAATAACTCGAACTCTGAGGGGATACAAAGTTATACGTTCAAACTCTGTGGGGAGACAACACCTGACATTGCCCCACTGTTGGGAAAAGTTCCACACCTGCACGGTGGAAATAAATCTGAACTCGACTCGTTGGGAGAGTAAGTGCATACCTGCAACCTGCGGGGATTAAATGTGTACTAACCAACTGTTGAGGGATAAGCGTGCACACTTAATCTACTGGGAATATCAATCTCGACCCTCTAGGGATAACCTTACTCTGCTGGAGACTTCGGTCTCGAATTGCGAAGATCTAACTGTGTACCAACCAACTGCTGGGTATAAGTGTACACCTTTAACTGCTTATTCCCTCTGCATACAACCCTACCGAGGATAGAGATGTTCAAACTTCAATAGCTGGGGAAATGGTGATCATACCGGAGATACACCTCTGACGAATTGCCCCAAGGGTAGCGACCCTGCAAAAATGAACAAACAGACAAGATATCCTGTACAAAGGAACTATCTCAGACATCATCTGTTACGTAGTTCAATTAACTCAAAGTTTTAACGATTATTGGAAAAGCCTTCAAGTTTATGTATGCACAATTTATCAAAAACATTGGGCGTTTTTCGCAAACAAAACAGTAAGGCTAAAGCAAAACAAACAATTACTGAATAGTATATGTTTTATTAACATATGGGCCTGTAAATAGGCAAGATTTTAAAATAGATGCAACCCCTGAAAAGAGGAAGCTGCACAAAAATATACAGAAATGCACAGAAATATACAGAATGTCGGCAATGTGGCACAGACGAACACTATAAGTTGATCCATCTATGACTCGCATGACTTTAATGCTTCACCGACACTTCGTCTTCAGAAGAGATTGATTCAGATAAACGGCCCTCAGGTCCTCCCTCAATCCACTAAGCTCTGAAGATCACACGCAGACCGTAGTCATTTGCTTTTTAAATCCCTAACTTTTGCCTGAATCTCCCTTGCGGGTTTTCAATTCACCGGGATACCCATTTTTTCCAAAGTCGCCTTTCAGGTTTTCAACTTTGCGGGTTTACATCATTTCCTTTTCTATCCCTAACTTTTTCCCGAACCCATTCTTTTTATGGTTCGCCGGGATGCCCCATTTTTGCCTGGATATTTTTTTTCTTTCCAGCGGGTCTCTTTAAGCAAAGTATTTTTTAACTGTGTCTGCATTCACAAGGGATGTAAGATCCTCACCATCCATGGTGGATAACAACAAGGCTCCTCTAGAGAAGACCTTTCGCACGATGTATGGACCTTCATAGTTGGGAGTCCATTTTCCCCTGTGATCTGTTTGTGGAGGGAGAATCTTTTTCAGCACAAGATCGCTCGTCTGAAAGCTTCGAGGACGCACCTTCTTGTCGAAAGCTTTCTTCATCCAACTTTGATACAACCGACCGTATGCAATAGACGCTAGCCTTTTCTCATCCATCAGGCTAAGCTGATTCAATATGTTTTTTACCCATTCTGCCTCATCGAGCTTAACGTTGACCAGAACTCTCAAAGAAGGAATCTCGACTTCTAATGGTAGGACAGCTTCCATACCATACACCAGCGGGAAAGGAGTTGCCCCTGTTGAATTGCGTACCGTAGTACGATATCCATGCAAAGCAAAGGGCAACATCTCATGCCAATACTTATAAGTTACAACCATCTTCTACACTATCTTCTTGATATTCTTGTTGGCCGCCTCAACAGTGTCGTTCATCTTCGGACGATAGGGAGATGAGTTGTGATGCTCGATTTGGAAACTCTGGCACAGTTCCTTCATCGTCTTGTTATTCAAGTTTGAACCATTGTCAGTAATGATTCGTTCGAGCACTCCATATCTACAGATGATGTCCCTCTTGATAAATCTGGCTACGACTTGCTTCGTGAGATTTGCATAAGAGGTTGTTTCTACCCACTTGGTAAAATAGTCAATGGCTACCAAGATGAAGCGATGTCCATTGGATGCGGTTGGCTCGATCTTGCCAATCATGTCAATGCCCCACATGGAAAAGGGCCAAGGAGATGCCATGACGTTCAGAGGACACGGCAACACATGAATCTTGTCTGCATAAATCTGGCATTTATGGCATTTCTTCGCATATTTGAAGCAATCAGATTCCATCTTCAGCCAATAATATCCTGCTCGTAACAGCTTTCGAGACATGGCGTGCCCGCCGACATGCGTTCCAAAGGCTCCTTCGTGGACCTCTTCCATAAGCAAACCTGCTTCTTTCTCATCCACGCATCTGAGTAATACCAAGTCATAATTCCTCCTGTAGTGTACACCATTCTAATTCAGATAAAAGTTGCCAGACAACCTTCTCAGAGTCTTCTTATCCCGGGTCGACGCCCCTGGCGGATACTCTTATTTCTTAAGAAAGTTCTGGATGTCATAAAACCATGGCTTGCCATCAGAGGCTTCCTCAATGACAAATACAAACGCCGTCCTATCAAGGCGCGAGATGACTAGTCTTGGAGTATCATTCCAATAGTTCACCTTATACATCGAGTATAACATCGCTAGAGCGTCTGCCATCTGATTTTCCGCTCTTGGCACGTGATGGAACTCTACACGATCAAACAATGGCAACAACCTCCTTGCATAGTTCATGTAAGGAATCAGATTTGGTTGCCTGGTCTCTCATTCTCCTTTGATTTGATTTACCACTAGAACTGAATCGACGTACACATCTAGATTCTTGATCCTCAAATCAATGGCTTCTTCCAACCCCATGATGCACGCTTCATACTCCGCTTCATTGTTGGTGCAAGGAAATGTCAACCTGGCAGTGAATGGTATATGAGTACCATGAGGGGTCGTGATGATGGCCCCAATTCCACTTCAATATGAGTTAATAGCACCATCAAATATCATATGCCACTGGGAGCCAAGCTCAGGACCTTCGTCAGGCAACGATTCATCACAATCTTTTATTTTCAGATACATGATGTCTTCATCAGAAAAATCAAATTTCATCGGTTAATAGTCGTCGATCGGCTGTTCAGCGAGATACTCTGATAGAACACTCCCCTTGATAGCCTTTTGGGAAACATATTGGATGTCATACTCTGTCAGTACCATCTGCCATCTGGCAATTCTCCCCGAAAGTGCTTGCTTTTCGAAGATGTATTTAATTGGATCCATCTTCGGAATCAGCATGGTTGTATAGTTAAGCATATACTGTCTCAAACATTTGGCAGCCCACGCGAGTGCGCAACATGTTTTCTCCAACATCGAGTACCGAGAATCACAATCTGTGAACGTTTTACTCATATAGTATATTGCATGCTCTTTTCTTCCAGTCTCGTCATGCTGGCCGAGAACACAACCCATGATGTTCTCAAGAACCGTTAGATACATTATCAAAGGTCTTCCAGCGACTGGGGGTATCAGTATTGGAGGTTCCTGCAAATATTCTTTTATCTTATCAAATGCCCTTTGGTAATTTTCATTCCAAACGACCGTCTGATCTTTCTTTAGCAATTTGAACATTGGTTCACACGTGGCTGTGAGATGAGATATGAACCGAGCAATGTAGTCCAATCTCCCCAAGAAACCACGAACCTCTTTTTCTGTTTTCGGCGCTGGCATATCTTGAATAGTTTTTATCTTTGCAGGATCGACCTCGATTCCTTTTTCACTGACAATGAACCCCAGCAGCTTTCCTGACCTGACCCCGAAAGTACACTTGTTAGAGTTCAACCTCAATATGAATTTCCTGAGCCTCTCAAACAGCTTCAACAAATTGACCAGATGTTCCTCCTCCATTTGCGACTTTGCTATCATGTCATCAACATAGACCTCAATCTCATGATGAATCATATCATGAAATAAAGTGACCATATGTCGCTGATAGGTTTCCCCTTCGTTTTTCAACCCAAAAGGCATTACCTTATAACAGAAAGTCCCCCACAGTGTGATAAACGTCGTTTTCTCCATATCCTTCGGTGCCATCTTGATCTAGTCATAACCGGAAAAATCGTCCATGAAGGAAAACACAGAATATTGAGTAGTGTTATCAACCAATACGTCAATGTGGGGGAGCGGGAAATCATCTTTCGGGATCGCCTTATTCAAATCTCCGTAATCAACACACATTCGTACCTTGTCATTCTTCTTAGGCACATGCACAATGTTGGCGACCCACGGAGGTTAAGTTGTAATGGCTAAAAATCCGGCACCCAACTGCTTCTGGACTTCCTCTTTGATTTTTACCGCCATATCTGGTCTCGTACGCCTGAGCTTATGCTTGACTGGCAGACACTCTTCATGCAACGACAAGCGATGAACCACAATGTCTATGTCAAGCCCGGGTATGTCTTCGTATGACCAAGCAAAGATATCACTATACTCTCGGAGCATCTCAATCAATCTTTGCTTGATGTCACTCTGCAACGCCGCCCCTATCTGAAAATTCCTCACAACTTCCTCAGAACCCAAGTTAACAACCTCGATTTCCTCCTGATGAGGCAGAATAATATTTTCTTCCTGTTTCAAGAGTCTAGCTAGCTCTTCTGGTAAGTCTTCATCTTCATCAATCTCTTCTTCAGCTTGAAATATCGGATTATCAAAGTCGAAGCAAGTCATAGATGTCTCTGGTGCGGTGTCATCTGCAATGTGAATCCTGCAATGATAATGGTCAAATGCTTAAAATGATATGCAAAACAAGCACAAAGCCACATTGCCATTTTATTGTTAAACATAAAACATGAAAAACAAGGATTACAATATTTGAATGCAGAAAAACGCCCTTTGATTGATTGAAAAAGATTGTGCAAGCATAAACAAGAAAGCCCTGAAGACAAAAAACCACTATGCTCCGGGTAGAACATAGGGTTGTACAATAATCAGAAAAACAAAGTATTACTCTTCCGTTGTCACTTGAATGAATTCCTCGATAGACCAGTTGTTGAGGCTTTGTCCTGGAATGCATGGCCAAATCCACGAGTCCATATCGCAGTCGCTATCCCCGTCTTCATCTGAAACAACATTGATCCGCTCGAAGATAACCTCGCCTTTAGTAAACTGTATCGGCCCTTTGTAGCGTGGCGCGCTCTGTGAGGGTGACAAAGAAGATGGGCGGTATCCTAGACCAAACTTATCCTACTTATGGGGTATATCCAGAACTTGACCCAAACCTTGCGCTGCCTCAGCCTGTACTGTTGTTTGGGCCTCCTTGAAGGATGACATGGCCACTTCGGGCGCTTTGCTCACAGCAGACACTTTGTCTTTAATCTGTACCGTCTCAAAGGCTTGACAAAGAGTCTCATGGATTTCACCATCCACCTCAACGTATTTGAACGAAGATAAATGACTAATCCATGGACGGCCCAACAAACAGCTATAGACAGGCTGAATGTCCATAATATAGAATACCACATCAAACACTTCAGGCTCTACCTGAATAGGCAACGTCAGCTCTCCAAATACAGATCTTCTAGTACCGTTGAATGCTCTCACCACAAGATCACTTGGCGTACACATAATGCCCCGAGTATCTAGCTTCATCAGCTCCTTTTTTGGAAGCACATTCAAAGACAATCATGTATCTACCAGCACATGAGACAGGACGGCTCCACGATATTCAATTGAAATGTGCAACGCACAATTATGATTCCTGCCTTTTAGTGTCAGATCCAAGTCCGTGAAACCTAGACCATTTCCTGCATTGACGTGCGCTACAACCCCTTCGAGTTGGTTAACCAATATCTCTTGCGGCACGTAAGCAGTGTTCAATATTCTCAACAAGGCATTTTGGTGCGCTTTCGAACATAACAGCAATGACAGGATAGAGATTTTGGAAGGCATCTGCTACGAGTGATCCACTATCTTGTAGTCACTTTTCCTTATCAATCTCATGAACTCCTCTGCTTCCTTCTCTAAATAACTCTACTCACCAGCTTGAGAAGTTTCTTCCAGCACTACTTTCTTCCCCTTATCAGCTCTGTCAGCGACCACTTCAGGTGATGAGAACACTCTCCCGCTTCGAGTAATTCCCCCAGCCCTAACTAGATTATCCACAGAATTAGTTGGTAAATTCTTCAGCTCCTGTTTCTGCCCATTACAATATACCTCCGCTCCGTAGTTCCACGGAATTGCTTTGGTACTCTCATACGACACCGGACCAGCTTTGGTGATGATAATGGTTGGCGGCCTCGGCGCAGAGATAGTTATAATTTTGTATGGAATCGAGATCGTTGCAACCTCATTCCTTTCCTAAACCATTACCTCTTCAGACTTCTTCTCACCAATCCGGTCAAATTGCAACATTCCATCATTCATCATACCCTGAATACAGCTCTTCAGCTTTGCACATCCCTCGGGATGACTCAAACATTCAGCACACGATTCATTACAGCCCGGGAATATCCCTCCCTTCAATAACTTTTCTTTCACAAAGCCCAACGGTGGCTTCAAATCATTGACATCGGTTATCAGATCTAAACTCTCGTCTTCAATGATTGCACTGACTCCGGTTGCCCTATGGTTGGGCATGGGGTTCTGCACGACATTGGGAGCGTCGTGAGAAAATTTTATTGCCTTGCTATCCACCAAATCCTGAACTTTATGTTTGAAGGCCTTGCAGTTATTAATATTATGCCCAGGTGCCCCAGAATGGAACTCACAACGAGCATTTGCATCATAACCGGGTGGTGGTGGTCCTGTCAGAGGAGCCATGGTTCTTTTTTGTACTAATTGTAATTGTAACAGATGTTGAAGCAATTGAGAATATGACATCGGAGGCGCGTTAAATTGTTTATTCACCACCCGGCCTCGATCCTGAAACTTCTATAACCTTGTTGATTCTACTGTTGTTGTTGAGGTACTGCAGGAATTGTGATACTCGCAACCTGGGGTTGCTGCTGACGATATTGTTGGCGTTGATTTCTATTCCTGTTACGAGAGCCAGACACTGCGTTAGTCTCACCTTCCTTCTTTTTATTGCCAAACGGCTTTCTTCCTCCTCCAGCTGAGGATACTTCGCCAGCATGAATTTTACCGAGCTTAATGCCATTCTTTGAAGCACTCGTTGTTCTTTTGGGAAAGATTTTGCAGCTGGACCGTGTTTGGCGCAAGGTCACTATTATACTGATAGTGCTTCACGAAGGCTTCAGCTAAGTCTCTCCAACTGCGGATATTAACAGGCTCCATTCCCATATACCACTCAAGTGAGGGTCCAGACAAGCTATCCTGAAAAAATGCATGAGTAGCTTTTCGTCATCCGAGTAAGCAGACATTTTGCGGTAATAGGAAAGCAGATGAACCCGAGGACAAGTCGTGCCTTTGTATTTATCAAAGTCGAGAACTTTGAATTTCAGCGGTACCTTCAAGTTTGGGATCAGCCCCAGATTGGCCATGTCTAGTCCCATGGAGTTCTGATTTTCAAAAGATCTCATGTTTTCTTCAATCAGCCTAAACCTCTTATCAGCCTCAGACGGCAATCCAGCACCGATATCTCGCATAGAAAATGTGTCTTCCTGGTGGTCTTCTTCCCACTGAGGAACATTTTTTCCATGAATAGCACACACCACTTCAGGGATTCCACCTACGTTGCCTCCGCCCAGAGGGATAACTGTTGTGGGAATAGCGGGAGCATGTGGCGTACCATCACCACGAGGAGGATTAGCAGCAGTTCCTCTGTGAAGCACACCATTATTGTCAACTCTGGCAATCAATGGTTTCACTAAGGTCCTTAGTTGCTCCTGACCATGTGCCACACCCTGCATCAGCTCCATAAACTGAGTCATCCTGTCCCTCATCTCCTACATCTCAGCCTACACTTGTTCCATGACTCTGCGTTGATTCCCTCTGGTACCGTAACTGTGAACTGTCTGATTGTCTATCCTGAAACAAACTAACAAACCACAGGAGAATAAGGTCAATGGTTCCGTTGCACCTGTTATGCAAAATGCAGACATGTATATATGCATTAGGGATGTTTCCCTCGATTCTAGTTCCTGCGCGAACAACGAGACATAGGGAAACCCATAGCCAAGCATAGAGCCAAACACCTCATACATACAAGAAAAGGCCCAACAGGCAAGGTACAAGCATACAACTGAGTATAAAGAATCAACAGAAGGACCTCAGCCAACAGGTCTGGTGATGGTCAATACAAACATAAGCAACAAGCTACAAAGGAAATGAAAGACGTCAGGTACGGCAACGAGCACGAAACTCCTCCAACAGCTCCTGTGTCTCAGGATGGTCTGGTCTAACGAGTAACCCCTGAATGAGCGCCTCTCTCTGTCTGATAGTAGTCTATAAACCCTCAGCATAGTCTTCCCAGGCTCCCTCACCAAAGACTTCCTCTAGCTTGCACCTCTTTGAATCAGCCTTCATCTTGTAATCCTCCAAGGTTGCTAAAGCTTCGTTCAGTCTTCAATCACTGTCACGTCTGAGTGAAGCTTCATCTGCAATCCTCCCATCCTTCACCCTGAGCTGAGTCTTCAGTCTAGCAATCTGCTGCTTCAGCTTATCCTCACGCTTCTTATTGTTGGTAAGAATAGCATTCCATTGATCATTGAACTTGGAAATCTCCAGATAAGCCTTATCCAAGTCCTTCTTCTTAGAATCGAGAACATCACTGACATCTTTCAGATCTAAACCCAAATGTTCGCGGGAACGAGTCTCCTTAGTCAAATTTGTACCCAATCTGTTCACAAGCTCAGTCTGCCTCTTAGCAGAATACACAGCTTCAATCTTCTCATTTTGGAGCTGAATGATCTCTTTCTCTAACTCTTCATTAGCCTTCCGAAGCTCCTCTTTCTCAGACCACAACTAGTTGTACTTATGGATATCCATAGTGGTAGGTTCCTCACTCATGAGAGGATATAATGGCTCTACAGATGGGAAAAGCATCAGTAACCCCTCTGCTCTATCTTGGATCCAGGTCAAATAAGGGTCGTAAGCTCGACTGTTACTCTTCCCTGGAGAAACTTTCCCTTTCCTGTGGATTCTGCTCCAAGCAGCCTCAACTCTAAGAAAAGTATCACCCTCCAAAAATCCAGTGAATACAGAGATTCATGTATCTCCTCTTCCTTAGGATAATCTCTCAGGGCGTACCCAAACTGCCTAACCAACAAGGATGGGTTATAATTGATGCAATCTTTCCTTCCGACCAATGGGATGTTAGGAAATCCACCGTAACTATAAACAATTTATGTTCCAAGCATATCTCTATCAAACTAGATAATGTTCTCAGCAAACAACCCCATCAACCTCTCAGACCATTCTGAAGCGCCTGCAGTAGTAATGAAGGGACCAGATTTGGGAAGATGGCTCAAAAACCACATATACAACAAAGGCACGCAGCAAGATACGTTCTTCCCTCTTCTGTTCTCATTCTTGTAGTGCACAGAATGATAGACGTCGCCTAGCAGCGTAGGTATAGGATTCCCTGAGGCAAAGATGTGGAACGCATCAAAATCTACACAATCCGGAATGTTAGGAAATAACATGATGTTGTAGATACAGAGTGCTAGAATAGCATTAAACACCACCCAACAACCATCTTTGGAAAACTGCTGAGCCTTCTCAATCAGAAAAGATAAAGGGAAACCAGGCATTTCACTCCTCTTAGCCAAATGCCCCTTCAGCTCAGAAACATCCAGATGCAAAGCAGCAACAAGCTTAGCCAGATCAGGCTCAGCTTCGGTGTGATAGAATGGCATCTGATCAAGAATAGGCACTCCCAATAACACAGAGAACTCCTCTAAGGTAGGCGCCAGAACATAACCAGGAAAAGTAAAGCACCTCAGTTGTGGGTCATAGAATTGCAGAAGAGCATAAAGACCCTTCAATTCATATACTGATGGCTTGCAGACAACACTCAGAAGCTTCCCATAGGATTCTTTGAAGTCTTCCATCACTTTCCTGTCAGCCACAGAAATCAAACTCAGCAGAGATCTGATGTCAAGTGTTGGAAACTTGTATACCACTGTCTTCCTCAGGCTAGGCTCCATGTCAGAGAAATAAGAACACTAGAATCAAAGGGAAATGTACACCTGCAGCATAAATACATGTTAATGAATATGCGATATGAAAATGCAAATGCAAATGCAAACAAGGGATCAAAATTGTTGTGCTGTTGATTGAGAAGAACCAGCGCTCCGCTTTGACAAGAACATCGCACTGATAATTAGGACCCACTGTATCAAGATCAAAAGTTTGCACCGACGAGAAAACCGGGTAGGTTGGAGGTAAAGGTTTCCTGCATAACCCTCCCAACTCACAGGTATGAACCTATCACTGACAAGGTACGACATCCTATGCGGTCATCAGCGTTACAGACTTTCGAGAAACGATGACACGTTCACCATTTCTGGTTTGGCATCATAGTCTAACAAAGCGGCCTCACTTAGCTAACTTCTAAATGATCGGTTCCCAAAGTCGACAATCCTCAGAAACAAAATCCTCTCAAGCCCAAAGGGCCAGAAAAGAATTCATCCAAGAGAATCTCGTCTGAGCGCGAACTTCATGAGAACTAGTGTATGCCAAACATACAGGTTCACCACTACTTTCCACTTCTAATGCTATGTTTGTACTCAAGTCTGGGTTTTGGCTTATCTCTCAATGGAACATTCCCCCCCCCCCCAACAGCACAGCAAAACAGATATTCAATGCTGAAAGTAAATGCAGGAAATAAAGTACAACACATGTACACACCCAAAGATAAACAACCAAGGTCTAGGATTGACTCGCATAGGGGATGTTCTTGTCCCCCAGCAGAGTCACCATATGTCGCATCGCTGCGAAGAGGGGCCGGCAAGGACAGAAGAGTCGCCACCGTTCGTTATTTATCCCAAAGAGGGGAAGGAAACGATCAGAGAAAACCTAACGAAAACGGGAGAATACAGGTCATCGTAACCATATCTCGGGTTCGGGAGTCGGTTACGCAAGGGGAAGGTGTTAGCACCCCTCACGTCCATTGTACTCAACGGGATCCATGCTCTGTTGTCTATCTAAAAGGGTGTTTACTATCTAAGCTACGGCTCAGGGACAAAAGAAAAGAAAAGAGACCCGATAGAGCATCGCCGCTCTATGCCAACATGTTCCCTCGTGCAATGGGAAAGTCAGAATCAACGTAATTCGGCTAACTACGGATGAAAGAAGGGGAAGGTTGCTCGCCAAGACATTGTCGTCTTGTGCCTATGTATCCTCATCTGGTATGAGAAATCAGAGCAAACATAGTTTGGGCTAACAAGACCACATGTTGGTTCAAATGTTTTTCCCGAGTAGGATTAAAACTTAGTTCTAGCAGTTAGGCGTATGCAGCTCGACCATCGGAGACTTACGCGTTACCTGTTTGCGGTAGAACCAAAAGTTAACAAAATTCTCCTTACGATAAAGGTTTTCCAAATTAAATCACAAAGGATAAAAAGATTTGATGTTTTTTTTGTGTTTTTTAGAGAAGAAGTGCATTGATTATTGTTTGTAATTCATGTTGCACTAAAGACTATGACCTAGGAACGAATGCGTCGCATATCGTCCAAAGGACATACGCTAAACACTCTAGATGATTGAGAGGAGGCCCCCTAATCACAATTTCCCAATTACTTAAGGCTCGTAACGTACAACAATCTTTAACCTTTATTAGATGTTTTGAGAAAGTTTGAAGATGAGAAGAGAGAGACACACTCTAAAGGGAGACTAAGACTCAACCTAATATTCTCATGCAAAGTGTACCTATGATTGGGATGAGAGGGAAGCTACCCTAATGTTATCATGCATGGGTTCAAGCCTAAGGTCTATCATCATCAACCTTGAACAAAGAAGATTAGAGGTCCTAAGGGAACATGGCAAAGAAAGACAAAAGAAGAAGAAGAAGAAAGCATAAGAAAATGCAAGTAAGCAATCATGTAATGCACAATTAGAATGAAAGTGAGGGAGGAAAAAAGTGTGGGGCATTATCCTCCACAAGCACATATCAACCTCAAGTATGCCTATGAGAGATGCAAAATGATGCAAGCAAAGAAAAGAATGCACACACACAACCAAAAACACAAGCAAGAGTGAGATGAAATGGGAGAAAAGAACTTCCTACAACCATTTGTCATCAATCAACATGCCCAAAGGCAAACCAAAAGAAAAGGAGGAAGCAATGATTAAATGGGAGAATGGTAGGCAATGTGAGGACAGCAAGGAACTCAAATGGGCAACTCAACCATAAGCAACACCATAATCATGCAAGAAAACACAAAAGAGTCCTCAAAGAATCACCATTCATGATATGTTCAAAGTTCCTCCAAATGAGGGACTAACCAACTCAAATGGGACTCAAAGGTCATTGGACAGAAGTGGGGATGAGAGAAGAGAATTCAGAAAGCAAGGAAGGAAAAGCACAAGCGAGAATGCAAGAATAGGCATGGAAGAAGACCTAGGTCTTAAGCACATTCGATACTTGAACTTCAAGTGGAAAGCCTAAAAAGATATGCAAATCTCAACAAGCAATGAACAAGTTTATGACCTAAAAATGAACACCTAGCAAGCTCAACATATTAATAATATGAATCAAGAGGAGTTGAGAGCTCAAGGGATCCATAGAAGTCATTTCCCATTCAAACTAGGTCAAGTGCTTGTATGAACCTCCCTTAGAAGTAACTTGATTTGCAAGTTTCCTCAAAAATAGGAAAAAGGCTCAAAAATAACCAAATAAAATCTCAAAAATTCTCATAAAAGAGTTGGAAACTAGAGGCCAAAATATCACAACCAAAGTCACTTCAAAGCATCATCAAAGAATTAGATTCACAATGATGCTCCACTTTGAAGGAAGGTTGTCGAGGGTCAACAAAAAGGACTCAAAAGTCAAACCAAAAATGGTCAAACCAGGGGCAAATTCATCCTCAAAGACACTTCAACTCATCAACAACATGAGGAAGAAGTCTTACTCATTGGAGAAAATGATTGCTCAAGAAACAAGCAAGAAACAATTAAGAATAAGAAAAAATTCAATTAAAAACGCCTCCAAATAATAAATTCCTTTTTAATTGAAAAATAAAACAAAAATGAAAATAAAAAATTCCAAAAAATCAATTAACACAATAAAGTGTCTCAAAAATATTTTTGTGGAATTTTATCATCATTGGAGGTATTTTAAAATGAATTAAATCAAAACAGAATTGAAATAAAAATAAAATAAAATAAATAAATGTTGCGTAGTGTGAATAGCAATAAAAACAGTGCAAAACAATGGGTTGGGTCAGCATGGGGGTGCGTTTATCAATCTGAGCCCATCTCATTTCATTAAGTGAAACGACGCGTTTCACTAATTGACCTGGCATGGTCAATTTCCACGCAAGATGGTTAGCAAGATCTCAGCCACAGATCTGATCAGGTCAAAAAGGTCAAAGCATCACACATCAGCACATCTGAGATCCAACCACACGCCGGAGCCCTAGCTCCGGTTGTCTTCTCCGGCAAAGCTGGCCAGAGTTGCAGGTTTTCAGACCTAACTAAATGTTGCCAAATTTTATACCAAATCAAAGAGGAACTCTTGTAGATTACTGATCCAAGCTCAAAATCCATTTATCATGCGCATACAAAGCAAATCGAACTATTGAAATTTCACACTCAAAATTGAAATTGCCAGAAACACCACAGTTACCTATCCAGATTTTGCCTACCAAGTGTAGGTCTTCAGATGAAACAAAAATGGCATGGAATTGATGTGTATCATGAGAGAATTCTGGATTTGAAGAATACCTAACGGAGTCTCTTCGTTGAAGCTTCAAATGCACTTGAGCTTGCTTGAAATTGTGCAGAATCACTCCACTGATCTTGAGGAAGGTAATGCTCACTTTGATTTGGCTTGAATTTGCTTTAATCTCAATTCACGATTTTCACTTTGCTCTTGAATTTTTAAACTATGATTATGATCTCCCTCCATGAAATTGCCTGAATGAAGGTTCAAAATTCATCTGAAGCTTTTATATGATGAATCTAGAATGATTTGGAGGCCCGATGAATCCTTATTAGAGTGTAATTTCAAAATGCCCAAAGTTGAAATGCAAGCTTCACGCAAACGTGAATCTCCCTCCAATTCCCCTTGAATTTGATTGGAATCATCAGTTGGCAACTTGAATTGATCATGTGGATAGAAATTGAGCCTTAATTTGATCCAATGGTGGAGATTTGATTTGAAAACTCCTTGTGAATTAATCTTGATTTACACGTGTATTTTACCTCATACCTCAAAAAAATTTGGTGCATCTTTCTTGTTGGTCAAACGTGAATCAAAATGAGCACAAATATGGCATGAAAATGAATTAAAACCACTTCAATTTAATTCATGACTTCAAGTTCATTTTTCCATTGAATTTCTTCACCAATCTCCCTAACCTTGCCAAATGAATGACAAACTTGTGTTCTAGGATGTAATTGATATCATTTGAAGCAACTTTCATGTTGGAGAAAGTTTCATTTGAAGTGCTTAAGATCATGAAAATGACTTATAATGAAAATGACCTATAATCTCACTTTCCCAAAATACTCCTGCCTTGCAAGCTTCATAACTTTAGTTCTATAAATGAGATGAAGGACTTCTAGGACTTTTTAGAAAGCTAGGATCATGAGGAACAACCCTCATGTTTACTTCAAGTTGAGGAGAAACAAGCTTCTAGGTCAAAAGTGCCTTGGAAGTGAGTTGACTTTTGTTGACTGAAAGTATGATTCATCTAAGACCTCTAACTGCTAGCATCATAACTTGAGCTCCACAAACCCAATGGATGAGTTCTAGTACTCAAAAGAAAGCTACGAACATGTTCTACAAGTCTCATCTTTGCATAAAAGTGAGATCAAACTTGTATCTTGAGATATGTGGTCTTGAAGTTAGGCACTAAACAGGGGATTTTACAATGACAAACCTTTGAAACCCTAATTTAGTAACTTCTCACACTCTTGATTCTTCTTGAATTGATATTGAAATAACATTTTAGATGCCTCAACACAACTGTCCATGACTCTAAAAACTTAGAACTAAGTCTTAATCTCCTTCAAATCCACAATGGATCTTGCACTAGGCAGATGAAACCCTAGGTTTGCAATCCTTTGACTGCAACCTCTTGCACATGATATAACAACTTGCCTAAGCTCCACAATGGCTCTCAAAGCACTAAATGAACTTCCACAACACCCATATCCACATCCATGAACTTATGATCCTCAGATGATCTTCAATTGGCCTCCAAGATAGGAGATAAGCAATATACATCCATTCACTTTCTCAAAGAGCTTTGACCAGCTTCTGATGACTTGATAAGCACTCATGCTTGCTTGGAACCCTTAACAAACCTTCTCTTGCTATACACACATCTTGATCCCCTGCAAATGAACAATGATATGCAAATGCAAATGTTAGAACAATGCAGTGAAAACATAAGCCAAATAAAGAAAAGGTTGAGCAAATTTTGGAGTATAACATTAAGCTATTGAGATTCAAAAGCAATAAACGAATAAAGAAAACAGTAATAGTATAGCCTAAAGTAATATTCTTTTGAAATCCATCTTGAAACATAGCATATAAACTTGACAAATCAGCCGTATGATTGTATGATACTCAAATTATTCGAATATTGAGAAAGATGCCCAACTTTTTCCCTTAAAAATGTACACGATTCGATTTTAGCCATGAACAAGGAACATGATTTTGTTTTAGCCATGAACAAGGTACATAATTCATCAAATATTACAAAGAATTAATCCTTGAATGTTTTGGAGTTAATTTATTGTTTATATATTTTTTGTGGTGTGTTGTTAGAACACTCGGTGACTATCTTTTTATTGTGTGTTTTATTTTGACTAACATTGAGTAACACATGCTTTGCTTCTATTGTGAAAAACCATATGCAAATTGTTTTAAACCTTTTTATGTGTTTGGTTGTGTATGAATTAAGACTGTATGTTCTATTGTGAAAAACCATATGCAAATTGTTTTAAACCTTTTTATGTGTTTGGCTGTGTATGAATTAAGACTGTATGTTATTTGATAAGACTGTATGTTATTTGATATGTGTGAATTAAGAGCAGTTTCGAAGTAAGATACAGTCTTAATCTGCTGTGTATGAATTAAGACGGTATGTTATTTGATAAGACAGTAGGAATTAAGATTTGATATGTGTGAATTAAGAGCAGTTTCGAAGTAAGATACAGTCTTAATCTGCTGTGTATGAATTAAGACTGTATGTTATTTGATAAGACTGTAGGAATTAAGAGCAGTTTCGAAGTAAGATATCAATGATATGAATTAAGACTGTATGACTGTAAGAATTAAGAGCAGTTTCAAAGTAAGATATGTGTAATTTTATCCATTATTTTTATTTTTTGTTTGTAGTAATTAATTATCCTTTATTTGTTCAAAGTAAGATATGTGTAATTTTATCCATTATTTTTATTTTTTGTTTGTAGTAATTAATTATCCTTTATTTGTAGTAATTAATCAGCTATGTTCTCTTTCAATTAGCTATATAAACATGAGAAATATGTTCTCTTTCAATTTTTGTACTGAATATTGTATTTATAGTGTACTGTTCTTTTCAATTTTTGTGAATATATTGTACTGAATATTGTATCTATATTGTTAGTGGTGAATGGTGATGCAATGAACGAAGTCGTAAGACTTATTATGCTCGTCATTTATAGGCATTGTTTGCTCAATCAGATCCTACCCCATACCAATCCATATTCCACATATGTTTTAATTATTATCAAGAGTGATTGAAGTCTGAAGACTGAGTTGCTATTGGAAAAGCTGAAGCTCGGAGTTGAGAGAGGAGTTGATCTGTTTTCTTCTTTTTCTTTTCTGTATTGCTGTGTTTTGTTTGACTTGTTTGATGCATTAGAATAAGTTCATATCTAGAATAGATAGAATCTAGGAGCATGATTGCATTAGAGGTTGAGTTGCTCCCTCTGCTTGTATTGTTACTGTGTGGCTTTGCTTGCGGGTATTCGGTAGAGTTCAGCTCCCTTGCCCATGTGGTTTGTTTGCCTGATGGCATTTCATTTCATTTTATCTGTATGATTGCAGTTTACTGTTTATTGCTTGATAGCATGTTGTTTATATTTCAGTATGATTACTGTTATTTCATTCTGGCTTGAGGTCGAGATGAGCTTGTGGAGGCTGAAGCCCCACACACATTTCCTCCCTCACTTGCATTGCATGCATTTTACCGTTAAGCTGATGCTTTGTCTGTTTTGGTGTATCATTGACATGATCCCTTAGGACTCTCATTTCCTTTGATGATAGAATTTTAGGTTGAAACCTATGCATGAAAACTTCTAGGAGTTCCCTGTTCAAACCTCAACCATAGGATGAATCCATGGCATGACAACAGTAGGACTTGATAGTCTCCCTCCTAGTTGGGCCTGTTCTCTTCTCATCTCAAAAGCAGTTTAAGATACAGTAATCATGAATGATTTCTTTCGTACGTTACGAGCCTTAAGCTATTTGAGAAAGGATTGTGGGAGAGTTTCTTTTCCACAGTCTGGATGTTTAGTATGGTACCCTTTGGGTGACATGCGACGCATTCACTCTCAGGTCATAGTCTCTAGTGCGATTGAAATCGCAAACACAATAAAAAACACTTCTTTCGTAAAAGACAGGAAATAAACCGTAGTTTCCCGAACTACGTGAGCTCTGATCTCTCATACCTGTTGAGAGTACGTAGGCACAAGATGGCGATGTCTTGGCGAACTACCTTCTCCCATAATCCTTCGTAGGCCGAACTACATTGACTCTGATTTCTCATTATCTGATGAGAATACGTAGGCATAAAGTGCGACGCTTTGCCGAGTCATTTTTCTTTTCGTTTTCAGCCAGCCTTGATAGGTAGATAGAATAAAACCAACCCGTCCAAGTAAACCAACAAGCGTGGATCCCGTCGAGTACGACGGACGTGAGGGGTGCTAATACCTTCCCCTTGCGTAACCGACTCCCAAACCCAGACAACGGTTGCGATGACCTTGTCTTACCCTTTTTCGTTAGGTTTTTCCGATCGTTTCCTTTCCCGCTCTGAGGGATAAATAACGAAAGGTGGCGACTCTTCTGTTGTGCCGACACCTTATTTTCGCGAAGAGAAGAGAGAGTGAAACCCTAAAGCTTCCATTGCAAGCCATATTCAATCTCTCCATTTTTCTTCATTGTCATCCCATTCTTCTTCACAAGTCATCTCCATAGACATTTCTGAGTGTGTTCATACTAGATTGAAGCTCCATTGATGAAAATTTGAAGGTATTCACATTGAATTTGCAAGAAGGCAATTACCATTGGATCTTGAAGTACAAGCTCTCTCCATCCATTCTTTTGCAAACAGAAGAAAATTCATCATCCAAGGAGTGTTCTTGAGGAGTTACAAGGCTTGAATTGAAGAGTTTCATCACCTACCATTCCAAGAAGCCAGGTATGCAAACCATTTCTACACCCTAATCTAGGCATGGCTATGGTAAATTATTAATGTAGATTGGTTAGAGACAATTAGGTGGTCATTTTTGATGAGTTTGAGACCAATTGGAGAAGTTTCATTCATGGAGGTCAATTCTTGATGGAGCAAGAACTAGTGATATATTGAGTGATAATGGTGCACAAACCCCTTTTTTCTATATTTTTAGAGAAAGAGAATTAATATATGATCTATTCGAAGCTGCCACAGGTATGAGAATGATGCATAATTTTTTTCGTATTGGGGGAGTAGCGGCTGATCTACCTTATGGTTGGATCGATAAATGTTTGGATTTCTGCAATTATTTTTTAACAAGGGTTATTGAATATCAAAAACTTATTACGCGAAATCCAATTTTTTTAGAACGGGTTGAAAGAGTGGGTGTTGTTGGTAGAGAGGAAGTTATAAATTGGGGGTTATCAGGACCGATGCTTCGGGCTTCCGGAATACAATGGGATCTACGTGAAGTTGATAATTATGAGTGTTACGAGGAATTGGATTGGGAAGTTCAATGGCAAAAAGAAGGAGATTCATTAGCTCGTTATTTAGTTCGAATTGGTGAAATGGTGGAATCCATAAAAATAATTCAACAGGCTTTGGAAGGAATTCCAGGGGGGCCTTATAAAAATTTTGAAATTCGCTGCTTTGATAGAGAAAAGGAGCCAGAATGGAATGATTTTGAATATCGATTCATTGGTAAAAAACCGTCTCCTACTTTTGAATTGCCGAAACAAGAACTTTATGTGAGAATTGAGGCCCCCAAGGGAGAATTAGGAATTTTTCTAATAGGAGATCAGAATGGTTTTCCTTGGAAATGGAAAATTCGTCCACCCAGTTTTATCAATTTGCAAATTCTTCCTCAATTAGTTAAAAGAATGAAATTGGCTGATATTATGACAATACTAGGTAGCATAGATATCATTATGGGAGAAGTTGATCGTTGAAATGATAATTGATACAACAAAAGTCAAAGATATAAACTCCGATGATATTTTGAAGTTCATAATGTTTCACGTTCGGGTTGCATGGTAGAGACTGTTTTAATGAAAACCAATGTCATAGTTTTGTTCAGCGTAGAAAATAGGTCAAGTTTGGATTTTATTTTGTTAAGTTTGGACAAGAAATGAAGGAGAACGGATGGAAGATGCCCAAAGTTAAAAACGACTCACCACTGCATTTCACTAATAGAGAGGTTCTGGGCTTTGAGTGATTTTCCTAAACTCCAAAACTCCACCCCCAAGCGAGACCCACTAATAGAGAGGTTCTTTTATGTTTTCCAATATTTTCTGATTTAAAAACTGGACTTGGGCGCTTTTCTTTTTGAACTAATAGAGAGATTTTGGGCTTTGAGTGATTTTCATAAACTCCAAAACTCCACCCCCAAGCGAGGTAACTGGACTTGGGCGCTTTTCTTTTTGAACCCCCTCTGGGCCCATGGGCGAGTGATTTTCCTAAACTCCAAAACTCCACCCCCAAGCGAGACCCACTAATAGAGAGGTTCTTTTATGTTTTCCAATATTTTCTGATTTAAAAACTGGACTTGGGCGCTTTTCTTTTTGAACTAATAGAGAGGTTCTGGGCTTTGAGTGATTTTCCTAAACTCCAAAACTCCACCCCCAAGCGAGGTAACTGGACTTGGGCGCTTTTCTTTTTGAACCCCCTCTGGGCCCATGGGCGAGTGATTTTCCTAAACTCCAAAACTCCACCCCCAAGCGAGGTAACTGGACTTGGGCGCTTTTCTAACCCCAAGCGAGGTAACTGGACTTGGGCGCTTTTCTTTCTGAAGCCCCTCTGGGCTCATGGGCCCAAGCACTTTTCTTTTTGAACCCCCTCTGGGCTCATGGGCCCAAGCGCATAATTATCATGGGCACTTTTCTACCCCCAAGCGAGGTAACTGGACTTGGGCGCTTTTCTTTCTGAACCCCCTCTGGGCTCATGGGCCCAAGCACTTTTCTTTTTGAACCCCCTCTGGGCTCATGGGCCCAAGCGCATAATTATCATGGGCGCTTTTCTACCCCCAAGCGAGGTAACTGGACTTGGGCGCTTTTCTTTCTGAACCCCCTCTGGGCTCATGGGCCCAAGCACTTTTCTTTTTGAACCCCCTCTGGGCTCATGGGCCCAAGCGCATAATTATCATTACTGCTTGCACCTCATGCCATTCATTTCCTGCTTGCACCTCATGCCATTCATTTCCATTTGTATTTCCTCTATTTTATTTTTAATCTTTAAAAATTCATATTAAATTGAAAAATCAATATTTTTTAACATGCCATTCATTTCCATTTGTATTTCCTTTTTAATAGGAGTTAATATTTTTTACATATTTTGTTCTTTTATTGCTTTTTAATTTTTTTAAGTTGATATATAATTTTTTCTTCTTTTATTGCTTTTTAATTCTTTTAAGTTGATATATAATTTTGTTGCTTTTTAATTCTTTTAAGTTGATATATAATTTTGTAGGATTTAATTTAGGTAGCACCCTTTAAATTTTTTAAGTTGATATATAATTTTGTAGAATTTAATTTAGGTAGCACCCTTCAAATTTTTTAGATCAATCTTTTTAGTTAGATATATGTTTTTGGTTTAGATTTTCAATAATAATAAAATATTATTTAATAAATCTTGGTTTTCAAATTAGTAAAAATGAATGATAAATTTATTAAAATTCAAGATATAAATATTATTCAAATAATTAAATTTAATATTATATATTTCATTCTCTAAAAAATCATATTTGACCGTTTCACTAGTAATTTCTTATTCCAAATATTTATTTCAAACATTTTAGTAAAAATGAATGATAAATTTATTATATTTCAAGATATAAATATTATTCAAATAATTAAACTTAATCATTATATATTTCATTCTCTAAAAAAACCATATTTGACCATTTCACTAATAAAAAATGAATGATAAATTTATTATATTTCAAGATATAAATATTATTCAAATAATTAAACTTAATCATTATATATTTCATTCTCTAAAAAAACCATATTTGACCATTTTACTAATCAGAATATAATTTTTTATTCCAAATATTTATTTCAACAACGTTTAGTTAAATTTACAATGAGAGAAATGATCAAAACAAACTAAAAATAGACATACTTGCAAATGTCAAAAAAACTGTGTAGAATGATAAACTGACAAAACCAGTTGTGAATTTAGTGTTTAAAAACAAATCCATACTACTGAATATCGATAAGCTAATAAAGCATCAAAAGAAAATCCACTTCTAATATATTCATAATGGAAATAAAATAGGACAAGTGAAAAAGAAAATAGAAAAACAAAACATTTAAAGAAAAAAAAGCTAATGGCACTCAGAATGAGTAGGAGATTGTTTAATCAAATAAAACATCATATGACAATAAATTCGATCATCACCGTGCCAGATATATCTACAGAAATTAAAAACAGTAACAAAATACAACAGAAAAAAAATTTGAAGAGTGGTGTTCTCTCAGACAAATGCCTCGTTTAGTCCTCATGATTTTTTTGAATGGAAATTTCATCAGACTCGTCATCGTTATGATCATCACCGAGAACACCACCTCTTACTATTTCTTCAACAAAATAGACTAATTGAAAATAAAATTGAGAAACAAAAACATTGAAAATAAAGAAATCGAGTAAGAGAAAATGAAGGCAGTAGCGGCGGCCAAACTAATGAGGCGTAGAAGAGTAGGAGTGATACTGAAACTGGATCTCGGTTTTGTACTTATAGGCGAGTGTGTCTGCGACTGTGAGAGGCGAATTAGGGTTTTACCGGTTATCAATGTTTAGTGGGCCTGGTTTTCATTCATTTGACCCGCTTTATGTTTGAGAACTTATCCTACCACCCCAAAATATAACTTGGCACCCACTTTTTCATAATATTCTTATTATCTTTTTCAAAATTTTAGTAAAAAATCTGGTCGAAAAATTTGGTAGAATAAATAAAATATTTAGTACAAATGAAAAATTTTGGTAGTTTATTGAAAATATCAGGTATCCAGTTATACTAGTTGTTTTTTTTAAATTGATGTGTGAAAAAAATTTACCCATTTTTTACAAAACACCATATTGTACTGGTTTTTTTTTAAATATGAATTTAAAAATCTAGTAGTTTAAAACTCCAAAAGGATTTGTAAAAAAATCCATAGTGTAAATTTAAAAGTTGAAATTTTACTAATAATTTTGTACGATTGTGATTGTATTGACCATTTTGTATGGTCTAAAATGAATCTAAACTTGTATAAATAGGGATCATGTGTTATTAAAAAAAATTATAATGTCTTACTATTTATTTAAGGTAGAAGTAAACTTCAACAGGTGAAACCTCCTGTTGAGTTTGGGCTCCTGAGAGACATCACATGTCTCGCTTTTCTGAGATCCAAATTGAATAATATGTTGCCTGAAACCGAAAATAGAAAGGTGAGTAATATCAAGTTTCTTGCACCGTGGATTGATACTGATGAAATTGTGAAATATGGTCGTATTGAGTTGAAAAGTGATGAAAGTTTAAAGATTATGTGGAGAACATATCATCATATGCTAACTAAGGGACATATCGAGATTGATGCGACAATTTCTATTCCAGTCAACGACATAATCAAGATGTTTAAACGTCCACAAACATCTCGAAGTGTTTAGGTTTTGTTATTTATTATTGTTTTGTTAAGTTATGTGATCGTTTGTCTAAAGTTATGTTAATTGTCTTGTGTTAGCCTATTTGTTAAATGTTAAGTTATCCTACAACAATGGAAGTGACAAAATGTTATCTGAAAAATTGTGTGATGCAAAAGTCTGAGTAATAATACACATAATATACAAATAATACAAACATGGTAATAATGTTTAAATAGGCCCCTCATGGGCTAAGTGTGCATGCGATGCTAATGTATAAATCTCATCATCTGGGTTTACCAAACCCATGAGGTTACCCATAATGATTGTTATTATCCACATGTGATGAGAGTCATCTGCACTATGTGGAGGCAGTAAAGACGGTGATATGTCATCAGAATGTCCAACTGTTGACTCTTAATTTTGACGCCTGAATGGGATTAAAAGTAGGAAATAGATTTTTCGAAGAAATTTAATGACTTCGTCTAAAGCCATATTTTTGGAATATGAGTCGAAAGCATCCTTTCGCTAGGAGAATCTATGTTACGGACTTAGAGATATTTCTTAGCAGATGGAAGATTTGATTCGACAGAAGTGCCACTGAAGGCATTTCGACATGAAATATTAAATTCAAATAAATGAGAGAAAGTTTGGTCCCATCCATTCCTCAAAGAAGCCACGTGGAGCACTTATAGGATTCGAATGCATGCAGAGCGACACTTGTCTTGATTCCGTTTGCTAGTCGTTAATGGCGGTTATTTTTTATTAGTATAAATAGCAAATCTTAATGTTAGGATTTGTGTGTGCTCAATTGTGTACAAATTCTTCAGTATACTCCAAGTACCCGTGTGTTAAGAGAAACGAGTATATAAGAATGTACGTTGATGTAACACCATCTTTTCATTTCAATGCAATTTAATAAATCTTTTTCCTTAAGAATTTATTCTTTCTTTATGCAAGTTCTTGTCTTCATCATTTACCAGTACTTTGATTTTACTTCTTTTCACCCAAATCCGTTTACACTTGAAATAAGTTATTTTATCATGAACTTTGTCGAAGTGTTCATCGTTTTTATAAATTTTATTTAAGATCAATTAGCACATGTCCTAGGATTTGTGTGGTCGATCCTGCAAGTAAAACAATTTTTTTATTTGTAAAACCAACGGTTGTTCACCAATTTTCAGGGCAAACAAATTGGCACGCCCAGTGGGACCATGCCAAGTGATCAAAAATTTGCTTCAAAATTTTAAAAATTTATTAGTTCTGCGATTAACTTTTTCTTTGAAAAACTTCGTTGCGTGTTATTAAGAAGTGGTAAAGTAGCCACTGCTAACGAAGATAGAACAAGAAGAAGATACATGAAGAGAATAGCGGCAAATTCAAACCAGACAAGTATTCCTCAAAATATGCCTATGGAGCTATTGCACATGGACCTGATGGGACCAATGCAAGTAGAAAGTCTGGGTGGCAAAAGGTGTAACAGCCTAATTTTTCAATAATTAATTATTTATATTAATTAATTGATTTATTTGGATTGTTTATTTATTGGAATTATTGGTAGATAATTGAGAGGAGAAATATAATGGAAGGAAAATAGAATGGAAAGAATATAAGGAAAAGTGGAAAGAAAAGGAAATAATAGAAACATAAGAGGAGGAGAAGAGAAAGAAAGAGGAAGAGGAGAAAAGAGAAGGAAAAGAAGGAAAAGCTTGGAGTCATCAAGAACAACTCATAGCTTTCGATTTAATCAAGGTAAGGGTGTGAAATATCATTATATTGTCAATGTATATGATTATGTATGATTGGTTTGGATTGTTTGAATGTTTTTTTTTTTCATTTTCCATTCTAGGGCATAAATGAGTTTAATCGGTAGAATCAAGGTTTTAACGGTTGGAATCCGGAATAAGTGGTATAGATTAGTCGAGGATTGTTAGACTAAGAATACTGGAACTATTTGGGATTGAATCGGGTGGTTTGGGAGTTTTGGAGAGTTTTGGACAGTGAGGGTTTTGAACATCGCAGACGTTTGCCAGCACCTTCGCTAGGCGAGCAGGTCGCGAGTGTTCGCTAGCAACTCGCTAAGCGGGCAAGCTAGCGAGTGGTCCCAGACTTGGACAGAATGTATTTGATCTTGTTCGCTGGTAGAGAGTGAGGTAGCGAAGGATTGGCTAGGACCTCGCTGCAGCGAGTAGGTAGCGAAGCCTTACAGTAGCTTTTGTTTGCCTTCGCGAGCTTGTTCGCTAGGCGAACTGGTAGTAAGTGTTCGCTAGGAGCTCGCTAGGCGAGCAAGCCAGCGAGCGTGACAGCATTCTCATTTCTTTGTGAATCCATCCAATGTTAATTGTTTGGTTCGATTGTGTTCAATCTTGATCTGAAATGAGTAATTGTGTACTGTTGTGATATATATGTTGTGGGTAGCCGTATGGCGTGAATCTTAGATTGTGGAATGAGGTCTTTGTACCAATATATGCATTGTTTAAATTAATTAAAAGTGCATGATGAATGTGATTGAGTTGTTGTCGTTGGCACGATATTGTGAATGCATGGGAACATATTAATGGATATGTGTGCATTGCTTGATAAATGTTGTGTGAATATATGAAATTATGTATATGTGTAAGGCTCGTAATCACTGGGGTAGAATAACAAGATGTTGTTCCTAGTGGAGTAATCATTGGGGTAGAATAACAAGATGTTGTTCCTATTGGAGTAATCATTGGGGTAGAATAACAAGATGTTGTTCCTAGTGGAGTAATCACTGGGGTAGAATAATAAGATGTTGTTCCTAGTGGAGTAATCATTGGGGTAGAATGACAAGATGTTGTTCCTAGTGAGGTAGAGTGACATGGTCGTATACACTGGGGTAGAATGACTAAGATATCATTCCTAGTGGAGTAATCACCAGGGTAGAATAACTGAGATGTTGTTCCTGGTGGGGTATAAACGATGTACCCATAATCCCAAATAGGGATTGGTGAGAATTGATGAGTTTTATATGAGTCACATGGTATAGATATCATTGTTATATGAATGTATGTTTGTGTATGTGTGATTGAATTGAGGATTATGGATGTGTGCATGATGATACATGTTTGGTGATTGTCCATAATTGTTTTTACGTATATTGTGATGTATATGATAATAATAATGAATTGGGGTGAGAAATATGGAATATGTGTATTCTATGCTTGTGTAATTATATATGTGATTATATGCATTGATTATTATGATAATATTTCTCACCCTTCTGCTGTTTTATAATGCTCTATGAGGCATTGCAGATTAACTTTGATGGAAGTCTTTTGTGAAGTATAGCTTCATTCTTTTGGTCGGTTAAGCTATGATATGTAGCACTAGGTAGTTAGGATTGTATAGCATTCTTTTGAGATACATTTGTGTATGTATCTGATGACAAATGTTTATGTAAACATGAATGATGTGGTGAATCAAACTAAATGATATGTATTTATATGATTAATATGTTTAAAGTGATTCAATGTTTAGATTTTCCGGTTTTAACTCTAAATATTGAAATGTGGGTGTAGGGACTAAGTTCCCTTGTTGAAACTACCCCACTGTTGCATGTCTTTTATCGAGCAGGTGTTGTATATTAATTTCGTGATGATGTGACATACCTCTTTTATACCATGTTTTATTTATACTCTGATGAAATTTTAATACGTGTTAAATGATTTATTTGTTTATTTGGGGGTATAGAAAAGGGGTGTTACATTAGTGGTATCAGAGCAGGTCGGTCAGTTGACCAAGTTGTTAATGTGTTCATTCCCTTATGCATTTGGTATGTGTGTGTAGCACTATCCATATGGTTGTTCTAACGAGGATTTGTTGTGGGAATCAAGAATAATGGTTGCAGGCAAGAATGATGAAGCGATTGCTGAGGCTTTGACAAGGTTGGCTGGAGCGATTAGGCAGAATCCTCAAGCCAATGTGAATATTGGAAATAACGCTGATGATGAGTTTTGTGCTTTGGGGAGGTTCCAAAGGAACAATCCACTGATTTTCAAGGGAACCCATGAACCTGACAAAGCACAAGTATGGCTGAAAGCAATTGAGATGACCTTTCGAGTCATGAACTGTTCGGATACACAGAGGGTGCAGTTTGGCACCCATATGCTTGAAGAGGAAGTTGAGGACTGGTGCGGTAATACTCGCCGAAGATTCGAAGAAGATGAGATTGTGGTTACTTGGGATGTTTTTAGAGAGACATTTCTGGAGAAGTATTTTCCAGAAGATGTGCGTGGTAAGAAGGAAATTGAATTCCTTGAGCTGAAGCAGGGTAACTCAACTGTAGTCGAGTATGCGGCCAGGTTTGAGGAATTGATTAAGTTTTGTCCTCATTACAACACTGCTAATGCTGAGAGATCCAAGTGTCTTAAGTTTGTGAATAGTTTGAGGCCTGAAATCAAGCAAGTCGTTGGTTATCAGGAAATTAGGCAATTTTCAGAGTTGGTGAACAAGAGTAGAATTTATGATGAAGATACTAGGGCTCGGTCTAGTCATTATAAGAGTTTGAATGACAAGAAGGGAAAAGGCCAATTTATAGGGAAGTCGTATGTGACTCCTGCTGATAAGGGGAAACAGAAAGGTGGTTACGGCAAGAAGCCGAGTGGGGGAAGAGCTTTCACTTCAGTGAAGTGTTTTAAATGTGGTGTTGAAGGACATCATGCTCCTGAGTGCACGAGTGTTGAGCAGACGTGTTTCAAGTGTGGCAAGCCAGGCCACAAGGCTTTCGAGTGCAGAAGCGGTGTGAATGTGACTTGCTACAACTATGGTGAGCAAGGGCACATTAGTACCAAGTGTGACAAGCCAAAGAAGACTCAAGGGAATGGGAAAGTGTTTGCTCTATCAGGATCGGAGACTGCTAGTGAAGATCGATTGATCTGAGGTACTTGCTTCATTAATGGTATACCTTCGATCACTATAATTGATACTGGAGCTACACATTCTTTTATTTCTTTGGATTGTGTTAAGAGGTTAAATCTTGAGTTGTCTGTTATGAGTGGTGGTATGGTTATTGATACTCCTGCTATGGGTTCGGTAACTACCCCGTATATGTGTTTGAATTGTCCGTTGAGTATTTTTGGTAAAGACTTTGGAGTTGATTTAGTGTGTCTTCACTTAGATCAACTTGATGTTATTCTTGGGATGAATTGGTGTGAATTCAATCGTGTCTATATTAACTGTTTTGACAAAACGGTTTTTTTCCTGAACCTGGTGATGAAAGAGACTTGTTTATGACTGCTAAGCAAGTGAAGGAGTCGGTGCAAGATGGTGCGAAGGTATTCATGTTGATGGCAACTTTGAGCATTGGTGAAAGTGGAACAATTGATGCTTTACCAATTGTCTATGACTTTCCGGAAGTTTTTCCTGATGAGATAAGAGACTTACCACCGGAACGAGAAGTGGAGTTTACGATCGACTTAATCCCTAGGACTAATCCGATATCGATGGCTCCATATCGTATGTTCGCATCGGAATTGAAAGAGTTGAAGAGTCAACTTGAAGATCTACTTGATAAGAGGTTTATTCGTCCAAGTGTGTCACCGTGGGGTGCACCAGTGTTGTTGGTTAAGAAGAAAGAAGGTTCTATGAGACTCTGTCTGGACTACAGACAATTGAACAAGGTGACTATCAAGAATAAGTATCCACTTCCGAGGATTGATGATTTGATGGATCAGTTGGTTGGTGCGAGTGTATTCAGTAAGATAGATTAGAAATATGGGTATCATCAGATTCGTGTGAAGGCTGAGGATATTCAGAAAACTGCTTTTAGAACGAGGTATGGACCTTATGAGTATTATGTGATGCCATTTGGTGTGACTAATGCACCAGGTGTATTTATGGAATACATGAACAAGATTTTCCATCCTTATTTGGACAAGTTTGTGGTCGTGTTCATTGACGATATTTTGATTTATTCGAAGAGTGAAGATGAACATGTCGAGCATTTGAAGATTGTGTTATCGGTGTTGAAAGAAAGGCAGATATATGCTAAACTTTCTAAGTGTGAATTTTGGTTGAAGGAAGTGAGTTTCCTTGGTCATGTGATTTTGAGTAAAGGTATTGCAGTTGATTCGTCGAAGGTTGAAGCGGTATCGCAATGGGAGACTCCGAAATCAGTTTTTGAGATTGGAGGTTTTCTTGGTTTGGCAGGTTATTATCGGAAGTTCATTGAGGGATTTGCCAAGTTACCTTTACCGTTGACACAATTGACTAGGAAAGGTCAAGCTTTTATTTGGGATGCAAAGTGTGAGGAAAGTTTTCAAGAGCTTAAGAGAAGATTGACGACAGCTCCTGATTTGATTTTGCCGAATCTGGCAGAACCGTTTGTTGTGTATTGTGATGCTTCTTTGATGGGTTTAGGAGGTGTGTTGATGCAAAATAAACAAGTTGTAGCTTGTGCTTCGAGGCAACTCAAAGTGCATGAGAAAAATTATCCGACGCATGACTTAGAGTTGGTTGTCGTTGTGTTTGTGCTAAAACTTTGGAGGCATTATTTGTTTAGTTCGAGATTTGAGGTGTTTAGTGATCATAAGAGTTTGAAGTATCTCTTTGATCAGAAATAATTGAATGCAAGGAGATGGTTGGAACTTCTGAAGTATTATGATTTTGGTTTGAATTACCATCCGGGTAAAACAAACGTGGTAGCTGATGCATTGAGTAGGAAATCGTTGCATATGTCGATGATGATGGTAAAAGAATTGGAATTGATTGAGCAATTTCGCGATTTGAGATCAGTGTGTGAGAAGACTTCCTATGGAGTTAAGCTTGGTATGTTAAAGCTTACTAGTGGCATTCTTGACGAGATTCGGGAAGGACAGAAATCTGATTTGAGTTTAGTTGATCAGTTGACTTTGATCAATCAAGGTCAAGGTAGTGATTTTCGGATTGATGAAAATGGTATCATGAGGTGTCGTGACAGAGTTTGTGTTCCTGATGTTGTTGAGCTGAAAAAGAGCAATCTTGAGGAAGGGCATCATAGTGGATTGAGTATTCATCCGGGTGCTACTAAGATGTATCAAGATTTGAGGAAAGTGTTTTGGTGGCCTAGTATGAAGAAGGATATTGCCGAGTTTGTGCATTCTTGTTTGACTTGTCAGAAGTCAAAGATTGAGCATCAAAAACCGTCAGGTTTGATGAAACCGTTGTTTATTCCTGAGTGGAAATGGGATAGCATTTCTATGGATTTTGTTTCTGGTTTACCGAGGACGCCGAGTAACGTTGAAGCTATTTGGGTTATTGTGGATAGATTGACCAAATCTGCTCATTTTATTCCTATGCGAATGGATTACCCGTTAGAGAGATTGGAAAAGTTGTACATTGATAGGATTGTCAGTTTGCATGGTATTCCGTCTAGCATTGTGTCGGATAGAGATTGGAGGTTTACTTCGAGATTTTGGGAGAGTTTGCAAAGTGCTTTGGGTACGAAGTTGTGTTTGAGTTCTACTTACCATCCACAGACCGATGGTCATACAGAGAGGACGATTCAATCACTTGAGGATCTTTTGAGAGCTTGTGTGTTGGAGAAGGGAGGAGCTTGGGATAGCTACTTACCTTTGATTGAATTTACTTACAACAACAGTTTTCGTTCGAGTATTGGTATGACACCGTTTGAGGCATTATATGGTAGACGGTGTAGAACGCCATTGTGTTGGTATGAATCTGGAGAGAGTTATGTGGTTGGACCCGAGATAGTCCAGCAGACTACCGATAAGATTAAGATGATTCAAGAGAAGATAAGGATTTCTCAGAGTCGTCAAAAGAGTTATCATGACAAGAGGAGGAAAAAACTTGAATTTCAGGAAGGAGAACACATGTTTCTTCGGGTTACTCCTATGACTGGTGTCGGTAGGGCATTGAAGTCGTGTAAGTTGACGTCGTGTTTCATTGGTCCTTATCAGATTTTGCAGAAGATAGGAAAGGTAGCCTATCGGGTTGCTTTACCACCGTCGCTTGCTAATCTCCATGACGTGTTCCATGTATCTCAGTTGAGGAAATACATTGCGAATCCGTCTCATGTAGTCCAAGTAGATGATGTGCAGGTGAGAGATAACCTGACTGTGGAGACATCACCTATGCGGATAGAGGATCGGGAGTTGAAGCAGCTTCGACGCAAAGAGATTGCTTTGGTGAAGGTCGCTTGGGGAGGACCAGCTGGTGGGAATGTGACTTGGGAACTTGGGAGTCAGGTGAGGGAGTCCTATCTCGAGTTGTTTGAATCAGGTAACATTTTCGAGGACGGAAATTCCTAAAGTGGGGGAGGGTTGTAACAACCCAATTTTTCAATAATTAATTATTTACATTAATTAATTGATTTATTTGGATTGTTTATTTATTGGAATTATTGGTAGATAATTGAGAGGAGAAATATAATGGAAGGAAAATAGAATGGAAAGAATATAAGGAAAATTGGAAAGAAAAGGAAATAATAGAAACATAAGAGGAGGAGAAGAGAAAAAAAGAGGAAGAGGAGAAAAGAGAAGGAAAAGAAGGAAAAGCTTGGAATCATCAAGAACAACTCCTAGCTTTCAATTTAATCAAGGTAAGGGTGTGAAATATCATTATATTGTCAATGTATATGATTATGTATGATTGGTTTGGATTGTTTGGATGTTTTTCTCTATTTTCCATTCTAGGGCATAAATGAGTTTAATCGGTAGAATCAAGGTTTTAACGGTTGGAATCCGGAATAAGTGGTATAGATTAGTCGAGGATTGTTAGACTAAGAGTACTGGAACTCGTTGGGATTGAATCGGGTGATTTGGGAGTTTTGGAGTGTTTTGGACAGTGAGGGTTTTGAACATCGCAGACGTTCACTAGCACCTTCGCTAGGCGAGCAGGTCGCGAGTGTTCGCTAGCAACTCGCTAAGCGGGCAAGCTAGCGAGTGGTCCCAAACTTGGACGGAATATATTTGATCTTGTTCGCTGGTAGTGTGTGAGGTAGCGAAGGATTCGCTAGGACCTCGCTGCAGCGAGTAGGTAGTGAAGCCTTACAGTAGCTTCTGTTTGCCTTCGCGAGCTTGTTCGCTAGGCGAACAGTTAGCGAGTGTTCGCTAGGAGCTCGCTAGGCGAGCAAGCCAGCAAGCGTGACAGTATTCTCATTTCTTTATGAATCCATCCAATGTTGATTGTTTGGTTCGATTGTGTTCAATCTTGATCTGAAATGAGTAATTGTGTACTGTTGTGATATATATATATATATATGTTGTGGGTAGCCGTATGACGTGAATCCTAGATTGTGGAATGAGGTCTTTGGACCAATATATGCATTGTTTAAATTAATTAAAAGTGCATGATGAATGTGATTGAGTTGTTGCCGTTGGCACAATATTGTGAATGCATGGGAACATATTAGTGGATATGTGTACATTGCTTGATAAATGTTGTGTGAATATATGAAATTATGTATATGTGTAAGGCTCGTAATCACTGGGGTAGAATAACAAGATGTTGTTCCTAGTGGGGTAATCACTGGGGTAGAATAACAAGATGTTGTTCCTAGTGGAGTAATCACTGGGGTAGAATAACAAGATGTTGTTCCTAGCGGAGTAATCACTGGGGTAGAATGACAAGATGTTGTTCCTAGTGAGGTGGAGTGACATGGTCGTATACACTGGGGGTAGAATGACTAAGATTTCGTTCCTAGTGGAGTAATCACCGGGGTAGAATAATTGAGATGCTGTTCCTGGTGGGGTATAAACGATGTACCCATAATCCCAAATAGGGATTGGTGAGAATTGATGAGTTTTATATGAGTCACATGGCATAGATATCATTGTTATATTAATGTATGCTTGTGTATGTGTGATTGAATTGAGGATTATGGATGTGTGCATGATGATACATGTTTAGTGATTATCCATAATTGTTTATACGTATATTGTGATGTATATGATAATAATAATGAATTGGGGTGAGAAATGTGGAATATGTGTATTCTATATTTGTGTAATTATATATGTGATTATATGCATTGATTATTATGATAATATTTCTCACCCTTCTGCTGTTTTATAATGCTTATGAGGCATTGCAGATTAGCTTTGATGGAAGTCTTTTGTGAAGTATAGCTTCATTCTTTTGGTCGGTTAAGCTCTGATATGTAGCACCGGGTAGTTAGGATTGTATATCATTCTTTTGAGATACATTTTTGTATGTATCTGATGACAAATGTTTATGTAGACATGAATGATGTGGTGAATCAAACTGAATGATATGTATTTACATGATTAACATGTTTAAAGTGATTCAATGTTTAGATTTTCCGTTTTTAACTCTAAATATTGAAATGTGGGTGTAGGGACTAAGTTCCCTTGTTGAAACTACCCCATTGTTGCATGTCTTTTATCGAGCAGGTGTTGTATGTTAATTTCGTGATGATGTGACATACCTTTTTTATACCATGTTTTATTTATACTCTGATGAAATTTTAATATGTGTTAAATGATTTATTTGTTTATTTGGGGGTATAGAAAGGGGGTGTTACAAAAGGTATGCATATGTAGTTGTTTATGATTACTCCATATTCACCTGGATAAATTTCATCAAAGAAAAATCTGATGTGTTTGAAGTCTTCAAAGATCTTTGCACTAAACTTCAAAGAGAGAAGGAGAGTGGTGTTATCAGGATCTGAAGTGATCATGGAAAGGAGTTTGAAAACTCTAAATTTGCTGAATTCTGCGCAACAGAATATATCAGTCATGAATTCTCCTCCCCTATTACTCCTCAACAAAATGGAGTAGTAGAAAGGAAAAACATGACCATTCAAGAATCTTCCAGAGCCATGATTCATGCAAAGAAATTACCTATGCACTTTTGGGCTGAGGCAATGAATACAACATGCTATGTTCACAACAGAGTTACCTTGAGAAAGGGAACATCTTCCACTCTGTATGAATTATGGAAAGGAAGAAAACCAACTGTGAGGTATTTCCATGTGTTTGGGAGCAGGTGCTACATCTTGACAGATCGTGAACAAAGGAGGAAAATGGATCCCAAAACTGATGAAGGCATATTCCTGGGATACTCTACTAACAGCAGAGCCTACAGAGTATACAACTCTAGAAAAAAAGTCCTGATGGAATCCATTAATGTTATTATTGATGATCAGCCTGAAGAAATCAATGTCATAGAGGATGTTGAAACATTGCTTAAGACACCAGCTGATGAGCTAGTCAATTCTGAAGATGTTCAGGATGTAACTCCTGATTCTGAATCAGAAACTATCAACAGAGAACCTTCTATTAGGATCCTTAAAGATCATCCCAAAGATCTTATCATTGGAGACCTCAACAGTGGTGTAAGAACCAAAACCAGAGAAATCGTCTCAAATTCATGCTTTGTATCCAAGACTGAGCCCAAAAATGTGAAGGAGGCTTTAACTGATGAATATTGGACCAAGGCCGTGCAAGATGAATTGGAACAGTTTCAAAGGAATGAAGTATGGGAATTGGTCCCAAGGCCTGAAGGAACAAACATCATTGGAACCAAGTGAATTTACAAGAACAAGTCTGATGAACAAGGAGTTGTAACTAGAAATAAGGCTAGATTAGTGGCACAGGGTTATACTCAAGTTGAAGGAATTGATTTTGATGAAACTTTTGCACTAGTTGCAAGACTTGAGTCAATCAGGTTGTTGTTAGGAATTGCATGCATCTTGAAATTTAAACTATTCTAGATGGATGTGAAGAGTGCTTTTCTGAATGGATATTTGAATGAGGAAGTATATGTGGCACAACCAAAGGGATTTGAGGATCCTAACTTGACAGACCATGTATACAAGTTGAGGAAGGCACTATATGGATTAAAGCAAGCTCCTAGAGCTTGGTATGAGAGACTAACTGAATTTCTTACCACCAATGGATACAGAAAAGGAGGGATAGACAAGACCCTTTTTGTAAAGGATGAAGGTGGAAAAATCATGATTGCACAAATTTATATGGATGACATAGTGTTTGGAGGGATGTCAGACAAAATGGTGAAACAATTTGTCAATCACATGTAGTCTGAGTTTGAAACGAGTATGTGTGGTGAATTAACCTACTTCCTTGGACTGCAAGTCAAGCAAATGGAAGATTCTATATTTATCTCCCAAAGTAAATATACCAAAAACATAGTCAAGAAGTTTGGGATGGACAATGCTGGTCACAAAAGAACACTTGAACCCACTCATCTAAAGTTATCAAAAGATGAAAGTGGTACTAGTGTGGATCAAAGCCTGTACAGAAGCATGATTGGAAGCTTGTTGTATCTAACAGCCAGCAGACCTGATATTGCATTTGCAGTTGGTGTATGTGCCAGATATCAAGCAAATCCTAAGGTAAGTCACATAAATCAAGTCAAAAGGATTCTCAAATATGTGAATGCAACCTGTGATTATGGTATACTTTACTCTCATGGGTGTGATCCTACATTGTCTGGATATTGTGATGCTGACTGGGCTGGAAGTGTTGATGATAGAAAGAGCACCCCTGGTGGATGCTTCTTCTTAGGGAACAACCTTATATCTTGGTTCAG
Organism: Lathyrus sativus; assembly: GCA_963859935.3. Classification (NCBI taxonomy): domain Eukaryota; kingdom Viridiplantae; phylum Streptophyta; class Magnoliopsida; order Fabales; family Fabaceae; genus Lathyrus; species Lathyrus sativus. The sequence goes on from OZ012738.1 coordinate 474,854,879, forward strand.
CAAAAAGCAAAATTGTGTCTCATTATCCACTGTTGAAGTTGAATACATAACAGCTGGTAGTAGTTGTTCTCAACTGGTCTGGATGAAACAAATGTTAACTGAATACAATGTCACTCAGGATGTCATGACATTGTATTGTTACAATCTTAGTGCTATTAATATTTCCAATAACCCAATCCAACATAACATAACTAAGCACATAGATATAAGACATCACTTCATAAGAGACCTTGTGGAAGACAAAGTGATTTCCTTGGAACATGTGTCCATTGAACTACAACTAGCTAACATCTTTACAAAGGCTCTAGACGCTGCTCAATTTGAGAATCTAAGAGGAAAATTGGGTATTTGCATGTATGAGGACTCATAGCAATTACTGCCACATGAGAGTTTTAAAACTTCAATGCAGTCCACGAACTTGACCATAAAAACTCTCCATTCCATGCAAACGTGTTATATCACTGCATATACAATTTTCTCCGCCTCCTCCACTCTAAAAATTCTCAGTCTGCACTCCGCAACAAGATGTCTTTCCATCATCTTCATCCAAGACCCCTCCCAAATCCTCAAAATATGCCCCTCCCACTGCTGAAGAACCCAAGCGCAAGTATCCTCCTTCCACTGCTGAAGAACTTAGACGAATAAAAAACAGGGAAGGCTCGACATACATAGACAAATCCATTGGGGAAATTGTCGATGATATCCTCAAGAAAGGACTGCCTTTTCGGGGCATCACCATTCCCCTGGCTCGCATGGATCCATCTCACAATTCTGATATGCCTGAGGACGACCCTGATGACATCAATAAGGACATCTCATTGACAGATTCAGATGACAGTGATTCTAGTTCCTCTGAGGAAGAGGAATAATGTGGGATGACAGACTGCAATAGAGCTCAGGTTGCCGGTTGCTGATATGAGAATGATGTGCTGCTGGTTTGATTATTTCATTGTTTTTGTTTTGACTTTTGTAACAGCAAAATATTTTGTGATGCTCTTCATGAGCAGTTTTTGTTGGTAATGACCCCAAACATGTGTAATGTTACTCATTATGATCTATACTATATTATTAGTTTGATCTTAATTTGTGGCTAAAAAGGGGGAGAGAGTGTTAGAAAACAGCAGGTGGAAGAATCTTGAAAACAGGTGGAAGACTCTTGGCTGAATTGCTGCTACAAGTGTGTTGCAGGTGTGCTACAGGTGCTGCTGCAAGGTGCTGATATGCATGGTTGAAGATTTTGCTAATGTTCATGTGTGATAACAGCTGATGCTGTTAGTGATGTGTGAGTTCCTAATAAGTATAGGAATGTATGTTAGATATATGTGTGTTCCTTGATGGAACCTAGTAGTATTGTAGCTGCTAGTAGGGTGTGTTTCTGCAGGGTGTTTGCATAATGTATATGGTTGTGCAACTCTTCAGGGGGAGTAGCATAGGATGTTGTGCTTCACAGGTGATTATGCACTTCAGGATGTCATCCTGAATGTCATAACATCCAGAGCAGGTTGGATGAATATGTGTGACCGCATGGTGTCTGCAGGTTTTGTACAACGAATGTGATATGCATCAGTTGAGGGGGAGTAACTCTGATATGTTACTTAACATATTGTGACATCTGTAGTGCTGACTAACAAATGGTTATGTGTGAACAGGTTGATCCTAAGAGCTAACAATATGAGTGTGTAGACAACACTGATAGTGTGTAGCTATTAGCTTTCTTGCATGTTATGTTAGACTTCTGCTGCTTGTAAACTCTGATATGTTAACAGAGTGTTTTAGCCAAAAATTTGCCAAAGGGGGAGTTTGTAGATAATTTTGATTGGCTTTATTTTATGGCAAAACATTAATGTATGATTAAATGTCATAACTGATGTTAAGACATACATGAAGAGTGTTATGCAGGGAAAGCTAAGAGTAAGTGAAATTGAATGTTATAACATTGATCGTATTACATCAGGGCGTGCAGGGTTTGTTTTTCTGTTATTAGCTCAGACTATACTTCAGGAAACAATCTAGGAAGCATAGTTATTTTAGGCAACATAACAGGCATTGCTGAGGATAACATAGAAGGCTCCTGACCTAATGATAAATGCGCAACTTCATGAAGAAAGGTTTATCTTGGGTAAACCTAAATTCTTTACCAAGGCCCAAAGCAGATCTGCTACTATAAATAGCAGAAGGATCATTCCTAATGGGCAGACACAGAGAATAGAGGTTATAGTAAGAGATCATAAAGTGTGTTTTGTGAGTGAAGAGTGTTGCTTTTCATGTGTGTCTAGGAATCTTAGGATTCCTTGTGTGCCAAGCAATTGTATGTTGTATACTTGCTTTGGTTATTGTGTATGAACAAGTGTGTTCAGTGTGTCACTCAAAGCTGTTAAGCAAGAGTGTGTGTCCCTTGATCAAAGCTGTAAAGCAAGATCAAGGTGTGTTTGAAGTGTATCTTCATATTGGTTTTGTAATTATGTATTGATATCACTGAGGTGATTGAGGGGGAGTGAGTGGGAAACTCTGGTCTAGTGGTCTTTAGGATGAAGTGTCATTGGGTAGGTCTTAAGTGAAGAGTGCAAACTGGGATTGTTTGACTCTGAATTAATTCTACTAATAGTGAATTTCCTCCCTGGCTTGGTAGCCCCCAGATGTAAGTATGATTGACACTGAACTGGGTAAGCAATTACTTGTGTTATTTACTACTTTCCATTTACAGCTTATTATTAAGTGCAGTAGTCTATGCTACAGTGGATGCCATAACATCCGTGATAACATCCATCGTGTGCTTGCCAGAATTTTAATAAGGATCAAATGTAACAACATAAGACCATCTAAACATGTATTGATGACAATCAACAAGCAAGAATACAAGAAATGTTACAACAGTTCAAGTATGAGTTCATGATTTCATGGGGTGAAGTAAACAAGTTTCATGGTAAAAACCAAGTCAACAATCAAACCCTAAAATGTTATGGTTCTAACAAGACACATAAACAAGTAGAATGAAGCATGGTAAACATATTTAAGAGGTCACAACATCAAGAATCATATCAAAGTTCACAGATGAAATTCAAAGTATACCATACATATTCAAGCATTCACAAAGGCAAGAAATAAAACCTAAGCATGTTATGGTTCTAAAAAGACACATAAACAAGTAAAATGAGGTGTAATGGGCATATTCAAGAGGTTACAACATCAAGAATCATGGCAAAGTTTACAAATGAAGTTCAACAGGCCATTTTCACATATATATTCATAAAAGAAATTATGAATATGGTAAGGCAATGAATCAAACATATTTGAACATTTAAACATGTTAAAAAACATATATGAATCATACAAGACAAATCTCACAAGAAAAATCAAGTTACAACTTGAAAAAGTTCAAGAACACCAAGGTAAAAACCCTAAAAAGCACATGTTATTAAAGTGGATCAAAGTCTTTCTAGGATAACAATCCTTGATTTTTTTTCCTCCAATAAATGAAAATAGACATGATAAGGAGTAGTTTTAAAAAAGAATGGCATCAATAACACAAAAAATGATCAAGTTATGATCGTTCAAAGTTGGTGCACCAAGAGGGCAAAAACTAGGCCATGACAAGGTTACAACCTAAGGGTCATTTGCATGAAAGATTGGAACTCAGTCAAATCTTAACCAAATGAGGTGAAATAAAAGTGAAAATTGTGTATTTTTGAACAAGGGATTCAATGGTACCATTTTGTTTCCATAACATACACTCACAAAAAAATTTGATAGCATCAAGTTTATGGCAAGTTTGGTGACAATCAAAAGCATGAACAAGTGAACAACATTGTGTAGTGGTGTGCTTGGTGAAATAAGTGTACAAACATCACATATACATCATATATAGAGTGGGTTCCATGCCTTTACTTGTCAAGGAAAGTCAACTTGCTCTTGCCTTGTTTTTGCTCATAACTCAAAATCCATGCATTTTATGCTCATTATTGCCCATACCACTTTTCAATAACTCATTGAGACCTTTCCTACAAGCTAGAAATCACTGCATTTGGATGTGTGGTTAGGAAGTTATGACTTGACCCTTTTCAAAATCCTAATTTCCCGACTTTTTGATTACTCCTCAATTCTTGATCAATTGGTCACCAAACTTCAAGATTATATGTTAGATGATCTTAGGAACATAGTTGGCTTAAATTTTGGGTCAAAACCCTATTGGTTAATGAGTTGACTTTTTCAGTCAGATGAACCGAACGATCGAAAACCTCTGAATCGACTGTTGGTGCTCTGGGTGCTCTGAGGCCTTGAAACTTCTTTGGCAGACTTAATTAGGTCATATGAGCCTCATGGACCATGATTCAAGCTTTCAAACACTTTTAAATCAAAAGTCAAACTAAAGTTGACTTTCCCGATCAGAAACCCAAATTAGGGTTCTTGCACTGTACTGCTCTGCTTTCTGGGGTGACAACCTCAAATTGGATTCATTCTTGATCCAATGAAGACTTGTTATTTGGAGGATCAGTCCAAAACTTTGACTGAGCAATCTCTTGAAACCCTGATTTATGAATGTATGAAATCCTAATTCATCTATTTCTTAACAAAGATCAAACTTGAAATAGGTTATGGTTATATAAACAATGTTAATGCTCCAAGAATGATGATATAATATAGGGGTCAAAATTTGAGGTATAACAGTATCTGTGTCTGATAAAACCTTAGGGAGCATGTTGGATCAAGAGGATGAAAATGGCGTCGAAACAACCATTTACTACCTTAGTAGGGTGTTAAATGATGCAGAAACTAGGTATAACATAGTTGAAAAATTGTGTTTATGCTTGTATTTCTCTTGTATAAAGTTAAAGCATTAAATAAAACCAGTTGATATTTATGTTTCATCTCATTTTGTTATCAATAAACACATGTTGTCCAAACCAATTTTGCATAGTCGAATTGGTAAATGGGCATTATTTTTAACTGAATATTCCTTAACATATATGCCTTTAAAGGTTGTTAAAGGACAAGTGGTAGCAGACTTTATAGTCGACCACTCAATAAATGAAAAGAACATAACTATCATACCCCAAAATTTCCCCCCTAGATTCCATCATCATTCTAGGAGCATCAACATTGATTATTTAACCTTAACCTATTTCAAGTTTGTCTTTGTCAAGATGCAGATGAATTAGGGTTTCATACAGTCAAGAAATCATGGTTTCTAGGGATTGATCAGTCAAGGTTTTGGATTGATCCTCCACATAAAAAGTATCTATATCATCAAGGATATCACATGTGATCAAGAATGAGTCCAATTTGAGGTTGTCACCAAGAGAATGGAAGCAGTGCAGTGCAACAACCCTAATTAGGGTTTCTTGTTGAAAAAGTCAACTATAGTTTGACTTTTGGTCTATAAGGTTTTCCAATGAGGGAATTGTAGTCCATGAGGCTCATATGACCCAATTAAGTCTACCCAAGAAGCTTCAAGGCCTCAGAGATTTTCAACTGATCGGTTCGTCTATTAGGAAAGTCAACTCATTGACCAACAGGGTTTTTACCCTAAATTGAAGACAACTTTGTTTCCAACATCACTTCACATCTAATTATGAATTTTTGTGGAGATTTAATCAAGAATTTATAGATAACTTGCAAATCAAGAAACAAGGGTAAGTGAAAAAACCCTAATTTTGATCAAACTTCAAATGGTCATAACTTTGTAACCACACATCCAAATGGAGTGGTTCAAAGCTTGTTGGAACTATCTTAAGGAGACTTACAAAAGTGTAAAACTGAATCATGAGCAAAAAATGAATGATTTGGAGTTATGAGCTCATCAAGTTGTGAAGGATTTTAAACACTTGGAAATTTCAAGGTTTCTTGACTTGTAAGTCAATAATTCAACATTTTCACAAGGGTTTTGACATAGTTTCAAGTGGAATGGGTTCCTAAATAAAAAATAAATGATGTAGTAGCTAATGAAGGATTTCCAAAAAGTAAAAGTGGGTTCCATAACTTCACATGGTTAAGGAGAACCAAAGCTCACAAGTTGGCAAAAATCACTGCTGCAAAACCAGTTTAACATGGATGTCTTGATTCCAAGAGTTCTCAAATTAACTCTAATCAAGGTTTAAGCCTCATTTATGATATTAAATTTCTAATGGAAGTGTTTAGTGTAACACCCATTTTAATTATTTAGTCATTTTATTATTATTTTAAATATTTTATGTTGGTGTGCCCTTAGGTGGGGTGTGTTGGTATATGATTGGTGAGTACCCTTGATATGTAAGGATCATTGGTGGTGTGGAGATAATAATATAATAGATAATAGTAATATTGGTGGTATTATTATTATTATTATTATTATTATTATTATTATTATTATTATTATTATTATTATTATTATTATTATTATTATTATTATTATTATCATTAGTATGAATATTATTATTGGTGGGTGTCCCTGATGTGGGAGAATTATTGGTGGTGAATTGGTGTAGATATAATGATATAATAACTAATAGTAATATTGGTGGTGCTTTGGTGTGAATATGATAATATAATGAATAATAGTAATATTGGTGGGGGTATTACTATTATTATTATATTTATTATATTTATTATTATTATTATTATATTATTCTTATTAATATTATTATTATTATAGGTGTGATAATATTATTATTATTATAATTATAATTATTGTTGGGTGTATTACTATTATTATTATTATGTTGAATATTACTATAATATTATAATAGTATTATATTATATTATTATTATTATTATTATAATGATTATTATAATTATTATATTAGAATTATTATTGGGAATATTAGTGGTTGGAATAAGTAAAATAAGAGGTGGAAGGGTTATTGGGAAGTTAGAATGGAAATATGAAAAGTCATGATAGAAACCGTGAGGAAGGAAATATGAAGGGGTAGCAAGGAGATATTAGAAAAGTTGGAATAGAGAGAAAAGGGATTACCATAGATCGTGGGAAATTGGTGTGATAATAATAATAATAATAATAATAATAATAATAATATTATTATTATTATTATTATTATTATGTTATTTTTATTAGTTATTATTATTATTGGAATAGGAAATAAAAAGGAAAATAGAATATGAAAGGGTGGAGGAAGTATTAGAGAAAATAACACGATAGAAAGAGGGAAGAGAGAAAGAGCGATAGAAAGAGAGAAGAGGAAAGAACGAGAGAAGTGAGAAGAACGAAGGAAAAAGGGAACGAAGAACGGAAAGAAAAGAGGAGGCCAAGAGACCAAATCCAGGAAGAATTTCATCGATCAACCGATTAACAAGGTAAGGGGGAGAAACTTGATTGGGAATGGTATATACATGTATAGGGTAGTGGGGATTCCTTAACCCCGTAGGAATGTATCGTTGATGAAGTTTTATATTGACATGCTATTGATTGTTGAGTTATGTTGATGTTGATGGATTGAAATATGTTGATTGTTGGTGAATTGTTGTTTTTGGTTAATTTGGCGTATAGGTTGGGTTTACGGTTTTAGGGAAGTTTTGTGTGACCTTTTTGATGTGTCGATAGATTGTTTAAGTGATGACTTTGGAATAATATGTATATGATGATGTACGGATGTTTGATGTTGCCATTGTTGATTGACTGTTGGTGTTGGTTTGGTTTGAGTAAGGTTCAGAGTAACTCTAAAGTGCCGGTAGTGTGCCGTAATGTTGATCTGGAGTAGAATTATAGGAAGATTGATAAGCCTAATATGCATTGGTCGTAATACGGATAGTATAGGAAGTGGATGTTATAGAATAGGCTTGAATCGGAGAAGAGTGAGAATTCAGGCAACTCGCTAGCACTTCGCTTAGCGAGAAGGCAGCGAGCGTTCGCTAGGTGCTCGCCTAGCGAGTGAGGTAGCGAGTGAGTCCAGTAGGTTCTGTTTGCCTAGCGAGGGTGTAACGAGCGTAGCAGAATGTGGTTTTTCTATGCTGTTATGCTGTGTGCGCTAAGAGTGTAGTGCCCTTGGACTTTGTTGATTATAGGGGAGATGATTGAGTGGTATAGAGTGAGTACTCGGTGATGGTATGTGATTTCCGTTACTAATTATTTAAATGGATAATTAGTTGGTGTATGAATCATGCAGAGCATGGTGTAGTGATCAGTAGGATCGTGTATTCCCGAGTGGTGGGACGTGTTTATATCTTGGTGATAAAGTATGAACTTGTTTACTTGGTGATGGTACTCGTTTTCCTTGATATTGTTGGTGAACAATTAGTTAATGTATATATATGTAGTGATCAGTAGGATCGTGCGTTCCCGAGTGTTGGGATGTGGTTATATCTGGTGTTATAGTATGAAGTTGTTTACTATCTGATTGATCTATACGGTGTTGGTGTATGTTATATCTGTACATATATGCATTGATGTATGATGATATGATCAGGAGGATCGTGTGCACTTTGAGTGCCTAATTATGATAGTTATGCATTGGTGTGTGCATATCATGGTGTTTTGGTGGGATGAATATGTCGCTACTGCGAAAATCGGCGCCGGCTGAACAGAAGAGTCGCCACCGTGCGTTATTTATCCCAACGGAGGGAAAGGAAACGCTCGAAGTAAACCTCGCGAAAAACGGGAAAAGGTATGGTCATCGCAACCAAAACCTGGGTTCGGGAGTCGGTTACGCAAGGGGAAGGTATTAGCACCCCTCACGTCCATCGTACTCGATGGGATCCACGCTTGCTTGGTTTGTACGGATTACACTTCTATCTAAACTAAAGGATGGGGTCTGAAAAGAAAAGAAAATTTGACTCGGCAAAGCATCGCACTTTATGCCTACGTATTCTCGTCTGGAACGAGAAATCAGAGTCAACGTAGTTCGCCTAACTACGGGGGAAGGTGGGTGAAGGTTGCTCGCTAGGATATCGCATCCTATGCCTACGTACTTCCATACTGCATGGAAGATCAGAGCAAACGTAGTTCGGGCTACGCACGACACAAGCTGTTCAAGTGTCTTTTATGAAAAATCTCACCTTAAACAAGGGTTTTCTTATTGCAAAAAGGTTGATGTCTGTTCAAATCTTTTGACGGAAGAAATGAATTAATCTCTGTTATAACCTTTATTAATGTTTTTCTGTTGTTTTGAAGGAAGAAGAGATGACACTCTACAAATCCTAGGGTTAAAAGGGAATAAAATCTACCCTAATGTTATCATGCATGGGTTAACTCCTAATGTCTATCGCATCCTCCCTTGAACAAGGAAGAATGGAAGTCCTACGGGAAAGGAAACGAAAGGAAGAAACGGAAATACAAGTAATAACCGCATACAAGTGAACATGAATATAGCAATGGTAAATGCAATGCAAAGGAGGGAGGAAGGTTCATCTCAACCTCAATCCCATTCATGGATGGAATAAGAAAATATCAAGTGATCATATGCAAAGAATCGAGTGAAAACTCCGAATGAAACGCGTAATCCACTATTTGGAATCGCAACGTGCTATCATGCAAACAAGTCGATAATCGGGCAAGCTACACATACAAATAACAGCCACCTAAGGGTCTTCCAATACCTCTAACCTATCTAAAATAAGAAATATAAGCCACGGCGTTCATCACGCAAACACAAAGCGGCCGTTGGAGCCTTAACAAAAATAAAGTCCGTTCGAAAGTCCAAATTACAAGTTTGAATACAAAACATAAGAAAAATAGCAAAAGGTGCTAAAAAATTCAAATAAAAATCTCCAATGCCCTACATCAAGCCACAAACCAGGGGTGAGAGATACCACAAAAATATCCAAAGATAAATGGTCAAACAAGATGAAAACATTGCAAGATATCTCATGTATACCAAAGGAAAGATTAAAGTGGAGCATGTTAAAGAAAGCATCCAAAACCAATTAAAATGGTACAATAAAATTCCCACAAAAATATATCACAATACCTCAACGTGTGTATGAGATCCCTGCAAAAGGATTGACATTTAAATTGTGTTTTGATAGGTCAAAGAAATTCAACAAAATGATAGCACCAGCATTGGCCTTTTTATGACGACCCAAATGTAAAAAATCCAAAGAAAATATCAAAAAATGGTAAAATTATAATTCCAGTTTTATTAAATCCTAGACATATTAAAGATTCAGCACAAAAAAATGGGGATCAAAAAGACTAATTTTCCTATTTTTTATGATTATTTGAAGTCAGCATATAAAACAGAAAAATAAAAGAACATATGGAATAGCATGAACACATGAGAAAACAAGAGAAATAGTGAGAATAAATAAAAGTGGCATGAGGCTTATGTGGCCGATTACGTGGCACAGTGAGAGGCGTTGGATGAATGGAAGAAACCTTGACTTGGAAATGCATCCGACGGTGTTAACACCTTCTTCTCCAAATCAAATTTTTCAACTTTGTGAATAGTAACCCGCAGCCCCATGAACATGAGTTTTTTGCTACTTTGAAGCACCATAACTCCATCAATAATTATCCGTTTCGCACAAAATTTTGGTCAAACTTGAAGGAAAAAAATCAAGGAATCCAAATATGGTCTTAGATTTTCTTGAAACTCTCTCTAACTCCCAAAACATGGCACCTCAAGAAAAACTCAAGAACAAAAAATTGTCATAAAACTCATCTTTTTTGTACTAGAATCCATGTAGGAGATGAGAGCAATGGAATGCAATAACAATAATGCAAGAAAGACTCATAAATCATGAGTTATGTCGAATTCTTTATACCTCCGAAAAATGGCTTATGGAGCTTCACTCGATCACCAATTCTTTGAGAAAATGATGTGGACACGTCCTATAATTGATGAGGAAGGTGTTTGGATGGAAAGAAATGAGTGAATTGATGGAAAACAAAAAAAATCAATTTCACTTGGAGCTCACTTTAATGGAGTTGTGTAGCTTGGTTCATGCATCAATTATGACCAAAAAAGTGTTGAATCAATTGTAAGAATGATAAGGAATGTATTTGCAATGGTGGAATGAACCAAAAGTGGGAGAAAAATGGAATTGAAAATTTGAGTTTTCAAGTGTAGAAAAATGTGGGAAAAATGGAAAAATGGTGAAGAGAAAAATGAAGATTCAATATGATTTGCAAATGGAGAAAAATGGATTCAACATCAACTATCACCAACCTTTACTCTTAATGATCTCAATCCAATATATAGATGATGATTAACAAACTTAGAGGTTTCTAGAATAATCTTGGAGGATTCTAGAAAGTTGTGGAAATTTCATGAACTTCTCATGCCATGATACTTTGAATATCTCTTATCTCATGCTTGCACCTTTCCAAACTTATGTCAAAATCTCCTTACATGAGATATGGGAAGTGTATGTAAGCTCCTTGCCTTGAAAATTCATCTTGTGCCAAGTTTTCTATACTTGCCTTATTATGCAAGTAACAAAAATACAAAGCAAGTCCAATTTTTAAACCCTAACTCAAAAAAGTGGCTGAACCAATGTCTTTAAAATGTTGTTGGGAATCAATTTGGTATATTGTATGACCCACATTGGATTTGTAGATCTCTCAAACCAATTTTCACTTTGAACTTTTTCAAGTTATATGCCATTTTTTAAGTCATTTTCACCAACTTTTAAAATTCCATGCTCTAAGCTTTTCAAAACTTTCACACCTTCTTTTCTAGCCTTAAAATCCCATTTTGAACAACTTTGATGTTGTGAAGTTTTTCATCTGAAGCTCCCTTGTATGATTTTTAGGCATATGCTAAGAATGACCTGTAATCCTCAAATGACCAAAATACCTTTAGCTTGCCAAGACCATAAGTAGAGTTCCACAAATCATATGAAGGCATACCATACCATTCTAGAAATCTAAGACAATAAGGAACAGTTCTCATGTTGTCCAGAAATCCATTTGAAGTACCCTTGAAGGTCAAAAGTTGCTTGGAAGACAGACAATTTTCATAGACAAATTTCAGTGCCCTCAGATGACCTGTAACTTGCAAGAGCCATAACTTGAGCTCTGCAAATCATCTTGATGACTTCCACCACTCAAATTAAAGCTATGAAGATATTCTACAAGTTTCATGTGGACCAAGAATCCATATGAAGCTTGCATCTTGAGTTACACCGCTTTGAAGTTTGACCTAAATTAGGGGATTTTACAATAAAACCCTAATTTAGTAACTCCAGTTCTCCTTGACTCCTCTTGATTTTTCTTTATCATAACATCATATCCATATCCACCTAGCAAATAATGAATCCCCCATTCTTCAAATGATCCTTGATGCCCTTCAAAACACTTCTTTGACCTAGAATTGACCCAGTGTTGACCCTAGTTGACTGACTTCAACTGAGGCTCCTGCAATCATTCAAATGACTTGGTTCTCCTCAAAAATGATTCTCTAGACTCTTCATAACATCCATACACACCTCATGCTCTTGGCTCATAGCTCACATTTCCTCTGATGATCCCCCGCTAGCCTCACGATAGGAGAGAATTCACTGATCAACCTGGCAGCTCTTCAAAGCTCAAATTCTTCCCTAATGACCTGAGTAGTATTGAATATGAATGAAACCCTTGGATATACCTCCTGAAATAAGAACATCACTTGATCCCCTGATTAAGATAGCTTGCCTATGCAGATGAATACACTATGTACATGATGACAATGCAAATGACTATGCAATTGAAACATAAACCTAGGTTAGAAAAGGTTGGGCAAATTTTGGGGTGCAACAGCTGCCCCTATTCAAGCGACTTGGATTCGACTGGATGAAGAGCGCGCAACCTTCAGACAATCGAGGTACGAGACAGTTGAATACGAAAGAACCCGGAAATTTGCCAACCGCAAAAATAAATTGCGAAAACGACTACTACTTGAGAAAACCCTGGGAACTGGCTTCTGTTGTCACGGCAACAACTAACCATCCATCTGTCAAATAAACTGATGCTGTCCGCAGGCCACTCCATTCCGAAGAAATGAGCGTACACCACATAACGAGAAATTGTTGATATCACTTATCAACCTTTGTTGATCTCACTTATCAACCTCTGTTGATCTCACTTATCAACCTCTGTTGATCTCACTTATCAACTGAGCACACGCTAACCAGCGGGAGAATATTGACTTCACTTGTCATGTTGACTTCACTGATCAACTTTTCGTATCCTGAAGAAACGAGAGAACGCTTAACCAAACGAGACAAGGTCCGAAGACATGAACAACCGACTCTGCAGGGAAATGAGAAACTTAACCAAGCAACTCTGAGGGGACAAATTCTGACGACTGCCGTCAAACACCTGCTGGGGAAATTGGGAAGCTTAACCAAGCCCTGACGAGATTAAACCTGTTGAAAAATACGAGGAATTTAACCAAACAACTCCTGTAGCGAGCACCCTGCTGGGAACTGTGAGAGACTTAACCAAGCAACTCACTAACGTAACACCCTGCTGGGGCACATAACTCTGTTGGGGAATTGCGGGTAACCACCCGAAAATCTGTATTACCACCTTCTAATACTGATACCCCATCCTCCTGAGAAAGACTCAGTTGGGGAAATACAAGTGACTTAACCAAGCGACTTGTCAAAGGATACCCTGCCAGGGACTACGAGGAACTTAGCCAAGTATCTCATTGAAGAACAACCCGCTGGGGATTACGTCTCTACTGGGGAAACTGTGGGTAACCACCCAGAAATTGCATTATGCCATCTCTACAGCATTCTGAGAAAGGACTCGGCTGGGGAGAAAGAGAAGTGCTTGGCCAAGCAACTCTGCTAGGGGAATATGCCATGACGGACACGATCACTGCGTGTCTGGCACAACAAATCCATAAAACTGCGACGAACACGGTCACTGCGTGTCTTACAAACAAAAACCATTTAACGGGACAAACACGACGAACACGATCACTGCATGCTGCGTTACAATCACATCGACCATAAATCCAACCGGATGAGATAAACACGATCACTGCGTGCCAGACGAAATAAATCCACATAGGAGAGGCGAACACGTTCACTGCGTACTTCAACCACCAATATGATAAACACGATCCCTGCGTGTGCTGCAATAGGGCGAATGCGATCACTGCGCATCTCGACCAACAAAACCCCGGAATTATGTCAACACGATCACTGCGTGTGTCACAAAATCAACCCATGTAACAGGACGAATACGATTACTGCGTATGCCGACCAACAACCCACTGATACAATAGCCACGATCACTGCGCGCTCCGCATCATAAGTTTCCATGGTACTAACAACACGATCACTGCATGCTGTACGAATACGATCACTGCGTATCTTGAACACGATCCCTGCGCGTTCGAACACGATCACTGCGCGTTCTGAGCCACGATTCTCTTGACTGGAGAAAAAAACACGATCCCTGCGTGTTGCGTGAATACGGTCACTGCGTATCTAGAACACGATCACTGCGTATTTGAACACGATCACTGCGCGTTCTGAGCCACGATCCTCTTGACTGGAGAAAAAAACACGATCCCTGCGTGTTGCGTGAATACGGTCACTGCGTATCTGGAACACGATCACTGCGTGTTTGAACACGATCACTGCGTGTTCTGAGCCACGATCCTCTTGACTGGAGAAAAACACGATCCCTGCGTGTTGCGTGCCTCAACTAACCCACATAACTGGACGAATACGATCACTGCATATCCTGACCATACATAGGATAAACGCGATCACTGCGCGCTTCATGTCACGACCCTCTTGACTGGAGGAAACACGATCCCTGCGTGCTGTGACACAATTTCAAACATGGGACGAATACGATCACTGCGTACTTCGGCCACCAACAACCCGATGAACGCATTCACTGCGTGTCCTACAGCATAATCAAACTGCATAACGGACGAATACGGTCACTGCGTATCAACCCATAATCACTGTAACACGGACGAATACGATCACTGCATATATCGACCAACAACTAGACGAACACGATCACTGCGTGCCTTGCTCAATAAAACCCCCGAAACGATACCAACACGATCACTGCGTGCCTTACAAAACAATCTTCTTAGATCGGGACGAATACGATCACTGCGCCATTCGACCACAGATACACATTCCAAGATCAACACGATCACTGCGTGTCCTACGACATGAACCCCATACTGGCACAAATACGATCACTGCATACTTGGGCAACAAATCAACATCTCGAAATTAACACGATCACTGCGTGCCTTATAATATGAACCCCATAGAGGGTACAAATACGATCACTGCGTACTTTGACCACAAAACCCACATCTTCCTGAATCACGATTTCTCTTATCGGCAAGGAATAACATATCTGAAACTGGAGAGGTAACCACCTGGCTTATGTTTCAAATATGCATGTTTGATAATGACGAAATGCTTCCATACTGCATGGAAATGCTACATACTTGGGTAGAATGCAAATGCTCATGATGCATGCTTATGCAAAGAGTTACTTCAGCAAAATAAATGCTGAAGACACACTGGATCTGCTGGGGATGACCGGAATACTGCCGATACGCTTCCAACAAAATAAATGTTGGAAAGATGAACTAACTCCGCTGGGAATAACCGTCATGCTGGGAAAGTAGCTCACAAGCTCAAAACTTCAAATCTGCTGAGAAAGGTCCTCCTGACGAGGAAAAGTGACTTGCTGGGGAAAGAAAGGATAATCGCTCGGGAAAACTCCTTTCAACTGCTCCAACCATCTGATCACACTCTGTGGGAACCCCTCCTGCTATCACCGAGCTGGGTAAATCATCCCGCTATCATTTAGCTGGGGAAATCATCCCGCCATCACTGAGCTGGGGAAATCATCCCGCCATCACTGAGCTGGGGACTGAACCACACATTCTTATTTGCACTGCACGAGAACCCTCTGGGAGTTAATCGTATCCATCTCGACCTTCACTGGGGAGGACTCTGCTCTGCTTGATAAGCTAATGCTGAACTGAAGATACATTAATCTTAACTCTCCTGGGGAATTAACATTCAGTTTTGCCCGGGGCGACTTCACTGGGGAAGACACAACATACGATCTCTGGAGAGGGTACCAGCCTGCCATGGATTCTGGCGGGGAACTTTGTGAGCTTTTGAATAGCTTGCCCCAGTGCACTCCACTTGCCCCTATCTACCTCCTGGGAATACTTGCGCTGAACCGCTTACTATGAGACGACCTCGAGATTTCTTGCCCCGGTAACTATACGGCAAAAAGATTCAATCTCCATTAGCTCCGATCAACCCAGTCGGTTTCAATGCTCTCTGCGGCGACTCGCCCCTGAATGAGCGTTCTAGCGACCTATCCTGATCTGATTTTCCACCTGAAGCATCTGCTTTCAAATCCCCACGTTCTGCATGACTGCCCCTGATGGGATCTCGAGAAGACTCTCTTCCGATTAGTTGCCTCTCAAGCATACTG
Source organism: Lathyrus sativus (assembly GCA_963859935.3). Taxonomy (NCBI): domain Eukaryota; kingdom Viridiplantae; phylum Streptophyta; class Magnoliopsida; order Fabales; family Fabaceae; genus Lathyrus; species Lathyrus sativus. Next base: position 474,871,236 of record OZ012738.1, read on the forward strand.
CCCCTTAATCAACTGAAGCTTCGGGACTTGTCCTCAGACTAACCGATTCCAAACTCACTGGAAGTCAATGCCCCTGATTCACATGACTTTGCCCCCGATTAGCTGGTCCAGAACAGTACCTCCAACTACGAGAGATTTACTGAATCTCGACCTGATTGCCCCAGAGTAGCTGACTTCTCATGGCTGACCTGACTGGGAATCACGATAATAGCTTGCCCCTGCTCTCGGAACATTCGGGCGCTCTGTATTCTATCCTGACCATACTTTCCATTGCAGAAAACTTTCCTGCTGTCAAGCGCTTACTCGCAAGTAAAACAAGTTGTTCTGCGTAAAAGACATATTAATGTAACACATATGACAGTTTTGACATCCAATCTGTTTGCTGGGAAAAAGGGAAAAACAGTTTATAGCATACACTGCACAAAACATTTATCAACATCAATACCAACATGGTAAGAGGAACCCTTTCAGGAGTCAGAATCGACGCGGCCTTTACCGAAGTATGCTTTCGAAACAACCTGCTTCAATTAGGACTTTTGAAGGTTATAACGTGGTCAGGTTCACGGTTTTGAAGGAAAGGATAAAGGCTCAAAGTTTATTTTAACCCACCCATTCTCCTTGATGTTCTCCGATCCTATGTTCAGCTAATTCGACCTTAGCGCTCACCTCTCAGAGGCTGAAAGATATGAGTGATAGTTCGAGAACCCATGAACTTTTAGAGTGACAGCCACTGACTTTTCATCTTTGACACTTAGGGTCACACGACTCGCATTTGATTTGAGGATTTTTCTTTTTGTCCTCCTTTCATCTTTTTTCTTATCCCTAACTTTTGCCTGGACTGACTCTTTTTGAGTTTCTTTTGATTTTTTAAGTCCAGCGGGATGCCCTCATTTTTGCCTAAGTCATTTGTCTTGAAGTTGTGACTTAGCGGGCTTTTGATTCTTCTCACTTTTCGTTTTTTTCGAATAAGTCGTGTGACACTGGTTGTCTGACTCTTTGGGGAATGATGTGACTGTCTCACTCTTGATTTAACCATTGTGGTTTTTTAGGCACGACCTCTAGAGGTGGGATTGATCCTCGAACGGACACTCCTTTTGGAATTTGGACGCTCGGTCAAATTAGTTAACACCTACCCTGCCCCAGGTTAAGATTGAGGGTTTTTCATTCACAGAAAGAAACTCCTACTACAAGGCTCAAAGGGGTTGACAAGGGATTATCTTCCTTATAACTCCGGTGTTTAGGGATTTGAAACAATGCCTGTACATCATCAACAGGTTTTATTTCAAAAGCATACAATATCGGAAGTTGCATGTCATTCATTTTCGTCATCCTCCGCAGATCCTTCTTAACCAAGCATTGGACATTTGTAAAAACAATTAGTGAACACGAATGGATTTAATCAAAACATGCATATTTATTTCATTATCATCAATCGAAATGAAAACAACAAGTTTTACGAACAAGATCGCAATTCAATCATGAAAGAAACTACAAACGTAAAGAAATGACAAGATAAAACAAAGAAAAACGCCAGCTTCCGAGAACCGGGCTTTCACATCTGTCCTGCTGCTGAACCAGCTATCTTCATAATCAGTCATGAGAGGCAGCCTGCCGCTGTTCTGATCTACTTTTAACGGCCCACACGAACTATAGAACTCCTCTTTGCCCCCCATATTCCAGCCTATTCATGGTTTGGCATTGGCTTTTGCGTAATGTTGGGACCTTCCTTCCCAAAATTGATGGCTGAGCTATCAAGCAAATCTTGCGCTTTGTGCTTGAAAGCTAAACAATTCTCGATGTTGTGCCCGGGTGCACCAGAGTGAAAATCACAATGCTCGTTGATGTCGTACCCTACTGGTGGCGTGCCAGTCGGCGGCGCTAAGGTTCTCTTTTCAACTAGCTGTAACTTCAATAGGGTCTGAAGGAGCTCTGTGTAAGACATCGGCGGTACCTCAAATACCCTCCTCGGCCTTGAAGCCTGAAACCGTCGCTGATTCTGATTAGGCTGCTGCTGAGCCTGCTGCTGTTGAGGTGGTCCCGGAATAGTCACACTTGCAACCTGAGGTTGTGGACGCCGATTCTGATTCCTATTTCTCCGCTGAACGTTATACACCGCATTAGCGTCACCTTGCCTTTTACCACCGAAGGCTTTCTTGTTGCTTCCAGCTGAAGCAGATTCTCCCGGTTGAATCTTACCAATTTTTATCCCGTTCTCTATACGCTCCCCCATCAGGATCAGCTCGGAGAAGGTACTCATTGAGAAGTTGAGCAGCCGGTCATAGTACATCCCTGAGAATGTCCCTACAAACAAGTCCATCATTTCCCGCTCGACCATAGGGGGTTGTACTCTAGCAGCCAAGTCACGCCATCTCTGGGCGTACTCTTTGAAGCTTTCCTTGGGCTTCTGGGACATGCTTTGCAACTGAACTCTGTTAGGAGCGAGATCGCTGTTGTATTGGTAATGCTTCACGAAAGCTTCCGCCAATTCTTTCCAAGTTCTGATCTGTGTTGGCTCCAGGCTCATGTACCACTCCAATGACGGCCCTGACAAGCTGTCTTGGAAAAAGTGCATAAGCATCTTTTCGTCGTCTGAATACGCGGACATCCTTCTGTAAAATGAACGGACATGCACCCTCGGGCACGTGTCGCCTCTATACTTATCAAAAGATGGTGCTTTGAATTTCAGAGGTACCCTCAGCCCTGGTACCAATCCCATGTTGGACATATCCAGTCCCACAGCGTTCTGATTAGCCAGACCATTTACCTTTTCTTCCAACAATCTCATGCGGAGGCTGTCCCCTGTAGGCCTCCTGTAGCCTTCATTATGACCGGAGAAAATGTCTTCCTGATGATCTTCCCAACGAGGTATCTCCTCATATGCAACATGTCCAGCGTTACGGCCCATACCTGCTTGGAAGTACCCGGGGTTACCCCTCAGGTTGCCCATATCCTGACCGTCGTTCATACCCATTCCATATCCTGCGTTACCATAACCATGGTCTCCGTATCCAGTTCTGGCGTCAGCCACATTGCCATATCCCATATTCATACCCTGAAAGCCCTGATTACCATTGCCGCCATTCAGCCCGACGTTCTCCGCACCCATGTTGAAACCCTGGTTGACGTTCCCTACGAACACTCCTGCAGTGTCTCCGTTAGTGTTACCAGTATTTCCGTTACCACCAGCAGGACCAGCTTCTCCGTTGTTCAGCCCAGCGACTGGAATGTGATCAGCACTTTGATGATTTTCAACCCTGGGAGAGTTAGCCACATTTTCACCATGCGGGGTACCGTTGTTCTCAGCACGAGCAACCAACGGCTGCACCAGACTTTGCAACTGTTCCTGCCCTTTGGCGATAGTCTCCATGGTTTGCATGAACAGGGCCATCCTGTCACGCATCTCTTGCATTTCACTCTGCATGGCGTCCATGATCTTCTTCTGGTTGGTTCTTGTAGAATAACGGTGGACCCGCTTTTCTTCAATCCTGAAAATACCTGCAATATGCGGGAGATAAGATACCTGGATCATAAACCTGTAATGCAAATATGAGGATGTATGCAAAATGCAATGCGTGTCTGTGCATTGGAGAATTACTCTCCCCGTTCTAGTGCCGATACATTTAATACAAGGCAGCGCTGTGACAGTGCGGTGACAAGCAGTTGCAAGAAGTTGAAATTCAATCACAGAAGGGAAAATAACTCATGTATTGAACAAGCCTTCAAAGGCTAAAGTATAACACTAATGTATCACAAGACGAACAAAAGTATGACCTCAACCCACAAGCCGGGTGATGGTCAGCATAAAGCATGAACAAATCAGGTATGCCCATAATCCCTATAATCCCCTAACAACTTCTTTGTCTTGGGATGATCAGGCTGGACAAGCAATCCCTCTATGAGTAGACTCCTCTGCTTAAGAACTCGCCGCAAGCCGTCGATGGACTCTTCCCATGCGCCTTCACCAAAGCACTCATCTAGCTTCCTCTTCTGGGACCGAGCTTCCTTTCTGCGGGCCTCAACTTGCTTCAGTGCATCTTGGAGGGCATATCTAGTCATGACTTCTTCTTCGTGCTGCCTCCTAGTGGCCTTCAATTGGTTCTGAAGATCGGCGATCTGTTGCTTCAACTTATCCTCCCGTTCCTTGTTGTTAGTAAGGGTGGCATTCCATGTCTTATTGAATGAAGCGATCTCTCGGTGAGCGATGTCCAACGACTTCTTCTTAGCTTCCATCATGTCATGAGAGCTCTTAAATTCTTGTCCCAGGCATTCCCGCTTCTCCTTTTCTTTGACCAACTTAGTCTTCAACAAAGTTACCATCTCAGTTTGTCGTTGCAGGGAGTACGCAACTTCGTTCTTCTCACTTCGAATCCGGGCCAATTCTCTTTTTAGATCTTCATTAACCACCAATAGAGCTTCCTTTTCCTTCACCACTCGCTCGTAGACCTCCCTGGAAACCGTGGTTGGCTCTTCCACCGGAATATAAATAGGGATCGGAGCAGCTGGAAATGGCATCAATACCTGTCTGGCTCTCTCCTGAATCCAAACTTTGTAGGGTGCATACGCCTGGCAATCACTCTTCCCCAACAGCGGTTTCCCTTTTCGGTTAATACGCGTCCAGGCATGCCGAAGCTTGGCTAGTAGCTCTCCGCTCAAATCACCTGTGAAGTACAGAGATTCCTGTACTTCATCCTCCTGAGGTGGGCTCTTCAGCGCATATCCAAACTGACGGACGAACAAAGATGGGTTGTAGTTGATGCACCCTTTTCTCCCTATCAACGGAACATTAGGATACCCAGCACAACTGACAATAAGCTCGGACCCCAACAGGTCTCGATCAAACCATTCGATATCTGTAGAAGACAGCCTCATCATCCGCTCTGGCCAGTCAGATGTGGCCGCACTATCCACAAAAGGTCCCTTCGAAGGAAGATGGCTCTTGAACCACATATACAGCAGAGGCACGCAACAAGAGACATTCTTGCCTCTCTTGTTCTCATTCCTGTAGTGCATCGAATGATAAAAGTCCCCGATCAGTGTCGGTACTGGGTTACCAGTAGCAAACAGATGAAATGCATCCATGTCCACGAAGTTTGGGAAATTGGGAAACAACACGATCCCGTAAATGCATAGAGCCAAAATAGCGTTAAAGACCACCCAACACCCATTCTTGGCGTACTCTTGAGCCTTACCAACCAGAAACTGGAGAGAGAAACCCGGAACCCCTCGCCAAGAAGTTATCAACAACTCAGAAGCATCCATATGCAAGGCTTTGGCTAGATCCTCCAACTTAGGTTCAGCGGCTGAGTGAATAAAGGGAACCGCATTCTGCACTGGCAGCTCAGTAAACTCCACATACTCCTCCATGGTTGGTCCCAAAATGAAGTCTGCCAATGTAAAGCATCTCAAAGTCGGGTCATAGAACTGCATCAGCGTGTATAGCCCGTTCAATTCATCGTCGGTGGATCTGCGAACCAAACTCAACAGTCGTCCGTAACTCTGCCTGAAGCTTCTACGGACATCCTCACCTGCCAGAGAAATCAGACCCAGGAGTGGAGTAATATCAGGAATAGGTAGCTTGTAAGCAACTGTCATCCTCAAACCCGCCATGATCAATACTCGGAAGTCTAGATACTAGAACCCGGGGATATGCAAATGCACCTGCAGCACAGACACACGTTAATGGGATGCAATGGTAATGATCATGCAAATAATGCAATGCAAGCAACATGCAACAGGGGCCAAGTGCTATAGCTGAGAAGCCCGAATCATATCGAAGGTCTCAAATCATGGTCTCGGATAGACCCAATACAAAGCTCCACACTGGTCTCTGATAGACCCATAATATAACCTCAACTGGTCTCTGACAGACCTCAAACCATAACTCGGACCGGTCTCTGATAGACCTCATAATATACCTCCAACCGGTCTCTGACAGACCTCAAACCATAACCCTGATTGGTCTCTGATAGACCTCAAATCAAAACTCAGACAGGTCTCTGATAGACCTCACAAATATCCATAAATACCCAGGATCTCTGATCAAGAAATAACCGGTATCTGAAGGTCTAGTTACCTGCATAACCCCAAACCCTCTCACAGGTGGATGTCCTGGTAACTGACAAAGGTATGGCATCCTATGCGGTCGTCGGCGTCACAGACTTTCAGGAGTGATGATACGATTCCCAGAAGGAGTGGCATCATCAAATCCTGAAGAGGCCTCACTTAGCCAACTTCCAAATGATCGGTCCCCAGAGTCGACAATCCAACTAACCAGCAACCCAAGCCACCCAAAGGGCAGGACAGGAGGCCAACCAGAAGAACCTCGTCTGAGTGTAGATTTCGCGGGACACTAGGACATGCAAAGCACGTGCGCGCCCACTAATCTCTACTCTAAGTCTAGGTGCACTCAAGCCCAGGTCCGGCTTACCTCTCAATCAAAGAACACCCGTCACACCCTACAATACAGCAATAATAATGATAATATAATGCTGAAAGGTAAATACAGAAATGTAAATCCATACAAAATCCTCGACGGGCAAACAAACGCTAGGATTGACTCTCTTAAGGGACGTTGGATCCCAAATGCATAAGGACCATCGCAGTCCTTAGCAGCCAGGGGACGTTGGATTCCCAGCAGAGTCGCCAGCTGTCGCTACTGCGAAAATCGGCGCCGGCTGAACAGAAGAGTCGCCACCGTGCGTTATTTATCCCAACGGAGGGAAAGGAAACGCTCGAAGTAAACCTCGCGAAAAACGGGAAAAGGTATGGTCATCGCAACCAAAACCTGGGTTCGGGAGTCGGTTACGCAAGGGGAAGGTATTAGCACCCCTCACGTCCATCGTACTCGATGGGATCCACGCTTGCTTGGTTTGTACGGATTACACTTCTATCTAAACTAAAGGATGGGGTCTGAAAAGAAAAGAAAATTTGACTCGGCAAAGCATCGCACTTTATGCCTACGTATTCTCGTCTAGAACGAGAAATCAGAGTCAACGTAGTTCGCCTAACTACGGGGGAAGGTGGGTGAAGGTTGCTCGCTAGGATATCGCATCCTATGCCTACGTACTTCCATACTGCATGGAAGATCAGAGCAAACGTAGTTCGGGCTACGCACGACACAAGCTGTTCAAGTGTCTTTTATGAAAAATCTCACCTTAAACAAGGGTTTTCTTATTGCAAAAAGGTTGATGTCTGTTCAAATCTTTTGACGGAAGAAATGAATTAATCTCTGTTATAACCTTTATTAATGTTTTTCTGTTGTTTTGAAGGAAGAAGAGATGACACTCTACAAATCCTAGGGTTAAAAGGGAATAAAATCTACCCTAATGTTATCATGCATGGGTTAACTCCTAATTTCTATCGCATCCTCCCTTGAACAAGGAAGAATGGAAGTCCTACGGGAAAGGAAACGAAAGGAAGAAACGGAAATACAAGTAATAACCGCATACAAGTGAACATGAATATAGCAATGGTAAATGCAATGCAAAGGAGGGAGGAAGGTTCATCTCAACCTCAATCCCATTCATGGATGGAATAAGAAAATATCAAGTGATCATATGCAAAGAATCGAGTGAAAACTCCGAATGAAACGCGTAATCCACTATTTGGAATCGCAACGTGCTATCATGCAAACAAGTCGATAATCGGGCAAGCTACACATACAAATAACAGCCACCTAAGGGTCTTCCAATACCTCTAACCTATCTAAAATAAGAAATATAAGCCACGGCGTTCATCACGCAAACACAAAGCGGCCGTTGGAGCCTTAACAAAAATAAAGTCCGTTCGAAAGTCCAAATTACAAGTTTGAATACAAAACATAAGAAAAATAGCAAAAGGTGCTAAAAAATTCAAATAAAAATCTCCAATTCCCTACATCAAGCCACAAACCAGGGGTGAGAGATACCACAAAATATCCAAAGATAAATGGTCAAACAAGATGAAAACATTGCAAGATATCTCATGTATACCAAAGGAAAGATTAAAGTGGAGCATGTTAAAGAAAGCATCCAAAACCAATTAAAATGGTACAATAAAATTCCCACAAAAATATATCACAATACCTCAACGTGTGTATGAGATCCCTGCAAAAGGATTGACATTTAAATTGTGTTTTGATAGGTCAAAGAAATTCAACAAAATGATAGCACCAGCATTGACCTTTTTATGACGACCCAAATGTAAAAAATCCAAAGAAAATATCAAAAAATGGTAAAATTATAATTCCAGTTTTATTAAATCCTAGACATATTAAAGATTCAGCACAAAAAAATGGGGATCAAAAAGAATAATTTTCCTATTTTTTATGATTATTTGAAGTCAGCATATAAAACAGAAAAATAAAAGAACATATGGAATAGCATGAACACATGAGAAAACAAGAGAAATAGTGAGAATAAATAAAAGTGGCATGAGGCTTATGTGGCCGATTACGTGGCACAGTGAGAGGCGTTGGATGAATGGAAGAAACCTTGACTTGGAAATGCATCCGACGGTGTTAACACCTTCTTCTCCAAATCAAATTTTTCAACTTTGTGAATAGTAACCCGCAGCCCCATGAACATGAGTTTTTTGCTACTTTGAAGCACCATAACTCCATCAATAATTATCCGTTTCGCACAAAATTTTAGTCAAACTTGAAGGAAAAAAATCAAGGAATCCAAATATGATCTTAGATTTTCTTGAAACTCTCTCTAACTCCCAAAACATGGCACCTCAAGAAAAACTCAAGAACCAAAAATTGTCATAAAACTCATCTTTTTTGTACTAGAATCCATGTAGGAGATGAGAGCAATGGAATGCAATAACAATAATGCAAGAAAGACTCATAAATCATGAGTTATGTCGAATTCTTTATACCTCCGAAAAATGGCTTATGGAGCTTCACTCGATCACCAATTCTTTGAGAAAATGATGTGGACACGTCCTATAATTGATGAGGAAGGTGTTTGGATGGAAAGAAAGGAGTGAATTGATGGAAAACAAAAAAAATCAATTTCACTTGGAGCTCACTTTAATGGAGTTGTGTAGCTTGGTTCATGCATCAATTATGGCCAAAAAAGTGTTGAATCAATTGTAAGAATGATAAGGAATGTATTTGCAATGGTGGAATGAACCAAAAGTGGGAGAAAAATGGAATTGAAAATTTGAGTTTTCAAGTGTAGAAAAATGTGGGAAAAATGGAAAAATGGTGAAGAGAAAAATGAAGATTCAATATGATTTGCAAATGGAGAAAAATGGATTCAACATCAACTATCACCAACCTTTACTCTCAATGATCTCAATCCAATATATAGATGATGATTAACAAACTTAGAGGTTTCTAGAATAATCTTGGAGGATTCTAGAAAGTTGTGGAAATTTCATGAACTTCTCATGCCATGATACTTTGAATATCTTTTATCTCATGCTTGCACCTTTCCAAACTTATGTCAAAATCTCCTTACATGAGATATGGGAAGTGTATGTAAGCTCCTTGCCTTGAAAATTCATCTTGTGCCAAGTTTTCTATACTTGCCTTATTATGCAAGTAACAAAAATACAAAGCAAGTCCAATTTTTAAACCCTAACTCAAAAAAGTGGCTGAACCAATGTCTTTAAAATGTTGTTGGGAATCAATTTGGTATATTGGATGACCCACATTGGATTTGTAGATCTCTCAAACCAATTTTCACTTTGAACTTTTTCAAGTTATATGCCATTTTTTAAGTCATTTTCACCAACTTTTAAAATTCCATGCTCTAAGCTTTTCAAAACTTTCACACCTTCTTTTCTAGCCTTAAAATATCATTTTGAACAACTTTGATGTTGTGAAGTTTTTCATCTGAAGCTCCCTTGTATGATTTTTAGGCATATGCTAAGAATGACCTGTAATCCTCAAATGACCAAAATACCCTTAGCTTGCCAAGACCATAAGTAGAGTTCCACAAATCATATGAAGGCATACCATACCATTCTAGAAAGCTACGACAATAAGGAACAGTTCTCATGTTTTCCAGAAATCCATTTGAAGTACCCTTGAAGGTCAAAAGTTGCTTGGAAGACAGACAATTTTCACAGACAAATTTCAGTGCCCTCAGATGACCTGTAACTTGCAAGAGCCATAACTTGAGCTCTGCAAATCATCTTGATTAATTCAACCACTCAAATTAAAGCTATCAAGATATTCTACAAGTTTCATGTGGACCAAGAATCCATATGAAGCTTGAATCTTGAGTTACACTGCTTTGAAGTTTGACCTAAATCAGGGGATTTTACAATAAAACCCTAATTTAGTAACTCCAGTTCTCCTTGACTCCTCTTGATTTTTCTTTATCATAACATCATATCCATATCCACCTAGCAAATAATGAATCCCACATTCTTCAAATGATCCTTGATGCCCTTCAAAACACTTCTTTGACCTAGAATTGACCCAGTGTTGACCCTAGTTGACTGACTTCAACTGAGGCTCCTGCAATCATTCAAATGACTTGGTTCTCCTCAAAAATGATTCTCTAGACTCTTCATAACATCCATACACACCTCATGCTCTTGGCTCATAGCTCACATTTCCTCTGATGATCCCCCGCTAGCCTCACGATAGGAGAGAATTCACTGATCAACCTGGCAGCTCTTCAAAGCTCAAATTCTTCCCTGATGACCTGAGTAGTCTTGAATATGAATGAAACCCTTGGATATACCTCCTGAAATAAGAACAGCACTTGATCCCCTGATTAAGATAGCTTGCCTATGCAGATGAATACACTATGTACATGATGACAATGCAAATGACTATGCAATTGAAACATAAACCTAGGTTAGAAAAGGTTGGGCAATTTTTGGGGTGCAACAGAATCATGTTTCAGGAGGAGCGTAAGTGATTCATCCGTACTCCTTTGTGGAGAATGGTGAGGGATAGATCATGTCTCAGGAGGAGCGTACGTGATCTATCCAGGTTCGATTGAATAAACCAATGAGTCGGTACCGCATGCATGGTGTTGTGTTGCATAATTGCATTATAATATGTTATATTGTAATTTGAACAGTAGGTTCGTTATATGGTGTTGTTGGGGTGAATAGTTGATGTGTTGGTGTGTTTTACTGCCTTATTTACATGTATTACATTACCATTATATTTTGATCATGATTTCTCACCCCTTTGCTGTTGTTGTGTCTGTGCTTCTCGGGAAGTACAGATAATCCAGGTACTTAGATAGCTTGGATGGTGGTGTGCCAGTCGAGTCTAGGATGCTCTGATACGTAGCACGGGACTTGGGTGTTTTGTTGTGTCTATGTTGAACTTATTTCTTTTTCCTGTGTCGTATCATGAATTTGATGTATTTTACTTTATGAAACAAATTCCGCTGTATTATTTTGAAAAGAATGAATAAAGTATTTTTATAAAATTTGGAGATGTGATATCCCACTTTTTGGTGAAAACTCTGATTATTATTTTAATATTCATATTTTATTTAATTTGGGAAAATGGGGTGTTACAATTGGTATCAGAGCAGGTCGGTCCGTCCGGCCAATGTTGTCTAGTGTTATTGTTTCCTGGTATGCGACATGTGTGTAAAAACACTGTCGATACATGTTGTTGGTTAACTTCATTGGTAGAAGTGGAATGATTCCAGTGGGGGAGAAGTTGTATTTCTCCGAAAAGCTACAATGTGGTGGCTTAGTGTGTTGAGGAGTGATATCATAGTTTGGTAAAGATGGTTTGTACCCCATCATGATTTCGGCTGTCTATTAACAAATTGAGGAACTGATCACCCTTAATCTCTTGTTAATAGTGGACGGGATTGTGTTGGATGGGATAGCCGTATCTTGCAAGCTTGGGTGGCGTGAGCAGTGAATAGTCTTGAGTTAAGCTAAGTGCTTAAGGGATTATTTTGAGGAATCGGCGCAAGACGGTGTCGAGGTGTTTATTTGGACGAAAACTTTGAATGAGAAGGAAAGTGAAAAATTGGGAGTTGTCAGCTATTTGTGATTGTCCGGAGTTTTCCTACAGAGATAAGTGATTTACTACCGGGAATGTGAAGTGGAGCTTACAATCGAGTTAGTTTTGGAACTAGTCCGATATTGGTGACTTCGTATTGTGTGTTGCGTTGGGATTGGAAGAGTTGAAGAGTCAACTTGAAGATCTGCCGGAAGAGAGGTTCTTTTGTTTGAGTGTGTTACCGTAAGGTGCACCAATTTTGTTGGTTAGACAGACATAAGGTTTTGGGAAGTTTTGGGTGAACTATAAATAAGTGAACAAGGTGACTATCAAGGATCGGTATTCTCTTCTAAGAGTTAAGGATTTGATGGAACAATTGATCGAGGAATGTGAGTTCCTTGGTCGTGTGACCTCGAGTAGAGTTGTTGTGGTTGTGGTATCAAAGATCGATGGTTGTATCGCAACGGGAGGCCCTAAGACCTGCTGTTGAGATTAGAAGTAATCGGGCTTTAAAATATTCAAAAGATTGAAAGTGTGTTGGATGGCCTCCTAAGTATAAAATTGTTGTTGTACGTCGAATTCCAAGATCGCAGCTTTTTACGGAATCGAAATCGGACACTCGGAAGTCAGGTGACGATCGAAAATAAGATTTTGGACTGTCATGTTCGCCAGGTCCTCGCCTAGCGAGTACGCTAGCGAATGGCTCCTCGTTCGCCACGGTGTTCGCCCAGCGAAGACGTCATGGGCAGGACAAGTGGTTTTCGTATTTTTGCCGTAACGGGAGAACCGTAAATCGGAATGACGCGTGGTTCGAAGCGTTGGAAAGCTATTGAAATTATCTATGAGATGGTGAAGTATTGACATGGAATTAATCTATTTATTGATGAAGTGTGTTTGAATGTTGTGGTAAGGACGGGCGGTACGGTACGTGTTCCCGCCATAACTCACAACTTGTTTGTCCATTTGGCATGGGATCTTCTCTAATTATTTATATAAGGCGATGGTTGTGTTAATAAATGATATTTTGAGGTATTCGAAGAGTATAGAGGATTATGTTGAGCATAAGGAACTGGAGTTATCAGTGTTGGAAAAAGAGCGGTGATATACTTCCGTAAGGAAAGTTCTGCCGAATCCGATAGAACTAATTGTGGTGTTTGTGATGCTTGTTGATATAATTAGGGGATTTACTAAAGACAACTTCAGCGAGTTTCAATTATACAAAAGGCAACTTGGAGTATATAAGAGAAATCATCCGACCAGTGATTTAGAGTTGGTTACTATTGTTGTTGTACCAGAATCGGAGGCTTCGAAAGTTCAGACTGAGATCGGAGATGTTTGGTGATCTTAAGAGTTTAAGGTGTTTGTTTAATTTGAATCAGACGAATATGAGGCATAGGAAATAATTGAGACTTCGGAAGGAGTACGGCTTCGAGTTAAATTACCATTCGGGTGAAGTGTATGTGGTAGATGATACGGTGAGTTGGAAATGTCTGCGTATACCGAAGATGACGGTGAGAAGAGTTAGAACTGATTGAGAAATTTCATAATATGCGTTTTGTGAGTAAGGATACTTCTTATGGAGTTAAGCTTTTATTATTAAGATCTGACTAGTGATATCCTTGAGAAGAATCGAGAAAGTCAGAAATCTGGGTTGAATAGTGAATTAGTTGAAATTGATAAATTAAAGTCGAAGAGTGGATTGTCGGGTTTGTGGAAATAATACCACGAGGTGTTATGATAAAGTATGTATATCAGATGTTGTTGAAGGGAGTAGGAGTACTCGTGAAGAAATACATTGAGGTAGATGGAGTATCCATCTCGGTGATATGAAGAAGTAACCGAACTTGAGTAGATTGTTTTTGAGACCATGGATAAGGAGAGGTGGAATATGCTAGTTAGAATTGTCGGAATTCGAAGAGTGAACATCAGAGACTGTTGAGTCTGATGCAGTCGTTAAATATTCCAGAGTGGAAATCAGGTAGTATTTTCACGAAATTGGTGTTGAGATTGCTAAAGAATTTGTAAAGACATAATTTTAATTTGGATTGTTAGGAGCAGATTAACTATTCCGTGTTGAGGATATACGAGATGCATATTGAGAAAGTGGTGAAGTTGGATGAGATACTGACGAATATTGTGTCAGATGGAAATTTGAGGTTTATAGTGAGATTTTGGAGGGGCTTATAGGAAGCTTCGAGTACTAAGTTGAAGTTGAGTTCGACTTACCATCCGTAAACTGATGGTCAGTCAGAGAGGACTATTGAGTCTGTAGAGAATTGGTGAGAGCTTGGGTGTTGGATCAAGGTGGATCGTGGGATGATTAATTACCGTTGATTGAGTTACCTATAATAACGGTTACCATCCTAGTGTCGGAATGACACTATATGTGGCTTGGTGAGGTAGGGAGTATAGGAATCTACTGTGTTGGAATGGGTCGAGTGAGAGTGTTGTGCTCAGACCTGAAAATTATGTTTGAGATGGCTGAGAAGATCAAGAGGATCCAAAAAAAAATGTGTTTTGAGAGTCACGCCAGTGACTGATGTTGGTCGAACTTCGAAGTCTTAGAAGTTCGCACCGTGTTCTGTGGTTTGTATCAGAGTGGCGTAGCGGAGGCATGGGAGGAGTAACATGTTAGACTGTTTTTCCGTTGCCGTTGTGAATTGGCATGATGTGTTCCATGTGTCTGGTTGAGAAAGTACATTGAATCAGGTGGATGATGTACTAGTGAAAAATAATTTGAGTGTTGAAGCATTGCTGGTTCATTTTGACGAACGGAAGTCAACTCCGAGGGGAGGAGACATCTTTGGTGAAAGTGGCTTAGAGAGGTGCTGCAGAAGGCAGTGTGACCTGAAAATTGGAATGAAGGATGCGGGAAGCGTATCCGGATTGATTTCAATCAGGTAATTTTCGAGGACGAAAATAATTAAAGTGGGGGAGAGTTGTAACACCCATTTTAATTATTTAGTCATTTTATTATTATTTTAAATATTTTATGTTGGTGTGCCCTTAGGTGGGGTGTGTTGGTATATGATTGGTGAGTACCCTTGATATGTAAGGATCATTGGTGGTGTGGAGATAATAATATAATAGATAATAGTAATATTGGTGGTATTATTATTATTATTATTATTATTATTATTATTATTATTATTATTATTATTATTATTATTATTATTATCATTAGTATGAATATTATTATTGGTGGGTGTCCCTGATGTGGGAGAATTATTGGTGGTGAATTGGTGAAGATATAATAATATAATAACTAATAGTAATATTGGTGGTGCTTTGGTGTGAATATGATAATATAATGAATAATAGTAATATTGGTGGGGGTATTACTATTATTATTATATTTTATTATATTATTCTTATTAATATTATTCTTATTATAGGTGTGATAATATAATTATAATTATAATTATAATTATTGTTGGGTGTATTACTGTTATTATTATTATGTTGAATATTACTATAATATTATAATAGTATTATATTATATTATTATTATTATTATTATAATGATTATTATAATTATTATATTAGAATTATTATTGGGAATATTAGTGGTTGGAATAAGTAAAATAAGAGGTGGAAGGGTTATTGGGAAGTTAGAATGGAAATATGAAAGTCACGATAGAAACCGTGAGGAAGGAAATATGAAGGGGTAGCAAGGAGATATTAGAAAAGTTGGAATAGAGAGAAAAGGGATTACCATAGATCGTGGGAAATTGGTGTGATAATAATAATAATAATATTATTATTATTATTATTATTATTATTATTATTATTATTATGTTATTTTTATTAGTTATTATTATTATTGGGATAGGAAATAAAAAGGAAAATAGAATATGAAGGGGTGGGGGAAGTATTAGAGAAAATAACACGATAGAAAGAGGGAAGAGAGAAAGAGCGATAGAAAGAGAGAAGAGGAAAGAACGAGAGAAGTGAGAAGAACGAAGGAAAAAGGGAACGAAGAACGGAAAGAAAAGAGGAGGCCAAGAGACCAAATCCAGGAAGAATTTCATCGATCAACCGATTAACAAGGTAAGGGGGGAGAAACTTGATTGGGAATGGTATATACATGTATAGGGTAGTGGGGATTCCTTAACCCCGTAGGAATGTATCGTTGATGAAGTTTTATATTGACATGCTATTGATTGTTGAGTTATGTTGATGTTGATGGATTTAAATATGTTGATTGTTGGCGAATTGTTGTTTTTGGTTAATTTGGCGTATAGGTTGGGTTTACGGTTTTAGGGAAGTTCTGTGTGACCTTTTTGATGTGTCGATAGATTGTTTAAGTGATGACTTTGGAATAATATGTATATGATGATGTACGGATGTTTGATGTTGCCATTGTTGATTGACTGTTGGTGTTGGTTTGGTTTGAGTAAGGTTCAGAGTAACTCTAAAGTGCCGGTAGTGTGCCGTAATGTTGATCTGGAGTAGAATTATAGGAAGATTGATAAGCCTAATATGCATTGGTCGTAATACGGATAGTATAGGAAGTGGATGTTATAGAATAGGCTTGAATCGGAGAAGAGTGAGAATTTTGAACTGTGAGAACTTGAGAAGTCGCAAGCAACTCGCTAGCACTTCGCTTAGCGAGAAGGCAGCGAGCGTTCGCTAGGTGCTCGCCTAGCGAGTGAGTCCAGTAGGTTCTGTTTGCCTAGCGAGGGTGTAGCGAGCGTAGCAGAATGTGGTTTTTCTATGCTGTTATGCTATGTGCGCTAAGAGTGTAGTGCCCTTGGACTTTGTTGATTATAGGGGAGATGATTGAGTGGTATAGAGTGAGTACTCGGTGATAGTATGTGATTTCCGTTACTAATTATTTAAATGGATAATTAGTTGGTGTATGAATCATGCAGAGCATGGTGTAGTGATCAGTAGGATCGTGTATTCCCGAGTGGTGGGACGTGTTTATATCTTGGTGATAAAGTATGAACTTGTTTACTTGGTGATGGTACTCATTTTCCTTGATATTGTTGGTGAACAATTAGTTAATGTATATATATGTAGTGATCAGTAGGATCGTGCGTTCCCGAGTGTTGGGATGTGGTTATATCTGGTGTTATAGTATGAAGTTGTTTACTATCTGATTGATCTATACGGTGTTGGTGTATGTTATATCTGTACATATATGCATTGATGTATGATGATATGATCAGGAGGATCGTGTGCACTTTGAGTGCCTAATTATGATAGTTATGCATTGGTGTGTGCATATCATGGTGTTTTGGTGGGATGAATCATGTCTCAGGAGGAGCGTAAGTGATTCATCCGTACTCCTTTGTGGAGAATGGTGAGGGATAGATCATGTCTCAGGAGGAGCGTAAGTGATCTATCCAGGTTCGATTGAATAAACCAATGAGTCGGTACCGCATGCATGGTGTTGTGTTGCATAATTGCATTATAATATGTTATATTGTAATTTGAACAGTAGGTTCGTTATATGGTGTTGTTGGGGTGAATAGTTGATGTGTTGGTGTGTTTTACTGCCTTATTTACATGTATTACATTACCATTATATTTTGATCATGATTTCTCACCCCTTTGCTATTGTTGTGTCTGTGCTTCTCCGGAAGTACAGATAATCCAGGTACTTAGATAGCTTGGATGGTGGTGTGCCAGTCGAGTCTAGGATGCTCTGATACGTAGCACGGGACTTGGGTGTTTTGTTGTGTCGATGTTGAACTTATTTCTTTTTCCTGTGTCGTATCATGAATTTGATGTATTTTACTTTATGAAACAAATTCCGCTGTATTATTTTGAAAAGAATGAATAAAGTATTTTTATAAAATTTGGAGATGTGATATCCCACTTTTTGGTGAAAACTCTGATTATTATTTTAATATTCATATTTTATTTAATTTGGGAAAGTGGGGTGTTACATTTAGCACTAGTTCCCACGAATTTGGCACAAAAATTGAAGAAAATCATTGTTTAATGCAAGTTGCAAATGTGAATAGTGAAGAAAGAGAAAAATGGTGGTTGCCCTCATCAAATCACCAACTATGATGCAGCCATCACTCCCTATCCTCTAAATCATGATGAAAATGATCTCTAGGGTATGGAGAAGCTCTTGTTAGGGTGGCTTGAGGTCAGTAATGAAGATTTGCATTGGTTTCTACAAGATTTCCAAGTTTAGAAGGCCAAAGCTGGCATTTTGTATCAATCTGCCCATGCCTCTCACTCAAGACTCTTGGCTATAAATAGAACCTCATTACCACATCCAAACTACACCAGTTCCATGCTAAAAACCAGCTAGAACTCTCTCCCTCACTCAATCATCAAGTTCTTGCAAGTTTGCACTAAGTTTCCAAACTTCTCCAAAATCTGTCTTGCAAAATCATTTCCAAAACCATGTCCAAACATTTTCCAACTCAAACAATACTTCAAACACATCACAAATGATGTACTAGAGCTGTACAAAACCTCACATTAGCCAGAAAACCATCCAAGCAAGAAGTCAACCATCAAAACCTCATTTGTTGACTTTTCTGCATTTTGGAGAGCAACCATCAAACAACTGCACTTCATTGAGTTCCAAGACCACTCACACCTCACATATGACCTACAAAAACAATCCATGATTGATTTACACTTCTGTAATAAGATTTGAGCAAGTTTGCTTTTGAAATCTTTGGACTTTTTGGTGATTTCTTCACTAGCAAGGCATTCTGGCCACTTGCTTACTTGAGGCTATTTTGAGCATCTAATCATCATCATTGGAGCATTTTTAGAATATTAAGGAGCTTGTAGGATCTCTGGCTTTCTTATTTCTCAAGCTTGCATCATAAGGCTACAAGAGGTAAGCCTACAACTTGCACTTCTCATGCTACTTTGAGTTCTAGCTATGCTTTTGAGTGGAACATTATTTAGACATGTTTTGTGTATGTTGTGTGTCATGTATGAACCATTTCTTGCAGCAAAATATGTATTTTTGGGACAGTCAAATTTCAGGTCACAAACTAGGTCCAAACTTGTCACATTTTGCATAATGATTCCAATCTGCCAAACCACTTGTGCATTTTTTATTTTCTCTTGTTCTAACCTCTATATATGATGCATATGTGATGTCTGTACACTTGTTTCACAAAGCACACCACTACACAATGTTGTTCATGTGTTCTTGCATTTGGTTGTCACCAAACTTGCCCAAACCTTGATGCTATCAAATTTTCTTATAGGTTCATGGTATGGAAAAACAAATGGTACCATTGAATTCTTTGTTCAACAATACACAATTTTCACTTTTGTTTCACCTCATTTGGTTAAGATTTGACTGAGTTCCAATCCTTCATGCAAATGACCTAAGGTTGTGACCTTGCCTTGCCCTAGTTTTTGCCCTCTTGGTGCACCAACTTCCCATGATCATAACTTGCTCATTTTTTGTGCTATTGATGCCATTATTTTTGCAAAATACTCCTTAACATGTATATTTACACTGAGTGAAGAAAGAATTCAAGGATTATTATCCTAGAAATACTTTGGTCCACTTGAATAGCATGTGTTTTTTAGGGTTTTTACCTTGATATTCTTGAACTTTTTGAACTTATAACTTGATTTTTCTTGTGAGATTGATCTTGTATGATTCGTATATGTTTTTTAACATGTTTAAATGTTCAAAGTTGTTTGATTCATTGCCTTGCTATGTTCATGCTTGCTTTTATGAAAGCATACATGTGAAAATGGTCTGTTGAACTTCATTTATGACCTATACCATGATTCTTGATGTTGTAACCTCTTGAATATGTTTATAACGCCTCATTCTACTTTTTTATGTGTCATGTTAGAACCATAACATGTTTAGGGTTTGTTTCTTGCCTTTGTGAATGGTTGAATGTGAATGGTATACCTTGAACTTCTTTGTGATTCATAACATGATTCTTGATGTTGTAACCTCTTGAATATGTTTTTTTATTCCCTATTCTACTTGTTTATGTGTCTTGTTAGAACCATAACATGCTAGGGTTTGATTGTTGGCTTGGTTGTTACCATGAAACTTTCTTACTTTTCCCCATGAAGTTATGAACAAATACTTGAATTGTTGTAACATTTCTTGTGTTTTTGCTTGTTTGATTGTTATCAATACATGTTTAGATGGTCTTATGTTGTTACATTTGATCTCATTTGATCCTTATAATATGCTTGCTTCAATTTGTAACTTGTTTACGTCAATATCATTTGAATGTTATAGATGAACTTGTTGTTGTTACACATGTTCTTTACTTGCATTGATGGTTGTTACTTCTATGTCTTTATGTTGATTTTGACTATTGTTCATATGTTGTTAAATGTTCTTGCTTATTTCTTTAACTTTGTTAAGCCTTCCCTAAGTGATCGAACTTTTTAGTTCTCATCCAGTTGCCTCATCTTTCTCCTATTTCAAAGGAAAGTTTCTCCGTTGACCCCCAGGGTCATAGATAGCTCATTACCCTCCCTTTGACTTTGTTAAGTCATCTTGAACCCTAACCTAGTTAAGTTAGAACCTACTAGACATTAGACTTTGATTAAGTCCAAAAGACCTACCTTTACTAGGAGTGTTCTTCAACTAGAACCCATAGGTTAGAGTTTCTCAACTCTATGTAAGGATCATTGTCATGATTACTTACTCCCCTTCTGGCTTTTGTCAAAGTTAATTCCCTTGAGTGTATAACTTAGAATAGAGATTTTTGTTAAACTCTATACAATCATTGTTATGTTTTTTCGCCTTTGAACCTTGATCATAATCAAGTGTCCATCCATCCTCAGTGAGGTGAACTACGATTGCTCTGATTCTATCCTAGTTAGGATACGTAGGCAGAAGATGTGATATCTTTGCAAGCAAACTTAGAAACATCATCCCTAAGTCTTTACCTCAAAACCCCAACCTTGATCCCAAACCATAGCAAGTAGTATAACATACAAACATATAAAAGGTTCCTGTAGATTACTACAAATGTTTAGGATGTGAAATACCTACCCTAAGCATAACCAACCCCCGATCCCCGAATCTCTTAGCATTGTTGTTACATCTTGCAAAAGGTCTTTCTTTCTTTAAGATTTCCTTCGGATAAATCAAAGTCTAGTTATGAATTTAATGAATTAAGATTCAAGTTAATTAATAGCTTGACATCCGATTCTCACTGCAACAGAAATGGCGACTTCACTGGGGATAAGGCTTAAAGCTTGAGGGTTTAGCCTATTTTATATGATTGTATGAATACTTGCTTACATGTGTATTTATGAATATATTTATATTGTGTACTGTGAACATTGGGTATCATGAGTGGTGAGATAAGTCATAACCCGGACTTGAGTGTATACATATGATAGGATGTGATATGATCAATAGTTGACTGTTGGGAGTAGTCCTAACATGTTTGACATATGATGCAACCATGCTCAGTCGAGATCTCCTTGAGATAATTAATGGTGTATGAGTAGTTTTGCATTTCATTAGTTGTTTCTACCTGAGAGCCCGTGAAACTAAGGGCCTTTAGTTACCCACTTACCCCACTTGGCCTTTTAGGATGTAGTGTAGTGACTATGAGGGAGTCGTCCTGAAATAGTTGTTACGCAATACTACACTCAGACGAGTTTATCTTGAGAATATTTTTGACTCACATGAGTAGTCATATAGGTTTATAATATCCAAAAGATTTATTGATGACTCTAGGAACTTTTGTAGAACCCATTGTGTAGGAACATACCCATAGTACATACCTTTTGGGGTGGGTTAGACATGGCTCCACGCTCGTGATCTCCAAAATTAGGATCTTGTTTATTTTCCTGTACATTTCTGTATATGTGGATGTGTAATTACGTGAATATGTTTGTATACGTGTGTTTTATGCATCCCTATATTCATACATTCATGAATATCCCTTTGGTTTCAAGGAATTCAGTTGTTCTTTCCTTTGCAAAAAAATCAATAGAGATCATAGATTTTGAAGTAAAACTTTTTCAGTTTTTCCAAAATGATTGCAAATTGTTTTTGAGTTCCTTAAAACCATTTGGCTTGCATTTACATTGCATGAGCATGTCGTCACATTTTCATTGCATTTTCTTTTCTCAATCTGGAGTCTCATATTCTTCTTCCTAAAAGAGAGAAAGGATACCTAGCACGCATCTGGGACACATGGCAATGATGAATGAGCTTTTAAAGGGAAAGGAAACCCCGAAAGAGGAGATTAGAGTTCTCAAAGTTCAGATAAATCGGGTCTTGGAGACTTTACAAAACTTGATGAAGAAAGAGGGGCACTCTTACCCTATTGTATCCATAGAAAATATTACTTCACCATCTCCACAACAAGGACACTTCTATGAGGAGACTTCATATCAACCAACATTTGGTCCTGCACTAAAATGTCACCCTCACCTTGTGACAACCAAGGTGAAGGTGAGAAAATACTTAGAAGGGGGGTTGAATAAGTATGAAGATAAAAACTTAGAAATAAAAACTCAAGTATTTTTATCCTGGTTCGTTGAACTCAACTACTCCAGTCCACCCTTTCTAGAGTGATTTGCCTTTCTCAAACAAGGACTTAATCCACTATTTAATCAACTGATTACAATAGTAAGCACTAAGAACAACTGTTCAAAGTCTTCTCAAGAACTACTGATCCTAACTGGATCTTCTTAAGGTTTTCTTACAATCAAATGTAATAACAAATACAAGTGTTAAAATGCTTCTAATAAAGCTTTATCACAATTGTGATTTTTCACTTAAGATTAAGAACAAAAAATTAATTCTAGCAAGAATATATGAATTGTATGAGAGCTTTGATAATGAATTCTTTTCAAGTGATTTGTCAACTGAAGAAGATGAGTGGAGACTTGCTTTTATAGGCACAGTGATCCAAGAGCTTTTCACGTTGAGAAGTGTGTACTAAAAGGTCTGAGCCCTTTTTGTCTTCATATCAAGTGACCTTTCCTAGAAGAAGAAAGCACAGAGAAATCCTTTTTGTCTGTGTTCTTGTGTCTAGCATAAATAAGGAAAGAGTCGTTTGGATATTCCAACGGACATAATCTGTGAATTCTTCTTCAACAATTTTCAGCAAGAATCATCAGAGTCTAATTTGATCAGAGCCTTCTGATGTTGGTCAGAGTTTTGCTGAATCAGAGTCTTTGCAGCAAGTGTGCTTTTAGCGTGTATAAGTTCAGAGCAAAGTTTTGGGTCAGATCCTCAGTACTGGCAGCGTTAGTACTTTCAGAGTCTTCTGAATTAACTATGCTTGAAAACTCTTCATACAGAATTCTTCATTGGTTCAGATGCTTCTGACTTGCTTCAGATTCTTCTGGAGCTTCTGCTTCAGATCCTTTTGGAGGCAACGCTCAGGATCTTCTGATGGCAGCGTTTAGAATCTTCTAATGGGTGCATCTGATGCTTCAGAGTCTTGCATATTTCTTATGTTCAGATCTGATTTGCTTCTGGAGTGATATTTACTTTAATATCTGCAGCAAACATTCTTAAGCAAATTTTAGAGTATATAATTCTTAATTACAAAATTTCATAATAGTTATCATCAAAACATAGAGATATTATTAAGAACCAATCTATGTTCTAACAATCTCCCCCTTTTTGGTGATGACAAAAACATCAGAAATTTTGTTTAATTGTAAAGAGAATAATTATAACTCCCCCTGAGATGATGAATCTCCCCCTGAATTAAATATTAATAAGGAATAGAAACTTCCCTTTTTGTCTTGAGTATTTTTCAGAGTTAGAGCTTGATTGTTCTAAACATTTGAGAGTCAGAGTGTCTTGCATATTTCAGAGTCAGAGTCTGATAATTGTCACATGATCTGAGAGTCTCAGAGTTTATTTTACAGAGTATACTTATCAAATGTTCTGAAATACTCAGATATTATGTTAGATAAAATTGATATGTCTGAAGTTTCATTATGGTAAAGTTTAATTAAACAATTCAGATCTATTTTCTCCCCCTTTTTTGTCATAAGCAAAAAGTAAGAACTTTGAAAAGACAAATAAAAGGAAAAACAAACGAGATAAATCATGTAGAGAAAACTTTGAAACATTCATTCATTCAGAGCAAAAAGTACAAACATCAGAAAATATTCAAGTACATGTGCAAACAATAGATGCAAACATCAGAAAAAATAAACTAAGATTGTTTTGACAAAATCATCTTCAACAGATCCGTGATCTCAGAAGAGGACTGTTCTTGTTTTGACATCCACTTAGCCATGGTTTCATTCTTCTGATCTTGTTTGGACATCCACTGAGCCATGTCTTCAGACTTCTTATCTTGCTTAGCCACCCATGACTTGATTTCTGATTGACCAGCTTCCAGAACTACAATCTTATCTTCAAGATCTGGATACTCTTTCTTGATCTTAGATGAAGAAGGTGGGACAGATTCTGAAGCATGAACAAAGTCAATTTCCATAGGAGCTTTGGAGTCAGGAGCAGCAGATCCAGAGGGATTTTCTACCAGAGTCATAGCCAAAGAGTTGTCTTTAGATGCAGATTCAGCGTTTACTTCTGTATCACAGACTTCAGATGATGAAGGAGCATCCTTAAGAAGCAATGGTGCAGATCTTTTAACAGTCCAGAACAAACTTCTAGCAGTTTCAGCAAATCTGAGCTTCGCATCATCAGAACATACGTTCTTCAGATTTGATGCTACAATATTGAATCTGTTTATGAAGCCATTCCAAATGGCATCAGATTCATTTGCATCCATTGTTGATGAACACCTCCTCTGTACAGAGCCTAAATACAACTCTATTTCTTTCAAAAAACTTGTAAATAAATGATCAACATTCAACCTAGGTTTTGGGTTTAGAAGAGTTTCCAATGTGATTGGCCTGGGTTGGGGAGAAGGTGGAAAGATGGATTTATGAATGGTGATCAGAGGACTAGGGTAGAATGGTATGAATGGAGGTTCAGATGAATTGTCAGGTTTTGATCTGGTTAAAGCATTCAACAGACATGGTTTTGTAGTTGATGCATGGGAAACAACATCAAATGTTTTATTAGAGTAAGGTTTGAATGCAGATTTAGCAAGTTTAGCAGAGTATGGTTTTGCATCTGATGAAGTTACTGCTGGCAGTTTTTTAATATACGTTTGAAGAACAGATGGTAGAATGATGGTAAGTTTTGGTTTAAGAGGAGTGATAGTGTCAGATGGTTCAATTCTGGTGTAGAAATTTTTTAAGGTGAAACTAGAGGGAAGTTTGTTAGAGGAAAACATTTAACACGAAGCAGAGGGTACACACTCAGATGTCCTTGGCTTGGGTGTAGGGGTAGGATTGGGAATGAGAGTTTCAGAAGATGGCTTAGGTGTTAGGGTAGGATTTGGAATAAGAATTTCAGATGATGGCTTAGGTGTTGGGGTAGGATTTGGAATGAGAATTTCAGAAGAAACAGGTGGTTCTGGTTGATTAACTTCAGAATTTCTGTGAGAGGGAGATATCAGAAAAGCTGGGTGTATATCAGATTCTGATGAATTTGAGGATGTGGTTGGAGTGTAAGACGTGGAAGACACTTCAAAAACAGTTTTGAGAGGTGTAATGTTTAGAACCTCTGTCTCAAGGATATTGGTTTCATATGGGTTGGTTGATTCTGATGGATTCTCAGAAAGTTTTGATGGGGGTTCAGATGTAGGTGGTTCTGATGTAGGTGGTTCAGATGTAATAGGATCAGATGTAACTTGTGCAGATCCAATAGGTGAAGATGTGTTTGATGGTGGTTTTTCTGGTTGTGGTTGTTTTTCTGGTTGTTGTGGTTGTTGTTCAGATTGTTTTTCTGGTTGTTGTTGTTGTTTAGATTGTTTTGTTGGTTTTGTTATAGGTGGTGGAGTTTGATTTGCTGGTTTTGTTGTTGTTGGTGTTGGTGCAGATGATTGATTAGTAGAAGGTTTTACAGGAGTGATGGAAACAGGATCAGATGATTTTTGTGGGGAAGGAACAGAGATATGAGATGGAGCAGGAACATATTGTTTCTGAGTAGGAGGTGGTTTTGGAATAGACTTGAATGTTGATTCATTTAAAACAATATTATTGAAAGAGGATACAGAAGATTTGGTACCTTTAATCTTGATACGCTTTGTGGGAACAGAGGGAGCGTCTCCAAATGCTTTCCTCTTGATCAGCTTCTGAGGCTTGTCAGTAACTTTGGGCTTCTTCTGAGCAGTCACTGCTTCTGCTTCTGATTGACCTCTTTTCCTTGTATTCTCATTTCCTCCATCAGACATTGGTTCCCTTGCTCTTTTCAGAATATCTGCAGGAATTGGGGTTCCATCTGCCTCGCAAGAATCAATATACCTTAAAATTATTTCCCTTGGTTCTTCAGCACAGAACAGTGGGTAGTCTTCAACTGGAGTTCGCTTCTGACTAAGTTCAGAGATATTCAACTTCTTGGGTGCTGATGTGAGTTCCTCTACAATTTTTAATCTCTAAAGACTCTTGGCATTCAGAGGTTTCCCAACAATAGATTCAAGTTCCTCCTTGACTCCAGCAGCATATAGAGCAGTCACCAGTCCATTTTCTGTCAGAATATCTAAAATTAACCTTCCAAAGGGAATCCATGTTCTGATCTTCTGACCCTTATCTTTTACAGATTCTCTTAAAGCATTAATATGATTCCATAAGTGCATGAACAGAATGTAAGGAAGATCTACCTTGGTGCTCTGACTTAAACAGTAAATGAAGTAGAGCTGTTCATTGTTCACGTAATCTGGAGAGTTTGTAGATTTTCTGTGATGAATGCATCCCATGAAATTTTTTGCCCAGATCTTGTAGTCAGGCTTCAGATCTTTAAACTTGTTAGAGGCCTGTCCAACAGTCATGACTTCCTCATAAACTTCTTCCATATCTACACGCCCAGTTGGCAGATGAGATACTCCATTAGTCTCCTCATATCCTATGAGTTTCCTGATCAGATCTTCTGTAATGATAATCTCCTTACCCAGAACAGAAGACAAGATGAATTTGGGGTATACAGAAGCATGTATCCAGAATTCTTTCACCAGATGAGGGTAAACTGGTCCAAATAATCTGTCAAAGTATTTTACCCAGCTTTGAGCATCAAGTATTGAACGAAATTCAAATCCATTTTCAGCTAATGAATCAAATTCCACCATTGATTCACAGAGAACTTCAAGTTTGTCAACAGGTGTTAACAAAGTCCTTTTAGGTGTCGTATATGGAGCCATACCTATATTTGCAGAAGTAACTGCAACCATGGTTGATTGAAACTGAGCTGCTGTAGAAGATGAGGTTGCCATTGAAGATGATTTTGACAAAGGTTTAAGGTTTTTGTGAGGAGAGAAAAGAAGACAGAAATGCATAAACTTTCTTGAGTTGTGAAAAGTGTGAAAGTGGTGAGAGATGTGGTATTTATAGAAAACAATTAGGCATATAAACAGACAAACAAGGCACGTTCACACATAACAATTAATATCAATTAATGAAAGAGAATAAAAATCATTTCAAGCATTAATTGATTCTGAAAAATTTGGGGGGAAAATCAAGATTTTCACTATTCAAACTTCACCTCAAACGTCTCTTCAGTAGTGTGCACGCCATCTTTGCAGATTTAGAGTGACACGTGTTTGCTTGCATGTGCTTCTGAATTCTCTTGAGAAATGAAATGTTAACCAACGTTCAGATCCTCTGAGCATTGTTAGTTCAGACTTACACAAGTAAAATAGTTTAAGAAAAATGAATAAATTAACAGATGAAATACTTCAGAGCAATAAACATTTTGCATCTGTAAAATTTGCTTCTGACAAATATTATTCTGGACACAAATCCATACCAATATTTTTCAGAATAAATTTGAATCTATCTTCAACAAGGGGTTTTGTGAAAATATCTGCCCATTGATGATCTGTATCAACAAAGGCTAAGTTTATAATTCCCTTCTGAACATAGTCTCTGATGAAATGATGCTTAATTTCTATATGTTTTGCCTTAGAGTGTAAGATGGGGTTTTTAGACAAACATATAGCAGAAGTATTATCACAGAATATAGAAATGTTACTTTCAAATATCTGATAGTCTTCTAGCTGACTTTTCATCCAGAGCATCTGTGTGCTACATCCAGCAGCAGCAATATATTCTGCCTCTGTAGTTGATAGTGCAATTGTGGGTTGCTTCTTGCTATACCAAGAGATTAGATTTCTTCCTAGAAATTGACAACTTCCAGAAGTACTTTTTCTTTCCACTCTGTCTCCAGCGTAGTCAGCATCACAGAATCCAACTAATTTGAAATCATCAGATTTTCTGTAACACAAACCCACATTAGAAGTACCTTTCAGATACCTTAGAATCCTCTTAATAGCTGTTAAGTGTGATTATCTAGGATCTGATTGGAATCTAGCACACAAGCATACACTGAACAAAATGTCAGATTTAGAAGCAGTTAAGTAGAGAAGAGATCCTATGATACCTCTGTAGAGTTTCTGATCTACTTTCTTACTTACCTTTTCCTTGCTTAGTGAACTAGTTGGATGCATGGGAGTCTTTGCCATCTTACTATCAGTCATGTTAAATTTCTTCATAAGTTCTTTAACATATTTGGTCTGATGAATGTAAGTGCACTCTGGAGTTTGGTTGACTTGAATTCCCAGAAAGAATCTCAATTCTCCCATCATGCTCATTTCAAATTCTGCCTGCATACATTGAGCAAACTACTTTCCCAGCATAGTATTGGTAGATCCAAATATGATATCATCCACATATATTTGACAAATTAGAAGATCTTTCTTAAATGATTTACAAAAGAGTGTTGTGTCCACTTTGCCTCTGATGAAATTTTTCTCCAGAAGAAAATTGCTTAATCTCTCATACCAAGCTCTGGGAGCTCGTTTTAAACCATACAGAGATTTCTTTAGTTTGAAAACATGTTCTGGAAATTTTTCACTCTCAAAACCAGGAGGCTGGTGAACATAAACTTCTTCTTCTATTATACCATTTAGAAAGGCACTTTTAACATCCATATGATATAGAGTGATATTATATTGTGCAGCAAATGAAATAAGAAGGCGTATAAATTCTAACCTTGCCACTGGAGCATAAGTTTCAGTGTAATCAATACCTTCTTGTTGACTGTACCCTTGAGCAACAAGCCTTGCCTTATTTCTTTCAACTTCTCCTTTCTCATTAAGCTTATTTCTGAAGACCCATTTAGTTCCAATTATGTTGAATCCTTTTGGTCTTGGAACTAAATCCCACACATCATTTCTGGTGAACTGATTTAGCTCTTCTTGCATGGCAATAATCTAATCATTGTCTTGCAGAGCTTCATCTACAGAAGTTGGTTCAATTACTGACACCAATCCAAATAATGATGCTTCAGATGATCTGAGAAAGGATCTTGTTCTGATAGGGTCATCCTTCTTTCCAATGATAACATTCTCTGGATGAGAAGCTTTGATTCTGGAAGATGATCCTTTAATAGTTGATTCTTCAAAAATGTTTAAATTGTTCATCTGAAAAGTTAAAGGAATTGCATCTGGCGTTGCTTCTGGTTCACTTGAGCTTTGTCTGCCTTTGAGCTTTCAGAGTCTGTGAAGACTACTTCTCTATCTGTAGAGTTTTCAAACTGCTTTGGCTTTTTAATGCCAAGCTTATCATCAAATCTAACATGAATAGATTCTTCCACAATCTGTGTCTCAGTATTGTATACTCTGTAGCCTTTAGAGCGTTCAGAATACCCAAGCATGAAACACTTCTGTGCTTTAGAATCAAACTTGTTCAGATTTTCTTTAGTATTCAACATATAGCAAATACATCTAAATGGATGAAAATATAAAATTTTGGGCTTTCTGTTCTTCCACAGTTCATAGGGAGTCTTCTCCAGAAGAGGTCTTACAGACACTCTGTTCTAAATGTAACAGGCTGTGTTGATTGCTTCTGCCCAAAAGTGCTTTGCCAGATTAGTCTCATTGATCATGGTTCTGGCCATTTCTTGCAGAGTTCTATTTTTCCTCTCTAGAACTCCATTTTGTTGTGGAGTTCTAGGACAGGAAAAATCATGAGCAATGCCATTTTCATTAAAATATTTTTCAAAATATTTGTTTTCAAATTCACCACCATGATCACTTCTGACTTTTATAATTTTGAAATCTTTTTCATTTTGGACTTGTTTGCAGAAGTCAAAGAACACAGAATGTGACTCATCCTTGTGTTTTAAGAACTTTACCCATGTCCATCTACTATAGTCATCAACAATGACTAATCCATACTTCTTGCCTCTGATGGATGCAATTTTCACTGGTCCAAACAGATCAATATGAAGTAATTCTAGTGGTCTGGAAGTAGAAACAACATTTTTTGATTTAAAAGAGGATTTTGAAAACTTCCCTTTTTGACATGCTTCACAAAGAGTATCTGAGGTGAACTTAAGATTAGGAAGTCCTCTGACAAGATTAAGTTTATTAATCTGAGATATACGTCTCATATTAATATGCCCCAATCTTCTGTGTCAGACCCATTGCTCCTCATTAACAGACAAGAGACATTTAACATTCTGAACCTTAAGTTCTGAAAGATTTATTTTATAAATGTTGTTTTTCCTCTTTCCACTAAATAGGATTGAGCCATCCTTTTGACTAATAGCTTTACAACATTTTTGATTAAAGGTTATGTCATAACCATTGTCACTTAATTGACTTATGGATAATAGGTTATGCTTTAATCCTTCTATAAGTAAAACATTAGTAATAGAGGGAAGTTTACCATTTCCAATAGTGCCAGATCCAATGCTACATTGGCACATTCCTCTTCTGACTCAGATTCAGATTCAGATGTATCTGAATCATCCCAGGTGGCCATTAGAACCTTCTTCTTCTTATCAGATTTTCTTTTAGGCTTTTCTTTCAACAACTTTGGACATTCATTTTTGTAATGCCCAGGTTCTTTACATTCATAACAGACAACCTCCTTTTTGCCAGATCTTCTGTGTCTAGAAGATTCTTTCCTTTGGTCAGGCTTCCTGAAGTTTCTGAACTTCTTTCCTTTATGCTTCCAGAGTTTGTTTATTCTTCTAGACAACATGGATAGTTCATCTTCATCTTCAGATGAGGATTCTTCAGAGCTTTCCTCTATTACCTGCAATGCTTTAGCATATTTATTATATTTTAAAGCAATTGATTTACCTTTCTTTTGAGGTTCATCTTCCTCAAGTTCAATTTCATGACTCCTTAGTGAACTGATTAGTTCCTCCAAGGAGATCTTGTTCAGATCTTTAGCCATTTTCAGCGCAGTCACCATAGGTCTCCATCTGGTAGGTAAGCTTCTGATGATCTTTTTCACATGATCAGTAGTAGAGTATCCTTTATCCAGAACCTTTAGTCCAGCTGTAAGTATTTGAAATCTGGAGAACATAGCTTCAACAGATTCAGCTTCTTCCATCTTGAAAGCTTCATACTTCTGAATTAGAGCCAGAGCCTTTGTTTCCTTGACTTGAGAGTTTCCCTCATGAGTCATCTTTAAGGACTCAAACATGTCAAATGCAGTTTCTCTATTTGTAATCTTTTCATACTCAGTGTGAGATATTGCATTTAACAATATTGTTCTAGCCTTGTAGTGATTTCTAAATTCCTTCTTTTGGACTTCTGTCATAGATTTTCTATCTACTTTTTTGCCATTCCCATCAATGGGATGAACATATCCATCTATGACCAAATCCTATAAATCAGCATCATAACCAAGGAAAAAACTTTCAATCCTGTCTTTCCAATAATCAAATTTCTCCCCATCAAACATAGGGGGTTTAGTGCTGATTATGTCCCTTTCTTCATACTTGTTGTTAATGTTAGACATTGAATTATCAGCCATAGTAACAACCAAATATATAGCAAAGTTTTTCTCACTGGATCTTTTTTGTCACAGTGAAGTGGTAGCACACACAGAACCGGAGCTCTGATGCCAACTGAAGGTGAGAAAATACTTAGAAGGGGGGTTGAATAAGTATGAAGATAAAAACTTAGAAATAAAAACTCAAGTATTTTTATCCTGGTTCGTTGAACTCAACTACTCCAGTCCACCCTTCCTAGAGTGATTTTCCTTTCTCAAACAAGGACTTAATCCACTATTTAATCAACTGATTACAATAGTAAGCACTAAGAACAACTATTCAAAGTCTTCTCAAGAACTACTGATCCTAACTGGATCTTCTTAAGGTTTTCTTACAATCAAATGTAATAACAAATACAAGTGTTAAAATGCTTCTAATAAAACTTTATCACAACTGTGATTTTTCACTTAAGATTAAGAACAAAGAATTAATTCTAGCAAGAATATATGAATTGTATGAGAGCTTTGATAATGAATTCTTTTCAAGTGATTCGTCAACTGAAGAAGATGAGTGGAGACTTGCTTTTATAGGCACAGTGATCCAAGAGCTTTTCACGTTGAGAAGTGTGTACTAAAAGGTATGAGCCCTTTTTGTCTTCACATCAAGTGACCTTTCCTAGAAGAAGAAAGCACAGAGAAATCCTTTTTGTCTGTGTTCTTGTGTCTAGCATAAATAAGGAAAGAGTCGTTTGGATATTCCAACGGAAATAATCTTTGAATTCTTCTTCAACAATTTTCAGCAAGAATCATCAAAGTCTAATTTGATCAGAGCCTTCTGATGTTGGTCAGAGTTTTGCTGAATCAGAGTCTTTGTAGCAAGTGTGCTTTTAGCGTGTATAAGTTTAGAGCAGAGTTTTAGGTCAGATCCTCAGTACTGGAAGCGTTAGTACTTTTAGAGTCTTCTGAATTAACTATGCTTGAAAACTCTTTATACAGAATTCTTCATTGGTTCAGATGCTTCTGACTTGCTTCAGATTCTTCTGGAGCTTCTGCTTCAGATCCTTCTGGAGGCAACGCTCAGGATCTTCTGATGGCAGCGTTCAGAATCTTCTAATGGGTGCATCTGACGCTTCAGAGCCTTGCATATTTCTTATGTTCAGATCTGATTTGCTTCTGGAGTGATATTTACTTTAATATCTGCAGCAAACATTCTTAAGCAAATTTTAGAGTATATAATTCTTAAATACAAAATTTCATAGTAGTTATCATCAAAACATAGAGATATTATTAAGAACCAATCTGTTTTCTAACACAAGGAAGTCATCACTCTTCATCCAGCCGATGTTACCCCAAGTCTAGGAAAAACCCATATGGATACTCTATATTTACCAACATGTGGTTATCCCTCAAGGTGTCATCATCAGCCTTTGAATACCAAGTTGGTATATCAACATCCATTGGCTATTCATCTTCAAGTTCGTCGAAACCAAAATAAGAGGCGGAGTCAGAACAAGAGGCAGAATCGGAACAAAAGGAACAAGGCTCACGATGAACAGATTCCTGTACCGCTTAGTAAGCTCTACCCGCTACTAATCTAGAACTCATTGATAACTCCTTTCACATTTGTGACAACATCATATACATGGTACAATCTTGATACAAATGCAACATGTGTATTCCACAAAGGGTCTGGAGGACACAATTTGGATACTTATTCTGCATTAGAAGCATTAATACAAAAATTGATCCACAACAAGAGCTTAATCTTTGAACAAGACCATCCAGAGGTTGAATGTGGATACTGTACTGAGACAATGGGGCATCTCGTAGAAGAGTGCAAGAGTTTTAAGCTTAGGTTGCAAGATGTGATAGAGTCACTAGCACCCCAAAGAGGAAGGCCAGATGTCGATATCCTAATTTCTGAGCCAGATGACAATAAGGGTAAAGAACCTAGGAGACCTCTTAAGGTTTTATACCACAAGGAACAAGTCACGTGCGTGAGTCAATCAAAAGTAAGATCCTGATCGTCAAATAAATGACCCTTTTTGGACACATAAGTTGAAGTTTGTTGAAGACAATTCCCTAAAGTTGGCAATCTTTTGGCTGTTTCAACACTTCCTGTTGTACTTTCTTTGCAACTAAATTTTCTTATAAGCTGTTGTAATTTTGAATTAGCAAGACTAATAACATGTTTATGCATCTTTTAAATCAATCCATTCGCATCCACTCATTTTCTTTTATTGTCATAAAAAAGGAAAAATATTTACCTTTTTCCACCCACTTATCTTTACCAAACTGCTGTTATTCAAGTAAAGATTGGGGAGGATGACGAAAACATTATATCCATAAGTGTTGTTGGTATTCTTTCAATTAAAATTTGCCGATAATGTAAGACATTGTTTCAAATCCCCAAACATTGGAGAAATAAGGAAGATAATCCCTTGTTAACCACTTTAAGCCTAGAAATAGTTGTTTTCTTTTAGAATTGAAAAACCCTTAAATCTTAAACCTGGAGCAGGGTAGTTTTCAGTTTAACTTGGTTATACATTCAAATGCAAGTGCTTCATGGAAGACACCTTCCAACTTTCTTAAATCAAGTGAACAAATAGTGTACAAGTTGCTCCCAAAGTGATAAATAAGGAATGGTCGCTAAGAAATCCTTACTCGAAGAATGAGCCGAGTCCCTTTCAAGGCAAAAGCTAAAAAAATGGGAAGCTCATGACTTTGCCTTATACAAAAAGGCTTGTATGAGAACTAAAAAGAGGATGACATTAAAGCTTTCACTTTGAAAGTCCTCAATTAACACAACCAAATATTGTAAGAGAGTAGTGACTACCCTAGGCTTCTGAACCATCACCAACTATCATCAGTGTGATTCCTAACCTATAGGAACCTAAATGTATAGCCTGAGTTAACTGAGTGTAGGATTGAAGTTCATTATGAAGATTGGGTGGGGACAAACAAACTTTGAGCCTTTATCCTTTGTTTCATGAGCCGAGAATCGAGCCACGTTACAACCCTTAAAAGATCTAATTGAGGTAAGGTTGTTTTGGAAGCATACTACAACAAGGTTGGATAACCTAACTCCTAATGATCTTTGCTATTTGTTTGCGTTGATCACTTTATTTGTCATTCTGTAATTGTCTAGATACACTTTGTTTTTTATTTTTGAATCACTCCATTGTGTTGTTTTACCAATAAATTTTGATTTCAAAAGCTTGCATGAATGTTGCACTGAAACTGCCAATTTTTAATGAACAATACTGTTTACAAGATAATTCAATATCAAAGGAATCCCAACGAATGCAGTCAGCTAGGTAAAGAAAGCTCAGCCTAGGGCAACCAATTAGAAGGATTTGTTAATCAAGCATTCAAAGAGTTGGGAAATCAGGGGCAGAGCTCTTCAAAGTTTAGAATATTGGGGCACACCATCTTGAGGTCATCTTATAGCAAGTTGTTTCCCAACTCCTTTAAAATCAAACCACTCCAAGATTCAGATGATCTGAGGAAATTAGATCGAGAATTGATAAACCTCTCCAAAGCCAGGTTGAAATTAGACAAATCTCTCTCCGGGGCATCTCCTTCACAGATCAACCAACAAGCAGGGGTAAGTTTGTTTCCCATTTGTTATTCCCACAGTCAAACAAATAAGTTTGAGGGTTTTTTTATAGTTAAACTGGGGTAGTTACGTCGAGATTTGTTGAATCTCTCCAAGAGTTTAAAGACATTGAGACATCTTGTATGCCAATTCTTTTGTAAAATCCTCTTAATATTTTCTATCCGCAGACCGTGTAATCTGGGGCAAATGAGACTTGAAGATAATCATTATGCAAGTTAGAGTGCATAACTACATTGTTCTTGTGACATCTTATGCCAACTCCCTAATAAGTTGTTACTTCAGTTGATCTTGGAAATTCACCATGGATCTTTCTCTTTCAACAAGGAAATCAGGCTCATGATGGCAATCATAGTGAAGTCATGATGTTATGCTCTAAGTGGAATACTCTTTTCCCCCAGAGAAGGTTGTAACCTTGAGGTAGAACTGTTGGTCGTGCATGTTCATCCCTAGTGATGTTTCTAATCTTGTAAGGTTGGCTGGGTATCCTTGTCAAGATGTTTTATTTCATCTCTATTTTTGCTTCCCCTTGTCTATTTTGTCAGCATAAGCATAAGCATAAACATGTCATACATGTATTCATACATATTCATGGCATTTGAGCATTTTTTCTACCTCTATGGTGTTTACTCGTTTTGTTCACTTTGGGCTAGTTTATCCCCCAAGTGACTGGGTTTGTTGTTTCTCTCCAATAGAGTTGTCAACCCTTAGGCAAAGTGCCCATCCTTTTTGAATTCCCCACAGAGTTTGATTCTTGGGGGTGATGTTTGCTTCAGTTATATTTCCCATGTTTGGATATGATAAACCCCCATTTGAGTTCATTCCTCAATGGGTAGAATCTTGTTTGACCGTTTCTTTCTTGTTCCTAGATTGAACTTTGGTCCTTGGCAATGTTGCTTTTGAACCTGATTAGGTTGTCGAACCTAGTTTGAGTGTGCATTTATTTTGCGTTGTGTCTTAGAAGGAGAACCTATTACAGATCCTCATTGAAGACATAAGACATTCTCCATTAGTGTTCTTGTAACAACATCTCTTTGGAATTTATACCCAGACAACAAGTGGCAGTTTCTTTGAAAAGCTTGTTTTTTTATAGCGATAAGTGGCAGATCTCCTGAGAAGCTTATCCGTCTTTGGTGTTATTTAACCCTTTACAATTTCCCTGGTACTCCTCATCTGATGGAAATTTTGAAGACCCATCCTCAGAGTAGGAACTTTGACTCTCCAAAGAGGTTTGTGCTGTTAGCTGGCTTGCCTAAGCCCCATACTGTCCCCAACGAAGTAGATTGTGATTTGTCTTCCCCTTTGAGTCTGTTATTTCCGTGTCTCTCGTTAGAGTCGATCCTCGCGCGTCTTTGAACATTTGCGTCATATCATAGCATTCACATTTAACATATCTTTCCGAGTTGCATTTTCTGGTTTGTTGTTCTCGTTTCTAAGTCCAGTTGTAACTGGCAATCTTCCGTGTCTGTTGTGGCTATTGTCCACCTTTGTCTCCTGCAGAGTCGTTGGGTTCCCCTTTTGAGATCTTTATTTATCACCAAACCTTTATAGATCAATTGTTACTGCCATCTTTTAACCTTTGGTTGTTACCAATTTCCCCTACGGTCTAGTTGTTACTAGCTTCCTTTTGATTTTGCTTGTCTGGTCATCTCCAGATTCCCCTGTGAAGTCTAGTTGTAACTAGAAATTTCCAACAGAGAATCCAATTATCGATGTTTGTTGTCTGGTAGTTACCAGTATTGTCTTGTGAGGTTAGTTGTTACTATTTCCTTGAATACTTTTTGCTATTTGGTGGTCACCAACCTTTTCACCATGAAGTTTAGCCATCACTAACTCCCCAAAAAGTCCAGTAATATTTTGACTAGCGTTCTGTGTAAAATCCAATTGTTATTAGGATTGCTGATTTGGTTATCACCTTATCCCCATTTGAAGTCCAGTAATGTTTTGACTGACATTGTTTAAAGTCTAATTGTTATTGGCATCTCGGTTCCGGTCGTTACCGTACCCACTAGAAAGCCCAGTAGTTACTGGCATTGCTTAAATCCAATTGTTATTGGTATTGCTGATCTAGTTGTCACCATATCTGTTTCAAAGTCTAGCAATGTTTTGACTGGCATTATTTAAATCCCAATTGTTATTAGCATCTCGGTTCCGGTCGTTATCGTACCCGCTAGGAAGCCCAGTAGTTACTGGCATTGCTTAAATCCAATTGTTATTGGTATTACTTATCTGGTTGTCACCGTATCTGTTTGGAAGTCCGGTAATATTTTGATTGGCATTGTTTTAAATCCAATTGTTATTGGTATTGCTGATCTGGTTGTCACCATATCTGTTTCGAAGTCCAATAATGTTTTGACTGGCATTGTTTAAAGTCCAATTGTTATTAGCATCTCAGTTTTGGTTGTCACCGATCCCATGAAGCCCAGTAATGTTTTGACTGACATTGTTTTAAATCTAATTATTATTGGTATCATTAATCTGGTTGTCACCAGTTCGTTAAGTCTAGTTGTCACTAGCATCATCTAAAAGTCCAATGGTTATTGGCAATGTTCATCTAATCCTGATCCTATGATGTTTGGTCGTTACCAGCATCCCCAGTGAATCCTAGGATGTTTGGTTGTCACCAACATCCCCGGTTGTTTTGTTTGGTTTGTTTGTTTCTCTGCTCATTTCCTGAAGATCCCATTTGAACTCTTCGTTATAAGGAAATTCTCCGTTTTGGTTTAGTCCCCAGGGAAGATTGTTGTTTTCCCCAGTAGAGGTTTTTGTTTCCCCAGTGGAAATGTTGTTTTATCCTGGTTTTTTCCTATTGGAAATCTTTGTGTCCTCAATGAAGATTATGTCTCTTTCTGGATTCCCCGGTGAAGTTTTTCTTCAGTTTTTCCCCAGTAGAGTTGTTTCTTGCCCCTGTTGGGAGATTCTTTCCTCTAGAGTGTCATGCTGGTCATGTTTAGACCTCGTTCCTGATCACTTTATATCTCCCCGATTTGTTTCAGCTTCCCTAGTGTTGTTGACTTTCCCCAGTGATTGGTTACTCGTTGTGTTGGCTTTCCTCTATTTGCTTGCATATTTGTCTACATCTTGCATTTGTACATTTCTCATCATAAAGAATCATTATAGAATTCATGGCGTGTTAGCACTTGCATGGTTTTTTGTCGTCCTTAACATATCATTGCATCTAAGGGACAAATTTTTCGGTTTGCTATATTTAAATACCTTTCACCATGATTCTATAGAGATTGTCATCTCTCATACCATCTGGTGAAGCTATTTAAATATGGGGAACTATCATACCCCAAAATTTACCCTCTATATTCAATCATCATTCTAGGAGCATCAACATTGATTATTTAACCTTAGCCTATTTCAAGTTTGTCTTTGTAAAGATGCAGATGAATTAGGGTTTCATATAGTCAAGAAATCAGGGTTTCTAGGGATTGATAAGTAAAGGTTTTGGATTGATCCTCCACATAAAAATTCTCTATATCATCAAGGATATCACATGTGATCAAGAATGAGTCCAATTTGAGGTTGTCACCAAGAGAATGGAAGCAGTGCAGTGCAACAACCCTAATTAGGGTTTCTTATTGGAAAAGTCAACTATAGTTTAACTTTTGGTCTAGAAGGTTTTACAATGAGGGAATTGTGGTCCATGAGGCTCATATGACCCAATGAAGTCTACCCAAGAAGTTTCAAGGCCTTAGGGAACCCAGAACATCAACAGTCGATTTAGAGATTTTCAACAGTTCGGTTTGTCTATCAGGAAAGTCAACTCATTGACCAACAGAGTTTTTACCCCAAATTGAAGCCAACCTTGTTTCAAACATCACTTCATATCTAATTATGAAGTTTGGTGGAGATTTAATAAAGAATTGATAGATAACTTGTAAATCAAGAAACAAGGGTAAGTGAAAAAACCCTAATTTTGGTCAAACTTCAAATGGTCATAACTTCCTAACCACGTATCCAAATGGAGTGGTTCAAAGCTTGTTGGAAAGTGTTGTACCCCAAAACTTGACTAACCGTTTATTTCGGTGGTAGCCCTTTTACCATTTATTTCGCTGCATTCTTGCATTTTTTATTTACTGCTTTAATTTCTTCTCTTTGGTTTTTATGGAATTATTAATAGTTTCTAGAATAGATTTTATTAGAAAATAGTTTTTATTTTTATTAGAAATAGAAATAGAGTTTATTTAGATAGAATTTTAAAATAGTTATTTTCTAGAATTGGTTTTTGAGATTTAGAATTTTATTTATTTATTAGATTATAGATACTTGTTTTTAGAATGGATATTAGAGTTATTTTCTTTTAATTAGAATTGCTGTTAAATTAGGATTTAGGTTAAGTTTTAGTATTTGTTAGAAGTTTAGATTAAATTTAATTAGTTAGAATGTAATTTTGTAGCATTTAATTAAGTCAACATTTAACTAACTTTTCATTTATCAGCATCATCATTAATCAGCAATCATTTATCATTTAATCAAGATTAATTAGTCTCAAGCTTGCCATGTATCGGCCATTGGATAGTATATATACTATTCATTGTCTCCTCCACACAGAACCCACGGTCTGCGCCTCCATCTCTACCATCTTCATCAAACAACCTTCATCATCTTCTTCATTTACCTTCGTTTCCAAATCCTTCAACCTTCGCTTCATCGTAAGACCGACCCACCCCTTTTGTTCTTCAACCTTCGAACCAACACCATTGACACAACTTCTGAAACCTTCACCACAAACACTCATCATTCTCTGATTCCACCATAACCAACAAGTTTATCATCATCATTGTCTTATTCATCGCTATTACCCAGAATTCATCACCATCCTCAAAACACAACTCAAAACCACCACGTTTTCCAGATGCACACCAGATCTTCATCCTTCTTCCAACCTTCAAATTGAAACCCATTTCTGAAAACCTCGAACTCGCACGACCTACTTCCATTTCCGTCTACCCACATCTCACAAACTTCCACCATTTCACCAACAAACTTCAACCACCAAACGATACCCAAATCTTTATCTGTGACCAACAACAAAACCTTAACACCATTCAAACACTTCAAATAGGACTGTTTTGTTTCACTGTTCTTCAAAACACACTTTGAATCTCAAACCCATACCCATTCCAACACCAAACCTTCGCAAGCCAATACAACCAACAACCCGTCAGAAATTCAACCAACAAACCCATTCAATCATCCTAAACAGAGAGAGAAAGAGATTTTGGAAGAGTGAACAGAGAGAAGATGAGCTAAGATTGAAACGAAAATGGATAGAGAGAAGAGTGATCTGCTGCGAAGAGGAGGGTCATTTGGACCTCTATTTTTTATTTTTTTGACTGTTGGTTTGACTGGGCCTCACGGCCCATCTGTTTTCCAATCTGGATTATACCCCCTTTTCTATTACTTCCCCCTGTTCGTTTTATTTCTGGATCGTACCCCCCTTGGATCTCCTTACCCCCTCTGTTTGGTTTGGTTTTGTTTTAAAAATTGGTTTATTAGTTTGTTACCTTTTGTATATTATGTAAATATATTATTATAGTTATTATGTAGAATTATCATACTTTTTTTTTATATAAACAGACTGTTATTTTGTTATGTATATTATTTTCTTTTTACTTTTTTAGAATATATTACATATTAGTTTTTTAAAATTTCTTTTAGAATTATATATTATTTTCTAAGTTTTGGATTTTATTTCTCATTTGTTATTGGGCATTTTATTCTATTTTTTGTTTTGGGTCGACGACGACACTTCCGTAATCCATTACCAGTCAAATTATTGATGAACAATGTTGGATCCAAGACCACCTCTTTTCTCTCCTCATTTCTTCTTCTTCCGATTTCATTTTGACTTTCTGTGATCGATGAAGTCTTGTATTCGTACGCGTTAGATTTTCAAAGTCGATAACCTTCCCGATTTCAAATCTATGGAAGATGACCACTTGGGTCATTTTCTTTACTTTGGGATCGCGATAGGCTACGTTCGATTAATCGACATTATGTTTGCGATTAAAACGAGATCCCACTGTTTTTGGCTCGTGCGTCACGATTCAATTGGAGAATGATCCTCAATATCATTTCACTATCTTGTCCATAGCACAAATATCAATTACACAACCTCCTATAGCTTGACATCCATTCATAAGTCGAGCTACAACGATTTAGCGTCACATCGGTCCTGATTCGATTCACTTATCCTTTCGAGCCGTAGCACCAAGGATCAAAGAGGAGATTAAAAGCATTGGATCAAAGCTTGCATGCAAATTCAAGGGTCAACGGAACCAATCCATTCGGAAACATTTTCTAATTTCAATATTTTTAATCAACCGCCGAGTGTTTTGAGCCGTAAGCGATAGATACGTGGGAAATGATGAGTGGGGAGCCTCTTCTCGCTCGTCTAGAGTGTTTAGCGTATGGGCGGCGATGTCCTATCGAGTCAGTTTTTTCCGTTCTCCCGTTTAGCAGAAGCCTTTAGATAGTTTTTTTTCACCCATAGACTTAGACAACAAGCGTGGATCCCGTTGAGTACAACATACGTGAGGGGTGCTCATACCTTCCCCTTGCGTAACCGACTCCCGAACCCAAGATTTGGTTGCGATGACCTGTCTTTTCCCTTTTTCGTAGGTTTTCTCTGATCGTTTCATTTCCCTCTCTTTGGGATAAATAATGAACGGTGGTGAATCTTCTGTCCTTGCCGACCCCTCTTCGCAGCGATGCGACAACTGGCGACTCTGCTGGGGATAATTCTCATCCCCTATGCGAGTCAATCCTAGCGCTTATCTGCTTTTTCTTGTGGGTGTGTTTATCTGTATATTTTGTATGTTGTATATTGATGTATTTACATTTTCCGCACTTTATTATTATCTTTGTTGTTGTGCTGTTGGGTGGGTGTTCCACTGTGTGATAAGCCAAAACCCAAGTTTGAGAATAACCATAGTATTAGAGTGGAGAGTAGTGTTGGACATGTATGCTTCCGTATGCATTAGTTCTCACGAAATTCGTATTCAGACAAGGTCTTCTTTGAAGGCATCCTATCTTGTACATTTGTCGGGAAAGGGTGTTGGATCTGAAGACTGTCCACTCTGGAGACCGATCATTTGGAAGTCAGCTAAGTGAGGCCGCTTCGTTAGACTATGATGCCAAACCAGAAATGGTGAACATATCATTGTTTCTCGAAAGTCTGTGACACTGACGACTGCATAGGATGTCGAACCTGGTCAGATATTAGGTCCATACCTTATGAATGGGAGGGTTATGCAGAAAAATTAACCTCCAACCTACTCGGATTTCTTATCAATGCAGACCTTTGATCTCTGATGTTATGAGGTTCCTGTACTTTGGTCTTTTGGTGTTCTAGTATTCTCTCGCCGAAGCAAAGCTCTGGTTTATCCAGTCAGCAGCGCAACAGTTATTCAGAGATTTATAGAGGCTGTGATCCCGTGTTCCTTGCATTTTGCATTACATTTGCATAAGCATCTTTGCATCATTTTGCATATCATTCTTCAACAAGCCAGAGCTCTCATCCTGCCTTTGTTTTTGATTCGGAAGTTGACTCCCCGGTGCCCGTCCTGAACAAGTGGTGATTGTTGGAAGACGACCAAGTGGTTGAAGCAACATCAAGAAGTGAAGTCAAGTTGAAAGCTGTTGGTAGCTATGTCAGGGAACAACCTCCAGGTTGTTGATGTCCCGCCAGGTTTTACTGTGATAACCAATCCTCTGTATAATTCTCTGCCCAATGAAGATTCTCCGCAATTGAACAACCTTATTGAATCTCAGCATGTGCAGCCTTCTGTCGAGAACCAAGACTTAAATGAACAGTTTGTTGTCCAAAGTGGACGTTCTTCTTCTCCTGATACTACAAATTGTCATGATGTTGCTTTCTCTGTGCTGAATTCCCAAAGAGAGGTCCCAATGATGAAGACTAAGGACCCGAGAGCTCTTGAGTATGCTAAAAGGTTTCATGTGTTGGATGAAAAACTCAAGGCTTTGGGAAGTTAAAGATACTGTTGGTCTCAACACTTCAGACATGTTCCTGGTTCCCCGCCTAGTGTTACCTCCAAATTTCAAGGCGCCAAGGTTCGATAAGTACAAAAGGGATACCTGTCCGAGACAACATTTGGTGATGTTCTGCAGAAGAATGAATTTGTTTGTGCACAACGACAAGTTGATGATTCACTGTTTCCAGGACAGTCTGATTGGAGCATCTCTGAGTTGGTATATGCAGTTAGAGAGTGGCCAGATCCGATCATGGTTGGATTTAGCTAAGGCTTTTCTAAAGCAGTATGAATGTAATCTTGATATGGCTCCCAGTCGCATGCAGTTTCAAAGCTTGTATCAAGAGAACAGTGAACCCTTCAGAAGGTATGCTCAGAGATGGAGAGAGTTTGCTTCCAAAGTGCAACCACCACTTCTAGACCAAGAGTTAGTTGATATGTTCATAGACTCCTTGCAGAGCCCTTACTTTGAAAGGATGCTTGGAATTACACCGAACTTTTCTGACCTAGTAATAGCAGGAGAACGCATTTAGAATGGCATAAAAAGTGGAAAAATTCAGAATGTCTCGAGCAGTCAGGCTAGTGAAACTGAATCCTTTAGTGACTCCCAAGAGGAAGAAGAAAAGGTGATCGACGCAGTCATGGTAGATGTTGGTTATTCTCAAGGTGAATCAGTGAAATCTTTTGGTTCTTCATCTTCTTATGGACAGACGACTGTGCCTAGGGAACCACATCAGAAACCTTGGGTAGCTCCTCATGCAAATCAACTAGCCCATGGTCGAGGTTATCCGAATCAGCTCCAGAATCAGAATAGGCCTCACAACAACTTGAAAAGAAGGATTGCTCCTCTTCATCCAGTTCCTATGTCGTACAGTCAGTTTCTGCCACATCTGATTCAAAACTCTTTGGTGTTGCCTAAGACTTTTAAGCCTATGCCAGAACCTTACCCTCCTGGGTACGATCCCCATATTCAGGGTGGATATCATGGCGGATCCATGGGGCATTCAACCGAAGATTGCAAAGCCTTTCAAGCTAAAGTGCAGCAGTTGATTGATAAAGGGTACCTATCTTTTCTAGAAGGAAGTTTGGTTGTTCATGTCAACCTCTTAGCTATCTAAGCTCGAAGATTCTAAGGGTCATTTCCAGAAGCCAGTGATCTAGACAGGCAGACATCCTCAGCATTGATAGTCCTCAGACATGTTTATCATTTGCATTTGTAGTTTTCTCTTGTTAATTGCTACTTGCTTTTGAACATTATTATTTTGAATGGTAATATTAATGAAGTGATTATGCATTTTTATGAATTAATCATGTCGTATTCACTCTTTTTT
The DNA here is from genome assembly GCA_963859935.3 of Lathyrus sativus. NCBI lineage: Eukaryota > Viridiplantae > Streptophyta > Magnoliopsida > Fabales > Fabaceae > Lathyrus > Lathyrus sativus. Next base: position 474,915,864 of record OZ012738.1, read on the forward strand.
TATCACAAAGCACAAACACATGCACTTTTATCCACTCCACTTTATCAGTGTTGTTTAGCAAAGATTGGAGGGAGGATGACGAAAACTGAAAACTCATAATTGCTGATCGTATGCTTTCGGATAAAATCCTGCTTATGACGTAAATGCATTGTTTCAAATCCCCTAAACACCGAAGAGATAAGGAGTTAGTCCCTAGTTAATCACTTCGAGCTTAGATGTAGGAGTTTCTTTCGAACTTTCAAACCCTCACATCTTAACCTGGGGGCAGGGTAGTTGTCAGTTAATTTGACCGAGTGTTCAAATTTTATAGAGGAATGTTCCCATGCAAGGACCAATCACATCTCATCCCTCTCAGGAGGTCATCCCTAATCAACCACAATGGTTAAACCTCACCAATCAGGAGTGAGACAGCCACAACCCTTTCGGAGAAATCAAGACAACCGGTGTCACACGACTTGTTCCAAAAAAAAAGAGAAAAGAAAAAAGCCCGCTAAGTTGAAAAGCTGGAAATCAAATACTTAGGCAAAATTGGGGCATCCCGCTGGACTTCAAAATCAGAAAATTCGAAAAGAATCAGTCTAGGCAAAAAATAGGGAATGAAAGAATAAAAGAAAATATCATAAAAGAAAAGATCTCAAACAAGAACGAAGTCGTGTGGCTACAGACGCAGAAGACAAGAGGGGTAACTGTCACTCCGAAAACCTCGTGGTTTCATTAACCGTCACTCCTACCTTTCAAAAAACCTTTTGAAGAGGTAAGCGCTTGTGCCAAGTTAATTGAACGTAGGATTAGAGATCATCATGGAGAAGGGGTGGGTATAAATCATACTTTGAGCCTAATATCCTTTTTTTCAATAACCGTGAACCCGACCATGATTCAACCCTTAAAAGACCTAATTAAGGCAGGGTTTATTCTGAAGGCATACAACAATGAAGTTGAGTAACCTGACTCCTACATGATTTTCTAATCATATCCTTGTTGTATCTTTCACTAATCAAATCAGCACTACGTTTGGACTTTTGGTTCAGCCGTCACTAACTATCACGACACTTGATAAATGGCATTTCTTTCTAAATCTGCATGAACACCGCATTAAAATTACCATTCACGAGCAAACAATTTTAATTGCATATCAGTATTTGACAAGGAGGGAATTCCAACAGGGAGCAATCAAACAAGACTGAATCATTCAGCAGTCTGGACCAGTATTGTGTATACTTTGTAGCCCTGTGGATCTGGGGCATTGACATCCAGTGAGTTTGAAATCAGTCAGTCTGAGACAAATCCCCAAGCATCGTTTGATTATGGGGAAAACCATTCAAGAAGCAGTTGATCAGAAGTGAATCATCTCGAGAATACCAATCAGGGGCAGGCCACCCAGATTTTCTGTTGTTTGAGGGCAGAATCCTCCAGTATTCAATCAGGATAAGTTGAGTCACTTCAACGCTCATTTAGAGGTAAGCCACTTCAAGAGTAAATTGAAGCCAACCACTCTAAAAGTTATTTAATTAGGAGCCTTTCATGGTACAGATTCTAGGGCAAGCCATCTCAAGGTCGTCTCCTGGAAAACTATTTCCTTTTTCAAGATGAACTTTCCCGAATATTAGATAGGGGCAAGTTGCACTACACTAGGGCAGTTACTCAAGCGAGTGCATTTCCGTCAGCAAAAGTTTAGTGTCGGGGAATCGTGCCATCACCTCATCAAATAACCTAAAAAGGCCTTGCTTTCATTGGATCGTCATCCCATAACCTGAACTTGTTACCTGTCAGAACTGTGTAACCTACAACACTTCCAAAGCCCAGTTCTTGTCTGGCAAACCTTCAAAACAGTTCTCGCCTGGTCAACCCGTCGCTAAACACTAGTTCTCGTCTAGTATATGTCAGCTTTTAAATCAGTTCCCGTCTGGTCACCCTCTCTTTAGCCTACTGTTTAACCAGTTCTTGTCTGGAAAACACAGTTTCAAAGTCCAGTTCTCGTCTGGAAAACCAGAAATTAGTTCCCGTCTGATACCCAAACCAAAAATCAGTTCCCGTCTGATACCCAAACCAAAAATCAGTTCCCGTCTGATACCAAAACCAGAAGTCAGTTCTCGTCTGACGACTTAACCTTTTTGTCACCAGTTCTCGTCTGGTAGTCCACCCTCGAATACTAGTTCTCGTCTAGTAATTCCCCTTTAAAATCCACTTTTGTTGGTAACCAGAAATAAATCCCAATCACCTTAAACCTGGTCTTATCCCTATACCAGAAAGCCCAAACGTACTTGGCACGATTATTCCCAGTGACTCACATGATATCATATTCCCCAACACGAGGCTCAATTGATCTCATTTCTCCATAGTAGAGATTCTGTATCCCTCAGGGTGATGATGTCAAATCAAAAATATCTCCACAGCAGGTTGAGTTGCATTTATCCCCAGCAGGTTGAGACTAGTTTCTCCCCAGCAGATTATGACTAGTTTCTCCCCAGTAGGTTGAGATGGTGGTTATCCACAGTAGGTATTTGGGACTATTTCCCCAGTGGTGGGATGAGATCAGTGTTGTTTCCACATAGAGTCTATGATAATGACTCAATTTCCCTAAGCAGAGGTTGATATTGTTGAGTTTATTGCTCGTTTCCCCAAGCAGAGGTGGATGCTGATTCCCTCATTCGGGTGACTCCCCTAGTGAAGTTGTTATCCGTAGTAGAATCCAATTGGTGAGTTTCTTTCGAGAAATTTCCCCAGTTAATTTTCATCCCCTGCGGGTCCCCAGAGAAGTCAGTGGAATGTTTTCTTCCCCACAGAATAGGATTGACCCGGAGAATTGTTATTCTCCATCCTCAGCAGAAAGAGTTTGGGATATCTTCCCATTAAATCTTACTCATTATCCATAGCAGAGTGGATTCAAATTCTCAGCAGAGCGAAATCTCTGGCAGAGTGGAGTAGGTTCCCGCAGTTTACTTTACTTCCCCAGTAGAGTCGTATTCTGAAAGGCCATATAGGGCTGATTTCCCCAGTAGAGCGGATTTGTTTTCCCCAGCCAAGTCTTTTGTTCCCCTAGAAGAGTTGTATTCTGGTAGGCCATCCAGGGCCATTTTCCTCAGCAGAGTGGATTTTATTCTTAGCAGAGCCAGTTACCCAAGAGAGTTCTCTTCTAAGAAGCCATCCAGGGCTTGTTTCTCCCAGCAAAAGTCCAATCATACTTAGCACCCAGTCATCACCAGCGGAGTTGGTTTCATCTCTTTAGCATTTATTTTGCTGAAGTGGCTCCTTTGCATTTGCATTGTGCATATCATCCTCCCAAATGCGTAGCATTTCCATTTCGTATGGAGCATTACGCCATATTCAAACATGTGCATTTGAAACATAAGCCAGGTTGTTACCTCTTGTTTCCAGTTGTATCTCCAATAGACGATGGTTTATCTTTTTAGCCTGTGTGGTATCCAGACCCCGGCTAACAGCGTTTTGTATCAGCCCGTGTGGTGTCCAGACCCCGACTCTCACCAGTTTATTCTGCCTGTGCGGTATCCAAACCCCGACGAATGTTGGTTTTCTCAAGCTTGTGTGGTATCCAGACCCCGGCTTCCTCCGGTTTATTTCATTAGCCCGTGTGGTATCCAGACCCCGGTTCTCACCAGTTTATTCTACCTGTGCGGTATCCAGACCCCGACAGATTATGGTATTTTCTCAAGCCTATGTGGTATTCAGACCCCGACAAGATTTATTGACAGAAGTGTTCATCTTACTAATATTGGTTTAGCCTGTGTGGTATCTAGACCCCGGCTTTCACAAATCTATTAGCTCAAGTCTGTGTGGTATCTAGACCCCGACTTTCTCCGGTTTATTTCTGTAGCCGGTGTGGTATCCAGACCCCGGCTTTCACCAGATCTATTGGCTCAAGCTCATGTGGTATCCAGACCCCAGCTTCCTCCGGTTTATTTCATTAGCCCGTGTGGTATCCAGACCCCAGCTCTCACCGGTTTATTCTTCCTGTGCGGTATCCAGACCCCGATAAATTATGGTATTTTCTCAAGCCTGTGTGGTATCCAGACCCCGACAAGATTTATTGACAGACGTGTTCATCTTACTAATATTGGTTTAGCCTATGTGGTATCCATACCCCGACTTTCACTGGATCTATTGGCTCAAGCCTGTGTGGTATCCAGACCCCGACTTTCTCCGATTTATTTCTGTAGCCTGTGTGGTATCCAGATGCCAGCTTTCATCGGATCTATTTGCTCAAGCTCGTGTGGTATCCAAACCCCAACTTTCTCCGGTTTATTTCTGTAGCTCGTGTGGTATCCAGACCCCGACTCATACCATTTTATTTCATCAGCATGTGAGGTATCTAGGCCCTGGCTAATGATGGTTTATTTATTTGCCCGTGTGGTATCCAGACCCCGACCAGTGATTTGTCTTGCCGGTGTGGTATCCAGACCCCGGCAGAATGATGTCTTTGATGGACGCGTCCATCTTATCACATTTTCCCCAACAGAGTTTATCGGTTATAGTTATCAGTTGCAATTTCTTTTGCGGTTGGCAAATTTCCGGGTTCCTTGTTATTCAACCGTCTTTTACCTTAAAAGTTTGAAAGTCGTTCGCTTTTCATCCCTTAAGGTCCAAGTCGTTTGAATAGGGGCAACTGTTGTACCCCAAAATTAGACCAACCGTTTCTTGTATTTGGCTTATATTTCATTTCATTTTGCATTTGCATCTGGATATCATTTAGGTCGATCATTCCTTGCATTCTGTGCATATTTTCAGCCGGAGGGAATTATCGGGATTACAGCCGCTTTGCTCACGTTTCAGACGATTTAAACCAGTTCAAACAAGGAGATTTATGTCCAGATCAGGCAAATTTGTTCTCATTTTGGTGATTCAGTATGTGTTGTTTATGTCGGTCGCGTTTCGGTGGTCGCCCGTTTACCGTTTATTTCGCTGCATTCTTGCATTTTTTATTTATTGCTTTAATTTCTTCTCTTTGGTTTTTATGGAATTATTAATAGTTTCTAGAATAGATTTTTTAGAAAATAGTTTTTATTTTTATTAGAAATAGAAATAGAGTTTATTTAGATAGAATTTTAAAATAGTTATTTTCTAGAATTGGTTTTTGAGATTTAGTTATTTATTTATTTATTAGATTATAGATATTTGATTTTAGAATGGATATTAGAGTTATTTTATTTTAATTAGAATTGCTGTTAAATTAGGATTTAGATTAAGTTTTAGAATTTATTAGAAGTTTAGATTAAGTTTAATTAGTTAGAATGTTATTTTTTAGCATTTAATTAAGTCAACATTTAACTAACTTTTCATTTATCAGCATCATCATTAATCAGCAATCATTTATCATTTAATCAGGATTAATTAGTCTCAAGCTTGCCATGTATCGGCCATTGGATAATATATATACTATTCATTGTCTCCTACACACAGAACCCTAGGTCTGCGCCTCTATCTCTACCATCTTCATAAAACAACCTTCATCATCTTCTTCGTTTACCTCTGTTTCCAAATCCTTCAACCTTCGCTTCACCATCATCTTCATCGTAAGACCAACCTACCCCTTTTATTCTTCAACCTTCGAACCAACACCATTGACACAACTTCTAAAACCTGCACCATAAACACTCATCATTCTCTGATTCTACCATAACCAACAAGTTCATCATCATCATTGTCTTGTTCATCGCCATTACCCAAAATTCATCACCATCCTCAAAACACAACTCAAAACCACCATGTTTTCCAGATGCACACCAAATCTTCATCCTTCTTCCAACCTTCAAATTGAAACCCATTTCTGAAAACCTCGAACTTGCGCGACCCACTTCCATTTCCGTCCACCCGCATCTCACAAACTTCCACCATTTCACCACCAAACTTCAACCACCAAACGATACCCATATCTTCATCTGTGACCAACAACAAAACCTTAACACCATTCAATCACTTCAAATCGGACCGTTTCGTTTCGCTGTTCTTCAAAACACACTTTGAATCTCACACCCATACCCATTCCGACACCAAACCTTCGCAAGCCAATACAACCAACAACTCATTAGAAATTCAACCAATAAACCCATTCAATCATCCTAAACAACACAACACAAACAGAAAACCTCTTCCATCTCCAAACCGTGACACACATGAAGAGAAGTGAAACATAAAGTTTGAGTTGAGACTGGAGGGTTGATTTTGAACGAAACAGAGAGAGAGAGAGATTTTGGAAGAGTGAACAGAGAGAAGATGAACTAATATTGAAACGAAAATGGAGAGAGAGAAGAGTGATCTGCTGCGAAGAGGAGGGTCATTTGGACCTCTGTTTTTTTTATTTTTTTGGCTGTTGGTTTGACTGGGCCTCACGGACCATATGTTTTCCAATTTGGATTATACCCCCTTTTCTATTACTTCCCCCTGTTCATTTTATTTCCGAATCGTACCCCCCTTGGATCTCCTTACCCCCTCTGTTTGGTTTGGTTTTGTTTTAAAAATTGGTTTATTAGTTTGTTACCTTTTGTATATTATGTAAATATATTATTATAGTTATTATGTAGAATTATTATACTTTTTTTTTTATATAAACAGACTGTTATTTTGTTATGTATATTATTTTCTTTTTACTTTTTTAGAATATATTACATATTAGTTTTTTATAATTTCTTTTAGAATTCTATATTATTTTCTAAGTTTTGGATTTTATTTCTCATTTGTTATTGGGACTTTTATTCTATTTTTTGTTTTGGGTCGATGACGACACTTCTGTAATCCATTACCAATCAAATTATTGATGAATAATATTGGATCCAAGACCACCTATTTTCTCTCCTTATTTCTTCTTCTTCCGATTTTATTTGGACTTTCTGTGATCGATGAAGTCTTGTATTCGTACGTGTCAGATTTTCGAAGTCGATAACCTTCCCGATTTCAAATCTATGGAAGATGACCACTTGGGTCATTTTCTTTACTTTGGGATCGCGATAGGCTATGTTTGATTAATCGATATTATGTTTGCGATTAAAACGAGATCTCACTATTTTTGGTCTGTGCGACACGATTTAATTGGAGAATGATCCTCAATATCATTTCACTATCTTGTCCATAGCACGAATATCAATTACGCAACCTCCTATAGCTTAACTTCCATTCATAAGTTGAGCTATGACGGTTTAGCGTCACATCGGTCCCGATTCGATTCACTTATCCTTTCGAGCCATAACACCATGGATCAAAGAGGAGATTAAAAGCATTGGATCAAAGCTTGCATGCAAATTCAAGGGTCAATGGAACCACTCCGTTTGGTAACATTTTCTAATTTCAATCTTTTTAATCAATCGCCGAGTGTTGTGAGCCGTAAGCGATAGATACGTGGAAAATGATGAGTGGGGAGCCTCTTCTCGCTCGTCTAGAGTGTTTAGTGTATGCCCTTTGGGCAATATGTGATGCATTCGCTCCTACGTCTTAGGATTTAGCGTGTGTGTCCCGATCCCGATCCGCTTCCTTTTCTCTTGCCCCCGTGCGATTGAGACTCCCTTTCTCTCGCCTCCGTGCGATTGAGATCCCCTTTTCTCTCGCGTCCTTGCGATCGAGACCGTTTTTCTGTAGTTAGTTGAACTACAGCTGCTCTGATTTCTCATGCCAGATGAGAATATGTAGGCACAAGACGCGATGTCTTGGTGAGCACATTAACCACTAACTTCTCCTTTTCTCTCGTCCCCATACGATCGAGATTACCCTCGTTTTCCCGTAGTTCGCCTGAACTACGTTCTGCTCTGATTTCTCATACCAGATGAGAATACGTAGGCACAAGACGCGATGTCTTGGCGAGCACACTAACAACTCATTTCCCTTTTCTCTCGCCTCCGCGCGATCGATACTTTCCCGCTAACAACTAACTTCCCCTTCTCTTGCCCCGTGCAATCGAGACCAGTATGTTATCCGAACCTTTTCTCTCGCCCCCGTGCGATCGAGACCGCTTTTCCGTAGTTAGTCTAAACTATGTTTTGCTCTGATTTCTCATACCAAATGAGAATACGTAGGCACAAGACGCGATGTCTTGGCAAGTAACCTCCCCCGTAGTTTCCTGAACTACGTTGACTCTGACTTTCCCATTGCAAGAGGGAATACGTAGGCATAGGGCGGCGATGTCCTATCGAGTCAGTTCTTTCTGTTCTCCCGTTTAGCAGCAGCCTTTAGATAGTTTTTTTTCACCCATAGACTTAGACAACAAGCGTGGATCCCGTTGAGTACAACGTACGTGAGGGGTGCTCATACCTTCCCCTTGCGTAACCAACTCCCAAACCAAGATTTGGTTGCGATGACCTGTCTTTTCCCTTTTTCGTAGGTTTTCTCTTATCGTTTCCTTTCCTTCTCTTTGGGATAAATAACGAACGATGGCGACTCTTTTGTCCTTGCCGGCCCCTCTTCGCAGCGATGCAACAAAAAGATCTTAAGGAGCCTTAAAAAAGTTTCATACTGACACATGAGAAAAAAATGAATGTATTTGGAGTTATGAGCTCATCAAGTTGTGAAGGATTTTAAACACTTAGAAATTTCAAGGTTTCTTGACATATAAGTCAAGAATTCAACATTTTCACAAGGGGTTTTGACCTAGTTTCAAGTGGAATGGGTTCCTAACTGAAACATAAATGTTGTAGTACCTAATAAGGGATTTCTAAAAAGTAAAATTAACTTCTCATGGTTAGGGAGAACCAAAGCTCACAAGTTGGCAAAAACTCACTACTGCAAAACCAGTTCAACATGGATGTCTTGATTCCAAGGCTTCTCAAATCAATTCTAATAAAGGTTTAAGCCTCACTTATTATCTTCACGTTGCTAATGGAATTTTTTAGCACCAAATCCCATGAATTTGGCACAAGAATTGAAGAAAATCATTGTTTAATGCAAGTTGCAAATGTGAATAGTGAAGAAAGAGAAAAATGGTGGTTGCCCTCATCAAATCACCAACTATGCTACAGCCAGTCACTTCTTATCCTATCAAGCATGATGAAAAGGACCTCTAGGGTATGGAGAAGCTCTTGTTAGGGTGGCTTGAGGTCAGTAATGAAGATTTGCATTGGTTTCTACAAGATTTTCAAGTTTAGAAGGCCAAAGTTGGCATTTTTTATCAATCTGCCCATGCCTCTCACTCAAGACTCTTGACTATAAATAGAACCTCATTCTCACATCCAAACCACACCAGTTCCATTCTAAAAACCATCTAGAACTCTCTCCCTCACTCAATCACCAAGTTTTTGCAAGTTTGCACTAAGTTTCCAAACTTCTCCAAAATCTGTCTTGCAAAATCATTTCCAAAACCATTTCTAAACATTTTACAACTTAAACAATACTTCAAACACATCACAAATGATGTACTAGAGCTGCCCAAGACCTCACATTAGCCAGAAAACCATCCAAGCAAGAAGTCAACCATCAAAACCAAAATAGCTAAATAAAAGCCTAGAAAATCCTAGAGAAGCATCTTCCACAACTTCAGTGAGCAGACGGAGATCCGGAGGAAAATAAATATTCGTAGAGCCTTTGCTTCTTATAGGATTGTATCTCATCATTCTTCGACTGAATCTGCTTTTGAAGTTCTTCGTACTCGCTGGCCATCACATGGTATTTGTTCTTCCATGCTTCTGTTTCGAGTTGTGATCTCTTCAAAGTGATCTTCAAAGTCTCAACTTCAGTCATGAAATACTGGACAGGTTCTTCTCTTTGAGGTAAAGGATCTTGGCGAGAGTAGGGCATTTTCAACTCAATAGCTCTTCCTTGGACCCATTGAAGGTATGGTTCCAGGGACACACAATTAGGTCTTCCCAGACTTTCTTTGTCTTTCCTATGCAGACGATTCCAAGAAGATAGAATCTGATCTTGAAGCTTTTTGTCGTCTTCGAAAAAGATTTTCTCCACATGAATACCTTTAGGCGGTTCCTTCAAGGGGTATCCCAACTGTCGGCGAGCTAGGACTGGATTGTAGCTAATTCCTCCATTGAAACTGAGCAAAGGCACATTGTTGAAGTTTCCACAACTATCAATGATCGATATCCCATCGTACATGCGATTATACCAATCAATATCAGAGTGAGTTAAAGCCATAACCTTTTGCGACCAACGTTCTTGATTGGGTCTCCAGAACAGACCGGACTTGGGTAAGTGAGAAATAAACCACTTGTATAGTAATGGCACACAACATGTAATCATTCCTCCACCATGAAAGTTTCGAAGATGCACTGAATGATAAGTATTACCCAATAGCATTGGAACTGGATTTCTCCTCATGAAGGTCTTGATTGCATTAAGGTCCACAAACCCCTCAAAACTAGGAAAAAGCAACAACCCATAAATAAGCAAAGCAAATATTGTTTCAAAGGCAAACATGTCCTTATGATCGGCATAAAATTGGGCTTTCTTAATTAGGAAGTCCCTGGGAAAACCGGAGGTCCCCCCTTTAGTGATCATATTGTTTTTGACGTCGGATATCCTTAGACAAATGGCTTTAGCAATATCTCGTTCTTTAGGGTCTTCCTCCAAGAAAGGGAATGGAGACTTGTCCAAGATAGGTAACCCCACCAACTGAGAGTACTCTTCTAAGGTAGGTAAAAGCTGATAATCTGGAAAGGTGAAGCAGTGATAATCTGGATCATAAAACTGTAGCAAAGTCGCAAGAAGTCCTTCGTTTACTTGAACCTTCAACAAAGACAATAGCCTTCCATATCTGTTTTGGAACTTTTCTTGACCTTGAACCAAATCTCTTAGCTTTTCTAGGACTTCCAAATTAAAACCCTTAAAAGTAAATTTCAAAGTATGCCTTCTAGAGTGATCCATGGTATCCTGCAATGTTCATAAATAGAGTTTGAATTCCATGAAATCTTAATGCGTATGATGTTTTATGGATGCAATGCATGAAAACACACAAAGTCCTAGGTTAAAAGGTACGTGAGCGGAGTTAAGGTCTACCCATCCCCAAAAGGAGTGTACTATAGGTTAGTTGTACCTGCAGAACAAGGTTCTAAAAAGTGCCCAAAGTCATCAGCCCATCTTTCGGATATTATCGACCTTCCGATTGACTCGGGGGTTAATAATATTCTCAAGAGAACCTCTTTTGAGTGTAGTATCGCGTAGCAACCGTTGTAGGATTACTCCCACATAGTTCCCGCACTACGTCCTAAATAAGGCCAATGTGGTGTTAAGGTACTACGGTCCTCAATATCACAGACTCTCATCGACCGTGGAAAAAGTTTTCACGATTATACTCGATCAACCAAACCATTTTCGAAGAGGTCTCAACTGAGTGGTGATTCTCGAATCAGCTTGGTCGGGATTCAACTCCTTATAAGCCTCATCGAATATATCCCCATCCTATAATAATGTCACTAGTCCGGGCGTAGGACTTATCTCACTGCACAAGGAACAATCCCCCAAATCAGAGCACAAATACATACATGCAAATGAATAATAACACAGATAGTAATAAAGATGAACAAGTTAGGGATAACCCTCAAAAATTAAGAGATTCCCCAGTGAAGTCGCCATTTTCTGTTGCGGTGGAAATAGGATATCAAACTATTAGTTTGAATCGCAATTCAATTCACAACCGCTCTTTGATTTATCCGAAGGAAAAGGTCAAAAGAGGGAAAACCTATTTTGCATCGTAAACACAATGCGGGGAAAGATCTAGGGTTCGGGGGTTGATTAAATTTAGGGAAGGTATTAGCACCCTAAACTTCTGTAGTACTCTACAGGAACCTTTTGTTCAAATGTTTACTATTTGCTTTATTTATTTGCTTAAGGTATATATACAAAGGATTAGAAGTGAGAAAAGAGACCTAAGGGGTTAATTCTAAGTTTACTCGGCAAGATATCGCATCTTGTGCCTACGTATCCTTACGGGAGTGGAATCAGAGTAATCGTAGTTCCCCTCGAAAGGGAGGTTAGAGACCTCTTGACTGTGGTCAAGGTCTCAAGGGGAATAAACGTATCTTAGGGACACGCTTACGCGGAGTGTAGAAACTCCAAATCTCTACGTTGAATTGTTAAATGAATTAGGGTTAGGTTAGGGATTCCGCGGCGGGAAACCCTAAAATGAACGCGGCGGCTCTTTGACCTAATGCTAGGGGTAAAATTGTAATATTGCCTGCGGCGAGGCATTTGTGAAAATTAGGGTTTGTAAGGAGAAAAGGGTTTGAAGTTGAGGACTATTGGCGCGGCGACCAAAAGCTAGACCTAACCTTCGGATGTGTGTAGTGTGACAGAATAATTGATGAATGTGTGTAGTGTGACAGAATAATTGATGAAGTTGAGGACTAATGTTTTTTTTTAATTTAATCTTAAAAAAGGGTTTTAACTTAGATATTTAAAAAAGGATTTTTAAGTGATTTATTTAAAAAAAGTTTTTTTTTATTTTTATTATATGAAAAAAAAGAGGTTTCTTATTATAAACAGTTTTTTTTAATTATTATTTTATATAAAAAATGTCAATATTAGTTTTAAAATTTTAATAAAGTTTAAACTAATTATAAAAAAAGAAAAAAATGAAAAGAAATAAAAGGGGTTGGGCCGGTCATCACTCCCGGACCCAACCCGGTTGGTGAGACATTGAAAAGGAAAAAAATAAAATAGGGTTTCAGAAACCCTATCTCTCGCGGCGCCGTTTCTTCAGTTCTTCTTCTTCTCTCTCGATTCTCTTCGATCCACTTCATGATGAATCTCTCTCGTACTGAGAAACCTGAAAAAAATTCAACTTCAAACCGTTAAATATACGACAATGATAAATCCCGTGCTTACGTTTAAGGGTTGGAAACGGCGATTGTTGGTGGTTTTCGGCGGCCGATGATGAAGTGAGCTGAGGCCCGAAACGGTTGATTGCCCGTTGTTTGGTTAAAGCGGCGCCGGTGGTCTTCCGTTTGAACGATCTGAGGTTTTGTCGTTCACGCAACGTTAGGATCTGAACAAAGGTGACTTCGTTCTGGTTCTCTCGCTTATGTTCTTCCGCTGCGATATGTGATTGTTGTTTTTGATGTTTTGCTTTGCCGTTTTTTTTGTCTACCCCTTTCAACGAGATGATCTAACCCATTTTTATATCTCTCTTTTGGGCCTTTGATACCAGTGGATTTGCGTTACTATTGGTTTTTTCGATCTGATTGAATCTTATTTCCCTTTTTTAAGATTTGATTGGGGTTTGGTGAGATTGAATTTCGTTTTTTCTGATATGTTTGATCTCATCTGATTTGGACTTTCCCTTTTCAGGATTCCCTATTTTCGGATATGGATTTGCCCGGATTTTCATTTGATTTGTTTGATAACTGAACTGCTTTGTTTTTATTTCGTTTGGACATTGCTGATTTCGATTTGATTTTATCTGGATTCACGTTGGTTTCGTTTTGATTTGTGGATATTCAGTTTCTTCGTTTCCTTGATTGGATCGAATTGGATTTCTCTGACATGCTTTGGATTTTATTTTTCAGATGTGGAATGGGATCCCTTGTTCACAATGTGGATATCCAATTGCTGAGCCTTAATGAGTCGATACCTGTTTTGATAGCTTGTGGATTCACTCGCATTCTGAACTGTCATGGTTTTTTTGTGAACTTGTTTCGTTCAGTTTGGTTATCAGTTGGAATTCACTTATTTTTCCTCTTCTTTTTTCAGTGAATTGAGGCTGATGCTTCGGTCAAGTCAAAATTGCCGGGAATGGTATGCGGTGATGATGACTTTGTTCTGAACCTTCGAGGGATACTCTTCGATGATGCCGCGGTTGCCTCTGCTGTGTCCTTTGCATTGTTTGAATTCAGAGTCACGGTTTTTTGGGCTTATGAACTGATATGGTTTGGATACGGGTTTTGTCTTGTGGTTTATCAGATGTGTATTGGTGTAGAACAAGATCTCAAGCGATCTAAATGGTTAGTGAAAACTGCTAGCTCTGCTAAATTAAAGTCTAATTGCTCTGCTTGAAATCCAAATGGCTTGTGAAAGCTTGTCCTAGTGAAGTACAGGGACCCATTCGTATCGTCCTGGTAGAGGTACATCATTCACTACATCAAAATTGTACTTTTCCATGAATATTGCTTGTTACTGCTTCTCTGCGAAAGCAAAGAACTCGTCCATTTCATAAGCTGTTGGAATATTTCTTTGAATGTGTTCGTGAATTATTCGGTGTGTAATCTCAGTCCTTTTGAACTAATATCTGCCCCTTTTTACCGTTTCAGGGCTGGAGTATTTGGACTCACAAACAGTTTGGTGATTTAGGCGATGATGTTGCTAGACTGAGCCTACATGATGGCTGCCTCTGATTGTTTCTATTGTGCACCTTTAGTTTGTATTTCCAATTACTCTTGGCTGTGAACGCGCTGGTTTCATGGATTGTTCGGTTGAGCTTCAGTTTGAATTTCCAATCACCTGTGGCTGTTTTGTTTATGCAGCTTATGAACTGTTTTGGCTTTGAGTTCTATTATCAATTTTGTACTGATGCTGTTGTGGAAGTTCAGGTGTTGGAAATTTTCGAAAACAAAACGACTCAGACCTGCCGACATCCGGGTCTGAGTCCAAATTTGCCTTTGTATCAGTTTGGAAATCCAATTGCGGCAAAAGCGAATCAGTCCCGCTTCTTTTATCTCTTTTATCTCTCGGTTGTCCCGCATGATAAGAACAGATGACCACTTGATCTGACGCCAACGGCGCGGGTCGGTAACGGGGGTAGGACGCAGCTTCGGTTGTGCCACTCCCGGCACTCGATGATGACGCTGTTCTGAGAGTGTCAAACAATTTCTAACATCTTTTTTCTATTCTGTTTTGTCTTTGTTGTGCAGGTTAATCAGAGATTCGCGGTGAAGATCGAGGGACATCACGAAGAACACTTAGAAATCTTTAGGATTTAGGACTCTTTAGAGTAGAGATACTCCTTTGTGAATGTAATTCCTTGTAAACTCAAACAATGATTCATGAATTAGAATTCAAAGTTTATTTGAGTCACTCTTTTGTAAATTAAATACTTTATGAAATAAAAATTCAAAAAGTACTCATTTACTTCTTAAATATCTATGAACATACAAACCTGAATTTATTTATATTTATTTCTTAGTTACAAATTATAAACATTCGTGAATAAAAATCCACAAACATTTAAATTTATTCCTAATTATAAATTATAAATACTCACGAATGACATTCAAAGGTACTTAAGTTCTGGCTCATATGCTTATTCTCTTCATAGTCCTGATCAAAACCAAGTGAATTCAACTAAATCCTCTCTGTTATGTATATCGAAAGGACGTGTTATTAACTGAAACGAAACTCCTCCCTGAACAAGTGAACGACCCAATCATTACTCCCGGTATTTTCCAATAATAAAACGAGCCAGCTTGATGCCTTGAAGGAAATCAACGTTTATGGCAGACAAATGTCCCATGTATCATGCTCTGAACGCCTCGAGGCTTTAAAGACCGATTTTCTTCAGAATTAGCAAAAATAGTGTAAAATGACCAAGACGCCCTTGAACTGGATTCCTGCAAAACAAATCAACTCTAGGACTGGTTAGTGGTTAGCAGATGCACAGATGAGATGCTATGCGAAATGACTGACTAAATATAAGGGTAAAATTTGGGGTATTACAGTTGCCCCTATTTAAATAACTACACCAGATGATTTGAGCGACGGAGACTCGAGGAATCATGGTGGAGGGATTTAAATATAGATAACCGAAAATTTTGCCCTTATATGTGACGATATGCAATGGACCATGCGAGAACAAGCTAATGTAGACGGTGCCATGAATATGATATGATGCGTATGCTGGAATGATAAATGCGAAAATGCTAACGAATACGACGACACAGGGACAGACGCTACGAGAAGAACACACTGGGGAAAACGACGCGCTGGGACACCGTACAACCTGGGGAATTCTAAAATGATAGTCAACTGGTGCGAACACGGCCAATTGTCATTTTTAGGAAAGGAACGAGGTCCTCAAATGGAGATGGCACCTATGAGACGGCCTCCACTGGGGAATCTAAAAGTAAAACTGAATCATGTACGATTGCAAGATCGATCACAGAGTGCTGGAGCATTGAGCAAAGAATAACATCCAAGCTTCTGTAACCTATCCCTCGTGACAGGATCAAACGAACTTTTCGGGAATCCGTAGCAAAAATACAGGGTAAAAACCGGCTGTATGCCAAAATAAATGGACTTTAGGAATAAGATCCTTAAATGGAGATGGCACCTATGAGATGACCTCCTCTTGGGAATGTCTAATAATAAAATTGGACCTACACGATTGCAAGATCGATCACAGAATGCTGGAGCATTGAGCAAAGAATAACATCCAAGCTTCTATAACCTATCCCTCGTGATGGGATCGAACGGACTTTTCGGAAATCCGTATCAAATATACAGGGTAAAGACCGGCTGTATGCCAAAATAAATGGACTTTAAGGATAATGCCCTGATAAGCTTCTCGGGGGAGAGCTGTCACCTATCGTTGGAAGGGACTTACATGCCAAAATGGATAAGCGCTCAAATAAAGAGGCTGCTGCTTATCTGATATATAAATTTTCTCATATTTAAGGTCGGCGCCTGGAATATGACTCTGATTCTTCTTTTACTAAGGGGTAAATGAACTTCTTCATACTTCAAGATCGTGCTCTTCTGAATATGATTCCACTCCTTCTTTTACTAAAGGGTAAATGAACTTCCTCATACTTCAAGATCGTGCTCTCCTGAATATGATTCCGCTCCTTCTTTTACTAAAGGGTAAATGAACTTCTTCATACTTCAAGATCGTGCTCTCCTGAATATGATTCCGCTCCTTCTTTTACTAAAGGGTAAATGAACTTCTTCATACTTCAAGATCGTGCTCTCCTGAATATAATTCCGCTCCTTCTTTTACTAAAGGGTAAATGAACTTCCTCATACTTCAAGATCGTGCTCTCCTGAATATGATTCCGCTCCTTCTTTTACTAAAGGGTAAATGAACTTCTTCATACTTCAAGATCGTGCTCTCCTGAATATGATTCCGCTCAAACCTCCCCGTACTTCAAGATCGTGCTCTCCTGAATACGATTTGGTTCAAACCTCCCCGTACTTCAAGACGACAGGGAAAATGGAAGCCCAACTACTCAATGGAGATGGCCATTTGCTGCGAGTCATAACGAAGATAGGATTGGCTTCTCGATGCGAGAAATGTTGCTTACCGATGTTGTAAGATGTAAGGTGTTGTGCCGATAGATTTTCCAGGCGTGAACTGGCATGTATCTGTAAAGGATTGTGATAGGTTTTCTTGAAAGATAGTGCAAAATAAATGCACATCCGGGTATAGTGATAAGCTTCTCGGGCGAGAACAATCGCATATCTGCCAAGGTAGGGTGAAAATTTTTAAACGGTGCAAAATAAATGCACGTCCGGTTGGGCTCGACGACTGACAAGACTGAGATTCAATCTAAGATCGAGCTAGAAAGAAAACTGGCAATCAAGACTCCATCGAGGGAATGAACTCGAAGGGTAAATATCTTATCCTGGCGAGGAAAGATAGCTGAAGTAACCGTCATCCACGAGGATCGAACTCTGTGGGGAAACTGGAACCACATATATATTTTATGCTTAGGGCTGACAATCTATTTGGAGAGAATGGACAAACCCAGTTACTCGGCGGTAACAAACAATGACGGTGAGACGCAATGAACCTGTGCCTGCTAGCGCATATGTTACTGCATATGTTAATGTGTATGTATGTTAATGTCTATGCAGGATGTCATGAAAGGAGTATGTAATGAGTATGTGAAATGAATATATGGAACAGGCATGTGATGCTTATGCCCCTGCGTATGCTGACGAAACAGACTAGAGACGGGACGAGATGAAATAGACATCTCGACGGAGATACCCTGCGTTCTCTGCAACCAATACGTCAATCATGGGTAAGAGAAATCAATGGTAGAACCAAATCTGGTTTCAGAATTCTGACTTCTCTGGGGAGAAGGTAATCTACTTGGGCGCACAGTATCATGTCTTCACATGGGGAGAAGAAAACTTGAGGGACATTTTCGAGTTACCCAAGAAACAGTTGTCAACTTATAGTCTCTCTGGGGACTGTGATGAGGCAATAGTTTGGGAGCCTGTTGCAACATTGAGATTTACTGGGGAACGAAGGCCGCCGTGAGTAAAATCCATCGGGTGCATGAAGAAAAGTTGTGAAACCATATGTACTGGCCATTGTAGTGGTCGCCATTTTGAAACACATATGCCTCAGAGTACTTGCGTGTCAAGGAAGGGTCATCTCAAGAGGATTTTATAGAGAACACTGAGTCTGGTTGCCCCACTGTTTTCAAACTCTTTGAGAGATTTGTCAGGTCTCGACGTAACTGGCACAAATTAATCGTGTCACGACGAATTCTTCGAGAAATAGCTCCTTAAGAATGTTAAACTCGCGTTGGTAAGCGAACTGGGAAACTGCCTGCCCCTGTTTGGCAGGATCTTTAAGTTCCACGGGTTATGTCCATATGTAAATCTCTAAGATATCAAGCAAAGTCATCATGCCTGAAATGCCTATCCTGAGCTTGTCAATGCACACATATATTTGTCTTGAATTTTTGTTTTGAAAAAGATATCGCAATAACTTGTGACCGAAATCACTAGTCGGGACATAAGTTTTAATTACAATGCCAACATGAAATTTTTTCTGAGCATAGCTCGTAGGAGTCAGGAAACGTGATCTTGTCGAGTATGCTTTCAAGAGAATTCCTACTTCAATTAGGTCTTTTAAAGGTTGTATCGTGGCTCGGTTCACGGTTTAAGAAACAAAAGGATAAAGGCTCAGAGTTATATTTGTACCCACCCCTTCTTCATGATGTTCTCCAATCCTAATTCAGTTAATCAGATGCGAGCACTCATACCTCAAACGGATTTGCTATGGTTGAGAACTCATCAAGGCTTTGGACATGGCAGTCACTCACCTATTTCTAATGGCGTTTCGATCACACGACTTTGTTCTTTATAGGGATCCTAAAAAACTACTGGTTTGTTGTTCTTATTCCCTAACTTTTGCCTGGACATCGTCTTTTGTTCTGACTTTGGAGTCCAGCGGGATGCCCCAGTTTTGCCTAAGTCTCCTTCATAGGTTTTGACTTAACGGGCTCTTATTTTTTTTGAATATTCTTTTATGCACAGGTCGTGTAAATCTTCTGAAAGGCTCGTGACTGCCCCACTCCTTAGGTAATCGAGGGATAGTCATTGTATTGGACTCCTTAAGATGCTAAGGATAAATTCTCGAAGGTTTGCTCTTCCCTTTTTTAGAGTCTAAGTGCTCGATCGGTTTAACTGAAACCTACCCTGCCCCAGGTTAAGATGAGGGTTCTTAAAAAAAAAAAACTCCTACTTCAAGGCTCAAAGAGGCTAACGAGGGATTATCATCCTTATATCTCCGGTGTTTGGGATTTGAAACAATGCCTTACATCCTCAGCGGGTTTCAATCGAAAGCATACGACAAGAAATCTGACGTTTTGGTTCGTCATCCTCCTCCCAATTCTCCGTCAGAACAAGAGATCGGGTAAAGTTGGCATTATAATTTATGAAAAAAATATATTTTGAATGAGTGAAACGAATGGACTTATTCAAGACGAACATATGCGTTGCATTAATCAAAGATAAACAAGTTCGTACATGCTAAATATGCTTAATCAGAGAGAAATACATATAAATAAACAAATGAACTGTCGGAAAAATCCTTCTAAATGGTTTATGAAATTCAAAAGCAACAGTTTCCTTTGGCGGAGCCTCCACGGAAAGGACGTCTGGTTTATGGTCACTGCGAGTCGTCATGGCTTGCCCCAATTATGCTGGTCACATCTTCAACAGTTTTCAGTCGTTGCTTCAAAATAACTTTCCCAGATTCTTTGTTGATCCCGGTCATATCATCTTGAGGGTTACTGAAATGAAGCGAGCTAGGCCTTTGAATAATTACTGGATTCGACTGATTTGCCTTAGGAGTAGCATGCTTTGCAGAACTTGAACTCGACAAGTGAGGGACCCCGAGAGGAGTCTCGATATTCATCTGAGCATCGCTAAAAGACAACTTCTTCGTTTCTAGCAAATTTCTGACAACCTTCTTAAGGGCATAACAACTCTCTAGATCATGGCCGGGCGCACCCTCATGAAATAAACAATGAGCGGCAGCGTTGTAACCTGCAGGTAATGGATTAGGCGGAGGACCCAAAGCACGGGTGGTAATCAGACCTTGTTGTACCAAATGGGGGTATAACTCAGTGAAAGCCATCGGAATTGGAGGACAAGGCTTATACTGACTCTTACGGGGATAAGGAACCTGATCCTGTGATTGCTGGTGAACAGGAGCGTTGGGCACTCGTTGACTGTTGACAGGAACTTGCATAGGCGGATAACCAGAAGGTTGTTGATGAATCGGTGTTTGATATACCGGAGCTGACTGCACAGGCTGGTACGTAGGAAACTGCTGATCGAAAGAAGGTGCAACAGTAGCCACATAGGGTTGTTGGACATATGGAAACGGATAACCTTGAACATAACTCTGCTGATGTTGCCAAGGTTGAGGAGTAGCCATTTTGCGGTTCCTCGAACGTGCATGTCCTTTACCATGGTCGGAGTTGGGGGTTTTGCACTTTGGAGGGGTAGCTCGTCGAACTGGTTGAGCACTAGGAGGCACCAAACTGGATTGAAGACCGTGAGGAGGTACATTCTCGACAGTAACAGCTGGTTGAGATTCCATAACGGTATTAGTCTCAGAAACAACAGTAGACTGAGCATCCACTTTCACACTAAGAACTCGTAACATCTCCAAAATCTGCCCTACACTTCCTCGAAGATCTTCGAGTTCATGGCTGACACGGTTGATCTCTTGGTTTTGATCTTCCATCCTTTTGAAGGGTCGTATTGATGCAGAGAACTCAGGGTGACAAAACTGGAAGGTGAGGGAACCGAGTATGAGAAATCGAGAGACACATGCAATGCAAAAGTATGATGCAAATGAAGATTTCATGGAATTCAAATATTTACGAATATTGCGGAATACCGAGGAAACTTTTAATTCATTGAAGACAAATTACAAATAATATTCTTGCAACCAAAATAGCTAAATAAAAGCCTAGAAAATCCTAGAGAAGCATCTTCCACAACTTCAGTGAGCAGACGGAGATCCGGAGGAAAATAAATATTCGTAGAGCCTTTGCTTCTTGTAGGATTGTATCTCATCATTCTTCGACTGAATCTGCTTTTGAAGTTCTTCGTACTCGCTGGCCATCACATGGTATTTGTTCTTCCATGCTTCTGTTTCGAGTTGTGATCTCTTCAAAGTGATCTTCAAAGTCTCAACTTCAGTCATGAAATACTGGACAGGTTCTTCTCTTTGAGGTAAAGGATCTTGGCGAGAGTAGGGCATTTTCAACTCAATAGCTCTTCCTTGGACCCATTGAAGGTATGGTTCCAGGGACACACAATTAGGTCTTCCCAGACTTTCTTTGTCTTTCCTATGCAGACGATTCCAAGAAGATAGAATCTGATCTTGAAGCTTTTTGTCGTCTTCGAAAAAGATTTTCTCCACATGAATACCTTTAGGCGGTTCCTTCAAGGGGTATCCCAACTGTCGGCGAGCTAGGACTGGATTGTAGCTAATTCCTCCATTGAAACTGAGCAAAGGCACATTGTTGAAGTTTCCACAACTATCAATGATCGATATCCCATCGTACATGTGATTATACCAATCAATATCAGAGTGAGTTAAAGCCATAACCTTTTGCGACCAACGTTCTTGATTGGGTCTCCAGAACAGACCGGACTTGGGTAAGTGAGAAATAAACCACTTGTATAGTAATGGCACACAACATGTAATCATTCCTCCACCATGAAAGTTTCGAAGATGCACTGAATGATAAGTATTACCCAATAGCGTTGGAACTGGATTTCTCCTCATGAAGGTCTTGATTGCATTAAGGTCCACAAACCCCTCAAAACTAGGAAAAAGCAACAACCCATAAATAAGCAAAGCAAATATTGTTTCAAAGGCAAACATGTCCTTATGATCGGCATAAAATTGGGCTTTCTTAATTAGGAAGTCCCTGGGAAAACCGGAGGTCCCCCCTTTAGTGATCATATTGTTTTTGACGTCGGATATCCTTAGACAAATGGCTTTAGCAATATCTCGTTCTTTAGGGTCTTCCTCCAAGAAAGGGAATGGAGACTTGTCCAAGATAGGTAACCCCACCAACTGAGAGTACTCTTCTAAGGTAGGTAAAAGCTGATAATCTGGAAAGGTGAAGCAGTGATAATCTGGATCATAAAACTGTAGCAAAGTCGCAAGAAGTCCTTCGTTTACTTGAACCTTCAACAAAGACAATAGCCTTCCATATCTGTTTTGGAACTTTTCTTGACCTTGAACCAAATCTCTTAGCTTTTCTAGGACTTCCAAATTAAAACCCTTAAAAGTAAATTTCAAAGTATGCCTTCTAGAGTGATCCATGGTATCCTGCAATGTTCATAAATAGAGTTTGAATTCCATGAAATCTTAATGCGTATGATGTTTTATGGATGCAATGCATGAAAACACACAAAGTCCTAGGTTAAAAGGTACGTGAGCGGAGTTAAGGTCTACCCATCCCCAAAAGGAGTGTACTATAGGTTAGTTGTACCTGCAGAACAAGGTTCTAAAAAGTGCCCAAAGTCATCAGCCCATCTTTCGGATATTATCGACCTTCCGATTGACTCGGGGGTTAATAATATTCTCAAGAGAACCTCTTTTGAGTGTAGTATCGCGTAGCAACCGTTGTAGGATTACTCCCACATAGTTCCCGCACTACGTCCTAAATAAGGCCAAGGTGGTGTTAAGGTACTACGGTCCTCAATATCACAGACTCTCATCGACCGTGGAAAAAGTTTTCACGATTATACTCGATCAACCGAACCATTTTCGAAGAGGTCTCAACTGAGCGGTGATTCTCGAATCAGCTTGGTCGGGATTCAACTCCTTATAAGCCTCATCGAATATATCCCCATCCTATAATAATGTCACTAGTCCGGGCGTAGGACTTATCTCACTGCACAAGGAACAATCCCCCAAATCAGAGCACAAATACATACATGCAAATGAATAATAACACAGATAGTAATAAAGATGAACAAGTTAGGGATAACCCTAAAAAATTAAGAGATTCCCCAGTGAAGTCGCCATTTTCTGTTGCGGTGGAAATAGGATATCAAACTATTAGTTTGAATCGCAATTCAATTCACAACCGCTCTTTGATTTATCCGAAGGAAAAGGTCAAAAGAGGGAAAACCTATTTTGCATCGTAAACACAATGCGGGGAAAGATCTAGGGTTCGGGGGTTGATTAAATTTAGGGAAGGTATTAGCACCCTAAACTTCTGTAGTACTCTACAGGAACCTTTTGTTCAAATGTTTACTATTTGCTTTATTTATTTGCTTAAGGTATATATACAAAGGATTAGAAGTGAGAAAAGATACCTAAGGGGTTAATTCTAAGTTTACTCGGCAAGATATCGCATCTTGTGCCTACGTATCCTTACGGGAGTGGAATCAGAGTAATCGTAGTTCCCCTCGAAAGGGAGGTTAGAGACCTCTTGATTGTGGTCAAGGTCTCAAGGGGAATAAACGTATCTTAGGGACACGCTTACGCGGAGTGTAGAAACTCCAAATCTCTACGTTGAATTGTTAAATGAATTAGGGTTAGGTTAGGGATTCCGCGGCGGGAAACCCTAAAATGAACGCGGCGGCTCTTTGACCTAATGCTAGGGGTAAAATTGTAATATTGCCTGCGGCGAGGCATTTGTGAAAATTAGGGTTTGTAAGGAGAAAGGGTTTGAAGTTGAGGACTATTGGCGCGGCGACCAAAAGCTAGACCTAACCTTCGGATGTGTGTAGTGTGACCGAATAATTGATGAATGTGACTTAAAATCATACAAGCAGAGTATTAATGGCATAAATTAAAACCACGCACGCAGAAAATTAAAGGCAGAAACTAAAACGCGATTATTAGGGTTCGCGAGGTTACATGAGAGGAGCAGTTACAATAATGATGAAACTTAAATAAAACACAATGTAATAATAGTGAACATGAGCTGCAAATGATGAACACCGTTAGTAAACAGAGTTAGACAGTAATGGGACGGGTCAGGAAAGAAAATGCAATATTGGAGATTTTTGTTGTTTTTAAAGAAAGATGTTAATTGAATTTATAAAAAAGGAAGAAATAATGTTTTTTTTATAATTTAATCTTAAAAAAGGGTTTTAACTTAGATATTTAAAAAAGGATTTTTAAGTGATTTATTTAAAAAAAGTTTTTTTATTTTTATTATATGAAAAAAAAGAGGTTTCTTATTATAAACAGTTTTTTTTAATTATTATTTTATATAAAAAATGTCAATATTAGTTTTAAAATTTTAATAAAGTTTAAACTAATTATAAAAAAAGAAAAAAATGAAAAGAAATAAAAGGGGTTGGGTCGGTCATCACTCCCGGACCCAACCCGGTTGGTGAGACATTGAAAAGGAAAAAAATAAAATAGGGTTTCAGAAACCCTATCTCTCGCGGCGCCGTTTCTTCAGTTCTTCTTCTTCTCTCTCGATTCTCTTCGATCCACTTCATGATGAATCTCTCTCGTACTGAGAAACCTGAAAAAAATTCAACTTCAAACCGTTAAATATACGACAATGATAAATCCCGTGCTTATGTTTAAGGGTTGGAAACGGCGATTGTTGGTGGTTTCCGGCGGCCGATGATGAAGTGAGCTGAGGCCCGAAACGGTTGATTGCCCGTTGTTTGGTTAAAGCGGCGCCGGTGGTCTTCCGTTTGAACGATCTGAGGTTTTGTCGTCCATGCAACGTTAGGATCTGAACAAAGGTGACTTCGTTCTGGTTCTCTCGCTTATGTTCTTCCGCTGCGATATGTGATTGTTGTTTTTGATGTTTCGCTTTGCCATTTTTTTGTCTACCCCTTTCAACGAGATGATCTAACCCCTTTTTATATCTCTCTTTTGGGCCTTTGATACCAGTGGATTTGCGTTACTATTGGTTTTTTCGATCTGATTGAATCTTATTTCCCTTTTTTAAGATTTGATTGGGGTTTGGTGAGATTGAATTTCGTTTTTTCTGATATGTTTGATCTCATCTAATTTGGACTTTCCCTTTTCAGGATTCCCTATTTTCGGATATGGATTTGCCCGAATTTTCATTTGATTTGTTTGATAACTGAACTGCTTTGTTTTGATTTCGTTTGGACATTGCTGATTTCGATTTGATTTTATCTGGATTCACGTTGGTTTCGTTTTGATTTGTGGATATTCAGTTTCTTCGTTTCCTTGATTGGATCGAATTGGATTTCTCTGACATGCTTTAGATTTTATTTTTCAGATGTGGAATGGGATCCCTTGTTCACAATGTGGATATCCAATTGCTGAGCCTTAATGAGTCGATACCTGTTTTGATAGCTTGTGGATTCACTCGCATTCTGAACTGTCATGGTTTTTTTGTGAACTTGTTTCGTTCAGTTTGGTTATCAGTTGGAATTCACTTATTTTTCCTCTTCTTTTTTCAGTGAATTGAGGCTGATGCTTCGGTCAAGTCAAAATTGCCGGGAATGGTATGCGGTGATGATGACTTTGTTCTGAACCTTCGAAGGATACTCTTCGATGATGCCGCGGTTGCCTCTGCTGTGTCCTTTGCATTGTTTGAATTCAGAGTCACAGTTTTTTGGGCTTATGAACTGATATGGTTTGGATACGGGTTTTGTCTTGTGGTTTATCAGATGTGTATTGGTGTAGAACAAGATCTCAAGCGATCTAAATGGTTAGTGAAAACTGCTAGCTCTGCTAAATTAAAGTCTAATTGCTCTGCTTGAAATCCAAATGGCTTGTGAAAGCTTGTCCTAGTGAAGTACAAGGACCCATTCGTATCGTCCTGGTAGAGGTACATCATTCACTACATCAAAATTGTACTTTTCCATGAATATTGCTTGTTACTGCTTCTCTGCGAAAGCAAAGAACTCGTCCATTTCATAAGCTGTTGGAATATTTCTTTGAATGTGTTCGTGAATTATTCGGTGTGTAATCTCAGTCCTTTTGAACTAATATCTGCCCCTTTCTACCGTTTCAGGGCTGGAGTATTTGGACTCACAAACAGTTTGGTGATTTAGGCGATGATGTTGCTAGACTGAGCCTACATGATGGCTGCCTCTGATTGTTTCTATTGTGCACCTTTAGTTTGTATTTCCAATTACTCTTGGCTGTGAACGCGCTGGTTTCATGGATTGTTCGGTTGAGCTTCAGTTTGAATTTCCAATCACCTGTGGCTGTTTTGTTTATGCAGCTTATGAACTGTTTTGGCTTTGAGTTCTATTATCAATTTTGTACTGATGCTGTTGTGGAAGTTCAGGTGTTGGAAATTTTCGAAAACAAAACGACTCAGACCTGCCGGCATCCGGGTCTGAGTCCAAATTTGCCTTTGTATCAGTTTGGAAATCCAATTGCGGCAAAAGCGAATCAGTCCCGCTTCTTTTATCTCTTTTATCTCTCGGTTGTCCCGCATGATAAGAACAGATGACCACTTGATCTGACGCCAACGGCGCGGGTCGGTAACGGGGGTAGGACGCAGCTTCGGTTGTGCCACTCCCGGCACTCGATGATGACGCTGTTCTGAGAGTGTCAAACAATTTCTAACATCTTTTTTCTATTCTGTTTTGTCTTTGTTGTGCAGGTTAATCAGAGATTCGCGGTGAAGATCGAGGGACATCACGAAGAACACTTAGAAATCTTTAGGATTTAGGACTCTTTAGAGTAGAGATACTCCTTTGTGAATGTAATTCCTTGTAAACTCAAACAATGATTCATGAATTAGAATTCAAAGTTTATTTGAGTCACTCTTTTGTAAATTAAATACTTTATGAAATAAAAATTCAAAAAGTACTCATTTACTTCTTAAATATCTATGAACATACAAACCTGAATTTATTTATATTTATTTCTTAGTTACAAATTATAAACATTCGTGAATAAAAATCCACAAACATTTAAATTTATTCCTAATTATAAATTATAAATACTCACGAATGACATTCAAAGGTACTTAAGTTCTGGCTCATATGCTTATTCTCTTCATAGTCCTGATCAAAACCAAGTGAATTCAACTAAATCCTCTCTGTTATGTATATCGAAAGGACGTGTTATTAACTGAAACGAAATTCCTCCCTGAACAAGTGAACGACCCAATCATTACTCCCGGTATTTTCCAATAATAAAACGAGCCAGCTTGATGCCTTGAAGGAAATCAACGTTTATGGCGGACAAATGTCCCATGTATCATGCTCTGAATGCCTCGAGGCTTTAAAGACCGATTTTCTTCAGAATTAGCAAAAATAGTGTAAAATGACCAAGACGCCCTTGAACTGGATTCCTGCAAAACAAATCAACTCTAGGACTGGTTAGTGGTTAGCAGATGCACAGATGAGATGCTATGCGAAATGACTGACTAAATATAAGGGTAAAATTTGGGGTATTACAACTATTAAGGAGCTTGTAGGATCTCTGACTTTCTTATTTCTCAAGCTTGCATCATAAGGCTACAAGAGGTAAGCCTACAACTTGCATTTCTCATGCTACTTTGAGTTCTAGCTATGCTTTTGATTTAAACATTGTTTAGACATGTTTCGTGTATGTTATGTATCGTGTATGAACCGTTTCTTGCAGCAAAATATGTATTTTTGGGACTGTCAAATTTCAGGTCACAAACTAGGTCCAAACTTGTCACATTTTGCATAATGATTCCAATCTGCCAAACCACTCGTGCATTTCTTGTTTTCTCTTATGCTAACCTCTATATATGATGCATATGTGATTTTTGTACACTTGTTTCACAAAGCACACCACTACACAATGTTGTTCACGTGTTCTTGCATTTGGTTGTAACCAAACTTGCCCTACCAATGATGCTATCGGGTTTTCTTATGAGTCTATGGCATGAAAAAACAAATTGTACCATTGAATTCCTTATTCAAAAACACACAATTTTCAATTTTGTTTCACCTCATTTGGTTAAGTTTTGTCTGAGATCCATTCTTCTTGCAAATGGCCTTAGGTTGCCTTACCTTGCCTTGACCTAGTTTTGCCCATTTTGTGCACCAACTTCCCATGATCATAACTTGCTCATTTTTTATGCTATTGATGCCATTATTTTTGAAAACTACTCCTTAACATGTCTATTTTCATTAAGTGAAGAAAGAATTCAAGGATTGTTATCCCAGAAATACTTTGGTCCACTTGAATAACATGTGATTTTAGGGTTTTTTCCATGGTGTTCTTGAACGTTTTCAACATGTAACTTGATTTTTATTTTGAGAATTGTCTTGTATGATTCATATATGTTTTTTTAACATGTTTAAATGTTCAAAGTTGTTTGATTCAATGCCTTGCTATGTTCATGCTTTCTTTTGTGAATGTATACATGTGAAAATGACCTGTTGAACTTCATCTGTGACCTATACCATGATTCTTGATGTTGTAACCTCTTGAATATGTTTATCATGCCTCATTATATTTTCTTATGCGTCTTGTTAGAACCATAACATGTTTAGGGTTTGTTTCTTGCCTTTTTGAATGCTTGAATGTGAATGGTATACCTTGAACTTCTTTGTGATTCATAACATGATTCTTGATGTTGTAACCTCTTGAATATGTTTTTTATGCCTCATTCTACTTGTTTATGTGTTTTTTTAGAACCATAACATGCTAGGGTTTGATTGTTAGCTTGGTTGTTACCATGAAACTTTCTTACTTTTCCCCCATGAAGTCATGAACAAATACTTGGATTGTTATAACATTTTTTGTGTTTTTGCTTGTTCGGTTGTTATCAATACATGTTTAGATGGTCTTATGTTGTTACATTTGATCTCATTTGATCCTTATAATATGCTTGGTTCAATTTGTAACTTGTTTGCATCAATCTCATTTGAATGTTATAGATGAACTTGTTATTGTTACACATGTTCTTTACTTGCATTGATGGTTGTTACCTCTCTATCTTTATGTTAATTTTGACTATTGTTCATATGTTGTTACATGTTCTTGCTCTATGTAAGGATCATTGTCATGATTACTTACTCTCCTCCTGGCTTTTGTCAAAGTCAATCCCCTTGAGTGTACAACTTAGAATAAAGAGTTTTATTAAACTTTATACAAGCATTGTTATGTTTCTTCCCCTTTTAACCTTGATTAGAATCAAGTGTCCATCTGTTGCACCCCAAAATTTGACCAACTCCTCTTTACCTAGCTTGTGTTTCATTTCATTCACATTAGCATTATCATTTGCTTTTCATTGACATGTATGCAGGAGATCAAGAGGTATGACTACCAATCAAGAGCTATACAAGACTATGAGGCTAGCTATAGAAGCTTATTCAGGTGTTCAAGGGTTGATATCCTTGTCAGAGAAGTTAAAGGATCCTCAGAGGGAGTGGTTGAAACCAAGTATGTGGGTCTCCTAACTTGAGAGTTATGGGGAAGACCATCAGATGATTCTGAAGCCATGAAGTTAGACTTGAGGTCTTGAGAGAGCTCAGGAGAAGTTTTGAAGATCACTTTGAGGCCTAGACAGGTCATTATGCAAGATTAACAAGCCTCAACCATGATTGGTGCAATTAGGGTTTGACTGGGTCAACCTTAGGTCAACTGATGATTTGGAGAAGGTTGAGACCTAGTCCAAGAGCCATGTGATCATGGATGGATGAATTGAGATGCTATAAGGATTATTCCAAGGTCTACTCATCATGATTGAAGAGTTTGAGAAGTTTCAAGCTAGGGTTTCTAAGGCTTGACAGTGTAAAATCCCCTAGTTTGACCCCTATCTTCAAGGCAGTTTAGCTCAAGATGTGATTGTCATCTCATCTTGCCCCCAACATGAATGTTGTAGAGCTTGTTCTTAGATTTAATTTGAGTGCTAGAAGTCCTTGATAGGATTTATAGAACTCAAGTTGTGACTTTGACAAGTTATAGGTCATCTGAGGTATGTGAATCTGGGGCCTTGAAAGTCACCCAACTTGCATCAAACGTTTTCCCAAGAAGGATGATTCCTATGAACTTTTGGTAAACATGAATGTTGTTCCTTATCTTCTTATCTTTCTAGAGAGTACTAGAAGTACTTGATAGGATTTGTAGAACTCAAGTTATGGCTTTGACAAGTCAAGGGCATTTTGGTCATTTGGAGATTATAGGTCATTTCAAGCATAAGGCCATAACTCCTATTTCCAAGCTTCAAATGGAAAAATCTTCAACATAAAACTTGTTCAAAATGATGTTTTAAGGCTATTGAGGAGTTCATGAGATGTTGTAAATGCTTGTAGCTCATACTTGTCAAAATGGTCAAAATAAAGGAGGATTTAATGTATTAAAGTGACCTATTTTTGGGAATTTTCAATACATAACCAAAACAATGCAAGTGACCTACCAAATTGAAAGGAAAAATCATTTTAGAAACAATGACATTATTACAATTTTGATTTGAGGTCAAATTGAGGGACTTATCATAAGTTACTTGTAATCTAAGTTACACTTGCAAAACATAAGAGAGATCAATGTACAAGCTATCCAAGCATCCTAACATCTCATACATCTCATCTAAGGGGATTTTCAATTCAGAATTGGAGTTGAAAACAAGGGAAACATGGACTGGTGTGAGTATGGCTTGAAATGAGAAATCATGACATGAGATTTTCAAAATCTCCTTGGATGGTTCCAGAAGGTGCTAGAGGGTTTAGAATCATTCTATATATGATTTAGAAGCTGTCCATGGAAGAGGTTGGTGAGAGTTGAGGAAGGAGAGAGAGTTGGGATTCCAAATTTGTTCATTGCAAATTAAAATCCATTCTTCATTTCTGCACCATTTCAATCGATTCTTTCTATTGCAATCTCTTCCTTATGAGTTACTGAGTGATTCCATAGCAAATTGAGAGCAAGAACATGGCTGAATCGTGCATGAGCTTTTGAGTTCCATCTGCTGCAAGTCACTATCGGGTTTGGAGTTGCAAGCATCTTCCATCAATTCTTTTGCAAACAGAAGCTATATCTTGATACAAGGAACGATTCTGGAAGGATTGAAGTGTTGAAGTGAAGATTTGGTGCATCTGTTATTCAAGAAATCCCAGGTTTGTAACTTTCACCATACACCTTAATTTAAGCATTGTTAAGTCAAATTGTTAGGTTAGAATGGTTAGAGACAACTAGGGGATGGATTCTGGAGAGTTTGAGAGCATTTGGTGATGTTCAAGGTGATGACACCATTTCAGTTTGGATCAAGAACTTGGTGTATAGTGAGCAATAAGATGAATTCTATAGGGGAAACTGATCAGTGTAATGTGATGAGCATTTTAGGCCAAGCAATTTCAAGATTGGAGACAATTGATTCTTGGTCAGAATTTTGATCCCCGATCGTGTTTAGGGTTAGAGGATGTTTCAATTGAATCTAGGACCATGGTTGTGATCAGTGTGGAATTTAGAGTGTATTAGTGCTTTGAATCACGCGTTTCGAGGGAGATATGATGAAGTTCGAATTGAGCAAGAACCATGTTTGAACTCTGGTTCTTCCCTCCATTTCCATGGCCAGAGGTAGGAGATGAAGTTTTCACCATTGGATGAGAGCTTGACCTTTGACTGAGAGAGGATCCAACGACTGTGTTTTAAAGTTGAGTTGTGAAGGATTCTGAAGCATGAAACGATGCGTTTCATTTATTTGATGTTTTGGGCTTAGTGATCTGAGCGCTATTCGCACCCCCCTGATGGCCCAACCCAAGCTTTTAACTGAAAATGATTTCTATTTGCACCGTGTCTTTATTCATTTTTGTTGGATTTTCATTTAATTTTTCATTTTATATATGGTTCTTGCAAAAATCATAATAAATTGAATATTAATCCAATTAAACCCATTCCTTTTGCATATTACTCATGATTGAGTCTATTATTTTTTAGAGAAAAAATATTTTCATTTCATGTAATTTATGATTTAATTGGAATTTTGTATTTTAATTGATATTAAAATGTTCATGTTTGATGCATATTTTTGTGGAATTTAGTGTGATCACTTGGTGATGATTTTGATCCTAATTTTTTGTGTGTGATTAGGATAGAAATGTATGATCCCATAGAATTTTTCTCACATTTTTGTGATGAAAATAGGTGTGCTTTCTAGATTGATATTTAGGTGCTTCCTTTTAGGGTTTTAGGTTTGATACCTTGTAATGTAGAATTTTAGTTCTAGGTCCAATTTGAGGATTTGATCTCTGAAACTAATCTGGTAGAGTCATGATTGACCTAGGTTCCCATAGTAATTTTTGTAGGATTTTACAATTGATTTTAGTATTTTAGTTAGGACTAACTTTAGTACTAGGTTTTAGGTGATCCTAACCTACTAATTCAACTAGTTTTACTTCCTCAGTTCCCTTAGATTAGGGTTTGTGTTTGGTTTGCCTTTGGTTGAGATTGAAGACAAGTTGAAGACAAGGTGAGGATGCTTGAAATTGTTTGGATTTGTTGGTGCCTGAAGGTGTCTGATGAAGATTAGGAGATAGGACATAGGGAGAGCCTTATAGTTAGAATGATTTCTTTCACAAACATGGAAAGCATTCTGTGCTTCCATTCCTCCCAATGACTAAAAGTACTTTTCAGATATTCACATCCCTCCTTTGGAAGGATGAGTGGCTTTATCTGGGAAGTAGAACTTTGAGGGAACCAGTCTCTCAGAATGATGAACCCTTACAGGCTTCCCTTGGTTTTCAGTAAGCTGTTTATCATTTCCACTCATCCTGTTAAATCAATTGTCTTCTGGTTTGAGTATCTTGAAAGATGTGGGACTTGAGTTTGAAAATGAGGACTTCATTGAAGAGTGTGGAAGAGGATGATTCCTTGAGCATTGCCATTGCAGCTGAAGCTTGAAGAACAAGAAGAATAAGTTGATACTTGAAGATTCAATGAAGAATTGAAGGAGAGAGTTGACACTTCCATGTGATTGAAGACTACTCTGAGAAGCTGGAGCTTGTAGATAAAGAGAGAAGACCAAGTTGAGACTGGTGAAGCAAAGGGAGCTGAAGCTTGAAGACTAAGTTGATACTTATGAAGAGGATTCAATTGAGATTGAGTGTAGAGCTGAGGCTTGAGGAATAAAGGATGAGTTGATACTTACATTGATGCATTGAGAGCCTGAAGGAATCAAGTTGATACTTGTAGTTAGGAGTGAAGTCTGAAGGTGGAATTGACTGAAGAGCTGAAGCTTGGAGAAGAGAGAATAAGTTGAAACTTATGTTTGATAGGTTGAAACCTTGGAGGAACAAATTGATATTTGTCATGAAGGATGATAGCCTTGAAGGGTGATGGAAGTCTGAAGACTGGATTGCTGTTAGAAGAGCTGAAGCTTGAAATTGATAGAGAGGGGTTGATATGCTTTCTTGTCTGTTTTCTTTTCTGTGCTGATGTGCCTTGTTTGACTTGCTTGATGCATTAGAATAAGTCCATGATTAAACTGACTTTAATCTAGGAGCATGATTGCACTAGAGGTTGAGTTACTCCCTCTGCTTGTATTGTTACTGTATGGCTTTGCTTGCGGGTATTCGGTAGAGCCCTGCTCCATTACCCATGTGGTTTATTTTGCTTGATAGCATTTCATTTCCTACTGTATGATTGCAGTTTACTGTATTTTGCTTGATAGCATGTTTTATTTCTTCAGTATGATTATAGTTATTCATATCTGGCTTGAGGTTGAGATGAGCTTGTGGAGGCTGCTGCCCCACACACATTTCCTCCCTCACTTGCATTGCATGCATTTTACTGTATATCTGTTTACTGTTTAAGCTGATGCTTTATCTGTTTCTGTTTATCATTGACATGATCCCTTTGGACTCTCATTTCTTTTGATAAGGAAGTGATGATAGAACTTTAGGTTGAAACCTATGCATGATAACTTCTAGGAGTTCCCTGTTTCAAACCTCAACCATAGGATGAATCCTTGGCATGACAACATTAGGACTTGATAGTCTCCCCGTAGTTGTCCCTCTCTCTTCTTATCTCAAAACAACTTAAGATACAGTAATCATGAATGATTTCTTTCGTACGTTACGAGCCTTAAGCTATCTGAGAAAGGATTGTTGAAGAGTTTCTTTTCAACAGTCTGGATGTCTAGTATGGCACCCTTTGGGTGACATGCGACACATTCACTCTCAGGTCATAGTCTCTAGTGCAATTGAAATTGCAAACACAATAAAAAACACTTCTTCCGTAAAAGACAGAAAACAAACTTCAAACCTTTTTGCCCCGTGGGCCCATAAAGAAGGAAACTTTTCTGAAGAAAAGAGTGTCGTTAAACTTCAGCGCCACCGCAAACAGGCTTTGCCCCTAACTGATGGAACTGCTGTTTAACCCTACTCGGTAAAACAGATGAATCTGAACCCCGTAATCCGTATTATCCCGAACTACGTAAGCTCTGATCTCTCATATCTGTTGAGAGTACATAGGCACAATACTGATGTATTGGCGAGCTACCTTCCCCATAACCCGTAGGTCGAACTACGTTGACTCTGATTTCTCATTCTCTGATGAGAATACGTAGGCATAAAGCGCGACGCTTTGCCGAGTCATTTTTCTTTTCTGTTTAAGCCAACCTTGATAGGTAGATAGATAAAACCAACCCGTCCAATAAACATAAACAAGCGTGGATCCTATCGAGTATGATGGACGTGAGGGGTGCTAATACCTTCCCCTTGCGTAACCGACTCCCAAACCCAGACAACGGTTGCAATGACCTTGTCTTATACCTTTTTTGTCAGGTTTTTCCGATCGTTTCCTTTCCCGTTCTGAGGGATAAAAAACGAAAGGTGGCGACTCTTCTGTTTTGCCGGCACCTTATTTTCGCGGTAGCGACAGCTGGAGACTCTGCTGGGGACTTGATAGTTTCCTGGGATCCAGCATCCCGTATGCGAGTCAGTTTGGGGATCCGACGTCCCCTGCGAGAGTCAATCGTAGCGCTTGTATGATTACTTGTTAGGTTGTGTTTACTTATCGCACTTTATTTCCCGCATTTTATTTTTCAGTATGATATGATTATCTGTGTTGTTGTGGGAGGGGCATTCTGATGAGTGAGAAGCCAGACCCAGGCTTGAGTGAACATAGCATTAGTTGTGGAAATTAGTGGGCGCGTGCTTGCTTGGCAGGCACTAGTGTCTCATGAAATCCACGCTCAGACGAGGTTCTCCCGGTTGGCTTCTTTTTCAACCCTTTGGGTTGAGGGGTGTTGCACCCTAAAATTTGCCTAACCTTATTCCTTTGGTTTATGTTTCATTATCATTAACATTTGCATATAGAGTCATGTACATAGACTAATCATCTGCATAGCATAAGCATAGCAAGTCATTCAACAGGGGACCAATCATTATTCTCATCTCTAGAGGCCTATCAAGAGGTTATTATTCCAATTCAACCTCATTCAAGTCATCAGGAAAGAATTTGAAAGCAAAGAGTTCAGCAGATCAAGCCTTGAGTCCATCTCCTAGCTGAGGGTATCTGAGGGTCAACAAGAGGGTTGTGAGCTGTGAAGTGAGGGCATGGAGAGCATCTAGACATTATGAGAGACTTAGAAAGTCATTTGAAGAAGGAGACAAGTCATTGATGAGAGCACAAGAGCTACAGTTGAAGACAGTCAACTAGGGTTTCATCTGGGTCAACCCTAGGTCAACCCTAGGTCAATTGACTGATTTAAGGGGCATTCAAGGCTATTGGAGAGATGTGGGGTTCACCATTGGACATATAAAAGAGGATATGGAGATATGCCAAGGAGAATTCAAGAGAAATCAAGGAGAAGAGGAGTTTCTAAATTAGGGTTTCTCTGTAAAATCCCCTAGTTTAGGTCAAATTTCCAAGCAAGATAAGTCAAAATGCTAGCTTCAAATGGCTTCTTGGCCAACATGAAACTTGTAGAGGATCTCAAGACCTTTAATTTGAGTGGTGGAAGACATCAAGGAGATTTATAGAACTCAAGTTATGGTCCTTGCAAGTTACAGGTCATCTGGGGTATCTGAATTTTTGTCTGTGAAAGTGACTTGACTTCCAAGCTAGTTTTACC
Source organism: Lathyrus sativus (assembly GCA_963859935.3). Taxonomy (NCBI): domain Eukaryota; kingdom Viridiplantae; phylum Streptophyta; class Magnoliopsida; order Fabales; family Fabaceae; genus Lathyrus; species Lathyrus sativus. The sequence continues at coordinate 474,951,971 of OZ012738.1, forward strand.
CCTCAAGGAGATTTCAAATGAATTCTTGGTCAACATAAGAATTGTTCCTCATTGTCTTAGCTTTCTAGAATGGTATAGTATGCCTTCATATGATGTGTGGAACTCAACTTATGGTCTTGGCAAGCAAAGGGTATTTTGGGCATTTGTGAATTATAGGTCATTTTAACCTATGTCCAAAACTCATACAAGGAGGCCTCAAATGGAAAAACTTACAACATCAAACTTGCTCCAAATGGGATTTTAAGTCTAGAAAGAAGGTCACAAATTATTGGAGAAGCTCATAACATGAAGTTGCACAATTGGTCAAAAGTTGAACTAAAAAGGCTTATAATTCAAAGAAATTCAAAGTGAAAAATGGTTTGGGAGATTTATGAGTCCAAATGGAGACTTCCAATATATGATTTTGAATGGAAAAGCAATTCTAAGAACAATGGTTCAAACACTTTTTTGAGTTTAGAAGGAAAAAAGAAAGTTATCTTTGGTTACTTGTAATTGAAGAAACATGACCAAAATGGATCAAAGTTGGAAAGCAAGGGAATGTGCAAGATGGATCTAGAATGTTCATATGGGGTCTATATATTCATGAAATGAGAATTTAGCAAGGGTTGGCTTCATGTTCACCAGGAATTTCACAAACTTTCTCATTCTTTCTCTTGGCAATTTCACTTCAATCTCTCAAAATCTTCACCAATTATCATCAAAATCAACTTCATTCTATTGATTCATCATCATAGAGTAGAATTCAATCAAGAACAAGGTGGTTAGAATCCATTTTCGTGCACTTTCTTCAAGAACATCAAAATTGAAGTTTCCATTGGACAGCACAATTCAGGTCAAGAATCATTAAGGCATTGCATACAGAATCAATCACTGAGTTAATTGATCAAGATCCAAGCCTTGGAAGCCTCAGATCCTCAATCTTCCATAGCTGTTTTCAAGCTTTTGCACCAGGTATGTTTTCATTCACACAGCTTGATCTAGTTGGTCTAGCATGTTGTTGTTAGTTTAGATATGATCTAGGTGGTTAGTAGAGTAATTAGGATGAATTTGAGGCTGAATAGAGACCATTGTTAGCAGGTGGTAGAAACTGTTAGGAGGTAGAACTTGTAGTAGAATGCATTAGAAGCTTAGCTTGATAGATCAGAATGATGACCACTATGCATAGATTAGGTTAGTGTAAGTTTGATTGAGAATTGTGTTGGTGCATCTCAGAGGATTTCCATGGTGACCAGAGTTTGTTGCGCACGGGTTTGTTGATGTGATGAGTTTCAAAGCAATCTGATGCCATAGGCTTGTAGAGGGAAGAATTTAGGGTGAGTTTCATGTTGGGATCGTGTTGATTCATGGCATGTAGAATGCGAACAGGTTGGTAGAAGTTAGTGCTTGCATGAGGTTTCATGGCAGAAACCCTAATTCAGTTGAACTAAGGAGGAAGACGAAATCTGGATCGTCTATTTTGTGTTAGACTTTTGACTGGATGAGCCATCGTGTGGCTGAGATTTGAAGCAGAATTGGAGGGAGATGCGTTGGCCCTAAACGCACCGTTTCATTAATTGAAACGGGCGGGCCTGAATGTAATGTGTTATTCCCACCCCCCAGATACCAAGCCCAAACCAGTTTGAACGTAAATCCTTTCATATTTTCACCCCCCCCTGCGTGGTTTTTATTTCACTAATTCTGAGTGTTTTCTGGGCTTAACCAATTCGCTAGTAGCACCCCCTGTCTACCTGGCCCATCCAAATTATAACTAGGGCGCCTGCTATTCTAACCCCCCTCCCTCATTTTAATTCAATTCAATTTTTTTAATTCCATTTTAATTTTTCACCAACTTTGAAAATTCATAATAAATGCATAAAAAATTCATTTTAATTCATTCTTTTTACCCTATGTTCTTTAGGATGTGTAGAAAATTATAGGAAAATAAAATTGCATTTTTATTTTTATTTCATATTTTTTCCATATTTTCTAAATAAATGTCATTTTAAATAGATTCATTTCATGCATGATTTTACTAATTTTTATTCTATTACATGCTTTCATATTTTTTGTTCATTCTTTTTATATTGTTTAGATTAGATGATAAACTTGTAGAAACAATTTAGTGCCCATTTTTTAGAAATTAATTTCAAGTGATTAATGTAGGCTTGAACAACATGGATAAAACTAGGGTTTTAGGTGATGACTTAGGAAGTTTGATTCTTTCCCTTAGGACTTAGGGTTGGAATAGATTAGTTATGGGACTATAGGGGCTATGGGTAGTTACTAGACCCCTTAGAAAAAGTCAGGATTCCCCTACTGCTATTAATACTGTCTGTATATCTGATTGACTGGTGTGGTGTGCCCTCTGGGGATTTTTGCTTGCTTGCTTGGGTATTGGGTTTGTCTGGGGACTTGGGGAAGCTGAAGACTTGAGGAGATGAAGACCATTGGAGATCCAGAGATTGAAGATCAACTATCAGAGTTGAGGAGGAAGTTCTTGCTAGCAGATGCTGAGGAGACTAGGGTTTAGGAGCTAGGCAGAGCTCTAGATTAGAATGACTGTTTCTCAAACATGGATTGCCTTGTCTGCATCCATTCTTCTCTGTGATTCAGAGTCTCTCTAAGACACTCACCCCCTTCCTTTGGAAGGCTTGGTGATAGTGTCTATGAGATAGAACTCTTGAGAGAAAATATCTCTTGTGTTAGAAGCAGTCTGTTCACCACCCTTGGTAGTCAACTGATTGCTTAACACCCAATTCACTCTTGTGACTGATCCCTCATCCTGGAGGTTTGAGCTTGAAGAAAAGCCCTTGCAGATAGAAGACTGATGATCAAAGCCCTTACCTGAAGATCATGGAGATGGAGATTGATGCTTGTTGAAGCCTGTAGCTGAATGGAGATTGCTGGAAGCTAGATGTTGATTCAGAGCTGCTGATGCTGTTTCTTTTGCTGTATTTCATTTGCTGATGTATTGATTGGTTTTCTGGACTGTATTGTTTGCTGTTTACCCTGCTGGGTTGAAAGTGAAGCCTGTTCACTTTTGCCTATTGTTTTCTAGGTTCGAGGTTGAGTGGGACTCCCTTGCCTCGCTTGTATTGTTGCATCCATGCATTTTACTGCTTTACTGTATATATCTGATATTGTTTCTGTTTCTGCCTATCCCGTAGGATCTCTGTTTCTCTCTGTGCAAGAGAGGAGCATGATAGACACTAGGTCTTAACCCATGCATGATAACATTAGGTTAGTTTGATTTCCTTCGCAACCGTAGTTTAGAGTTCTGTCTCTTTCTTTCTCAAAACAAACAGAAAAAACACATAAAGATTTCAAATACAATAAAAGGCACTTCTTGCGTAAAAGAATGTGAACTCATCAAAGACGTCATTTTTGTCCTCTTGGGACTGCTAATCAAGAAAACCTTTTTCAGAAGGAATAAAATCAACCAAGACAAGCTTGTGTCGTACGTGGCCCGAACTACGTTTGCTCTGATCTTTCATGCCGTATGAAAGTACGTAGGCATAGGATGCGATATCCTAGCGAGCAACCTTCCCCTCCTTTCCCGTAGGTAGGCGAACTACGTTGACTCTGATTTCTCGTTCCAGACGGGAATACGTAGGCATAAAGTGCGATACTTTGCCGAGTCATTATTATTTTCATTTTATTTTCTTTTTCACCCTTGACCTATAGTCTAGATAGAATAACAATCCATACCCGAAAACAAGCGTGGATCCCGTCGAGTACGACGGACGTGAGGGGTGCTAATACCTTCCCCTCGCGTAACCGACTCCCGAATCCAGGTTTTGGTTGCGACGACCATACCTTTCCCGTGTTGTGCGAGGTTTACTCTGAGCGTTTCCTTTCCCTCCCGTGGGATAAATAACGCACAGTGGCGACTCTTCTGTTCAGCCGGCGCCGATTTTCGCAGTAGCGACAGCTGGCGACTCTGCTGGGGATCCAACGTCCCCTGGCTGCTAAGAACTGCGATGGTTCTTATGCATTTGGGATCCAACGTCCCTTGAGAGAGTCAATCCTAACGCTTGTTTTCCCGTCGAGGATTTTGTATGGATTTACATTTCTAACCTTGTATTGTCAGCTTTATATATTGATTATTGTTGCTGTATCTGGGGTGTGACGGGTGTTCTGATATTGAGTGAGAAGCCGGACCTGGGCTTGAGTGCACCTAGAATTAGAGTAGAAATTAGTGGGCGCCCGCTTGCTTTGCTTGCTTTGGTGTCCCATGAAATCTACACTCAGACGAGGTTCCTCTGGTTGGCCTCCTGCCCCTTCCTTTGGTTGGCGTGGGTTGCTGGTTAGTTGGATTGTCGACTCTGGGGACCGATCATTTGGAAGTTGGCTAAGTGAGGCCTCTTCAGGAATTGATGATGCCACTCCTTCTGGGAATCGTATCATCAACCCTGAAAGTCTGTGACGCCGACGACCGCATAGGATGCCGTACCTTGTGCCAGTTATAGGGCCACCCACCTGTGAGGGGATTCAGGGTTATGCAGGTAACTAGACCTCCAAACTACCGGTTATTTCTTGATCAGAGATCCTGGTTATTTATGGAGAGTTATGAGGTCTGTCAGAGACCAATTAGAGATGTGTTTTGAGGTCTGTCAGAGACCAGTTGGAGATGTATTCTGAGGTCTGTCAGAGATCAATTAGAGATGTGATTTAAGGTCTATCAGAGACCAGTTGGAGTTATGGTTTGAGGTCTATCTGAGACCAGGGTTTGATGACTTCTGGATGGTCTATCTGAGACCTTTCTTGATTGGGTTTAGGCTATTCAGCTGCAGCTTCGGTCCCTGTTGAATGTTACTTGCATTGCATTGCCTGCATATCCATTACCATTTGCATTTCACTAACGTGTGTCTGTGCTGCAGGTGCATTTGCATTTCCCTAGCTCTAGTGCCCGGACTTCTGAGTTTTGATCATGACTAGCTTAAGGAGAACAGTTGCTTACAAATTGCCTACGCCTGATGTTGTTCCTCTACTTGGGTTGATCTCTCTTGCTGATGAGGGTGTTCGTAGGAGCTTCCGGATGAGCTATGGTAGATTATTGAGATCGGTGTGCAAACCTACAGAGGTAGAGTTAGATGGGCTGTATGCTTTGATGCAATTCTATGACCCTGCTTTGAGATGCTTTACGTTCTCTGACTTTATTATGGGACCAACCTTGGAGGAATACGCTGAGTATGTTGAGCTGCCCGTGCAGAACCGGGTTCCATTCATTCATTATGACGCCAAGCCCAAGCCGGAGGATTTGGCAAAAGCCTTGCATATTGATGCTTCTGAACTTGTGACTACTGTTTCCCGTGGAGTTCCAGGCTTCTCACTCCAATTCTTAGTTGGTAAAGCCCAAGAGTATGCCAAGAGCGGGTGCTGGGTTGCTTTCAATGCTGTGTTGGCTCTGTGCATTTATGGCATAGTTTTGTTTCCCAATATACCGGACTTTGTGGACTTTGATGCTTTCTACTTGTTTGCTGCTGGTAATCCTGTACCTACCTTACTCGGAGATCTCTACCACTCACTGCATTACAAGAATGAGAAGGGAAGAGGGAAGAATGTTCACCTGTGTGTGCCCTTGTTGAGTATGTGGTTTGAGAGTCACCTTCCTAAGAGAAGATCTGTTGCAGAGACTACAGTCCCAGCTGGTTGGCCAGAGCGCCTGATGAGGCTATCGTCGGAAGATATGGAGTGGTTTGATCGAGACCTGTTGGGATCTGAGCTCATCTTCAGTTGTTCTGGGTACCCTAATGTCCCACTGATTGGAAGAAAAGGGTGTATCAACTACAACCCATCTCTATTCATTCGCCAGTTCGGATATGCACTGAAGAGCCCGCCAAAGGAGGAGGAAGTACAGGAATCTCTGTACTTCACCGGTGACGTGAAGGGGGAGTTATTGGCCAAGTTGCAACATGCCTGGACGCATATTAGCCGCAAAGGAAAGCCACTGTTAGGAAAGAATGACTGTCAGGCCTATGCACCTTATAGAGTTTGGATTCAGGAGAGGGCTAGTCAGGTGAGGATGCCATTTCCAGATGTATCAATTCTTGTTCCCGTTCCGGTAGCAGAGCCGACTACTGTTCCTAGGGAGGCCTACGAACAGGTTGTGAAGGAGAAAGAAGCCTTGATGAAGATTAACGAAGGGTTAGAGCAAGAGTTAGCCCAGGCACGCAGTGAGAAAAACAAGGCCGTATATGCTTTCCAACAACAGATCGAGCTGGTAAACAGGTTAGGAGCTGAGTTGACCGAGGAAAAGAAAAAGCGTGAACGTCTGGGGCAAGAGTTCAGAAGCTCCTATGACATGCTGGAAGCCAAAAAGAAGGCGCTCGACGCAGCACACCGAGAGATATCCTCTTGCAATAAGACCTGGAATGCTACACTCACCAACAATAAGAAGAGGGAAGATAAGTTGAAGCAGCAAATCTCCGACCTCGAAGAGAAGTTGAAGTCTAGCATCAAGAAGTGTGAGGAGGAAGTGATGACCCGTTATAGTGTCCAGCATGCACTGAACAAGGCAATCAAGTCTAGAGATGAAGCAGTGTCTCAGAAGCGAAAGTTAGAAAATTGCTTCGGAGAAGCAACATGGGAAGAAACTGCTGAAGACGTACACCGTGTTCTTAAGAGGAGAAACCAGCTTGTTGAAGGGCTGCTTGATCGACCAAGCCATCCGGAGACCAAGAAGTTGATAGAGGAGTACCAGACTTTTGGGAGGATTTGATCATCGTGTAGTTACTTGTATGCTTTATTTGCATAGTGCTGACCATCACCAGGATTGTTGGCTGAGGTCATGCCTTCTTTATACTCTCGGCGATATTGTACCCTGGGCTTATTCATCCTCTCTGCAATATATGAGGCTTTCTATGATTCAGCTCCGATATTCCTATTGTCAACACTGCACTGGCACCTTCGCACTAGAACTGGGGGAACGAATCACCCTAATGCACAGGCACACACATTGCATTGCATTCATATTCATATTGCATTACAGGTAATTATTAAATTGTATCTCATCCCCTGTATCCATCAGGTCCTCCAAGATTAGCGACCGAAGAATTCCCTGGCGTTCAACCAGAAGCAGCAGCAAGGAAGTCATGAGTCAGGATCCGACTGAGATGCAAGAGATGCGCGACCACATAACGCGGATCATACAGGTAATGGAAGCCATGGCCGAGAGTCAGAAGCAGTTGCAGGATACGGTGCAGCCTCTGATGGCACGGGCTAATGATAGAGCTGCCGGCTTTGCTCAGCTAGAGAATCAAGGTTTTCTCCCAGGCCGCATACGCCAACTTGTGGGGGTAGCCGTCAAACAGGTTCAAGCAGAATTAACGGATGTTCGAGGCCAGCTGGGGCAGTTCACGAAAGATATGCAAGAGTTGCGCTCGAATCAAGAGACGCTAGAAGAAGAGAACTGCCGACTGAAGGCACAGATAGGGTTGATGGCTGAAGTATTAAGGAACGTACTCCGGAGAGAAGGAGGGCAAATGTCGGAAGACGCGGCTGGCTTATCTGTTCCTCAGGGGTCGGAAGAATCGGCACCCACGCATGATAGGCGTAAGAGACCTTCCCCACGATTCGAAGCTCAGAATTCTCCTCGTCAGCAGTCGCAATTGGTTTTGCAGGATAACCCAAGAAGGTGTGGTAAGAGGATGAGATCTTCTAACAGAGTATTTGATGAGATCCCTGTGGATCAGGATCAGCTGGTGCAACTCTTGTTCCAACTTCAACTGGCTGAGCCCCGCATTTTGGTTCCACTGACAGGGCAGCCACCACCAGACTATGACCTGAACGCCCATTGTGCTTTCCACTCCGGAGCACAGGGGCATAACATTGCAAACTGCAAAGCTTTTAAGCATAAGATTCAAGATTTGCTGGATGAGAAAATAATTGAGTTTGTACCGGGGGGTATAAAGGTTGCAGGGACTGATATTCCCATTTCTCCGCCAGAGGTTGCAGATGAATCGAGGTATATCCCAGAGCCACTGGAAGCTAAGTCTCCATGTCCACAACAGTTGCCGATGCCAGGGTTGAACTTAAGGATGATAACGCGTGAGCCCAAGGAATCGCTCGAGCAAAGCCAGCAGCATACAAGATGCCAGTATCCGGCTCAACAAAGAGTTCGGGGAAGGAAGCCAAGGAGGGTGTTTGAAAAGCCTCCCTCAACATACGCAGATTTGTTACAGACACTACTAAGACTGAACTTGGTGGAGAAAAGAACTCTGGCGCCAATAACCGGCACTCTGCCGGATGGCTATGATGCAAGCAGACACTGTGAATTCCACTCCGGGGCTCCCGGACATGATATTGAAGGTTGTCACGCGTTCAAGCATAGCGTCCAAGATTTAATCGACAGCAGGGTCATTAACTTCTCCGATAGGGTCCCCAAGGTGGTGCAAAGCCATAAACAAGCAAAAGCCGGGGTGATGAAAAGGTTTCCCAGATTTGATCGGGCCGGTGAAAGAAGATCGAGACAGCAGTAGACTACCCCTGATGATAGCTTCTGAGGATGGTTGACTCGCCAATAAGTCAGAGTGCAGGAAGTCCAGTTCCGAGACGCCGACATTTTTCATGTTATCTTGTTCATGTCCTCGCATTTGTAGTTTCTTGTCTGTGTAATTGCAAATTTCGTTCTTAACACTTGTTGTTTTTTCAATTGATTGATAAACGAAATGAATACGCATGTTTTGAATTAATCCAGTCGTGTTCACTCTTTGTTTTCTTTAATGCTTAATGCTTGTTTTAGCAGGAATCTAGGGAGGATGACGAAAACAGATGACGAATAATATTCCGATCGTATGCCTTTGGATAAAGAACCTGTTGATGAGATACAGGCATTGTTTCAATCCATAAACACCGGAGATATAAGGAAGATAATCCCTTGATAACCCCTTTGAGCCAGTAGTAGGAGTTTCTTTTGAAAATGAAAAAAACCTAAATCTCAACCCGGGGCAGGGTAGGCGTCAGTTAGTTTGACCAAGCGTTCGAATTGTAGAAAGAGTGTCCGGTTGAGGATAAATCACACTTGTATAAGTCGTGCCTAAAGAACCGCAATGGTTAAACCTTGCCGACAAAGAGTGAAACAGTCATATTACTCCACAAGAAGTCAGACAAACCAGTGTCACACGACTTGGTCAAAAAAAAAAAGAAGAAGAGAAGGAAAAGTGAAAAGAATCAAGAGCCTGCTAAGTCAAAACTTGAAAACAAATGACTTAGGCAAAAACAGGGGCATCCCGCTGGACTGGAAAATCAAAAGAATCTCAAAGGATACTCAGTCCAGGCAAAAGTTAGGGAACGAAAAAAAAACAAAAGACGGAAAGGATTGTCAAAGAAAAAGAAAAATCCTCGAAAGGGGCAAAAGTCGTGTGATTCTAGGTACCCAAAGACGAAAAGCAAATGACTGTCACTCAAAAACAAAAAATGTGTGGTATCCTGAACCATCACTCCTATCATTCCACCTCTAATAGGTGAACGCGGAAGTCAGATTAGCTGAACATAGGATTGGAGAACATCACGAAGAATGGGTGGGTCAAAATAAATTTTGAGCCTATATCTTTCCTTGTTAACCGTGAACCTGACCACGTTACAACCCGCAAAAGTCCTAATTGAAACAGGTTTTGTCCGAGGGCATACGTCAGTAAAGATCTCGTCGATTCTGACTCCTAAAAGGGTTCCTCTTACCAGCTTTCATATTGACATTTTGATAATTGATTCATTACATGTCACAAAATTTTTTCAGTGAACAGACTTGGGTTTTGAAACTGTCATATGCATTGCGTTTAATATATCTTTTATACAGAACAACTTGTGTTACTTGCGAGTAAGCGCATGCCGACAGGAAAGATTCCTACAGTGGAAGGTATGATCGGGATAAAATGCAGAATGCCCAAATACTTCGTGAACTGGGGCAAGCTATACTGATTAATTCAGGTGGAGTCGGCCATCCTAGAAGCAGTAAATCCGGGGCAGTCAGGTCAAGATTTGGCAAATCTCTCATAGCTATGGGCAGTACTCCACGACTCAGTCAATTAGAGACAAAAGGTTGCTGCAAGACCGGGGCAGGTCACCCTAGAAGCACGGAAGTTGTGTTCTTGAAACACCCCTTCAAGGTGTGAAATGTAGAAGCCGTCCATGTCTGGTTGTCCAGATACAAGGACTGTAGGGTCCCTGCCAAAATGATTGCAAATTCAGGGGCAAGCTATACAAAATACAGACTGGGGGCATGTTAGTATCCCCGAAGTGGAGTTCTCTCTTTTCAGCAAGTGTTCTTTCCTCCCAGTGGAACTCGAAGATCAAGACTCTCCCCAGCAGAGTTGGTGGTGGGTCCTGTCATTTATTTTGTCAGGGATACTGTGTAATATCAGTTCACTCTCCAGCAGAAACCCAATCGTATTGTGCACATCTGCTATTCCCCAGCAAAGTTATATTCCCCAGCAGGAGGTTACTGCAACTAGGCGTTGGTTTGAGTTCCCAATTTCCCAGCTGAGTTGACTTCACCCTTCCAGCATTTATTTTGCTGGAATAATTCTGAAGCATCTGGCTATCCCCGGCAAAGTCGGCATTAGCTTCAGCATTTATTTTGTTGAAGCAGTTTCTGTACTCTAACAGTTCAGGTGGAGAGAACTCTTGCTCAAATGAACTACCAAACACTCAAGATCTCGGCATGAGATATTCAATGATAATGTCAGTTTCGACAGTATTCCCCACAGAGTTACCAGGATAAGTTTCTCTTTTGTCATCAGGGGTTCCATGAATCAGAATTTCAGAGGCCACCGCCGGTTATCAGAACAGGCGTCCGGTAGTTTGGTTTCCAAATATCCCCAGTAGAGTCTATCTCAAAGTCGCTGTCACGTCAGTGCTAAGAAGTTTGTGGGTTGGGATCCATGGAGAACTAAGTCCGGACATGGACAAGATTTGTTCTCTCAGCAGGAAAGATGTAGTCCTTACGTGGACAAATAAAGACGAGATCAGTGTCCTGACGTGGACAAATCAAAGAGATTATTATTCCTAACGTGGAGAAGTGGGTCCTAACGTGGACGATGTAGTCCTTACGCGGACATATCAAGTTGGATTCCTTACGTGGAAAGAGATGATTCCTTACGTGGAAAAAGATAGTTTCCTTACGTGGAAATGACAACATTCCTGACGTGGAAAGATTGGAGTCCTTACGTGGACAGATTCAGATGGTGTTCCTGACGTGGAAAGGTGGGTCCTAACGTGGACGATGTTCTCCTTACGTGGAAAGGCAATGTTTCCTTACGTGGAAAGAAGATGGTTTCCTTACGTGGAAAGACGAATTTATTCCTTACGTGGAAAAAAGTTGGTATTCCTTACGCGGAAAGATGTAGTCCTTACGCGGACGTATCGAAATGGATTCCTAACATGGAAGAGTTTAGTCCTGACGCGGACAGATCCAGACGAAGTCTTATTCCTTACGTGGAAAAATGGTGATTCCTTACGTGGAAAATAGATTGATTCCTTACGTGGAAAAATGGTGATTCCTTACGTGGAAAATAGATTGATTCCTTACGTGGAAAAATGGTGATTCCTAACGTGGAAAAATGGTGATTCCTAACGTGGAAAAATGGTGATTCCTTACGTGGAAAAGTGGTGATTCCTAACGTGGAAAGATTGGAGTCCTTACGGGGACAGAGAAAGTGATGACTCCTTACGTGGAAAGATTGAGTCCATACGCGGACATATCAAAAGTTATTCCTTACGTGGATAAGAGCATTCCTTACGTGGAAAAGAAGTTATTCCTAACGTGGAAGAAGAAGAAGTATTCCTAACGGGGAAAGAAAGCGTGTTCCTTACGTGGAAGAGAAAGAAAAAGTTTCAGTTCCTTACGTGGAAAGATTGAGATTCCTTACGTGGAAAGAGAAAATGATTCCTTACGCGGAAAAGAGACGGAGATTCCTTACGCGGAAAAGATGTAGTCCTTACGCGGACATATTAAGTTGGATTCCTTACGTGGAAAGAGAAGATTCCTAACGTGGAAAGAGTGGAGTCCTTACGCAGACAGATTAAGATGGCATTCCTTACGTGGAAAAATGAGTCCTGACGCGGACATATCGGAAAGTCGGTATTCCTTACGTGGAAAGATCAGAGTCCTTACGTGGACATATCAAGAGCATTCCTTACGTGGAAGAAAAATGGTTTCCTTACGTGGAAAGACGAGTTTATTCCTTACGTGGAAAGATTAGAGTCCTTACGCGGACATATCCAGATTGGTTCCTGGCGTGGAGAGAAATGGATTATTCCTAACGTGGAAGAAGAAGATAGATTCCTTACGTGGAAAAATTGGGTTCCTTACGTGGACAGGTTCAGAACCAAAGTTGAATTCCTTACGTGGAAAGATTGGAGTCCTGACGCGGACATGTCAAGTGGTATTGGAGTCCTTACGTGGACAGATTGATATAGTTCTCCTTATGTGGAAAGAAGATTGCTTCCTGACGTGGAAAAATGAAAGGCAGATACAGAAGAAATGATTCCTAACGTGGACAGGTTACCCCTAACGTGGACGAGTTCTGTTCCTAGCGTGGACGATTCAGTTTATGGAAATGCAGACGAATTATCCCCAGCGGAGTTGCCGAGGTTTTTCGGGTTTAACAGCAAGTGGAGTCCTAACGTGGACAGGTTTTAGTTGAGATTTCTTCGTATTGACGACAGACAGAGTCCTAACGTGGACAAGCAAGCAATCTGTTATGACAGAATCCTCTTCAGAACGATGAAGACAATCCCCAGCACGGTCGCGCGAGATCAGTGGGTTGCTGTAACAGTTAAATTCAGCTGATGAATGACGTTCCCCAGGCAGTGGCGCAGTTTATTTCTGCGGTTGGCAAATTTCTGGGTTCCTAGTATTCAACCGTCTCGTACCGCGAATGTCTGAAGGCTCCGGGCTCTTCACCCAATCGGGTCCAAGCCGCTTGAATAGGGGCAGCTGTTGCACCCTAAAATTTGCCTAACCTTATTCCTTTGGTTTATGTTTCATTATCATTAACATTTGCATATAGAGTCATGTACATAGACTAATCATCTGCATAGCATAAGCATAGCAAGTCATTCAACAGGGGACCAATCATTATTCTCATCTCTAGAGGCCTATCAAGAGGTTATTATTCCAATTCAACCTCATTCAAGTCATCAGGAAAGAATTTGAAAGCAAAGAGTTCAGCAGATCAAGCCTTGAGTCCATCTCCTAGCTGAGGGTATCTGAGGGTCAACAAGAGGGTTGTGAGCTGTGAAGTGAGGGCATGGAGAGCATCTAGACATTATGAGAGACTTAGAAAGTCATTTGAAGAAGGAGACAAGTCATTGATGAGAGCACAAGAGCTACAGTTGAAGACAGTCAACTAGGGTTTCATCTGGGTCAACCCTAGGTCAACCCTAGGTCAATTGACTGATTTAAGGGGCATTCAAGGCTATTGGAGAGATGTGGGGTTCACCATTGGACATATAAAAGAGGATATGGAGATATGCCAAGGAGAATTCAAGAGAAATCAAGGAGAAGAGGAGTTTCTAAATTAGGGTTTCTCTGTAAAATCCCCTAGTTTAGGTCAAATTTCCAAGCAAGATAAGTCAAAATGCTAGCTTCAAATGGCTTCTTGGCCAACATGAAACTTGTAGAGGATCTCAAGACCTTTAATTTGAGTGGTGGAATACATCAAGGAGATTTATAGAACTCAAGTTATGGTCCTTGCAAGTTACAGGTCATCTGGGGTATCTGAATTTTTGTCTGTGAAAGTGACTTGACTTCCAAGCTAGTTTTACCCCTCAAGGAGATTTCAAATGAATTCTTGGTCAACATAAGAATTGTTCCTCATTGTCTTAGATTTCTAGAATGGTATAGTATGCCTTCATATGATGTGTGGAACTCAACTTATGGTCTTGGCAAGCAAAGGGTATTTTGGGCATTTGTGAATTATAGGTCATTTTAACCTATGTCCAAAACTCATACAAGGAGGCCTCAAATGGAAAAACTTACAACATCAAACTTGCTCCAAATGGGATTTTAAGTCTAGAAAGAAGGTCACAAATTATTGGAGAAGCTCATAACATGAAGTTGCACAATTGGTCAAAAGTTGAACTAAAAAGGCTTATAATTCAAAGAAATTCAAAGTGAAAAATGGTTTGGGAGATTTATGAGTCCAAATGGAGACTTCCAATATATGATTTTGAATGGAAAAGCAATTCTAAGAACAATGGTTCAAACACTTTTTTGAGTTTAGAAGGAAAAAAGAAAGTTATCTTTGGTTACTTGTAATTGAAGAAACATGACCAAAATGGATCAAAGTTGGAAAGCAAGGGAATGTGCAAGATGGATCTAGAATGTTCATATGGGGTCTATATATTCATGAAATGAGAATTTAGCAAGGGTTGGCTTCATGTTCACCAGGAATTTCACAAACTTTCTCATTCTTTCTCTTGGCAATTTCACTTCAATCTCTCAAAATCTTCACCAATTATCATCAAAATCAACTTCATTCTATTGATTCATCATCATAGAGTAGAATTCAATCAAGAACAAGGTGGTTAGAATCCATTTTCGTGCACTTTCTTCAAGAACATCAAAATTGAAGTTTCCATTGGACAGCACAATTCAGGTCAAGAATCATTAAGGCATTGCATACAGAATCAATCACTGAGTTAATTGATCAAGATCCAAGCCTTGGAAGCCTCAGATCCTCAATCTTCCATAGCTGTTTTCAAGCTTTTGCACCAGGTATGTTTTCATTCACACAGCTTGATCTAGTTGGTCTAGCATGTTGTTGTTAGTTTAGATATGATCTAGGTGGTTAGTAGAGTAATTAGGATGAATTTGAGGCTGAATAGAGACCATTGTTAGCAGGTGGTAGAAACTGTTAGGAGGTAGAACTTGTAGTAGAATGCATTAGAAGCTTAGCTTGATAGATCAGAATGATGACCACTATGCATAGATTAGGTTAGTGTAAGTTTGATTGAGAATTGTGTTGGTGCATCTCAGAGGATTTCCATGGTGACCAGAGTTTGTTGCGCACGGGTTTGTTGATGTGATGAGTTTCAAAGCAATCTGATGCCATAGGCTTGTAGAGGGAAGAATTTAGGGTGAGTTTCATGTTGGGATCGTGTTGATTCATGGCATGTAGAATGCGAACAGGTTGGTAGAAGTTAGTGCTTGCATGAGGTTTCATGGCAGAAACCCTAATTCAGTTGAACTAAGGAGGAAGACGAAATCTGGATCGTCTATTTTGTGTTAGACTTTTGACTGGATGAGCCATCGTGTGGCTGAGATTTGAAGCAGAATTGGAGGGAGATGCGTTGGCCCTAAACGCACCGTTTCATTAATTGAAACGGGCGGGCCTGAATGTAATGTGTTATTCCCACCCCCCAGATACCAAGCCCAAACCAGTTTGAACGTAAATCCTTTCATATTTTCACCCCCCCCTGCGTGGTTTTTATTTCACTAATTCTGAGTGTTTTCTGGGCTTAACCAATTCGCTAGTAGCACCCCCTGTCTACCTGGCCCATCCAAATTATAACTAGGGCGCCTGCTATTCTAACCCCCCTCCCTCATTTTAATTCAATTCAATTTTTTTAATTCCATTTTAATTTTTCACCAACTTTGAAAATTCATAATAAATGCATAAAAAATTCATTTTAATTCATTCTTTTTACCCTATGTTCTTTAGGATGTGTAGAAAATTATAGGAAAATAAAATTGCATTTTTATTTTTATTTCATATTTTTTCCATATTTTCTAAATAAATGTCATTTTAAATAGATTCATTTCATGCATGATTTTACTAATTTTTATTCTATTACATGCTTTCATATTTTTTGTTCATTCTTTTTATATTGTTTAGATTAGATGATAAACTTGTAGAAACAATTTAGTGCCCATTTTTTAGAAATTAATTTCAAGTGATTAATGTAGGCTTGAACAACATGGATAAAACTAGGGTTTTAGGTGATGACTTAGGAAGTTTGATTCTTTCCCTTAGGACTTAGGGTTGGAATAGATTAGTTATGGGACTATAGGGGCTATGGGTAGTTACTAGACCCCTTAGAAAAAGTCAGGATTCCCCTACTGCTATTAATACTGTCTGTATATCTGATTGACTGGTGTGGTGTGCCCTCTGGGGATTTTTGCTTGCTTGCTTGGGTATTGGGTTTGTCTGGGGACTTGGGGAAGCTGAAGACTTGAGGAGATGAAGACCATTGGAGATCCAGAGATTGAAGATCAACTATCAGAGTTGAGGAGGAAGTTCTTGCTAGCAGATGCTGAGGAGACTAGGGTTTAGGAGCTAGGCAGAGCTCTAGATTAGAATGACTGTTTCTCAAACATGGATTGCCTTGTCTGCATCCATTCTTCTCTGTGATTCAGAGTCTCTCTAAGACACTCACCCCCTTCCTTTGGAAGGCTTGGTGATAGTGTCTATGAGATAGAACTCTTGAGAGAAAATATCTCTTGTGTTAGAAGCAGTCTGTTCACCACCCTTGGTAGTCAACTGATTGCTTAACACCCAATTCACTCTTGTGACTGATCCCTCATCCTGGAGGTTTGAGCTTGAAGAAAAGCCCTTGCAGATAGAAGACTGATGATCAAAGCCCTTACCTGAAGATCATGGAGATGGAGATTGATGCTTGTTGAAGCCTGTAGCTGAATGGAGATTGCTGGAAGCTAGATGTTGATTCAGAGCTGCTGATGCTGTTTCTTTTGCTGTATTTCATTTGCTGATGTATTGATTGGTTTTCTGGACTGTATTGTTTGCTGTTTACCCTGCTGGGTTGAAAGTGAAGCCTGTTCACTTTTGCCTATTGTTTTCTAGGTTCGAGGTTGAGTGGGACTCCCTTGCCTCGCTTGTATTGTTGCATCCATGCATTTTACTGCTTTACTGTATATATCTGATATTGTTTCTGTTTCTGCCTATCCCGTAGGATCTCTGTTTCTCTCTGTGCAAGAGAGGAGCATGATAGACACTAGGTCTTAACCCATGCATGATAACATTAGGTTAGTTTGATTTCCTTCGCAACCGTAGTTTAGAGTTCTGTCTCTTTCTTTCTCAAAACAAACAGAAAAAACACATAAAGATTTCAAATACAATAAAAGGCACTTCTTGCGTAAAAGAATGTGAACTCATCAAAGACGTCATTTTTGTCCTCTTGGGACTGCTAATCAAGAAAACCTTTTTCAGAAGGAATAAAATCAACCAAGACAAGCTTGTGTCGTACGTGGCCCGAACTACGTTTGCTCTGATCTTTCATGCCGTATGAAAGTACGTAGGCATAGGATGCGATATCCTAGCGAGCAACCTTCCCCTCCTTTCCCGTAGGTAGGCGAACTACGTTGACTCTGATTTCTCGTTCCAGACGGGAATACGTAGGCATAAAGTGCGATACTTTGCCGAGTCATTTTTATTTTCATTTTATTTTCTTTTTCACCCTTGACCTATAGTCTAGATAGAATAACAATCTATACCCGAAAACAAGCGTGGATCCCGTCGAGTACGACGGACGTGAGGGGTGCTAATACCTTCCCCTCGCGTAACCGACTCCCGAATCCAGGTTTTGGTTGCGACGACCATACCTTTCCCGTGTTGTGCGAGGTTTACTCTGAGCGTTTCCTTTCCCTCCCATGGGATAAATAACGCACGGTGGCGACTCTTCTGTTCAGCCGGCGCCGATTTTCGCAGTAGCGACAAGGGGGTTGTTGGTTTGGAGGATTGTCGACTCTGGGGACCGATCATTTGTGATTCAGCCGAGTGAGGCCGCTTCATGAGCTGGTGATGCCACACCTTCTGGGTATCGTATCACCCCTCTTGAATGTTTGTGACGCTGATGAACGCATAGGATGCCGAACTTGAGTCAGTTTAGGTCCATACCTGTGAGCAGGGTTGGGTTTATTGCAGGAAACTTTGACCTTCAGACTACCTGGTTTTCTTGACAGTGAATCAGTTTTGTTGATACCGGAGGTTCTCATCATCAGATGGATGTTTGTTCTTGATAGAGAAGAGCTTTGGTCCTGTATCAGAGGACCTTATATTCAGATGAGCATTTGTTCTTGATAGGGAAGATTTTTGATTGGGATCAGAGGATCTTATCATCAGATATGGGTGTTCTTGACAGAGCAGGTTTATGATTGGGATCAGAAGATCTCATCATCAGATGTTTGTTCTTGACAGAGCAGAGTTAGGGTCCTGTATCAGAGGTCCTTATTATCAGATGGTTGTTCTTGACAGAGCAGACTTATGGTCCTATATGTGTGTGTTCTTGACAGAGCAGATTTGTGGTCCGATACCAGGGTTTTCTTCTTATTAGATGTAGTGGTTGTTCTTGATAGAGCAGGATTATGGTTCTGTTGATGCAAAATCTCCACAGCACAGTCGTCTTGATCTCCTGCTGCATGATTGCATTTTGCATTGTTTTACATACTCATGTGCATATCATTAACGTGTGTCTGTGTTGCAGGTACCGTTTCCCCCGATTCAGGATTTCTGGCCTTCTATTGTATTGTTATGGGTTCTCTGAGGAAGACCGTGGCTTACAAGCTTCCTGCTCCTGATGTTGTTCAGCTGACTGGTTTGATTGCTTTAGCAGATGATTCTGTGAGAGATGAGTTCAGAAAGTCTTACGGCAAACTGCTCAGTTTGGTTCGTAAACCTTCTGCGTTTGAGTTGAATGGGTTGCATGCTCTGCTGCAGTTCTACGATCCTCCGTTGAGATGCTTTACTTTCCAGGATTTTGTTCTCGCGCCCACACTAGAGGAATATGCTGATTTGTTAGGTGTGCCTATCAAGAGGCAGATGCCTTTTGTTCATATGGATGCTGAGCCTGATCTGGCTGGTCTAGCTCCTTCACTTCATCTGGATGCCTCCGAGTTGGTATTGTCTAGTTGGAACAAGGTTCCCGGTTTCTCCTTGCAGTTCCTAGTGGGAAAGGCTCAGCAGTGTGCCAAAGACGGATGTTGGGTCGTGTTGAATGCCATCCTTGCTCTGTGCATATATGGCATCATTTTGTTCCCCAATATGCCGGACTTTGTAGACTTCGACGCCTTCCGCATCTTTGCTTCCGGGAATCCAGTCCCTACCTTGATAAGAGATGTCTACCATTCCATCCACTATAAAAACGAGAACAGAAGGGGCAAGAATGTCTCGTGCTGTGTGCCCCTGCTTTATAAATGGCTTGATAGTCATCTACCCAAGAAGGGTCCCTTTGCCTCGTCTGTAGCCACATATGAGTGGTCGGAGCGTTTGATTAGTCTATCAGTGGAGGATATTGAATGGTTTGACAGAGATAGGTTGGGTACCGAGATTATCTTCAGCTGCAGTGGGTTTCCGAACGTGCCTCTGATAGGCCGGAAGGGCTGTATAAACTACAATCCGTCTCTGCTGGTCCGACAGTTTGCTTATGCTTTGAGAGCTTCGCCGAAGGATGAAGGGGTGCAGGAATCTCTGTACCTCACTGGTCTTCTAGAGGGGGATATGTTATCTAAGCTTCAGCGCGCTTGGAATGGTATCAGTAAGAGGGGAAAACCATTGCTGGGGAGAAGTAATAGTCAAGCCTACACTCTGTATGTGACGTGGATCAGAGCCAGAGCAGATGCTACAGGGATGCCGTTTCTTCCTGCCAAGCCAGAAAGCCCTCCGATGATGGAAGAGCCTACTACCGTGCCCATTCAGCAGCATAATCAGGTGTTAGCTGAGCGAGATGAATTGAAGAGGGCAAATGAAGACCTGGAGAAAGAATTGGTTCAACTCAGGAGCGAAAGAAACGAAGCTGTTCATTCCTTCAAGAGGCAGACGGAGTTGGTGAACCAGCTGGGGACAGATTTGACTAAGCAGATAGCTGAGCGTGAGTGCATGGGTCGAGACTTCAAAGGTGCCAACGATGTACTGACCACGAAGAAGCAACACTTGGACAAAGCGTATCAGAGGATATCCAAGTTCAACCAGCACTGGAAGGCCTCTCTAGCCAACAGGAAAGAGCGGGAGGATAAGCTGATGCAACAAATTTCCAAGCTGAAAGCCCAAGTGAAGGCTAGTGAGAAGAGGTTTGATGAAGAAATCGCTCGCAGATATGTCGCTGAAGGCCAGCTCAACAGGGCTCTTGCTAACCTGAAGGAGCGCAAACTGACGTTTGAGTCCAAGAAGCGGAAGCTAGAAGATTGTTTCGGCGAAGGAGCATGGGAAGATTCGGTCGAAGGTCTTCAGTACACTATTATGCAGAGGGAGTTACTCGTCGAAGGGTTACTCACTCGGCCTGATCATCCAGAAACGAAGGGGTTGTTAGAAGAGTTTCGCGCCCGTGGTCGTGCTTGACTATTTGTATTCCTTTTGTTCGATCATTGTTGTACGCTGACCATCACCAGGCTTGTTGGTTGAGGTCATGCTATTGATTCATCTTGTACTCACTGACGTTGTGTACCGCCTTGATGGGCTTTCTTCATATATATGAGATGTTATTTCCATGACTGGACTCAGACTTCTTATTATCAGCACTGGCACTCAGGCACTAGGATCGGGGGAAATCTCCCTAACGCATAGACACACGTTTGCATTTGCATGAAGCATCTGCATAACGAGCACTTTGTCGTTTTTCCTAACCCTTTTGTGTTTACAGGTTGTTTCAGGTAGTTCCAGGATTGATCAGAGACCTATCCACCGCTACCCGACCAGAGCAAATCAAGCCAGAATCATGGAGCAAGTGCAAACTGATGTTCAAGAACTCCGCGAAAGAATGGATCGCTTCATGGAGCTCATGCAAGCGGTCTCCAACGGCCAGGATCAGCTCAGAACCTTGGTCCAGCCACTGATCTCCAGGGTTGATAGCAATGGTGTACTCCATGGTGGGGCTGTCCCGACCCCTCCACCCGTTGAAACTCCTCAGAATGGCATCCCCGTGACCGGGGGGAATGGCAGTGCCAACGACAATGTGGTAGCTAATATGAGACTCAATGGTAATACGACGGGCGTCGGTAATGGGAATTTTGAAGCTAACGTCAATGTTGGGCTGGGCATCGGCAATGCAGGTGTCGGGAATCTGTATGGGCCTCAGCCGTGGTTAGAAGAACGTCAGGATGATGTGTTCTCTCAGAGAGGTGCTGAAGGGGAACTGACTGCTGAAGCACAACTTAGGTTCAAGGCACTCGAGGATAAGATGAGGAATATCGAGAACCAGAACACTTTGGGTGTTGACATGTCCAAGTTGGGACTGATTGCTGATTTCAAGGTGCCTCCCAAGTTCAAGGTACCTAACTTTGAAAAGTACAAGGGAACCACTTGCCCTCGCGTCCATTTGAGATCGTATTATCGGAAAATGTCGGCTCATTCGGAGGACGAGAAGTTGCTGATGCACTTCTTTTAGGACATCCTGTCCAGGCCCTCCCTCAAATGGTACATGAGTCTGGAACCTACCAGTGTGCGCACGTGGAAGGAACTTGCTGAAGCATTCGTGCACCACTACCAGTACAATAGCGACTTGGCCCCGAACCGAGTCCAACTGCAGAATCTGTCGCAAAGGAACAACGAAGGGTTCAAGGAATACGCCCAGCGGTGGCGTGAATTGGCAGCCAGGGTTCAGCCGCCGATGGTTGAACGTGAGCTTGTGCAGATGTTCGTAGCTACCCTCCTAGGGGTATACTATGAGAAATTGGTCAGCGGTATGTCTGGAACCTTCTCATATCTCATTATCACAGGTGAGCACATCGAAAATGGGATCAAACTCGGGAAAATTTAAGGTGAGTCATCCTCAGCTGGAGGAGGCGGAAAGAAACCTTATGGTGGCAAAAGACAGGAAGGAGAAACGAGCGCTGTGACCAACGCTCGAAGGAAGGGTAAAGGCCCTCACCAACAGGTGGCTAGCATAAGTATCCCGACCATCCCACAGCCACAACAGCAGCAGCCAAATCAACAAGGGTACAGAAAGTATCAGAATCGGGCACCTCTGTCGAGCCGTCACCTCGAGACACCGCCCATGTCGTACGCGCAACTATTGCAGACTTTGCTTCAGCTACAGTTAGTTCAGAAGAGAACCTTGGCTCCCTTGACAAGGGCACCTCCGCCAGGTTATGACGCTAATGCAACTTGTGAGTTTCACTCAGGGGCACCGGGCCACACAATAGAGAACTGCAAAGCCTTCAAGCATAAGGTGCAGGACATGGTGGACGCCAAGATCATCAACTTCTCAGATAATGTGCCAAATGTCACGAAGAACCCTATGCCGAACCATAGGGGAGGTGGAGTAAACACCATTATTGAGGACGAGGGTTTGGATTTGTTGACTGACGTCAGAGATCTGAAGACACCACTTAGCTTCGTTAAAGCTAAGCTGATGAAAAGAGGTTTCTTTCCAGGATGCGGAGAGCTGTGTATGGGCTGTGCTACTATTCCTGATGGATGTGAACAGTTGATAGAGAGAATTCAAAGTCTGATGACTGAAGGGATTTTACAGTTTAGCCGGAGGGCCGAAAGCGGATCGGGAGAGGTAGTGTTGAAGCAAGATGATGAGGTTGCCACCATCACCATCCCTCGCCAGACGATAACTATTTCTGCACCCAGGCCGCCCACGATTACCATCACCAAAGCTGGGCCGATACCCTTCGAAAGCACTAATGCTGTCCCGTGGCATTATGGGGGATGAAGTCTACTGCAACGGATAGAAGTTGGAGCTGGAACCGTTTGGGTCGTCTGTGGAGAACCTGGCGGGCATTAGCGGAATCACTCGCAGCGGGAGAGTGTTTGCACCACCTGAGGTCGTGGCAGATAAAGCGGACAGAGCTGATGCAACTGATAAAGGTAAAAGTAAAGTCATTGAAGAGATCCCCTGCAGGGTAGGAAAAGACTTACTCGTTAAAGACGCCGAGGAATTTATGAGGTTGATTAAAAAGAGTGACTACAAGATTGTGGATCATCTCCATCAGACGCCTTCGAAGATTTCCATCCTGAATTTGTTGCTGTGTTCTGAGACACACCGCAACGCACTGCTGAAGGTGTTGAACGCCGCGTATGTACCGCAAGAAATATCGGTAAACCAGCTGGAAGAGGTCGTAGCCCACGTAAACGCTGGAAATGGGTTAGGGTTCACTGACCTAGAGCTGACACCGAAGGGAAGGAACCACAATAGCGCCCTGCACATCTCGATAGAGTGTAGGGGAACGATTATGTCTCACGTGCTGGTAGACACAGGGTCGTCGCTCAATGTTCTTCCGAAGAAGGCATTGATGAAGTTAGATACTCGTGGAGTGATTTGCACACCCAATGATCTGGTTGTGAAGGCGTTCGATGGAACCAAATGCCATGTTTTCGGGGAGGTGACCCTGCCAATCCAAGTCGGGCCGGAAACATTCAATGCGATCTTTTACATTATGGACATCATGCCCGCCTACAGCTGTCTCTTGGGCTGGCCGTGGATCCATGCGGTGGGAGCCGTGACCTCCACGTTGCACCAGAAACTCAAGTATGCTGTCGGAGGTAGCATCGTGACCGTTTGTGGCGAGGAAGACATAATGGTGAGCCATTTGTCGTCCTTCAAGTATGTTGAGATGGATGGGGAAATCCACGAAACTCTATGCCAAGCGTTCGAAGCTGTCAAAGTGAAGGACGTAGCTCCTGTAGTTACTGAGAAGCCAGATATGACTCTCTCCTCATTCAAGGAAGCTCGGGACGTTGTCCAAGCCGGATCTACCCCAGGCTGGGGGCGAATTTTGGAGATACCTAACAAGCAAGACAAGTTTGGGTTGGGATACTCTCCTGGAGCTGAAGCCTCCTCTTCCAGCAGTGCGTCGCGCGGTAAAGGGCCGATCCAGTTTACTAGCGGCGGGGTAATCTTTGAAAGCATCAACGCGGTGTCTGAAGACAGCGGAGATAGCGACTGTGACTTAGACTCTTGGATCCAGCCAAGCAAGCCAGGCGAGGGCCTCACCAACTGGTCCGTCAAGGATATCATCCAGATGACAAACGAAGAGTAATGATTTACTTTTTCCAATCATTGTACAACCCTATGTCCTACCCGGGGCATAATGGTTTTATTGTCAGGGCCTTGTTGGATTATGTACATGCATTTTATCAATAAATCAAAAGGCGTTTTCTTCGTATTCAAATATTGTGATCTCTGTTATTCCTGTTTTATATTTGTTTTGAAAAACAATAGAATGGCAATGGGGTTTGTGCTAACCTGCATATCCTTGTTTTAAGCTTAACCCTTGTTATTGCAGGATCCACATAACAGATGACATCGACTCTGGACCTTCTACGACTTACTTCGACTTCGATTGCCCGATCTATCAAGCCGAAGAAGAGATTGATGAAGACGAAGACCTTCCCGAAGAGTTGACCCGCTTGTTGAAACAAGAAGAGAAAGTTGTTCTGCCTCATGAGGAGGAGATTGAGATCGTGAATCTGGGTTCTGAAGAACTCGTCAGGAACGTCAGGATAGGGGCTGCATTGCAGAGTGATGTCAAGCAGAGATTGGTCGAGATGCTAAGAGAGTATAGTGACGTCTTTGCTTGGTCATACGAAGATATGCTTGGACTTGACACTGACATCGTGGTCCACCACTTGCCGTTGCGAGAAGATTGTCCTCCCGTTAAGCAGAAGCTTAGGAGGACGCGACCAGATATGGCCGTTAAGATCAAAGAGGAAGTGCAGAAGCAGCTTGATGCTGGCTTCTTAGCAGTCACTACTTACCCTCCGTGGGTCGCCAACATAGTGCCTGTACCGAAGAAGGACGGTAAGGTACGCATGTGCGTCGATTATTGGGATTTGAATAGGGCGAGCCCTAAAGATGATTTCCCGCTGCCTCATATTGATGTGTTGGTCGACAATACAGCCCAGTTCTCCGTGTTTTCGTTCATGGATGGCTTCTCCGGTTACAATCAGATCAAGATGGCGCCGGAGGACATGGAGAAAACTACGTCTATTACACCTTGGGGAACATTTTGCTACAAGGTAATGCCTTTCGGTCTGAAGAACGCAGGGGCCACTTACCAACGAGCAATGGTCACTTTGTTTCATGACATGATTCATCATGAGATTGAAGTCTATGTTAATGACATGATCGCGAAGTCCCAAACGGAGGAGGGACATCTGGTCAATTTGCTGAAGCTTTTTGAGAGGCTTACGAAGTTTAGGTTAAGGTTGAATCCTAACAAGTGTACTTTCGGAGTACGGTCCGGAAAACTACTGGGGTTTATCGTGAGTGAAAGAGGCATTGAGGTCGATCCTGCGAAGATTAAAGCAATACAAGAAATGCCGGTGCCAAAAACAGAAAAAGAAGTTCGTGGTTTCTTGGGCAGAATAAACTACATTGCAAGGTTTATCTCTCAGCTCACGGCAACGTGTGAACCGATGTTCAAACTGCTAAAGAAAGATCAGGCGATTATCTGGAATGAGGATTGCCAGAAGGCATTCGATAAGATAAAGCAGTATCTTCAGGAACCTCCAATCTTGATACCCCTAGTGGCCGGACGACCACTAATCATGTACTTGACAGTTCTTGAGAATAGTATGGGGTGTGTTCTTGGTCAGCACGACGAGACGGGCAGAAAGGAGCATGCCATCTACTACTTGAGTAAAAAGTTCACAGACTGTGAATCTCGTTACTCGATGCTGGAGAAAACGTGTTGTGCACTAGCCTGGGCTGCCAAACGTTTACGACAGTACATGCTCAATCATACAACCATGCTAATTTCGAAGATGGATCCGATCAAGTACGTCTTCGAGAAGCAAGCGCTTTCGGGCAGGATTGCCAGATGGCAAATGGTGTTGACGGAATATGACATTCAGTACGTGTCCCAGAAGGCCATCAAGGGAAGCGTATTGTCTGAATACCTGGCCGAACAGCCGATCGAGGATTATCAGCCGATGAAATTTGAATTCCCTGATGAGGATATCATGTTTCTCAAAGCGAAGGATTGCGATGAACCGTTGCCCAACGAGGGTCCAAATAGGAAATCCCAGTGGAAATTGATATTTGACGGGGCGGTTAATTCTTACGGAAGTGGCATTGGGGCGATCATCATGACTCCCCGCGGATCCCATATCCCGTTCACCGCGAGACTGACGTTTCCAGTTACCAATAATTAAACGGAGTACGAAGCATGCATCATGGGTCTAGAAGAGGCAATTGATTTGAGAATCAAGAACCTAGATGTATATGGCGACTTGATGCTTGTGATCAATCAGATTAAAGGGGAGTGGGAGACTCGTCAATCGAATTTGGTGCCGTACATGAACTATGCCAGGAGGCTACTCCCGTTCTTTGATCGAGTGGAACTCCATCATGTGCCCAGGGTTGAAAACCAGATGGCTGATGCCTTAGCCACGTTGGCTTCGATGTATAAAGTCAATTTTTGGAATGAAGCTCCAAGAATTGTCCTCTCCCGTCTTGACAGACCTGCGTTCGTCTTTGCGATCGAAGGAGCCGCCGACGGCAAGCCATGGTTCCATGATATCCAGAACTTCCTTATGACTAAGGAGTATCCTGCGGGTGCGTCAACCCAGGATAAGAAGACTCTAAGGAGGTTGTCTGGAAATTTTTATCTCAATCCCGATGGAGTTTTGTATAAAAGAAACCACGATCTCGTGCTACTCAGATGTGTAGATGAGAAAGAGGCGAGTATGCTCATGGAAGAAGTCCATGAAGGCACATTTGGTACGCACGCCGGCGGGCATGCTATGACGAGAAAGATCTTGAGAGCAGGGTACTACTGGCTGACGATGGAATCAGATTACTTTAAATTCGCGAAGAGATGTCATAAATGCCAGATTTATGCTGATAAAGTTCATGTGCCGCCGTGCCCGTTAAATGTCATGTCCTCCCCGTGGCCATTCTCCATGTGGGGCATCGACATGATAGGCAAGATCGAGCCCACTGCATCTAACGGTCATCGCTTCATTCTAGTAGCTATCGACTACTTCACGAAGTGGGTGGAGGCAGCCTCATATGCTAATGTGACCAAGCAGGTGGTGGCTAAATTCATAAAGAGGGATATCATCTGTCATTACGAAGTTCGCGAACGGATCATTACCGATAATGGTTCGAATTTGAATAACAAGATGATGAAGGAGTTGTGCAAGAGTTTCAAGATCGAACACCACAACTCATCTCCTTACCGGCCGAAGATGAATGGCGCCGTTGAAGCGGCCAATAAGAACATCAAGAAGATTGTTCAGAAGATGGTTGTGACCTATAAGGATTGGCACGAGATGCTGCCATTTGCACTGCATGGTTATCGTACAACGGTATGTACATCAACTGGGGCAACTCCTTTCTCCCTAGTGTACGATATGGAAACTGTCCTACCGTTAGAAGTGGAGATCCCTTCTTTACGAGTTTTGGTTGATGTGAAACTCGATGAGGCAGAATGGATTAAAAACCGACTAAACCAACTCAGCCTGATGGACGAGAAGAGGTTAGCATCGATTGCATATGGTCGTCTATACCAAAGCCGAATGAAGAAAGCTTATGACAAGAAGGTGCGTCCTAGAAGCTTTCAGACGGGTGATCTCGTCCTGAAGAAGATTCTTCCTCCACACTTCGATCACCGGGGCAAGTGGACTCCCAATTACGAAGGTCCGTACGTCGTCAGCAAGGTCTTCTCGGGAGGAGCTTTGTTGTTATCCACGATGGATGGCGAAGATTTTGCATCCCCGGCGAACGCGGACGCAGTTAAAAAATACTTTACTTAAAAATGACCCGCTGGAAAGAAAAGAATATCCAAGCAAAAATGGGGCATCCCGGCGAACCATAAAAAAGGAAAAAGGGTCGGGCAAAAATTAGGGATATAAATTGAAAAAATGTACACCCGCAAAGTCGAAAACCCAGATGGGGGACTTTGGCAAAAAAGGGGTATCCCGGTGAACTGAAAACCCGCAAAGGGCGGTTCACGCAAAAGTTAGGGATTTGAAAAAGCAAATGACCGCGTTCCGCGTGTGGACTTTCATTGTTTAGTGGACCTGAGGGCCGTTTATCTGAATCAATCTCTTCTGAAGCTGAAGCGTTAGAGAGGTATCAAAGTCGAGTGGGTCATAGAGGGATCAACTCATGGTGTTCGTCTACGCCTCGTTGCCGACATTTGTGTATATACTGATGTATATTTATGTTTTATTCATGTGCAGCTTCCTCATTCCAGGAGCTTGCATCTGTTGTAAAACATTTTTACCCATTCAGGGGTTCGTTATCAATAAAATGTATACTATTCAACAATTCTGTTTGCCTGTTTAGCATTTATCTATTTTGTTTGCGAAAAAGAACGCCGATGTTTTTGGTAAAATGCGCATACATAAACTTACTGGCCTAGGCCACTGATTGTTGAGACAATGAATTACTTAAACATTGTCACAAGATGATAACCCTGATAAGTCCCTTTGAGAAGGGTATCTTGTCTGTTTGTTTATGTTGGTGCAGCTGTAGCATATTCCAGACAGTACACCGTATGCGTCCCCAAGCAGGATGATTCCTCCTTCTCCAGCAAAGTTCAACAACCTCTCCCCCAAGAGTCTGGACGTGAGACTGTAAGCATTGATATGTTTCCCTAGGCAGAGAAGATTCTCCCCAATCAGATGTATCCTGAAGGAACGTCATCTCCCCGACTGAGTCATATGCTGAAGTGTGCAGCAATTGGTAGTTCAAGACTGAAGTCTCCAGCGGAATTGAGATTCCCCACAGAGTCGTACTCTCCCCTGTAAGCAGGATGATTCCTTTTTCCCCAGCCAGGCTTGCAGATCCCTAAGGGAGTCGAGTCCTTGGAAAGCAGTTCGGGCCATGATTGGTTGGCCCCAGTAAAGTGCTGAATAGCTGATGCCGTATTTCCCCGCCAGAGTCGTTATCTCCAGGGAAGTAGTCGCGAAGGCCGCGCAGTTTATTTCTGCGATTGATATCGCTTTCCTCAGCAGGTCTGAGTTCTCGTAGAGCTTTGTTCCCCTGCAGCAGTCAACTGAAGTTTGCTTCCCCATGCGGAGTCCAATTGAGATTGGTGTGGCCTTTTCTCCGTGGCAGGATGATTCCTTCCCCCACCAGAGTGGTTCTTTCTCCTTGACAGGAGGATTCTCCCTTCAGCATTTATTTTGCTAATGGGGTCATAGCATTTTGCATGATTGCATAGCATTCATCATAAACGCGTAGCATTTCCACCGTGTGGAACATTGCGTCGCTGTCAAAGCATATGCATATGAAACATGAGCTAGGTCGTTACTGTTCTTGTTTTGCAGGTGTTCCCCCGCAGAATGGTTTGCCCAAGATGATTCTTGAATTCCCCAGCAAGGTCGTTTGCTCAAGATGATTCTTAAAATCCCCAGTGAAGTCTCCAGAGAGGGTTGCTCAAGTTGATGCTTAGAGTCCCCCGTAGAGGTTGCCCAGGATGACTCCTGAAATCCCCAACAGAGTATTCGCTAAGGATGATTCCTGAAATCTCCAACAGAGTTATTGGTTCAGGATGATTCTTGATTCCTCCAGAAGAGTTATTTGTTCAAGATGATTCTTGATGTCCTCGGCAGAGTTGACTCGCCCAGAATGATTTCCGGATCCCCGAAGCAGAGTTACTTGATAGTTCTCCAGAATCCCCAGCGGAGATGCGTCATCCCCAACGGTTTTCCGAACAGCGAAGTTGAAACTTCCCTCGAAGACTTGATGATTGAAGTCCAACCGTATTGACGAAGCAGTTCTCCCAGCTGATGTGGGGTGCCTGACGGCAGAAGTTTGGATATCCCTAATCGGTTCATGATTGACTGAGAATTCCATTCCCGACTTACTGATGAAGTCCGGCTGATGCCCGAAAGTTTCCTTTGAATGCCCGACAACATGACTAACTTGATTGTTATTCTGATGCCTGACGGCATGATCGACCATGTAGCGCCAGTTACCGTGTGACCCATCCCCCAGCTAGTTGCCGTGCAGCTAATATTTCAGTTTTCGAAGATTTGTCCCCATCAGAGTACCGTGTACTTGTGCAGTTGGCAAATTTCCGGGTTTGTTGGTATTCAACCGCCTTTTACCTTGATTGGTTGAGAGCCGTTCGCTCCTCACCCAGTCAGGTTCAAGCCGTTTAAATAGGGGCAGCTGTTGCACCCCAAAATTTGACCAACTCCTCTTTACCTAGCTTGTGTTTCATTTCATTCACATTAGCATTATCATTTGCTTTTCATTGACATGTATGCAGGAGATCAAGAAGTATGACTACCAATCAAGAGCTATAAAATACTATGAGGCTAGCTATAGAGGATTATTCAGGTGTTCAAGGGTTGATATCCTTGTCAGAGAAGTTAAAGGATCCTCAGAGGGAGTGGTTGAAACCAAGTATGTGGATCTCCTAACTTGAGAGTTATGGGGAAGACCATCAGATGATTCTGAAGCCATGAAGTTAGACTTAAGGTCTTGAGAGAGCTCAGGAGAAGTTTTGAAGATCACTTTGAGGCCTAGACAGGTCATTGTGCAAGATTAACAAGCCTCAACCATGATTGGTGCAATTAGGGTTTGACTGGTCAACCCTAGGTCAACTGATGATTTGGAGAAGGTTGATACCTAGTCCAAGAGCCATGTGATCATGGATGGATGAATTGAGATGCTATAAGGATGATTCCAAGGTCTACTCATCATGATTGAAGAGTTTGAGAAGTTTCAAGCTAGGGTTTCTAAGGCTTGACAGTGTAAAATCCCCTAGTTTGACCCCTATCTTCAAGGCAGTTTAGCTCAAGATGTGATTGTCATCTCATCTTACCCCCAACATGAATGTTGTAGAGCTTGTTCTTAGATTTAATTTGAGTGCTAAAAGTCCTTGATAGTATTTATAGAACTCAAGTTGTGACTTTGACAAGTTACAGGTCATCTGAGGTATGTGAATCTAGGGCCTTGAAAGTCACCCAACTTGCATCAAACTTTTGCCCAAGAAGGATGATTCCTATGAACTTTTGGTCAACATGAATGTTGTTACTTATCTTCTTATCTTTCTAGATAGTACTAGAAGTCCTTGATAGGATTTGTAGAACTCAAGTTATGGCTTTGACAAGTCAAGGGCATTTTGGTCATTTGGAGATTACAGGTCATTTCAAGCATAAGGCCATAACTCCTATTTCCAAGCTTCAAATGGAAACATCTTCAACATAAAACTTGTTCAAAATGATGTTTTAAGGCTAGTGAGGAGGTCATGAGATGTTGGAAATGCTTGTAGCTCATACTTGTCAAAATGGTCAAAATAAAGGAGGATTTAATGTATTAAAGTGACCTATTTTTGGGAATTTTCAATACATAACCAAAACAATGCAAGTGACCTACCAAATTGAAAGGAAAAATCATTTTAGAAACAATTACATTATTAAAATTTTGATTTGAGGTCAAATTGAGGGACTTATCATAAGTTACTTGTAATCTAAGATACACTTGCAAAACTTAAGAGAGATCAATGTACAAGCTATCCAAACATCCTAACATCTCATACATCTCATCTAAGGAGATTTTCAATTCAGAATTGGAGCTGAAAACAAGGGAAACATGGACTGGTGTGAGTATGGCTTGAAATGAGAAATCATGACATGAGATTTTCAAAATCTCCTTGGATGGTTCCAGAAGGTGCTAGAGGGTTTAGAATCATTCTATATATGATTTAGAAGCTATCCATGGAAGAGGTTGGTGAGAGTTGAGGAAGGAGAGAGAGTTGGGATTCCAAATTTGTTCATTGCAAATTGAAATCCATTCTTCATTTCTGCACCATTTCAATCGATTCTTTCTATTGCAATCTCTTCTTTATGAGTTACTGAGTGATTCCATAGAAAATTGAGAGCAAGAACATGGCTGAATCGTGCATGAGCTTTTGAGTTCCATCTGCTGCAAGTCACTATCGGGTTTGGAGTTGCAAGCATCTTCCATCAATTCTTTTGCAAACAGAAGCTATATCTTGATACAAGGAACGATTCTGGAAGGATTGAAGTGTTGAAGTGAAGATTTGGTGCATCTGTTATTCAAGAAATCCCAGGTTTGTAACTTTCACCATACACCTTAATTTAAGCATTGTTAAGTCAAATTGTTAGGTTAGAATGGTTAGAGACAACTAGGGGATGGATTCTGGAGAGTTTGAGAGCATTTGGTGATGTTCAAGGTGATGACACCATTTCAGTTTGGATCAAGAACTTGGTGTATAGTGAGCAATAAGATGAATTCTATAGGGGAAACTGATCAGTGTAATGTGATGAGCATTTTAGGCCAAGCAATTTCAAGATTGGAGACAATTGATTCTTGGTCAGAATTTTGATCCCCGATCGTGTTTAGGGTTAGAGGATGTTTCAATTGAATCTAGGACCATGGTTGTGATCAGTGTGGAATTTAGAGTGTATTAGTGCTTTGAATCACGCGTTTCGAGGGAGATATGATGAAGTTCGAATTGAGCAAGAACCATGTTTGAACTCTGGTTCTTCCCTCCATTTCCATGGCCAGAGGTAGGAGATGAAGTTTTCACCATTGGATGAGAGCTTGACCTTTGACTGAGAGAGGATCCAACTGCTGTGTTTTAAAGTTGAGTTGTGAAGGATTCTGAAGCATGAAACGATGCGTTTCATTTATTTGATGTTTTGGGCTTAGTGATCTGAGCGCTATTCGCACCCCCTGATGGCCCAACCCAAGCTTTTAACTGAAAATGATTTCTATTTGCACCGTGTCTTTATTCATTTTTGTTGGATTTTCATTTAATTTTTCATTTTATATATGGTTCTTGCAAAAATCATAATAAATTGAATATTAATCCAATTAAACCCATTCCTTTTGCATATTACTCATGATTGAGTCTATTATTTTTTAGAGAAAAAATATTTTCATTTCATGTAATTTCTGATTTAATTGGAATTTTGTATTTTAATTGATATTAAAATGTTCATGTTTGATGCATATTTTTGTGGAATTTAGTGTGATCACTTGGTGATGATTTTGATCCTAATTTTTTGTGTGTGATTAGGTTAGACATGTATAATCCCGTAGAATATTTCTCACATTTTTGTGATGAAAATAGGTGTGCTTTCTAGATTGATATTTAGGTGTTTCCTTTTAGGGTTTTAGGTTTGATACCTTGTAATGTAGAATTTTAGTTCTAGGTCCAATTTGAGGATTTGATCTCTGAAACTAATGTGGTAGAGTCATGATTGACCTAGGTTCCCATAGTAATTTTTGTAGGATTTTACAATTGATTTTAGTATTTTAGTTAGGACTAACTTTAGTACTAGGTTTTAGGTGATCCTAACCTACTAATTCAACTAGTTTTACTTCCTTAGTTCCCTTAGATTAGGGTTTGTGCTTGGTTTGCCTTTGGTTGAGATTGAAGACAAGTTGAAGACAAGGTGAGGATGCTTGAAATTGTTTGGATTTGTTGGTGCCTGAAGGTGTCTGATGAAGATTAGGAGATAGGACATAGGGAGAGCCTTATAGTTAGAATGATTTCTTTCACAAACATGGAAAGCATCCTGTGCTTCCATTCCTCCCAATGACTAAAAGTCCTTCTCAGATATTCACATCCCTCCTTTGGAAGGATGAGTGGCTTTATCTGGGAAGTAGAACTTTGAGAGAACCAGTCTCTCAGAATGATGAACCCTTACAGGCTTCCCTTGGTTGTCAGTAAGCTGTTTATCATTTCCACTCATCCTGTTAAATCAATTGTCTTCTGGTTTGAGTATCTTGAAAGATGTGGGACTTGAGTTTGAAAATGAGGACTTCATTGAAGAGTGTGGAAGAGGATGATTCCTTGAGCATTGCCATTGCAGTTGAAGCTTGAAGAACAAGAAGAATAAGTTGATACTTGAAGATTCAATGAAGAATTGAAGGAGAGAGTTGACACTTCCATGTGATTGAAGACTACTCTGAGAAGCTGGAGCTTGTAGATAAAGAGAGAAGACCAAGTTGAGACTAGTGAAGCAAAGGGAGCTGAAGCTTGAAGACTAAGTTGATACTTATGAAAAGGATTCAATTGAGATTGAGTGTAGAGCTGAGGCTTGAGGAATAAAGGATGAGTTGATACTTACATTGATGCATTGAGAGCCTGAAGGAATCAAGTTGATACTTGTAGTTAGGAGTGAAGCATGAAGGTGGAATTGACTGAAGAGCTGAAGCTTGGAGAAGAGAGAATAAGTTGAAACTTATGTTTGATAGGTTGAAACCTTGGAGGAACAAATTGATATTTGTCATGAAGGATGATAGCCTTGAAGGGTGATGGAAGTCTGAAGATTGGATTGCTGTTAGAAGAGCTGAAGCTTGGAATTGAGAGAGAGGGGTTGATCTGCTTTCTTGTCTGTTTTCTTTTCTGTGCTGATGTGCCTTGTTTGACTTGCTTGATGCATTAGAATAAGTCCATGATTAAACTGACTTTAATCTAGGAGCATGATTGCACTAGAGGTTGAGTTACTCCCTCTGCTTGTATTGTTACTGTATTGCTTTGCTTGCGGGTATTCGGTAGAGCCCTGCTCCCTTACCCATGTGGTTTATTTTGCTTGATAGCATTTCATTTCCTACTGTATGATTGCAGTTTACTGTATTTTGCTTGATAGCATGTTTTATTTCTTCAGTATGATTACAATTATTCATATCTGGCTTGAGGTTGAGATGAGCTTGTGGAGGCTGCTGCCCCACACACATTTCCTCCCTCACTTGCATTGCATGCATTTTACTGTATATCTGTTTATTGTTTAAGCTGATGCTTTATCTGTTTCTGTTTATCATTGACATGATCCCTTAGGACTCTCATTTCTTTTGATAAGGAAGTGATGATAGAACTTTAGGTTGAAACCTATGCATGATAACTTCTAGGAGTTCCCTGTTTCAAACCTCAACTATAGGATGAATCCTTGGCATGACAACATTAGGACTTGATAGTCTCCCCGTAGTTGTCCCTCTCTCTTCTTATCTCAAAACAACTTAAGATACAGTAATCATGAATGATTTCTTTCGTACGTTACGAGCCTTAAGCTATCTGAGAAAGGATTGTTGGAGAGTTTCTTTTCAACTGTCTGGATGTCTAGTATGGCACCCTTTGGGTGACATGCGACACATTCACTCTCAGGTCATAGTCTCTAGTGCAATTGAAATTGCAAACACAATAAAAAACACTTCTTCCGTAAAAGACAGAAAACAAACTTCAAACCTTTTTACCCCGTGGGCCCATAAAGAAGGAAACTTTTCTGAAGAAAAGAGTGTCGTTAAACTTCAGCGCCACCGCAAACAGGCTTTGTCCCTAACTGCTGGAACTGCTGTTTAACCCTACTCGGTAAAACAGATGAATCTGAACCCCGTAATCCGTATTATCCCGAACTACGTAAGCTCTGATCTCTCATATCTGTTGAGAGTACGTAGGCACAATACTGATGTATTGGCGAGCTACCTTCCCCATAACCCGTAGGTCGAACTACGTTGACTCTGATTTCTCATTCTCTGATGAGAATACGTAGGCATAAAGCGCGACGCTTTGCCGAGTCATTTTTCTTTTCTGTTTAAGCCAGCCTTGATAGGTAGATAGATAAAACCAACCCGTCTAGTAAACATAAACAAGCGTGGATCCCATCGAGTACGATGGACGTGAGGGGTGCTAATACCTTCCCCTTGCGTAACCGACTCCCAAACCCAGACAACGGTTGCGATGACCTTGTCTTATACCTTTTTCGTCAGGTTTTTCCGATCGTTTCCTTTCCCGTTCTGAGGGATAAATAACGAAAGGTGGCGACTCTTCTGTTTTACCGACACCTTATTTTCGCGGTAGCGACACCATCCACCCTCAGTGAGGTGAACTACGATTGCTCTGATCCTATCCTAGTTAGGATACGTAGGCAGAAGATGCGATATCTTTGCGAGAATACTTAGAAACATCAACCCTAGTCTTTACCTCAAAACCCCAACCTTGATTCCAAACCATAACAAGTAGTATAACATACAAACATACAAAAGGTTCATGTAGAGTACTACAAATGTTTAAGATGTGAAATACCTACCCTAAGCATAACCAACCCTCGATCCCCGAATCTCTTAGCATTGTTGTTACATCATACAAAAGGTATTTCTTTCTTTGACCTTTCCTTTAGATAAATCAAAGTCTGGTTGTGAATTTAATGAATTAAGATTCAAGTTAATCAATAGCTTGACATCTGATTCTCACTGTAACAATAACTTATCTCGAACTTGAGCATTGAAAGTTATATTTTGATGGCTCTAGTTATAGAGATGGAACCGGTGTAGGAGTATTGATCATTTCTCCTGACAAAATTCCATTTAAATTCAAGTATAAAGTCGAAGGTCTCTGTTCAAATAATGAGGCTGAATACGAGGCTTTAATAGCCGAACTTGAGATATTGTTGGAATTGAGGGCAACTGAGTCAAAATAATGGGAGACTCAAAGTTAGTCATAAGACAAATCACAAAAGAGTATAAATATGTTAAAGAAAACCTTATTATATACTTTGTGATAGCCAATCGATTATTGAAAAGGTTTAAAATAGTTAATATTCGACAAATACCTCGATTGGAAAATCAAGTGGCCAATAATTTGGTTCAGATTGCTTCAGGGTATAAAATCTCGAGAGAAAAATTACAAGATGCAATCGAAGTCAGAGGAAGAGTTGTGTCAGTCAAATTGTCCCCTTCAGATTTGGAAACGACAAAGCTAGGGTACGCTGATAAAGAGAATTTTGAAATCCTCGTAATAGATAGCTTGACTGATGGAGATTGGAGGAAATCAATAGTGGAGTATCTGCAAAATCCGACGACATCCACAGAGCAAAAAATCAGGTATTATGCTTTAAGTTATGTTCTTCGGGGGAATGAGTTATTTAAAAAGACTCCTGAGGGAGTTTTACTTAAATGCCTTAGTGAATCAAAGGCATATTAGCCCTTTCGACTATCCACAGTGGGGCATGTGGGGCGCACCAGGTAGGCCATAAGATGAAATGGCTATTGTTTCGACAAGGCATGTATTGGCCTACCATGCTAAATGATTGTATCGAATTCACTAAAGAGTGTCAAGTACACGTAGGTATACAACATATTCCTGCAGGTGAGTTACATTCCATAGTCAAACCATGGCCTTTTAGGGGCTGAGGCTTGGATTTGGTTGGAGAAATTCGACTAGCATCATCAAAAAATCAAAGGTACATTTTGGTAGGTATCAACTATTTTACAAAATGGATTGAAGTTATACCTTTGCCAACCAAGAAGATGTAATTGAATTCATCAAAAATCACATTATTTATAGATTTGGAATCCCATAAACCATTACAACGGATCAAGAATCAGTTTTTACTAGTCGAAAGATGCAAGAATTTACCAAGGAAATGGGTTTCAAATTGTTAACTTCTACGCCCTATTATGCTCAGGCTAACGGTCAAGTCGAAGCAGCAAATAAAATAGTGATTGGGCTAATTAAGAAACATATGGGGAAGAAGCCTAGAAATTGGCACAAGACTTTGGATCAAGTGCTTTGGGCATGTCAAACTTCTCCAAAGAATCAACTAAAGCAACTCTGTTTCGATTAACGTTTGGCTATGATGCAGTGTTGCCAGTGGAAATTTACTTACAGTCAACGAGGATCCAAAGGCACTATGAGATTCCATTAGAATCCTACTGGAACATGATGTTGGACGAGTTGGTTGATTTGGATGAAGAAAGGCTTAATGCCTTGGAATTGTTAAGAAGGCAGAAGAAAAGAGTAGAGAAATCCTATAACAAGAAAGTTAAGGTTAAAATGTTTTCTCCAGAAGAATTGGTTTGGAAGGTAATTTTGGCTATGGATCGAAATGATAGGGCCTTAGGTAAATGGTCTTCTAAATAAGAAGGCCCTTTTCAAGTTATACAAGTCTTTTCTAATGGCGCATATGAGATTGAAGAGTTAGATAAAGATAAAAGAATCTTGAAGGTTAATAGAAAATATTTGAAAAAAATATAAGCCTACACTTCAAGAGATAAAAATAACCAAAAAATAATCATGCGAAAAAGATAAAGTTAATATGGTAGATAAATATGCCAAAATGGCTTAACTCGTTACAGAAAAAGGCCATAAAGGGCCAAAAGTCATGATTAACAAAAGGAGGAAAAATGCTACAGGATAACTTTAGAAGGGAAGAGAGCCTTTCATCTTTTTGTACTTCGACTTTTGAAGCATCAGACGGCGTTTGTAAAGAGTTTTATTGGTCGAGAGAGCTTCAATCTATTTCCCAAGTTGTTGAGCTTTTTCAAGATGTTGAAGGCCAGCCTGGATCTCTTTTGTAACTTCATCTTCGATAGAGCTAAGCAGATTGGTCTTGCGTTGCATGGCTTGGGAGATTTTGTTTTACAAATTGACAATTTGCCTCTCCCATTCTGGAATGCTCTTGTCACATTTTTCAACCTCTTTCTTATTCTGCTAAGAAAGTTTCTCGAGTGTCGAAACTTTTTCAGTAGACATCGAGACAGTCTTCCATACAACTTTTAGATTTCCATTTTTTGTGGTAAGGTTGCTTGAGAAGTCTCTGAGGCAGCTGAGATCAACAACAATAAGATCGATCAGCATACTCGGTTCCATAACAACATCAGCCACTTTTGAGGAAACTTCCAAAACATTGATTTGCTTCAGAAGTTTCTTGAGACCAAAGCTGACAGAAACATCTTGTTCTAAGATTTGGAACAAGTCCACTGCAAATATTTTTTCTTTTATCTGCATAAGCAATTCATTGTTAGTTTTCCCATTCAAAGGGTTCCCTGAGGAGGTCAAAGTGCTGGTGCTTTTTTCGCCAAAGCTGTATTGGGAGCTGAGCATAGTTTTTAGGTACTATAATGGCCGTTGTACTTTTAAAGATTCTAGCTCTTCGTGTGAAAGGCTGGTCGATTGAGTACCAGTCAAATCAGTAGTTTGAGGATCCTTGGATTGATTCTATTGATCCACTTTGTCCTCTAGGACCTCCACTTCAAATTCTACTTCAGATGCAATTTTCTCTCCCTCTTCCTTTTCTTCTTTCTCTTCTTCATTTTCCTATTTCTCTTCTTCTTCCTCTTATTTTTCTTTTTCTTCTTCTTCTTCAACAAGCTTGTCATCTTCACTTTGTTGCTCCTCAAGATCATCCTCAGCAATTTTTTCTATATAGGGCATCACAGTATCCCTTGAGAGATCAACAATTTCTCTTTTGACCGAGTCCTCTTTTGGAATGGCCACCTCAACATGAGGAAATTCAATCGCGTGAATGAATGGTGTCTTCTTAGGAGCACCTGCATATTGGATTCCTTCCTCAGATCCTTTGGTGGAGCCTTTCGCAGAAGCCTCAGAACAAGTTGTTGGATGATAGCTGGGATCATTGCTGGTTGCTGGAATAATCTGCTGTACCATGGGCTGGCCTCTGATGTTGGTGGTAACCTGAAAAAGAGAAAATCCAAAGAATTAGAGGGATAAATGGTTTAGAAAATTGCAAATTTCCAAGTGAAGTATTTACCTTGGGTTCATTAGCCCTAGGACTGGAGCTATCACTCTCAGACTGCATTGCATTGCAAGTAGGGGACACTTTTATCGAGAGTTTGCCAGCCTTTGACTTTGGTTGATTGAAGGCTTCAGTTATTTTTGCCTGCTTTTTTCTCCCTTTTAGGGTCTATTCTTCAGGAGGATATTGGTCTTCCTCATCTGACTCAATTATGATTTGGCTGAAAGCTGCTCTCGATTTTTGCTTCTTTGGAGTGGGGGTGGTATTCGAGAGCTCTGGGAAGAAAAGAATTGAAGTATTAGACAACATGAGATTTTGCAGTAAAGAAGAAATGAGTAAGAAATTTACCTTAGCAACTTGATTGTTCTCTTCCGTCTTTTCTTCGATTTGTTTCTTCTTTTTGGGTGCAACCTTGATAGCTGAAATTTAACCAAAAATTAAACAAGTAAGATGATAAAAATCAAATAAGAGAAATCTAGTTCGAAAACCTCCCATTCCACACCTTCATATATTTTGAATTCGATGCAAACATCTTCGATACTGATATGAAAAGGACCTTTGAAACTGTCTAGAGTATGCTTAGTTGCAACCACCCAATGAGCTTCCGACTTTAACTGTTGACAAAGGATTTTTATAGAACCCCCACAGATAAACCAGTCTGGAAATGGAGGGGCAAGGGCCACTCCAAAATCAGCACTTGGTAGTCGAGGAAATTTGAGAGGAAATTTATTGAAAGCCATTGTGTATCATTCCCTAGGAGGAACAAACGAAGGGAGTTGTAAATTCTCCATTTTCTTTAAAAACTTTTCCTTTAGAGTAGCAGCTACCTCACAGACGGTTCGACTAAGATCATATGGTCGATAAACAGTTTCAAAGTACTTATGGAATACTTGGATTTCTTTGATGTGTGTCGAAGTACCTTTCTTGGTCTTCTCCTGCACATATATGAAAGCTTGTTTAATAAGCTGAGTAAAGGAAGGAGCATTGAAGAACTCCTCTACATGATATGTTGACCACCAGTGGTTGAATTTTGGGGTGCAAAAGAAACACGGTTCAAAACTAGTGGGGATGAGTTGAGCCTTATTGGAGTAGCACGAAAGTTGCATCGAAGTCATATCTTTAGTGTAATTCACATGATAAAGCATAAGGGCACCTTTATTTTTGAAGAGACATCTGGGAAGAGCTTGGATCGACCCAAACTATCGAGCCACTAAGTTTGGTGGGTAAGCAACTAAAGCCATTTGAGATTTCGACAAGTTCACCTGAAGCATTAGCAACCTTGGAATCAGGAAAGCTTCCCAGATCTGCAAAGATTCTGCCTTCTGAGCCTTAGTCGGGGCTAGAAAAGGCATGGTAAACCACTTAGGACCATACTTCCTTGCAGCGAATGGAGCCATGTTCGATGTGAACTCATGAAATTTGGCAAGCATCATGATATAACTTAAGAAAGTTGGTCTGAGAGATTGTCCTTCTTTGCTGGGAGTGAGTTGGACCAAACGAGTCCCTTAGACTCTTATATTCTTGATGTATTCAGCAGTCTCATTGATTAGATTTTTATTGGGGAGGCTGGCTTTGAATGAGGCATTTAGCCAGAGTTGTAATAGCCAGAAGGGACCAGACAACAAAAGGTTCTCTTTTTCTCCTAAGTTCTTAAGTTAGGCTACTCCTTCACTTAGAGACTCATAGAGATTCCATAAGATCATTTTGCTTAGGAAAATATCATGACCTTTATGAAGTTAAATGGCCAAGGTTAAGTATCTTCTGGCTCCTTGAAGGGACTTTGAGCAAAAGACGCAATGGGATAGCCATACAGTCAAAAAAGCTATGTGTTCTCGATCAGAAACGTCATCGGTTGTTTTATCAAAGTAGTGTGTTATGAAGTGAGAATATGTGGCTTTGGTAGACGCAAAACCTATGGAATCATTAGATTCTAGGTCAAGGTTATAAGGGTTTACAATGGGTTTGAGCCCTATGATAGCGGCTATATCGAAGAGTATAAGAGTCATCATCCCACAAGGGAGATGGAATGTATAGTGGGTGTTATCTAGAAATACAAGGAAGAAGCCAACATGGTCTGACAATAATCAAGACCTTTTTTTGACAGCATAATCAAGTCATAAATTCCCAGGTTTTCCCAATTTTGGGATTTAACTTTCTCTATTTTCGCTAGCCAGTTCATGTAATTGTCAAATTCTTTAAGGGATGGGGTTGCTCTAAAAAATCTAAAACTATTGTTCATATACCTTAAATCTATATTGTTTAATACTACTGCATCAGAAGAAGTTTTCTCAATCCTAGTTTTGTTTGCCAGACCTATAGGTTTTGATTTATGGTAAGAAGGGAAAAAGTCCCTAGATTTACTGTGGTCAAAACTAAGAGAAGGTAAAGGACCACATAATGCATGTCTTTTACTAGAAATAATAATGGGAATGAGTACCTGAGATTCATATATCTTCCTCTTCTCTTACTCAAGTGGTTTAGGGATGAATTGTTAGTTGCCTATCATCATTGGCGCTGATAGTGTGTCAAAGGGAGGAAGCTGGGAAATCTTCTTCGGGTCTTTAGATTTGTGGATTTTCTTGGAATCTTTAACATTGGTGGTTAAAGATGCCATTGTTAAGGTTTGAAGGAAATCTAGATATTTTTGGAAGTTTGGAAAGTGTAGAGAAAAGGAGAGCGTTTGAAGATTTTTGGGAGCGTAAAAGGTAAAATGGTTAAGTTGGAGAAATTTATAAGCTCGTGGGAGTTCAAAGGACCTCAAATTAGCATTAAAGAGCTGATAATTAGTGGGACACGTGTTCCATCGGGGTCGTTTGATGAAACGTGGGCAGTTAATGCCTAGTGCACGATT
This sequence comes from Lathyrus sativus, assembly GCA_963859935.3. Lineage (NCBI taxonomy): Eukaryota > Viridiplantae > Streptophyta > Magnoliopsida > Fabales > Fabaceae > Lathyrus > Lathyrus sativus. Next base: position 474,994,172 of record OZ012738.1, read on the forward strand.
TCCTAGGATCTAGGAAACATGATGATGGCTAGAGATTGTGGCGTGCTTTGATGAGACGTTTTTTTGAAACTGCTATGATGATCATAACGTCATGGGTTTTTGGAATAGTAAGAGACATAAAAAACATGCAAAATTTGTTCGTTCGAGGCGTCGAATGACACTATCAAAAAATGCCTTTTTTTTTCCAGTGATGTCGAAAATGACATTTGGGGGGGGGGGGGGGGAATTTGTTGGCTCTTAATTTCGACGCCTGAATGGGATTAAAAGTAGAAAATAGATTTTCCGAAGAAATTTAATGACTTTGACTGAAGCCATATTTTTGGAATATGAGTCGAAGGCGTCCTTTCGCCAGGAGAATATATGTTACGGACTTAGAGATATTTCTTAGCAGTTGGAAGATTTGATTCGATAGAAGTGCCACTGAAGGCATTTCGACAAGAAGGTTTAAATTCAAATAAAGGAGGGAAAGTTCGGTCTCATCCATTCATCAAAGAAGCCGCGTGGAGCGCTTCTAGGATTTGAAGGCATGCAGAGCGACACTTGTCTCAATTTTGTTTGCTAGCCGTTAATGGCGATTATTTTCGATTAGTATACATAACAAGTCTTAATGTTAGGATTTGTGTGTGTTCAATTGTGTACAAATTCTTCAGTATACTCCAAGTACCCGTGTGTTGAGAGAAACGAGTTTGTAAGAATGTACGTTGATGTAACATCATCTTTTCATTTCAATGCAATTTAATAAATCTTTTTCCTTAAGATTTTATTCTTTCTTTATGCAAGTTCTTGTCTTCATTACTTACTAGTACTTCGATTTTACTTCTTTTCACGCAAATCCGTTTACACTTGAAATAAGTTATTTTATCATGAACTCTGATCAAAGTGTTCATCGTTTTTATAAAATTTATTTAAGATCAATTAGCACATGTCCTAGGATTTGTGTGGTCGATCCTGCAAGTAAAACAGATCTTTTTCGATTTGTAAGACCAACGGCTGTTCACCAATTTTCACGGTGAACACCAACATCATCTCCATACTGCCCGGATGGGATGATGCAAGGGTGTGATAGAGTAAGGTACTACTCCAAGTACCCATCCACAAACGTAGAAGGAAATTGAACCTCCACTACATGACCTCTAATGGCACGAGAAGAAATGAAAACATTACTAACAAACCAAATATCAATGCCCTAAGATGGAATGGTAGGGACTGATTGTGGAATGTCCTAGACATATCCAAACTAGCACAAACACCTCTTAACTAAGTGTCTATCCACTAAGGTCTCCCATCTCATATGACCTAAAAAAGTTGAGTCTCAGCAAATTCCCGATGCACTTTATGGTCCGTGTAGGGTGTCTAGATAACATCACCTACAGTCTATGCATCAATCCTTTTCATATACTCCACAATAACTCCTATATGTGTATGCCCAGACTTCCATCTCTTGGCCTGCATGGAGTCAGTAGTGGTAGGAATAACCCATCTATCACAAATGAAGGGGAAATGCTCGTATATCCAACACTGCACAAGAACATATGCAAATTAAGAAATGTCAAAAATAAGAACCAAATCAATAAGTAATAAAAAAATCCATACCTAAAATAGACTCATATAACTAGAAAGCTGACTAGTGTCAAAGATGGTCATCTCTCAAAGTGCAGCATATAAAATAGCTAGTGTAACACACCCTCATGCCCAACTAACACGAGGAATGCTACTTAAATATTTACATGTACTTTGCATCAATGTATATATGAGACTTGTATGCTAAGATATTACATCCTACAAGATGTAGCATGTATACCTTTGTGGTTGGATCATACATATAGTTCTGCATTTGGTTGGCATACCTGTCTCGAAGCCAAGATAGGCGAAAGCGAGCACCCATATTAGCCTTAAAATCCTTTATAACCTACTCCTTAATAATATGAATGCCACACAATCGACATATCCAATGAGCACGAAACATTCATTGGGCCATCCATGAATCCCTTCATTTGTGTGTACAGACGACTCTATCAAAGCCAAAGCAATAACTTATGTATCAATTGGACGAGTAACTTTCATATCGCCCATATAAGGCACCCCAGTAACCATCTCCAAAGTAACTTTTATAGTAGTCAGAGTTTCCGTCTCATAATGATGGGGCACCTTTATCTCAGCCACCATCTTCCAGTCATCCTCATCATCTGGCTAATCATCAGGATCTCAGATCCATCTAGAAATAGACCAAGATCTTCTATGTCAAATAGTGCAAGGTGCACAAAATTGCTCTCCCGCCATCTGTCTTCTATGAAGATTGATCGAGGCTACTCTTCGCACCATCCTCATTAGTAGAAAAATTATGAAAAAAATTTATGCTAAAACGGTTTTTTAAAAAAAAGAAGAAAAAGTTTGGAAAGAAGTAAAAAAAAAGCAAGGTGACACAAAATAGTTGAAGAAGAAAAAGTGGAGTGCGAGGAAAACAAAAAAGAAGGAAAAAAAGAGATTGTGCACAAGATAGAAAAGGAAGAGAAAGAAGTCATTGTTATTGATGCACCTTGTACACGTGCACCTTACCCTCACCTAAAGAAGAGAGATGAAAAAGAAGGACATTTTAATAAATCATGAAAGTGTTTACGCAATTTCAAGTAAACATCCCTTTTAGAGAGTCCATTGGGAAAATGTCAATTTATGTAAAGTTCACGAAGGATATGTTGGAAAAGAGAAGAAAAATCACACATAATGACTAGATACCTTTAAATTAAGAGTGTTGTGCAATATTTCAACATAGGTCACCTCCTAAGTTAAAGGATTTGAATTTTTTTACTATTTCGTGTACTATGGGGGACTTACTTGTAGAAAAAGCATTGTGTGATCTAGAAGGAACACCAACTTAATGCCTCTATCCATGGTGGGGAAGATAAATATTAGAGAATAAAAACTTAATGGATATATCCATGGTGAGGAAGATAAATATTAGAGAACTTAAATTTGCAAGAATAATACTCACATAGCATATAGATTACGAGTTTATCCTTACGGAATCCTAAAAGACTTGATGGTGAAAGTAGGCAAATTTGTATGGGTAGACCATTCCTAGATATAGGTAGAGCTTGTGTTGATGTATAAATGGGATAATTAATGTTTATATTTCATGATGAATGAGTACTATTCAATATTTTTGAAGCAATGCATCGTATAAACGAGCATCTTTAATGTGATGAAATTGAAGACGCATCTCTGAACAAGATAGTATTTCAACCTTCATAAAGGGTTATGGTGAACCCAATCATAAAAGGGGAAGAGGCTTTAGACATGGAAGAAAAATAATACGTGAAACTTTTAGAGGATTCCCAATTTGAGGAAATCAAAACAAAAATTGAAAAATTAAATTAGGGGGTCCAATAGAAGACACACAAGAAAAACTAACATTTGCGCACATGGAACTATTGAAACACCTAAAGTACATATTTCTAAAGTAAGAGTCTACCAAACCAAAAGTTATCAACAACATACAAACAAAGGAAGGTAAAGAATTTTTTTTAATGTTTTAAAGAAGAATCAAGATGCTCTAGGGTGTAACATTTCTAACCTAAAACGAATAAGTCAAGCATACTGAATGCATAATGTCAAGATAGAATGAGAATACAAACCGCCATACAATCTTGTATCAGTATAAGTACAGATGTAACACCCTAAATTTCCCTGTAATATTTTTAAATAAAACATTTGAGTAATTAAATCAAACACACGTAATTTAGGATGTTACGGCCGACATACAAAACCTGCTCATCAGATTGACTATGTAACATTTATATTTTTGTATAATAATAAAACCTGGACATGTCATAATGTTACTTTTATTGCAACGGAATAATAAAAATCATTTATCGTCTCATGGTATATAAAAGTTATCATGGAATCACATAATTCATCAAGCAACAACTAAACATAATAAGGGAGATGTCCACAAATCTCAACGAAATATAAATTATAAAAGCGTTCCAACGAATCCCCAGTGTTACAATCAGAGTAGACGCCAACTATAAAGAAAAATAATAAGGAGACTCCATCTTCAACTCACACCTGGCTCCTACTGTAGAGTATCTGCACATTGCCCACGTGGAGACAATATTCAAACATAAAGGGTTAGATATCATGATAATGTAAAAGAAAGCATGATAAATAATATGCATTAGGGTATCACATACGTTGTCACCCATTCTACAACATAACACGCTCAGCACCAACACTAAATTATCCAAGCATACGATAACACAACAAATCAGCCAATTATCTCATGTTAATCACCCAACAACAACATTACTAATTATTCCCTAACCAACATGGAAGCACATAATGGCAAGTCCAATTAATCACACAACACCACATATTTAGCAACATAGCAACATACCTAATATATAATGCAATGAGACTCACAACCTGACTCAATGCTTATGCATGTCATATCAAATTTTTGTGAACACTCAGGTTCATCGTTCTGATCCTCACCTCCTAGGATCAGAACCACTCGCTGATCCATCACCTCCGAATCATCTACTGACCCAATCCACACAATGGGATTTTAGGCTCACCAATAACGAACCATTTGTCCATAAATGTATGCAATGCAACTAATTATGCATACAACAACGATAACATCATCGTGCACAATAACCCACCACCATGGTTATTGTACACACCCAAATTGGCCAACAAGCATAAAAATATATTTCATACAATATGGATACATGTATATCTTTTATGCATTAACACCACAATAACATCTTTATAACAACACTCAAGGTTCGTCACTTACAACAAGACTTCTTAACATACACAACAAATAATAGTCACATTCCACAACATATTAGACATGAAAATATTGGGAAAATGATTCACCTAATTATACCATGTTAAAGTTATACTCGTTAGCTTTCCAATGCTTCAAATGGTTCGTCATTTGGATAAACGGTTAAAAAGTTATGATCGAAACCGTTTCTAGCATTTTCTCTATGTGTCGACGCAAAGGTCGACGTACAGAGCATACAGGTTGACTCACAGGCTTGTAAATCGATGCATGCTGTTTCGATTTTCAATTTATTCATTTCGGGAACCTTCTGGTCGATGCATAAGACCCTGGAGGTCGACACACGCTGTTACGAATTCTAGAAATCACTTCTTAAAAAGCACTTTTACCCTAGCTTGTCATGCCAGAACCTATGCTACGAAATTCCATCACCATAGACTCAACTTTATACTGTATTAACATTCTAAAACTCAATTATCCCTTGTTTAACTCATGGATTATCATCATACAATCATCACTTTCTTACCTACGACTGAAACCATCATAACTTAACAATGAAGGAAACTTATCAACAATCCAAAATAGAATTATCACACATATAGGAAAATGAAATTCATCACATATTGATATATTAAACAATATCATCATCCATTACTTCACAACATTCATGGCATAGAAGAACACAACAACCCACAATGTAAGGACCTAAACCCTTACCCACTATTCAACATATTATCTCTTAGAAGATCAGAACCCCACCCTTACATTAGATTGATGAGTTTTTCCCCTTCTCTAATGGAGTTCGTCCCTCTTCTTATCCTAGCCTCTTTCAACTTCTGTTCCAATTTCACCTACGATGAAAATGACTCCAATATTCTTCCATTCTCTTTATAAAATCACTCAACTATGGTTTACCTCATTTACCATCAGTCATCCTTATACAATTACTACCCAACTCTTCAAATCTCTACACACCTAGTATTTAGTTTTATTTTATTTTATTTCATTATATTGTTTAATATTATTGATCTCATCCAATTAAAATAATAATAATAATAATAATTCCCAACAATTATTTAATTGAATTGATATCCACCTAATATTAAATAATTAAATAAATATTCACTAATATTTCTATTTAGTTCTACTTCTCACACCACCAATCTCTACTCAAATGCTCACACACTCCTCCATCCTCAAGGTCTACTCTTAAGGTTACTACCCCACACCAGGGGTATCCCCAAATACAACAAAACACACATAATCACATTTATACATACAACTTCACATAATCAATTTACGACAAATAATTTAAAATAAAATAGGGCATTACAACAGAGACCATCCAGGAGGAGGCCCATGAACTCTCTCAGGATATGGGGTGTCTCCCTTGTGAGAGATTACATAACCGCCTATTTAATGTGATTGGCACAATGTTACAATAGAAGAATTCAAAAGATAAAGATCACAATTTTTTTAATAATAGGAGAGCATTTATTATTCTGTTGGAGCCTAAGGTCCAGGCCATGGATTTCTTATAAATACCTCAACCCAGAGGTTGAGAAGGACATCTAAAGATTAAAAAATACTGCAAGTAGGGCTTTTCACCATTTCTATGTGAGCTTCCTCTAACACCACAACAACCCTAAAAACCTCTAATAACCCTATGCAACAAGAGGTTGTCACGTATTGTACTTTTAGAAAGCACGATTGACATCCATTGTGGGGCTCTAGTGGAACTAGTCTTGGTCCACCATTACAACATTCATCCAGATTGTTATCCTTGTATTCAACTCCTTCGTTCATCATGGTGAACAATAAGGTAGCAACTTTGGTCAACCGTGAATTTGATAACGAGGAAAACATTGTGGTGTAGATACATGCTGACATGGATGACTTATGTAACACCCCAATTTTAATAGTTATTTACTTAAATTAATTAATTGAGTGATTTTATGAATTATTTGATTAGTATGAATTAAGTCATTTAATTGATTTATTTGAGTTAGTTGATTTATTGGATTTATTTGAATTATTTAATTTATATGAATTATTTGATTTATTCGAATTAATTGATTTATTTGATTTAATTGAATTGTTTGATTAATTTAACTATTTGATTTAATTGATTTATTTTATTTGGTGGAATAATATAGAATTGGTAGAAATAAGTAATTTGGTCTAATTATAGGGATGTGAATAGTAAGAGTGAGGGTGTGTTAAGTAAGCCGATTAGAAATTATTAGGTTAATGAAAATTATGAGGGTTTAACAAAAAGGAAGAAAGAGATAGAATATAGATAAAAAGATAGAAAGGAGGCTAAGGAGAGAAAGAGGAGAAGAGAAGAGAAACTCAAGAAATCAAAGAAAATCAAGGTAAGGGTGGGTTTTTATATGACTATTGGGATTGTTTGATATTGTATAATGGGTAGAAACGAGTTTAGGATGAAACCCCTAAATTTTCATGATTTGGTAATTGTTAGGTTTTGATGATAATCCTTGATATGTGATAAGTAATTTTGTCTGGAATTAATATGTATTGGTGGAATTGAGAGAGTAATAAGCACTTAATAAATGTGAATCTTCTTCACCTCAGGATACTGTTGCGATAGGAAATTGAATAATAATAAAATAATCTAACCCCTTTTACTTGTTCTGTGTTGTAGCAAAAATAAAGGGGTGGAAATGAAATTGTAAATCCCTTTAATCTTCATAAAATAGTTGCGTATGAGATACTAGTAATAACATGTGACCCTCTTTTTCTATTACTGTAGCGCTGAACTAGAGACAAACATAGGAAATGAATTGTGGCACTTCCTTTTCATTAGCTTACTGTCGCAAGAACAGGGAAAAAGAATGAGACCATTACTTCATTATAGGTTGTAGCGCCACCCTTTTTCCTTTATTGCCAATGAATGTAATATTCTTTTTTATCCTTATATATTACTCTAGCGCACCACCAAAACCATAGTAAGTGAAATGTAGTGTACACACAAATAATAGGAACATCCTGTAGCGCATGGAATGTGGCAGTGAAAAGGTGATTTCAATTTAATTCATAATGTTGTAGCGAAAAATGATTAAAATAATAATATAATCGTTCCATTACACATACTATAGCCACAACCATGTATTAGTGAAATGTAGTATTTTTCTTCTCATTAAGTGTTATCGCGATAGAATAAAGTAATAGGATAATAAAAATGGTTCTCTTCCCACCTAATAATCTTGTAGAGAAATGAATGTGAGTGATACTTCTAGTACTGTAGCAAATGCATTAGTTATGGAAATGAAACTATATTAATTATTGAATGTTTATTTAATATTAGAACTATATTAAATATTGAATGTTTATTCAATATTGAACTTTTATTAAATATTGATTATTTATTTAAAATATTGATTATTTATTAAAACATTGGTTATCTACTAAACCTTAAATAATTATTGAAAAATGAATTATTTATTGAATATTGACTACTTATGAATATTGAATTTAATTATTGAGGATGAATTAATTATTTTATGTTTAATTGGTGATGTGTGTTTTGTGAATTGAGGTTGGATTCTGTTGATACTTGTGTATGTGCAAATGTATGATAATTCAAGTGTGATAAATTATTAATTATGTATGATTGTTAAGATTAGAGAATGATCTTTATTGAAGATATGTATGATTGTCAAGTGTGATTAGATTTTTTCTTCTAAAGGATCCAATTAATTGGTTATTGTAAGAACATTGAATTTAGAATTGCCTTTAAAGTCTGAAGAATTGTTAAAGCTTTAAGCATCTCGTTGAAACTTTAACCATTAATCAATTCATTATATTCTACCTCATTACAAACCTTTGGTGTAAGTATAGCACAAATTCTCTTCCAATATCATAAAATTTTTCAAAATGAATTTTCACCATATCCATTTCTTCTTGTGTAATCTGATTTTTTTGAAAAGAAGGGACTTTTTAATTGTCTATTCAATCCCCCTTCTATGCAAGTTACTCTATATTCAAACCAACAGATGGTTGCAAGTAGGAATGATGAAGTGATTGCTGAATCTTTGGCGATGTTGGCTGGAGTGATTGGGCAAAATCCATAAGTCAACATGAATGCTGGAAACAACACTGATGATGAGTTTCGTGCTTTGGGCAAGTTTTAAAGGAACAATTGCCAATCTTCAAGGGAACACATGAACCTGATAAAGCACAAGTATGGCTGAAAGCGATTGAGAATATCTTTCGAGTCATGAACTATTCAGATGCGTAGAGGGTGCAATTTGGCACTCATATGCTCGAAGAGGAAGCTGAAGACTAGTGGGGTAATACTCGTCAGAGGTTTGAAGAAGATGAATTTGAAGTTACTTGGATGTTTTCAGATAAGCGTTTCTGGAGAAGTATTTTCCAAAAGATGTGCGTGGGAAGAAGGAAATTGAGTTTCTTGATCTGAAGCAGAGTAACTAAATTGTGGCCGAGTATGCAACAAGATTTGAGGAGTTGATTAAGTTTTATCCTTATTATAACACTGTTAATGCTGAGATATCGAAATGTCTTAAGTTTGTGAATGGTTTAAGGCCTAAAATCAAGTAAGCCATTGGTTATCAGGAGATTAAGCGATTTTCTGAGTTGGTGAACAATAGTAGGATCTATGATGAAGATAGTAGAGCTCGATCTAATCACTATAAGAGTTTGAATAATAAGAAGGGAAAAGGTCAATTAAGAGGAAAACCGTATGTGACTCCTGCTGATATAGGGAAATAGAAAGCTGGTAATCGCAAGAAGCCGAGTGGTAGAGGAACTCCTACTCCGGTGAAGTGTTTTAGGTGTGGTGTTGAAGGACATCGTGCTCCTGAGTGCATAAGTGTTAAGCAGAAGCATTTCAAGTGTGGCAAGCCAGGCCACAAGGATTTTGAGTGCAGAAGTGATGCAAATGTGACTTGCTACAATTATGGCGAGTAAGGGCACATTAGTACCATGTGTGACAAACCATAGAAGGCTCAAGCAAAAGGGAAGGTGTTTGCTCTATCAAGATTTGAGACTACTAGTAAAGATCGATTGATTTGAGGTACGTGCTTCATTAACGATATAACTTTGGTTGCTATAATTGATACTGGAGCTACACATTCTTTTATTTCTTTAGATTGTGTTAAGAGATTAAATCTTGAGTTGTCTGTTATGAGTGGAGGTATGGTTATTGATACTCCTGCCATGGGTTCAGTGACTACCCCATATGCGTGTTTAAATTGTCCGTTGAGTATCTTTAGTAAAGAATTTGGAGTTGATTTAGTATGTCTTCACTTAGATCAACTTGATATTATTCTTGGGATGAATTAGTTAGAATTCAACCGTGTTTATATTAACTATTTTGATAAGACGATTATTTTTCTTGGACTTGAGAATGAAGGAGACTTGTTTATGTCTGCTAAGCAAGTGAATGAGTCAGTGCAACATGGTGCCGAGATGTTTATGTTGATGACAACTTTGAGTATTAGTGAAAGTGGAACAATTGGTGCTTTGCCAATTGTTTTTTATTTTTCGAAAGTTATTCCTGATGAGATAAGTGATTTACCACTAGAACATGAAGTGGAGTTTACGATCGACTTATTTCCTGGAACTAGTCTCATATCGATGGCTCTATATTGTATGTCCGCATCGGAATTGAAAGAGTTGAAGAGTCAACTTGAAGATCTGCTTGAGAATAGGTTTATTCGTCCGAGTGTGTCATTGTGGGGTGCACCAATTTTGTTGGTTAAAAAGAAAGAAGGTTCTATGAGGCTTTGTATGGATTACAAACATTTGAACAAAGTGACTATCAAGAATAAGTATCCACTTCCAAGGATTGATGATTTGATGGATCAATTGGTTGGCGCAAGTGTGTTTAGTAAGATAGATTTTAGATCTGGGTATCATCAGATTCATGTGAAAGCTGAAGATATTCAGAAGATTGCTTTTAGAACAAGGTATGGTCATTATTAGTATTCTGTGATGCCATTTGGTGTGACTAATGCACCAAGTGTATTTATGGAGTACATGAACAGGATATTCCATCCTTATTTGGATAAGTTTATGGTTATGTTCAGTGATGATATTTTGATCTATTCGAAGAGTGAAGAGGATCATGCTGAGCATTTGAGGATTGTGTTATCTGTGTTGAAAAAGAAGTTGTTGTATGCTAAACTTTCTAAGTGCGAATTTTGGTTGAAGGAAGTGAATTTCCTTGGCCATGTGATTTTGAGTAGAGGTATTGCAGTTGATCCGTCAAAGGTTGAAGATGTATCGTGATGGGAAGCTCTAAAATCAGTTTTTGAGATTAGAAGTTTTCTTGGTTTGACAGGTTATTATCGAAAATTCATTGAAGGATTTGCCAAGTTATCTTTGCCGTTGACGCAGTTGACTAGGAAGGGTCAAGCTTTTGTTTAAGATGCTAAGTGTGAAGAAAGGTTTCAAGAGCTAAAGAGAAGGTTGACGACAACTCTTGTTTTGATTTTACCAAATCTGGCAGAACCATTTTTTGTGTATTTTGATGCTTCATTGATGGGTTTGGGAGGTGTGCTGATGCAACATCAACAAGTTGTAGCTTATGCTTCAAGGCAACTTAAAGTGCATGAGAGGAATTATCCAACATATGACTTAGAGTTGGCCATTGTTCTGTTTGTGTTAAAGCTTTGGAGGCATTATTTATTTGGTTCGAGATTTGAGGTGTTTAGTGATCATAAGAGTTTAAAGTATCTATTTGATCAGAAAGAATTGAATGTGAGGCAGAGGAGATGGTTGGAACTTCTGAAAGATTATGATTTTGGTTTAAATTACCATCTGGGTAAAGCAAACCTGGTAGCTGATGCATTGAGTAGGAAATCTTTGCATATATCGATGATGATGGTAAGAGAGTTGGAAATGATTGAGCAATTTCAAGATATGAGTTTGGTTTGTAAAGAGACTTCTTATGGAGTTAAGCTTGATATGTTGAAGCTTACTAGTGGAATTCTTGATGAGATTCGATAAGGTCAGAAATCTGATTTGAGTTTGGTAGATCGGTCGACTTTGATCAATCAAGGTCGAGGTGGTAATTTTCGGATTAATGAAAATGGTATCATGAGATGTTATGATTGAGTTTATGTTCCGGATATTGTTGAGCTGAAAATGAGTATTCTTGAGGAAGGGCATCATAGCAGATTGAGTATTCATCCAGATGCTACTAAGATGTATCAAGATTTGAGGAATGTATTTTGGTGGTCTTGTATGAAGAAAGATATTGCAGAGTTTGTGCATTCTTATTTGATTTGTCAGAAGTCGAAGATCGAACATCAGAAACCTTCAGGTTTGATGCAACCATTATCTATTCCTGAGTGGAAATGGCATAACATATCAATGGATTTTGTGTCTGGTTTACCTAAAATACCGAGTAATTGTGAGGCTATTTGGGTTATTGTGGATAGATTGACGAAATCTGTTCACTTTATTCCAATGAGAGTGGATTACCCATTGGAGAAGTTAGAGAATATGTACATTGAGAGGATTGTCAGTTTGCATGGTATTTCGTCTAGCATTGTGTCAGATAGATATCTGAGGTTTACTTCGAGATTTTGGGAGAGTTTGTAAAGTGCTTTGTGTGTTGAAAAAAAAGAGCTTGGGATAACTACCTACCTCTAATTGAGTTTACTTACAATAACAGTTTTCATTCGAGTATTGGAATGTCACTGTTTGAGGCATTGTATGGTAGGAGGTGTAGGATGCCATTGTGTTGGTATGAGTCAGGAGAGAATTTTGTGGTTGGACCTGAGATAGTCCAACAGACTACTGATAAGATTCAGATGATTTAGAAGAAGATGAAGATTTCTCAGAGTCGTCAGAAGATTTATCATGATAAGAGGAGGAAAGCACTTGAGTTTCAAGAGGGAGATCATGTGCTTCTTAGAGTTACTCCGATAACTGGTGTTGGTAGAGCGTTGAAGTCGCGTAAGTTGACGTCGTGTTTTATTGTTCCCTATCAGATTTTGTAGAGGATATGAGAGGTAACCTATCGAGTTGCTTTGCCGCCATCACTTGCTAACCTCCATGATGTGTTCCATGCATCTCAGTTGAGGAAATACATTGCAGATCCGTCTCATGTAAACCAATTAGATGATGTGCAGGTGAGAGATAACCTGACTGTCGAGACATTACCTATGCGGATTAAGGATTGAGAGTTGAAGCAACTTAGAGGCAAAGAGATTGCTTTGGTAAAATAGGCTTGGGGAGGACCAGCCGGTGGAAATGTGACTTGGGAGCTTGAGAGTCGGATGAGGGAGTCTTATCCCGAGTTGTTCGTTTGAGGTAATTTTCGAGGGCAAAAATATTTTAAGTGGGGGAGGATTGTAACACCCCAATTTTAATAATTATTTATTTATATTATTTAATTGAGGGATTTTATGAATTATTTAATGTATATGAATTAAGTGATTTAATTGATTTATTTGAGTTAATTGATTTATTGAATTTATTTGAATTTTTTAATTTATATGAATTATTTGATTTATTCGAATTAATTGATTTATTCGAATTAATTGATTTATTTGATTAATTTAATTATTTGATTTAATTGATTTATTTTATTTGGTGAAATAATATATATTTGGTAGAAATAAGTAATTGGGCCTAATTATAGGGATGTGAGTAGTAAGAGTGAGGGTGTGTTAAGAAGCCGATTAGAAATTATTAGGTTAATAAAAATTGTGAGGGTTTAACAAAAAGAAAGAAAGAGATAGAATATAGATAGAAAGATAGAAAGGAGGCTAAGGAGAGTAAGGAGAGAAAGAGGAGAAGAGAAGAGAAACTCAAGAAATCAAAGAAAATCAAGGTAACGGTGAGTTTTTATATAATTATTGGGATTGTTTGATAGTGTATAATGGTTAGAAACATGTTTAGGATGAAACCCCTAAATTTTCATGATTTCGTAATTGTTAGGTTTTGATGATAATCCTTGATATGTGATAATTAATTTTGTTTGGAATTAATATGTATTGGTGGAATTGAGGGAGTAATTAGCACTTAATAAATGTGAATCTTCTTCACCTCAGGATACTGTTGTGATAAGAAATTGAATAATAATAAAATAATCTAACCTCTTTTACTTGTTCTATGTTGTAGCGAAAATAAAGGGGTGGAAATGAAGCTTTAAATCCCTTTAACCTTCACAAAACAGTAGCACATGAGATATTAGTAACATATGACCCTCTTTTTCTATTACTGTAGCGCTGAACTAGAGACAAACATAGGAAATGAATTATGGCACTTCCTTTTCATTAGCTTACTGTCGCAAGAATATGGAAAATTAATGAAACCATTACTTTATTATAGGCTGTAGCGCCACCCTTTTTCCTTTATTGCCAATGAATGTAATATTCTTTTTTATCCTTATATGTTACTCTAGCGCACCACCAAAACCATAGTAAGTGAAATGTAGTGTACACACAAATAATAGGAACATCCTGTAGCACATGGAATGTGGCAGTGAAAAGGTGATTTCTTTTTAATTCATAATATTGTAGCAAAGAATGATTAGAATAATAATGTAATCGTTCCATTACACAAACTGTAGCCACAACCATGGATTAATGAAATGTAGTATTTTTCTTCTCATTAAGTGTTGTAGCGATAGAATAAAGTAATAGGATAATAAAAATGATTCTCTTCCCACCTTATAGTCCTGTAGCGAAAGGAATGTGAGTAATACTTCTAGTCCTGTAACAAATGCATTAGTTATGGAAATGAAACTATATTAATTATTGAATGTTTATTTAATATTAGAACTATATTAAATATTGAATGTTTATTCAATATTATAATTTTATTAAATATTGGTTATTTATTTAAAATATTAATTATTTATTAAAACATTGGTTATCTACTTAACATTAAATAATTATTGAATAATGAATTATTTATGTAATATTGACTACTTAGAATATTTTATTTAATTATTGAGGATGGATTAATTATTCTATGTTTAATTGGTGATGTGTGTTTTGTGAATTGAGATTGGATTGTGTTGATACTTGTGTATGTGCAAATGTGTGGTAATTCAAGTGTGATGAATTATTGAAGATATGCGTGATTGTTAAGATTAAGAAATGGTCTTAATTGCATATGGTTGTTAATTTTGCGCACACATCATTTGTGTCAAGAGACAATGCTTGTTAGTTCCGTGGGAGCTAGTGACTTGTCCCAAACCTAGAGCGGAGTTTGAAAGCTTAGGGAGTGAGCTTTTGTGTGTTATTTGTCTAGGGAATGATCCCGTTTTAATATAAAAATAGAAAAATAATAACAAGTGATTGGTACCACATGCATGAGTTGCATTTAAGTCTTGCATTGAGTCACATTGTATATATGTTTGCGATTATGAGATTATGTGAAATATGTTCAATTGATGAATTTATGGAATTGTGAGTATATATTTGTGAATAGTATGACTACTTGAATGATAATATGTTGATGAATCTTTTTGAAGTGTGAGAATCATTATATTATGCTTGTATGTTATTAAATTATATATTATCTTATGATTTCGATAATTATGTGAATTCTCACCCTTCTGTTAGAATGGTGTTTGTATGGCATCACTCAGGTATCGAGGAGTAGAGTTGCTTCGAGTACGAAGCAGCCGTTAGAGTAGCCTGTTCTAGTCTCTTTATTTATTTTGGGTTGAGTCGTGCTCTGATCATGTAACACGGGAATGTTTCGAGTTCATATTTTGAGAGATACTTTATGTACTCTACTTTATGTTGTTATGTTATTCGAATTATATGGAGTACTGGCTTTATGCCTAAGTGGTGATTTAAAACGAGTTGATCTTGTGGCTTTTATTATGTTCATTTATAATTGAAGTGATTATGTTGCTACATGCTAAGTGAAAAGATGTGAATCCATGAAATTATTTTAAGTGTTAATAAGCATGACATGTGTATGTGTGATGTTTTGAAATTTTATGTGACACCCTTATGTGAGATGCATGATAATTTACTCGGATTATTTATATTTATTTTGCGAGGTTAGAAGGGTGTTACAACTTACATCGCTAGAATTAAACTTTAGAGGATAACTTCCTCCATATCCAACAACGCCAGCAAGAGATTGGCCCTACAGAAGATAATGAAATCCTAGACCACTAGCTTATCTCAAATTGGACATGAGGAACATCAGTGTTAGGTAATTTAAAGCATCCCTTGTTGGCTAAGTTTTATCAAGGCAACAATGTGTATGAGCATGTCATCTTTATCAACACGCAGATGAAAATCATCGAAGAACTGATTCCTTGAAATACAAGTTTCTCTCTAGCACCTTCATAGACTCAACCTTAAGGTTGTACATGGGTCTGCCTCGACTTTCAGTCACCAGCTACTAGTACTTAGTGAAGAAAATGGATCATTAGTTTGCAACAAGTAGACATAGAAAGACAGATGCCACCATCCTTTTTAACATTATACCAGGACCCTCTAAATATATGAGGGAGTATCTTGCTTGCTTTAATAAGGTGACAATCAAGTTCGTCCACCCCAACCAGGAAATGTTCATAGAAGCATTCCAAAATGGGTTGAGAGCGAGACATTTTAATGATTACCTTTCCTAAAGGCCTTTGGATTCATTGGTTGAGGTGGTGACACATGAAGAATTCTATATAAAGGGTGAGGAAAGAAACATTTAAAAGAATTCTAGAGAAGAGGCAGATCTATGAGAATCATTATGCCAATATGACTGCCACAAGCCCATTGATGCACTTCACCAAGGACTAGGGAGATTTTGTGTTCCGTAAGCACCTTAACATGGGAAAGAGCCTTCCTATCTTATAGAACCTACCTGATACCATAATGCACTTTGTTGCACGATTGTGGATTATCTTAGCCTTTAATGGGTCTTGTGGTAATTTATCTGATTGTAAATAATATATTATGGGCGCCATCAAACTAGTGATCTGGTCGGCTTTGACAGTGTTGGTCTCTTCTGCCTCGACGCTAGGGACGACAAGTGTCTCCTAAATTATAGTGATATTGTACCCTATTTTCTTTAAGTTGACAAGCTTATACAGAAGGTCCACCTTGAAATTATGCTCCTTGGGCACATACATTATCTTAAAAGCTTTAAAATACTATACTAAATCACATACATTTTTTAGATACTTAATGAGTTGGGGATTCTTTTTTTCAACTCCATGGAGACTTTCCTTGCCACCAATTAGGAGTCACTCTTTGCTTTCAAACTCGATGTGCATACCTCGAGGGCGAGGACCATGCTGGTGATGATCGACTCATATCTGACTTGGTAATTACTAGCATTGAACTCAAATTTCGAAGATTACATGATAAAGATATTGTTTGGTCCTTTTATCACTATCTCTGAACTACTCCTCTTCATGTTAAGGGCACAATCTACTAACGACATCCAGGTGAGAGGAATCTCTTCACCCACTAGTGAGCTGAATTCTACCAGAAAATAAACAAATACTAGTGATCAGATGCTTCCTCTGGGTATATATTGGATGTTATACTGAGCCAACTCAACAAACCAAGACATTATTCTTTTTACTAGACCTGATTTCTTAAGGACCTGACAAATGGGATAACTTGTCTTTACCATTACACGATGTCCATGAAAATAGGGATTGGGCTTTCTTGCATTTACCACTGCTGCTAATGTGAGCATTCAATCTTCTAATATCGGGCCTCAATACTTTTTTATTAGAAGAGTATTGAGTTCATCACCTAGTCACTAACAAATAAGTAAGCGTATAAAGGTGAACATGTTATTGGGCTTGTCAGGATGGGCGGCAACACTAGGAACACCTTTAAGTTTGAGAATGCCTCCTCACATCCACTTATCCATTCGAATCTCTCATATCTCTATAGCATATAAAATAAGTTGAAATCCTTGTTACCCGCAAAGGAAAGAAAATGAGATAAGTGTTGAACTTCTTTTGCATTGGAAGGACTCCTAATATCAACGATAACTTGATATTTGTCTGGGTTCGCTTTTATGCCTATCTTGGTTAACATGACACCAAAGAATTTGCATGCTTGCACGCCAAATAACCATTTGGTGGGATTTAAATGCATGTCCATCATTAGATAATTCAATTTTATTGTTTTGGAACTTGCCTCTCAGCCAAACATTGTTTCGAGCATTACATGTCCCTTTGCATGCACTTGTTAGCCACACAGGCCGACTATAGAACCTTGGAATGACCCGATGCTATTGGGTTCGAGTCGGAGCCTTTAGAAAACTCTATATTACAAGACATCTATTGATATACCAGGGTCGATCCCACCCATTTCACATCCCAATTATCATACTGAACCGTGATGAACATAATGTCATTGTTGTAAGGAAGAACATCGTTAGTGTCTTCATTCAAGAAGGGGATTTGTCGCGGTGAGAATCGGATATCAAGCTATTGTATTAACTTGAATCACAAATCATGAAATTCACCACCGAGCTTTGATTTATCCAAAGGAAAGGGTAAAGATCGAAGAAAACCCTAAGTGCACTATGTAACAACACAGCTAAGAGATCTAAGGTCCGGGGGTTGGTTATACCTAGGGAAGGTGTTAGCATCCTAAGTATCTGTAGTACTCTACAGGAACCTCTTGTTAGTATTTGTGTTATGCTAAAGTTGCTTGCTAATGGAAAAGTGCTAAGGTAAAGCTATAAAATATAAAGTATATACAAAGTATGCTCGCCAAGACATTGCATCTCGTGCCTACGTATCCTGAGGGGAATGGAATCAGAGCAACCGTAGTTCCCCTAGATAGGGGTGAGGAACTCTTGACTGTGGTCAAGGTTCCAAGGGGATGTAAGCATCGCAGGGAAGTACTTACATGGAGTGCGACGACTCCTGAATCTACGATGAGATTGTTATGGTAGAGAATGTCCACAGCGGGACGCTAAAAGTGAGCACGACGACTCAAACCCTAAGGTTAGGGTAAAGGATGTCCACGGCAGGACACTAAACATGAGTACGACGACTCTAATCCTAAGGTTAGGGTAACGGGATAAAGGGTTTCCACGACAGGACGCTAAAAGTGAGCACGGCGACTCAAATCCTAAGGCTAGGATAAAGGTTAAGGACCTAAGGTTAGACTAAACGTGACATGGCAGCCAAAAGAGGGAATTTTTTCCTTTGGAATGCGAAATAAGCAACAAGTCACCGAAAACTAGTGGTCTAAGAAATTAATAGGAATTAAATAGCAAAAGTCTAGATAAACCTAAATGTTAAATTCTAAACATAAAAAAAATTAAAAAACTAATTAAAATAAAATTTTGAAGTTATTTTTTTTATATATAACAACTTGAATTATAATATGAAATAAAAACTATTAAAACCTATTAATTTTAACTAAAATGTTAAGGTAATTAAATCTAAAACTAACTAATTAGATAAGAAAATGTAAGCAATAAAAAACTATTAACACAAGAGGGCTGTAAAAAAAAACATCCTAATGGACTCAAAGCCCACTCGGTTATGCACAAGAAAATAATAATAATAAAAAAAAACTTATCCTAATTGACTCTTAAACCTTAAAAAAACCTAAAACATAACTCTCACGACTGTTTCCTTCAAATCTGAATCTCTCGTGTCTCCCTTATTTCCCTACTATGACTCCCAAAAACCAAAAAAATCTTCCTCTTCTAAACCATAAAAACGAAAACAGTTCCAAAAACACGGCATCCATAACCGACATGGTGTGATTCACGGTAAGGAAAATGAGATGACTACCTTCGGAGAGGAGGAATTCTCCGGAAATTGTTGAGGTAAGGCGTTGGATTCTTCGTATGCTCCTTCTCTTAAACGTTCGTGGCACAATCTCACTCGTTATTTCAATCTCAGCTTTGATTAACTTTACTCCGATTCAAGGTTTGTGTTTTGGTATGATTTTGTTTCAAATTCTTCTTCTCCTATTCCTCTGGTCCGATTTGTGTTTCTGACTCAAGGGAAGTTTGTGGTCGCGAGGTATTGATGAAGATAAATTGAAGACGGGTTCAGGTCGAGTGATGATCTTTGTGGATTTTAAGATGGGTGAAGTGGGTTGTTAGCGAAGAAAGAAAAGAAGAGCTAAGCCGCTGAAGTTTTTTCTGTTTTGGGTGGGGCTCCCCCTTTTTGGTGATTTGCTTATGGTCTGTGATGATGGGTCAAGATGGAAGAAAAGTGAGGGAGATTGGTGAAGGCGCGAAGGTTGTGTCGTTTTGGAACCGATTAATGTGATGTGAGTTTTTTTTAGAATCCTTCCCCCCTTTTTTCTGCACTCCTCTCTTTCTCTTATAAAACCAATTCAAACTGGTTTTTCTAAGACTAACTTGTTTTGTCCCCCCTCAATGCCTGTTATGTTTCAGAACTGTTGTCTTGGAGTGTTGTAGCAGGATGGTATCATGGGCTGTCATGGTACGGTTTTTGGTGTGTAGTGAAATGTTGGAGTTGTGTTGGGTTTTGGAGCAGGGTATTTTGGTAAGGTGCTGCAAGATGCAGAGTTTGGCAGCACGAGAAAAGTGCAGGAAGCAGAGATTTTGGCAAAGAGCATGGTACAAGTCTGTGGTACGGTTGTTTTAGTTTGAGGTTGAGACGTGAAGGGTATGAAGCCTGAAATTGCAGAGTGTGTCTTGGATGTAACGTTTAGACTAATGCAATGTCTTGGTGCAAGTTTACTTGTATGGTGACAAGAGGGTACCATTTGCAGCATAAAGGTTTGCAGGATCCTTGGCTACTCGTGGGTAGGGTGATATAAGTTTGTAACACTTTGGTTTTGTAGCAAAGTTGACCATAGAAACAAAATAGGTAAATAAGAAAATGTTCCATTTAAAATAAATAAAAGCTAAAAACTAAATAAATTAAATTAAAATTAAAATAAACTATATTAAAATAAGCTAAAATGAAATTATGTCAAATTAAAAGACTAATTAACAAAATAAAATAAAACTATATCAGGCTCAAACTTAAAATGAAATAAATTAAATTGAAAGAAAAACTAGAATTTAAAAATAAAACTAAATAATGAAATAAAAATAAAAACTATATTCTAAGATGATAAATAAAATAAAAACAATAGTCTAAAATGGGATGATAAAATTGACTAAAAGACACAGTTAATGATGAAATAAAATACTTAACTAGAAGAATGCAAAATGACTAACTTAAACTAATACGAAATGATCAAAGGATCCGAGGGTAAAATTTGGAGTATGACAAGATTCTAGATTCTTGTTCTCTTCTTGTGATTCTGATAGGCTTAGTAGGTACAATATTAACTACGAAAACTTGTCAAGTGTACTTTATCTAGGAGGAACTAGATTATCCCTTTGGCAAAACCCTCAGCGGTGGTGTTAACGACGATCTTAGAGCTTTGCTTAAGCATCCTTGTAAGAAGATGGTGAAAGTAACAATGAATAATGATGAGTGTGGCCCAGGTCTATTTTATAAAGCCATGTAGTGTGAGCCAATTGTACTTGCTAAAGTATAATACATGACAACATCGAGTGGTTAAGGGATGCCACATGCTTTAAGGTCGAAAGCTAACTTACGTATGGAGATGAGAAGCTCTATGTATGTGGTTTTCTATGTGAATATCATATTATCCTCTATCAACTTCAAGGTATAGATATTTATAGTTACTCTTAGGCTTGGATCTTAAACCCCATTGGAAATAGCAACTACCACCAAGAATATGTGGGAGCGGACAATCAATTGCCTGTCATTAAGGAGAGCACAATTAACTTCCCTATAACTCATTCTCCAACGTAAAAAATCATAGACACACCACTTCCCCATTTTCCCACAATGGGCGTGCCATTCCATGAATAGAAGACATATTTAATAAATGGGAAACATATCTATTAAACATATGGTCAATATGATACATGGATGATCATGAGGACTTTATGGCCAAAGCGATGCAACACTCATTTCCCTTATCACCTATCATGCACCATTTACTGATGTATCGATACAATATTATTACTCTAACACTTTAGGATTTCACATACGTCTATGGGAAAGTAGAGACGACGCCATATATCAGTTGATTCACTAAAATGTGAGGATTTATATTCGAGCTAAAGAGGTTAGAGAGTTAAACTAAGACATGAAAGTGACTATGGTTTAACCAAGAAAATCATGTGTCCCTCAAAATAGCTTTTCCTAAAGGATCTTGAGAAAATAGATCAACTAACAAAGTTAGGTGATTCATTGGTTCAATATATGATTATATACTTTAAAAGGAGATATAATTCATATTTATCTATTTAAATTCTACAATTCTAAAGTTCTCATAACAATGAAATCATAAGTTTACATGATCATCAATATAGAAAGTAGTATGGTGTACTCATATGTTTGAGAGAAAATGGTTGGAGAGGGAATGTTTAAACTAATGACGAAATGACGCGTAATTTTTTTAAGGATAAGAACATCAACATAGACTAGAAACACTACTACAAAACAAGCCTTTAGTAACACCAATATTATGACGAACATAGTGTTATCCGTGGTAATATATTTATCCTGAGGGCATTTTTTTTATTTACTAGATGACATGTCACAACGGTCAGAAGTATCATAATGAAATGTACACAGAGTGAAATGGTTCGAATCCCATCACCAACAATTATCTATTTCTCGTGATAAAAAATGTTATTAACCATGTATATCACCATAGTTTTTATTTCCAACTATGATAAAATATGATATTTATTTATATATAAGCGAAATCATCTAATGCTTCAGTACATACATCCGTCTCTCTCAAAACAAAACCCTAACAACTCTTTCACTCGTTTCTCAAAGCAAAACCCTAACAACTCTGTCACTCGTCTCTCTCATATGGATACCACAAAACGAAACCATAACAATAAGTCTTAGCCAATGGGTATTTACAGGTTCATTTTCTATGTAGTTTTTATTTTCAAAATCTATTTTAATATCTTGTTTCATAATGTTTGAACTTTCTTCTTTTTTCCTTTTGTAGGTATGGATGCTTGTTAGAGGATGAAGATAAATTTAGCCTGTCAAACTTGTTCAAAGATCCAGAATGACATCCATTCAAAATATACACAAGTTTGTTGGTCTAAATTTATCTTCATCCTTATTTCATTGCTGACACACCATTATGGGACTTTGTAACACCCTTCTAAACCCCGCAAATAATATATGCATAATCAGAGTAAAAGTTAACATGCATCCATAAAAGGGCATCACACAAAACTTGCACCACATTAAAACAATCTGTCATGCTCATAAACACCTTTCCATTTAGCAGCGGATTCATTAATGAAAATCCTTTAAAAGAAACATTTACTTTCATCATATAAAATCAACATCTCTAGGCACTAAGGCCAACATCTCATTATCTCAATTACTCCAAATATGAAAACATAACTTAGGTTACATAATGTAATCCTAAAACATAAGCAATCGATCCCCGTGTTACACGACCAGAGCATGACTCGAACCATAAATAATTACTAAACCGCTACACACGTAGCGACCTCGAACTACAAGCAGAACTTCATAAAGGCCTCCAGCAACCTAATCTGCAATGCCTCATAGAGCATTATAAAACAGCATAAGGGTGAGAAATATTACCATAATAATCAAAGCATAAAATCATGTATACATAGGTATCATATAATTAACTCCCTATTTCTCACCACAATTCAACTCATAGTCATTTACATCGTCACTTATATATATATATACAACATGAACATTCACCAAGCATTTTACATCATGCATACATCCACAATTCCACAATCTTAACATTCACACGTAAGCATCTCTTCATGCACGCTTCATAAGTATTCAACAAACATCTCATTCACATGCATACTTCATATATCAATGACGTTATACAATGTGACTCAACAACTCAATGCAACTCAATGCAATGCGGTACCGACTTTCGTTATCATTTTTCGGTTTTTACATTAAACCGGGTCCACTCTTCTAGACCGATAACTCGTTATCATTTTTCGGTTTTTACATTAAACCGGGTCCACTCTTCTAGACCGATAACAACAAAGGCCCGTCCCCTAAGCCTTCAAACCCACTCTTCTAGGTTTGGGACAAGCCACTAGTTTCCACGAAACTAACAGACATTGCCTCTTGACTAAATGATGCATGTACAATCAGCCACAACAAATGCACTTAAGACCGACATCTTAATCTCATGCATTCAAATAATTCATCTCTTCAAGAATTACATTATGATTGCACACACAACATATTCACATAACATTCATCGATGTATTCATAATTCAACACTATCACCATATTATCACTCACAATGCACAGATATCCACGATATGTTCTCATGCATTCTTCACAGTTATCAAACAATGCACACATATCCACGATATGTTCTCATGCATTATTCACATTTAATCACATACATACAATATGCATTTACAACATCTATCAAGCAATGCACACATATCCATGACATGTTCTCATGCATTCTATTCATACCACCATATACCAACAATATACATTCACAATTCAATATCATCACCGCATTATCAACAATGCACACATATCCACAATATGTTCTCATGCATTCTCAAGTAATTCATCATACAAGAATTACATCATGCTTACACGCATAACACATTTACCACGCAATGTACATATATTCACGATATATTCTCACGCATTGTTCATACATAATCGCATCCAATCAATACAAACATCATATTTATCAAACGATGCACGCATATCCATCAATATGCTCTCATGCATTCTTCATGTATCTTAACATACAACCGCATATAAACAATATACATCCACAATACATTTTTGTATTATGTTTATTATTCATCTCATGCCATTTCATACAAGGTATACATGTCACAGTACCAATAATACAATTATAAGCTATGCACACATATATCCACAATGTTCTCATGCATACTTATTACCTAATTGTACACTACATCAAACTTTCACAAACTCATCAAATAATACGCACATTACCATTATTAAATAATACACACATAATCATTATCATGTTCTCATGTATTTATAATCGATCTGATTAATACTCATACCACAAGTCTAGGATTCACGCCCAAAGGCTACCCACAACACATATCATCACCATGGATCACATACTTATTCATATCATAGAGGTATTAACCTATGTGAATCAACCAAACAATCACCACATGAGCAACATAACAAAAGAAAAATGCTGTCACATTCGCCTTCATTCGCCTGGCGAACCCTCGCAGCGAACCTTCGCCTGGCCTTCGCCTGGCGAACTCTCTCAGCGAACACTCGCTAGGCTTCGCCTGGCGAGACTTCCCAGCGAGCCCAAGTCAGTAGCTACTGACTTCATTCGCCACCATTCGCCAGCACCTTCGCTGGGCGAACCTTCGCTATCCAACTTCGCCTGGCGAACTCGCCAGCGAAGTCCACTGGAACTTAAACTTAATTACTCGCCAGCATTCGCTAGGCTTCGCCTGGCGAAGCTTCGCCTTCGCTTGCCTGGCGAGAGCCAGCGAACCTGCGCAGAACAGAACCCTATTCTGCCTCTCCTTCATCAATCCATCATCAACCAAACCTCAAACATCCAAATCAGTACAAATAACATCAATACATGTTACCCGACTATTCTACGACATTATTGCTCAGTTTCAACCGATTAAATCATCAATCTACCGATTAATCCAACATTTTCCCTAATTGAAAAGTGATGAAAAACATCCACAAACCCAAACCCAACATACATAATAGCATACAATGATTAAATAGCAATGTTTCTCACCCTTACCTCGATTAATCGGAGCTTCGAAATTGGTTCTTGAAGATTCTCCAAGCTTTTTCCCTTTGTCCTCTTCATTTCTCCTCTTCTTCTTTCTTTCTCTTTTCTTTCTTTCTTTCTATCTTTCTCTTTCTCTCCAATCCCCTTTTTATATCTTTTTATTTCTTTTCTTTTTTCCTTCCTCTCTATTATTTTCTTTCCATTCCATTTCTCTCTTCACAATTATCACATTTTATCATTAATTGGAAAATATCTACTAAGCCCACCTTATTCCACCAAATAGAATAAATTAGTTAAATCCATTAACTCATATTAAATAAATCTCATAACTTATTTAAATCAGATAAACCACCTAAACCAATCCATTAGTACAATTAATCAGTTATCGAAAATTGGGATGTTACAACCCTCCCCCACTTTAGGAATTTTCGTCCTCGAAAACGTTATCTGATCCAAACAACTCTGGATACGATTCTCGCATTCCAATTCTTCCAAATCCAATTCTCCCATAACTACTTCCACCAAAGGAATCTCTATACTTCGAAGTTGTTTCTTATCAACAACTAGAACTAGCCACGCCTCCGAAGTCAAATTCTCTCTCACTTGTACACCATCCACCTGAATCAATGTACCTCTTCAACTTAGACATATGAACACCTCATGCAATCCTCTCAAGCGACAGCGGTAAAACAGTCTAACATGCTATCCGCCTCACGCTTCCGCTGCGCTACTCTGATACAGATCAACAAAACACAGGGTGCTCACGAGACTTCAAGCTCGACCAACACCAATTACTACCATAACTCTCAAAACACGACCTTACTTGGATTCTTTGATCGTTTCCATCGTCCCTTGCACGGTCTTTGATCCGAGTACAACACTCCCGTTGGACATGCAACAACACAAAGGAGTCATACCCTCTTACCCAACGAACTTCATACGATGTTGTTTCCGATACGAAATGGCAACAGTTATTGTAGGCAACTCCATCAACGACAATTAACTACCCTTAGATCCATCTTGGTCCAACACACAAGCTCTCAACGAGTCCTCTTCATACTGGATAGTTTTCTTCGTTTGTCCATGCCATTCACGGACGCTAGTCAGAGTTCATCTTCAACATGGCACCCAACCGCTTTCGCAATCTTTCCCATAATCTTAACAAAAAACTTGAGTTCCCATCTAACAGAATGATTCATCTTCACTGGTAGGCAACGAGTTACTCTTGTTAATCCATTCTTAACTGTCCAAATCGGATCATACTTCCTCAAATTCATCAAAAAACCCGACACAAAGCCCATGGGAATACTATCCCATCCCACTCGAAATACTCAACAGTTGTATCAGATCCAACCATCTCTAATGTCCATACTTCAATTCCCAGCAAGTCTAATCAACATATACAAACTCAATTCAATTCCTTCTCCATCTATGGCTATCCAAAACTATTTCTCAAATTCGGTCGCATCTTCCTAGTACCTGCACGGATACTCCATCTTTCTCGATGTACTTCTCCCTGAGTACTCTTATCCAACTCACACTATTCAGAATACACACTTCATCACGATATCTCACAATACCATTTCCCTTAATCCGAAAATAAGCCCTCTGACTTTTATCCATTAAATTCAATTAATCTATCAACTCAACTCAGAATTCCGATTTCCTCGAACCTCATCAGAATACCAAAAGTCAATCTCAACATCCAAGGCTCAACTCCATAAGAAGTCTCTTCACAGGCCGAACTCATATCTGAATTTGCTTAATCAGTTCTAACTTCCTTACCATCTTCATTAGTGTATACCAAAATTCCCGATTCGATATCTTAGCTACCACTTGGTCTCATCCGAATGGTAATTTAACCAAAACCATACTCCTTCAGGAGTTCCAATTACTTCTCTGTCTCATATTTGACTCTCTCTCAAATAAAACAAATACCTTAAGGTCAGTAACCATCTCAAATCTCAACTAAACAATTGAGGCTTCCAAACTCCGGTACAAACACACAACAACAACCCACTCCAAATTACTTGTCAGATAATCCCTCTCTATACTTTATATTGCCTTCAAGCATAACCAAAACTCATTAATGTTGTACTTAACACATCTCTTAATCATATCAACAAAGTATCTCAAAACACAACGACAATCCTGTCAGACTTGGCAAAACCAATACACGAACTGTTGACAGCTTTCTCAAAACTCTTTGAACTTTCTTCACAGTAGTACATCACTGCCTCTTCCCCAATACTAATAACTCAAGTTCCCGACGCTCAACATGAACCCCTATACTCTCCGAACATATCAAAACACCATCGGTTACATAACCATTGACTGTCTCAATCAAGTGTGGAAAATCATTATATCAAACGGACACTCAGCTGTGAACTTATGGTGATAACACAAACCGCACTCTCCGCGCTTACCATAATATCCAAACATTTTTCGCCAATAAATACTTAATTCCATGTCACTACTTTCCCATCACATAGAGCACTGTAATATCTTCCAACGCTTCTAATCTTGCGTCATTCCGAATTACGGTTTTCCGTTACGACAAAATCACAGAAACAACCCTTCCACACTTAAAGGTCATCCAATACCTCTCCAACTCTTGAAATGCTTAAAGGTCCAATTATACCAACCATGTATTCCACATCTCATTTCCTTTAGTAATCACTAGAAGTCATTATCCACCCTTATACTCAACTCCACAATCTGTTGCCGTAGCACACACACCAGACATAATTCTCAACACTACTCAATCAATTTAATTCTTCGACTATCCAAACAGATATAATTAGTCGGCAAAACCGCCATCTTCCCACTTTCATTAGCACCCCGAATTCCCATCAAAATTAACCATCTCCTCACTGTCTCGTGCCGACTCATCAACACACTTCTTAAGTACCTGGCTTAGCTCCAAACAATTCTCTGCTCACGCCACCTAAGCTTGCAAGACACGTCCATCCCATCCAACAGAACTCCAACTACTATCAACAAGAGATTAAGGGTGATCAGTTCCTCAATTTGTCAATAGGCAGCTGAAAATCATGATGGAGTATAGACTATCTTTACCAAACCACAAGAGTGTTAACCACCCACTGAGCTACAACTTCTACACCTGCAGCATCTTGGAGAAGCACAACTTCTCCCCCACTTAGATCATTCCCACTTCTCCAGACAAGGTTAAGCAACAACATGTATCGACATTGTTTTCACACACATGTCGCATACAAGGGAACAAATAACATTAGACAACTTGGCCGGACGGACCGACCTGCTCTGATACCACTAATGTAACACCCTTCTAAACCCCGCAAATAATATATGCATAATCAGAGTAAAAGTTAACATGCATCCATAAAAGGGCATCACACAAAACTTGCACCACATTAAAACAATCTGTCATGCTCATAAACACCTTTCCATTTAGCAGCGGATTCATTAATGAAAATCCTTTAAAAGAAACATTTACTTTCATCATATAAAATCAACATCTCTAGGCACTAAGGCCAACATCTCATTATCTCAATTACTCCAAATATGAAAACATAACTTAGGTTACATAATGTAATCCTAAAACATAAGCAATCGATCCCCGTGTTACACGACCAGAGCATGACTCGACCCATAAATAATTACTAAACCGCTACACACGTAGCGACCTCGAACTACAAGCAGAACTTCATAAAGGCCTCCAGCAACCTAATCTGCAATGCCTCATAGAGCATTATAAAACAGCAGAAGGGTGAGAAATATTACCATAATAATCAAAGCATAAAATCATGTATACATAGGTATCATATAATTAACTCCCTATTTCTCACCACAATTCAACTCATAGTCATTTACATCGTCACTTATATATATATATATACAACATGAACATTCACCAAGCATTTTACATCATGCATACATCCACAATTCCACAATCTTAACATTCACACGTAAGCATCTCTTCATGCACGCTTCATAAGTATTCAACAAACATCTCATTCACATGCATACTTCATATATCAATGACGTTATACAATGTGACTCAACAACTCAATGCAACTCAATGCAACTCAATGCAATGCGGTACCGACTTTCGTTATCATTTTTCGGTTTTTACATTAAGTCGGGTCCACTCTTCTAGACCGATAACTCGTTATCATTTTTCGGTTTTTACATTAAACCGGGTCCACTCTTCTAGACCGATAACAACAAAGGCCCGTCCCCTAAGCCTTCAAACCCACTCTTCTAGGTTTGGGACAAGCCACTAGTTTCCACGAAACTAACAGACATTGCCTCTTGACTAAATGATGCATGTACAATCAGCCACAACAAATGCACTTAAGACCGACATCTTAATCTCATGCATTCAAATAATTCATCTCTTCAAGAATTACATTATGATTGCACACACAACATATTCACATAACATTCATCGATGTATTCATAATTCAACACTATCACCATATTATCACTCACAATGCACAGATATCCACGATATGTTCTCATGCATTCTTCACAGTTATCAAACAATGCACACATATCCACGATATGTTCTCATGCATTATTCACATTTAATCACATACATACAATATGCATTTACAACATCTATCAAGCAATGCACACATATCCATGACATGTTCTCATGCATTCTATTCATACCACCATATACCAACAATATACATTCACAATTCAATATCATCACCGCATTATCAACAATGCACACATATCCACAATATGTTCTCATGCATTCTCAAGTAATTCATCATACAAGAATTACATCATGCTTACACGCATAACACATTTACCACGCAATGTACATATATTCACGATATATTCTCACGCATTGTTCATACATAATCGCA
This sequence comes from Lathyrus sativus, assembly GCA_963859935.3. NCBI lineage: Eukaryota > Viridiplantae > Streptophyta > Magnoliopsida > Fabales > Fabaceae > Lathyrus > Lathyrus sativus. The sequence continues at coordinate 475,024,591 of OZ012738.1, forward strand.
TCCAATCAATACAAACATCATATTTATCAAACGATGCACGCATATCCATCAATATGCTCTCATGCATTCTTCATGTATCTTAACATACAACCGCATATAAACAATATACATCCACAATACATTTTTGTATTATGTTTATTATTCATCTCATGCCATTTCATACAAGGTATACATGTCACAGTACCAATAATACAATTATAAGCTATGCACACATATATCCACAATGTTCTCATGCATACTTATTACCTAATTGTACACTACATCAAACCTTCACAAACTCATCAAATAATACGCACATTACCATTATTAAATAATACACACATAATCATTATCATGTTCTCATGTATTTATAATCGATCTGATTAATACTCATACCACAAGTCTAGGATTCACGCCCAAAGGCTACCCACAACACATATCATCACCATGGATCACATACTTATTCATATCATAGAGGTATTAACCTATGTGAATCAACCAAACAATCACCACATGAGCAACACAACAAAAGAAAAATGCTGTCACATTCGCCTTCATTCGCCTGGCGAACCCTCGCAGCGAACCTTCGCCTGGACTTCGCCTGGCGAACTCTCTCAGCGAACACTCGCTAGGCTTCGCCTGGCGAGACTTCCCAGCGAGCCCAAGTCAGTAGCTACTGACTTCATTCGCCACCATTCGCCAGCACCTTCGCTGGGCGAACCTTCGCTATCCAACTTCGCCTGGCGAACTCGCCAGCGAAGTCCACTGGAACTTAAACTTAATTACTCGCCAGCATTCGCTAGGCTTCGCCTGGCGAAGCTTCGCCTTCGCTTGCCTGGCGAGAGCCAGCGAACCTGCGCAGAACAGAACCCTATTCTGCCTCTCCTTCATCAATCCATCATCAACCAAACCTCAAACATCCAAATCAGTACAAATAACATCAATACATGTTACCCGACTATTCTACGGCATTATTGCTCAGTTTCAACCGATTAAATCATCAATCTACCGATTAATCCAACATTTGCCCTAATTGAAAAGTGATGAAAAACATCCACAAACCCAAACCCAACATACATAATAGCATACAATGATTAAATAGCAATGTTTCTCACCCTTACCTCGATTAATCGGAGCTTCGAAATTGGTTCTTGAAGATTCTCCAAGCTTTTTCCCTTTGTCCTCTTCATTTCTCCTCTTCTTCTTTGTTTCTCTTTTCTTTCTTTCTTTCTATCTTTCTCTTTCTCTCCAATGCCCTTTTTATATCTTTTTATTTCTTTTCTTTTTTCCTTCCTCTCTATTATTTTCTTTCCATTCCATTTCTCTCTTCACAATTATCACATTTTATCATTAATTGGAAAATATCTACTAAGCCCACCTTATTCCACCAAATAGAATAAATTAGTTAAATCCATTAACTCATATTAAATAAATCTCATAATTTATTTAAATCAGATAAACCACCTAAACCAATCCATTAGTACAATTAATCAGTTATCGAAAATTGGGCTGTTACAGACTTGACATGTAAGGTATGTTTCTGAAGCATTTTATACCTTGATATGTTTGTTGTATCATGCTTGTTTGTTATTGTGTGTTGTTGATGAGTGATTTTGATGAATGTTGTTGTTAATGTCTATTTAAAATATGAGTTTATTATATATTATATGGTTTGAGTGTTTTTTCAATCCCTTACCAAATATATAACTTTTTAAACTGCATTAGAAAATTATGATATGATAGATAAAATTGTATTAGAAAATAAGTACACGTTCGATTCTTGACAATAATTTTTCACACTGTTAACTGCATTTTGATCCTTGACCGTTAGAACTTGATTCAATGATCTTAGAACTTCAACCACCCTTCTCTCCATCTTTAATTTTGTTTGCAAAGTAAATAATATTTTGCAAAAAGAATTAGAATTGAAGGCATGGGTTGTTGAAGAACTACGATCATTAAACCAAGTTCTTATTGTCAATAAACAAAATATGGATAAGGACTTGAAGAACTCTTTTCAAACATTGAACATGAATTTATTCTTCTTATATAACTTAACTTGTCATATTATAATGTTCTAGTGCAGATTAGTAGGTTATATGTTTAGTGAGCATTGGCGAAATAACCGTTTCATGTAATTTATAATAAACTCAGGGCTATATACAACAACAGTTGTCTAGAACACCGTTGTTAAATATTTTGCATTTTAATACACCACAACGGTTATTTAAAGTAATCGTTGTGGCAGGTAGCATGCTACTTGAATACAATCATGGTCACCCGCTCGTGGTTGAAATTATCATACATACAATCACACCTTACGTCACAATGGTTGAACCTGGGTGATGGTATCCATTTGCCAACCATTGTTATATCAATTTTCCATAGTAGTGAAAGTATGCTACAATATCACCCTAAGAGTAAATTAAGTGTGAAGGATCACTCTTACTTGCAGTAAATTCATGGAGTGGATGATGGTCATTAGAGATTTATGCCAAGCTCTATATGCTTTCCTTAAGCCATATATTGCTTTATGGAGTTTGCAAACATAAGTTGAATGGTGTCAGTTTTTTAGTCCTGGAGGCTATGCCATGTAAACGTTAGTTTAGTGACCCTTGGTGAAATGAATTATTCACACTGATTTGATGAATTTGCCACCTTCTTTCCAAAGTATTTGTGAGAATTAATTTAATGGTTTGAGGTTTATCTACTAGTGCAAAGGTTTGAAATCTATCCCAGGGCATTGTGTAAAACCTTTTTCCACCAACCTTTCTTTGCGAAGAGTTATGTCTCATACCCCAAATTTGTCCTACCACTAGTGCAGAAAGAGTAATTTACACCCGTTTTTTTACACTTAATACCCGTTATTAGAGGGTGAGAAATGTCTAACGAATTTACACCTATTTTAAAATGGATGTAAATAGATGTTATATTACACCCTTTTTTTGTTGAAAGCGTGTGTAAATATATTTCATATTACACCCTGTTTTATATAAAACGGGTGTAAATATTTACATATATACTTTTATAGATGGTATATTACACCTTTATTTTGTTTAAAACAGATATATGCCATATTACACCCTATTTCATAGAAAACGAGTGTAAATATATATAAGTCTTGTCAAAGTCAAATTATCTAATAACAAAAAGTCATACATCAAACTCATATTAACAAAAACTATCTATATATAATTTTTCCTCTTTATCTTTGGTTTTGGCAATATTTATATGTCTTCTTGGTCCTCATGCTCTTCAGCCATTTGCATTTGCTCTTCAACTTTGTGTTATTCAACCATTTCTAAAAAACATTGAGCTCAAAGTTGTCGAACATGGTCATTTGTCTCTTTTTCATATGGTGAGGTCTCTGTGAATATCTACAAGTATATAGATAAAAAGTTAAACAACTACATATTAAAACAACAATTTACATGTTTTTTAATAAATACGTGAAATACAGAAAATATTTTAAATTATAATACCTCAATGTTTCAGAGGAACCAGTGGTGTAAAGCTAACACACAACACATTCACCCATCACTAATTTAACTAACAAATAATCCATCTTATGACTACTTATAATTAAAAACCTTCAAAACATTTTCTTTTTGACACAATTATCCTTATCTCATAGTGAAAAAATGCAAAACCTTTATTGTAAAACTTGGTATTTCCAATTCAACTATACTTATAAACTTTAAAAGTACATATGAAAATATGGTAGTGTCCTGTTATGAAACTATTTGAAAGCTTCAACCACAATTACTTATGTTTTATACCTAACAATGGTTGCATTAGACTAACAATAAACCTTCAATCCAATTCCACAAAAGCGGTGAACTAAAATTTTATAAAAAAACACGTAGAATCTGAATTCAGGAATCTCATTAACATACACAAGGTGATATTAAAAGTAGATGATCAGATAAAATAGTCCCAATTTCCATGTTGTCAAACACTACTACTCAAAAATTAGAAAATGTAACACTTTACCTTTATCTGTTGAACCGATTATGACAAATTCTCTATAATCTATAAACTTCATATTGGATACCTACCAAAAGCATTCAATATTAGCTAATAGGTCGTTTTTGAAGAAACACTTCACATGAAGGAAATACTTAATATATTTGTTTTTGGATAACAATTAAATCAATTAGTTTAATAATTGTGATGAGCTCTGCCATAAACTTACCTAAAAAATGATTTTGCCAGTTAGTCTAATAACAGTGATGAGCATGAGGTGTATTACATGTGGAACCATACTTACTACTTTCATGATTTTGAAAATAAAAGACACTGAAATTGCAATAGTATAATGTATGAGTCATCCTGAATAGTAAAACAAAAAAAAGTTTTTTTCTTACTTATTGTCAATGCACTTATTGAAACATGTATGGATCGTCTTGAATAGTAAAAAAAAGGGTAAGCAAAATCAATTATTATGCTAACAAATTTTCATTATACTTGTCACAAAAATCACAGGGCAAACAAATAACAAGATAAATATAAACATTCTAGTTAGTACTAAATTACCAATAGCAAAAATATTTAATTTAAAAAAAAATTAAAAGGCTAATGAAATTAGTGTGAAGAGAGGTTGAAGAAAACCTACTTGTTAAACAATTCTACTTTATACTCCATCTCTTTTTCATCCATTCCAAATATCTGCACAATCATCAAATAAATTATTCAAACACATCCGAAAAATAAAGGGATAATAAAACTAATACCCAACAATAAAAAATCAACCTTTGAATGAAAACGAGGATGAATTATTGAGCAAAGCATGGAGACAAAAAAATGAGTCGAAAAAAGGAAAAATAATACGTACTTGTTCTTTATCGAGAGCAGTAAGGGACATTCCATTTGCAGCTATTGTAGAGTAGAAGAGTTAATGTGATGGCGATAATCAAATTACATAGGAGAGGTGTAGAGCTTAAAACTAAAACTTTGAATTTGCTGGAGTATGTGATTTAGGGTTTTTGAGGTGTGTGTAATCCTAGAACTTGACGACGAAGTAGTAGATTTCTAAAAGACACTCTCTCTTTCTCTTTTTTGTATACAAAAATATAATATTTTAATTTAATTTATATATATTTTTAACTTTTTATTTAATTAATTTTGATGTGATTAAATTATATCTATAAAAATGGATCAATTGGATTAACCAATAAGTTTGACTAGAGATGTATCGATCTAGTTTGAGCCAATTTTTAGTCAAAAATATGCTCGAATCAATAATATCTTTCCTAGTTTGGTTTGATTCTTCTTCTTTTTAGTGTACTTTAAAAATGAAGCCAAACTAAATTAACTTATTTGATTCGATTTGGTTTGGTTTTGTTGGTCAATTTACATCGGTGTTTTTTTATATATATTATATTAATTTTTGTATTCTTTGCAGATTTGCTAGGTTTTTTTTATTATTTTATTTACACAATATTAACTTAATAAATTTACATCTATTCATTCACTGACTTACCCAATTAAAACTTAATAAAATATATTGTGATTTGTTAATTTGTTTAAGATTAATAGTTAGAGTTATAAAAATAAACAATTTTTTTCCAGCCAATCAAAATTTACACCCGTTTTACTTTTAATGGGAGTAATAGAGATTTGATTATAATAATATTTTTAATTTACACCCTTTTTGTAAAAATATGGTGTCTATTGTCACGTGCAAATACTTAAAATGACATTTTATTTACAAATTTGCCATCGTGTTTCTTATTTACACTCGTTTTCCGTATAATGTGTGTAAATTTTGAAATTATATTCGTCATTTTGCACTAGTGTGCCTGTATATTGTTTTCATCTGTGTTTCCATCTACTAACCATTATTCAAAAATCCAAAAAATATGTTGCTTCTGGTTTCATTTTCTTATTGTTTGAACTCAAATTATTGCAAGGAGGAGTTGGGTTTCAGGCAAGGCTGTCATATCAGTTGTGTATGCAGTTCATCTGGTTTTGACCTAATCTTGGTCAGACAAGAATGTGAGTGTGCATAAGTTAAGTGGTGTGTGTCTGAGGACCCAAGTAGGATTTTGTACAAGTTCAAGTCATTTGGTTGAAGTCAAATTGCAAAGCTTTCAGTTTAGTGCATTTGGTTTGTATTTCAAGTCCTTGCCAATCTTGATTATGTGATTCATATGCTTGTCATTGGTCAAGGAAAATTCAAGATGAATTCATTATGGCATCAAGTTTTCAGGAACTAATTTCCCTCAAGATTTGGTTCAAGTTGGAAGATTCATTGTCTATGGCTTACTTGGATTTTAAGGCATGCTTTCAAAGGTTTAAGATCCATTTCTTTCCTAAGTTCACCTTTTCTATTCATCATCCATTTTTAAATCCATTTCCATTGTAGTTATCCATTACTAAACCTTTTTTTCAAATTCAATTTCTAAATCCACATTTCATATCCAATTCCAAATTCATATTTTTTTTCAATTATCCATATATATATATATATATATATATATATATATATATATATATATATATATATATATATATATATATATATATATATATATATATATATATATATATATATATATATATATATATATATATATATATATATATATATATATATATATATATATATATATATATATATATATATATATATATATATATATATATATATATATATATATATATATATATATATATATATATATATATATATATATATATATATATATATATATATATATATATATATATATATATATATATATATATATATATATATATATATATATATATATATTAAATCCATTTTTTTCATATTCATAACCAATTTTTTCCAATTTATATTTTTCTCACCAAATTATCCATTACACAAAAAATCATCAATGTCCAAAATTTGTCCATTACAAAAATCATTGTCCAAACTTTACAAAAATCTACAAACCCCAATGTGACCAAAACCAATTGCTACATGAAACCATAATTCCAAGTTTCTTGTCAATTCTACTACCCTTGAAAGTTCATGCTAATGCCGCTTCAAAACAAAATCCCTCATGAAAACATCACATGCTATGTGGCTACACCAAAACTTCATGCTACCTACCAAAGCAAACCGAGCCATGAACCAAGCCTTGAAGAATACACGACCCAATCTACAAGCCTTGATGCCATACATTTCAAAGCACCATGAAGCCATGTTATTCCAACCATAGCAAGCCTTGCCAAGCATTTCTAAGTTTTATGGAGTTCATTCTACAACCCATCCATATTGGTACATACACCACACCAAAGCATCACGTGCAAGCCCTTAGCTTCATTCTTCCAAGCCCGTGTTCAAACTCCAAGCATCACTTGCTACATGCTCATGAAGGCCTCATTTTCCAAAGCAACTCCAAGCTTCCAACGTGCAAATTCGTTTCATGTTATAATATACAAAAGCATGCTCATGAAAACTTTAACATGCCAACTTGCCCAACCATGCTTCATGAAAATATCCAAGTTGTTACAAGCTTTACCAAGCTCTTGTGTGTCGCAACTGCGAAAAGGGCCGGCAGAAACAAACAAAAGAGTCACCACTGAACGTAATTTATCCCAAAGAGAGGGAAAGGAAACGATATAAGAAAACCTAAAAGAATGGGAAAAGACAAGGTCATCGCAACCAAATCTTGGGTTCGGGAGTCGGTTACACAAGGAGAAGGTATGAGCACCCCTCACGTCCGTTGTACTTAATGGGATCCATGCTTGTTGTCTATCAAAGGGGTGAGTTATCTAAAAGCTACTACTAAACGAGGGATGAAAAATAAAAAGGAGACTCGATAGGTGTAACACCCCAAATTTAATTAGAATATTTATTTAATTGATTTAAATAAGAATATTCGCATTCCGATGATTTTCGGTGGTTTTGTGGAATATTGGAAATTAATGGAATTTGGGTTATTTATTTTGAATAATAGTATATAATATGAATATACTAATATTATTATTAATTAAAATAAATACAAGTTGACTAAGGGCAAATTGGATATTTAAGAGGAGTTAGTGAGGGTAAGTTAGGAAAGGCCCAATAGTGAGGCCCAAGACTAGGTTTAACAAAAAGGAAATTGTGAAGATATTGGGATTTATTTGTTAGACCATGAAAAGAATTGAGACCAGAGCTTTGAGGAGGAATATTGAAGGCAAGAGCTTCGAAAGGTTCCCTGAAATATTTGAGAAGACCTTGATTGACAATTAAGGTATGAGGAGTATTACCTTCATGATTTTCCATGTGTAACTTTCAATGTATTTAAGGCCGATTTAAGGTTTAAGAGTTTTGAGGGTGGATATGAGAATTAGTGATCTTTAGCCTTCGTGGCCTAAATCTATTATTGTGAATCTAACCGTGGAATTCACTGGGGAAAAGTGAAAGTTAGGCCTTCATGGCCAAAACCGTGATTTGTTATTTGTCTAACCCTGAAAGGATAGGAATATTAGATAGTGAGTAACTCTAATGCCTGCAGGGAAATTGTAAGGAATTTGTGATTTAAGGCGTAATATGATACGTGATTGGCCTAATGAACCATAGGTTTTGTGTCTTTATCGCCGTAAGACCTTAGGGATGGTTTAGGGATATTTTGGGGGCATTGGGGAAGTGAATCGTGTGGACTTTTGGGTTGAATTAAGTTCTAGTGCATAGCAGAATTTGCTGTCATCGCACTGTTCGCCTAGCGAAGAATGCTTCGCACAACGAACAATGTTGTTCCCAGACTCGCCTAGTGAAGAAACTCGTCCCAGACTCGCCTAGCGAACATGCCAGCGAATGTAGCAGAGTTTCACGAATGTTGATTGCATGCAGCGATGCCTTGATGTATGATTCTGTGATGAATTAACATGAGTATAACTGGAAATTCCATGTGATTAATATGTGATAATATGATGATTACCATGAGTATAATTATGAATTCTATGTGATTAATATGTGATAATATGATGAATTAACATGAGTATGACTGTGAATTCTATGTGATGTGTATATGATGATGATTTTGATGATGATGATTATTATGATGAGCTATGATGACATGATGTATGATGATGACTATTATGATGAGCTACGATGACATGATGTATGATGGTGATTATTATGATGAGCTATGATGACATGGTGTATGATGATGATTATTATGATGAGCTATGATGACATGATGTATGATGAGTATTATTATGATGAGCTATGATAACATGATGTATGATGATGATTATTATGATGAGCTACGATGACATGATATGTGATGGTGATTATTATGATGAGCTATGTTGATATAATTTTGGCGATGATGATTATGATGAATGATGATGCACCTATGATGTTATTATGAGGATGATTTGTGACGTGTGCATCATGCATGTGCATCCGGACTTCGACTCAGGACCTCGATTACTTTGGCTTCAATCCCATTGTGCGGATGTGAAGTGTTTTGATGTGCTCCGGTTCTCTAGTAGAATCGATCCTATTGATGGGGATCTATGGAGGGTTGATGGCCCAGTGTCCATCGCGCTGTGATGATTGGTACCACATGCATTGAGTCTTGTTGCATTTGCATTTATGAGATGACTGTGAGTAAATTGTGATGTTGTGGCCTTTGATGCATATTGACGAATACGATGATGTTGAATATGAAAATGACGCCATTTTATGTTGATTTTCATACATTGATTATTATGAATCATTTTACTCACCCTGCCTGTTTGAATGTTGCCTCCACATGGGTAACATGCAGATGACCAGGTTTATTTCCTTAACATCATTCACAAGCTCTATGACCACAGATGAAGAAGGAGCAGATGCAGTAGCAGCAGTGTTCTCTTCAGACTGGTTCTCTTCAGAAGCTTGTTCAACCATTTCAGATTCAGGAGCCTCTGGAGGAGCAGCTTCCAGAAGCAACACAGGAGGAGGAGGAGGCATGTTCATCAGAGTTATCTTGATTAATTCTGCAAACTGAGTCTTAGCAAGCTTAGAGCATTTAGCTCTAACTTTTAAAGCAGCTTTGTTGAACATCCAGATGAAACGCTTCCAAGCAGCATTTGAAACAGCTGGATCCAAACTTGACATGCACACATCCTTAACACGAGCATATTCAGAATCTATCTCCTTCTTGAATATTTCAAACATAGCATTAACACATGATCCTAGATCTGACTGTTCAGACTCTTCAGAGGGTTTAAGATTAGGAGTGTTAACAGGAGTAGGTTCAAATGGTTGTGGTTGAGGTGATGTTGGTTGAGATGTTTGGATGTCAGATTGAGGGAGTTCAGATGGTTGAGGAATAGTTTGTGTTTCAGATAGATTGGTTTCAGATGGTTGAGGGATGGTTTGTGTTTCAGATGTTTGAGTTTCAGATGGTTGAGAGATGGTTTTCTGAGGTGGGGAGTTAGGTGGAGTATGAAACATAGAAATGTTAACATGTTCCTTCATAGCAATGTCAGAACGTGCTTGTTTGAGAGACTCTGGTTCAAAATCAGATGAATCAGATGATTCACAATCAGAAGATTCTTCTGAGTGAACAGATGTTGAAGAAATGTTAATGGATTGATTGAGGGGTTCTATATCCAGAATATTGTCAGAAAGATTTGGATCTTCTGATGGAACTGGTTGTTCAGAGTGTTCAGTTGAACAGTCTCTAGTTGGTTTGGTTCTGAGATGATTATATCTGGTTGGGGAATTTCTAATTGGGGATTTTCTGGTTGTTAAATTGCTGGTTGTGGAATTTCTGTTTGAGGAATTTCTGTTTGTGAAATTTCTGGTTGAGTAGGTTGAGGGGGTTCAGATGTAGTATGAGGTTGGGGTTCAGAGGGAATTGGTACAGAAGATGATTGTGAATGTACTGGTTCAGATGAAGGTGGTTCAGATGAAAGGTTTGCAGATTGTTTGGGTTTAGAAGTTCTATGTCTAAGGTTTGGAGAGAGTTAAGGTGATGAAAGGGGTGAATGAACAGCAGGTGTAGGATCAGATGTTAATACCTGATGAATAGTGTCTCTAATCTCTTCCAGAGTGGCATCTCTAGAATTGATTCTGGCTTTCTTTACTCCTTTCTTCTTCTTCTTTGGAACTTCAGATACCTTCCTTTTCTTCTGAACCGATCCTTCTTCAGCTTTTCTCTTACTACGCCTTTCCTTCATCAGATTGGGCATTTCTTCTCCTTGTTTCTGAACAAGGTTAGCAGGTAGAGGAATTCCTTCCTTCAGACACTCTGCAATGTAAGTCCAGACAATACTTTTTGGTTTATCTGCACTAAACATTGGAAAATCTTCTATGGGAATCCTTCTTCCATTGACCTCCTCAGAGTTTATCTTCCTTAGTTTACCCTTCAGCTCTGAAATGATCTTCATCCTTTTCAGAGTGAGTCCATTCATCTCAAATCCAATGATGTATGACAAATCCTCTGTTATCTTTGCATCTGTCAGATGCTTCACCAACTTGTTTTCTATAAGGATGTCAGAAATCAGTCTTCCTAGAGGTATCCAAGTTCTAACTTTCCCAGCCTTAGCTCTGACCTCTTCTCTAGTCTCTTTGACATGAGTCAGAAGATGACTGAAAATCAGATAGGGCAGATCCACCTTAATATTCTGGCTGATGCAGTACATGAAGTACAGATGCTCTGAACTCACATAATCTGGTGATTTGGTTGACTTTCTGTGAAAGATTGTACTCATAAATATCTTTGCCCAGATCCTATAGATAGGTTTCAGATCTTTAACCTTACTTGTTGGTGTTCCATCTACAGTGATCTCTTCATATACCTTAGCCATATCAATGCGTGAAGAGGCTAGGTTTGTAACACCATCAGATTCTTTATAACTGAACAGTTGCCTGATTAGCTTCTCAGTTATCACTATCTCCTTCCCAAGGACAGATGAGTGAATGAACTTAAGACCAGCACTAGCGTGAATCCAGAATTCCTTTACAAGAGTTGGGTATACAGGACCCATCAGTCTCTCAAAGTACTTCTCCCAGCCTTGAGCTTTAATGGAAGTTGTTAGGTCAAACCCATTTTCTTCTATTGATTCAAGATCAACGAAATTCTCACACAGAACCTCAAGATCTACAACTGGAGTAAAAAGAGTGTGTTCTGGTTTCTTGTACATTGTATTTTTGTTGGAGATTTCAGCAGCATTTGATGTAGAAGCCATTGATGAGGATGAAGCTTTTGATTTGGGTTTAGGGTTTTGTTAGAGGTTGAAGAGAGAACAGAAACGCATAAGTGTAGTGAGTGTGAAAAGTGTGAAAATAGTGTGATAGGTGGTATTTATAGAAAACTAAGAAAATCAAGCATTGGGAACATCAATAGACACCTACGCACGTTTACACATAGCATTTAATGAAAGTAATCATTTCAATTTAAAATTATGACAATTGGGGGGAAATCCAAGAAAATTGAGATTTTCAAAGCAATACCTCAAACGTGAATTCAGTTGAGCACTCCATCTTTTCAGATACTGAGTGACACGTATTTGCTTTGTATGTGCATCTGATATCTCTCAAGAAATGAAACGTTTCCAACGTTCAGATCTTCTGAGTTTGTTAGTTCAGAGTTTCACACAAATAAATCAATTAAAGATAAATGAACAAATAATCAGATGAAATACTTCAGATCCTTAAACATTTTGCATCTGATAAGTTGCCTCTGATAAATATTACTCTGGACAAAAATCCATACAAATATTTTTCAGAATGAACTTAAATCTATCTTCAACAAGGGGTTTTGTGAAAATATCAGCCCATTGATGATCTGTATCAACAAAGGCTAGATTTATTACTCCCTTCTGAACATAGTCTCTGATGAAGTGATGTTTAATTTCTATATGTTTAGCCTTAGAATGTAAGATTGGATTTTTTGACAAACATATAGCAGAAGTATTATCACAGAAGATAGAAAGATTACTCTCATAGATCTGATAATCTTCTAACTGACTCTTCATCCAGAGCATCTGTGTAAAACATCCAGCAGCAGCAATGTATTCTGCCTCTGTAGTTGATAGTGCAATAGTGGGTTGCTTCTTGCTGTACCATGAGATCAGATGACTTCCAAGAAACTGACAGCTTCCAGAAGTGCTTTTACGTTCAACTCTGTCTCCAGCATAATCAGCATCACAGAATCCAACTAATGAAAATTCATCAGATCTTCTGTAACACAGACCCATGTTAGTAGTACCTTTCAGATACCTTAGAATCCTCTTAACAACTGTTAAGTGTGATTCTCTAGGATCTGATTGGAATCTTGCACATAAGCAGACACTAAATAAAATATCAGGTCTAGAAGCAGTCAAGTATAGAAGAGATCCTATCATACCTCTGTAGAGTTTCTGATCTACCTTCTTACTTACCTCTTCCTTACCTAGAGTGCTTGTAGGGTGCATTGGAGTCTTTGCCATCTTACTATCAACCATGTTGAACTTCTTCAGAAGCTCTTTAACATATTTGGTCTGATGTATGTAGGTGCACTCTGGAGTCTGGTTGACTTGGATTGCCAAAAAGAATCTCAATTCTCCCATCATGCTCATTTCAAACTCTGCCTGCATACATTTAGCAAACTCCATTCCAAGCATAAAATTTGTTGATCCAAAAATAATATCATCTACATAAATTTGACAAATCAACAAATCTTTCTTAAGAGTTTTACAGAATAAAGTTGTATCCACTTTTCCTCTGATAAAATTTTCTTCAGAAGGAAATTGCTCAACCTCTCATACCAAGCTCTGGGAGCTTGTTTTAAGCCATAAAGAGATTTCTTTAGTTTAAAAACATGATCTGGAAAGTTTTCACTTTCAAAACCAGGAGGTTGGTGGACATATACTTCCTCTTCTATAATACCATTAAGAAAGGCACTTTTAACATCCATCTGATATAGAGTGATGCTATTTTATGCAGCAAATGAAATAAGAAGGCGTATAGATTCTAACCTTGCCACTGGAGCATAAGTTTCAGTGTAATCAATACCTTCTTGTTGACTGTATCCTTGAGCAACCAGCCTTGCCTTATTCCTTTCAACTTCTCCCTTTTCATTCAACTTATTCCTGAAGACCCATTTTGTTCCAATAACGTTGAATCCTTTAGGTCTAGGAACCAGATCCCAAACTTCATTTCTGGTGAATTGATTTAGCTCTTCTTGCATGGCAATAATCCATTCATTATCTTTCAGAGCCTCATACATAGATGTTGGTTCAATTATTGACACTAAGCCAAACAATGAAGATTCAGATGTTCTGAGATAGGATCTTATCCTTATTGGATCATCTTTCTTTCCAATAATCACATCTTCTGGGTGAGATGCCTTGATTCTGGAAGAAGATCCTCTGACATTTGATCTTTCAGAAATGTGTAAGTTGTCCAATTGAGAAGATAGGGGAATAGCATCTGGAGTTGCTTCAGATTCCTTCTCTTTAGCCTTTTCTGCCTCTGATCCTTCAGAGTCTATGAGAATCACTTCTCTATCTGCAGAATTTTCAAACTGCTTTGGCATTTCCAATAGTGCCAGATCCAATGATCTTGCCTTTCTGGTTCCCTCCAAACTTCACGTCACCTCCAGATCTAAGTTCCAGGCTTTGGAACATAGACCTTTCTCCTGTCATGTGTCGTGAGCATCAAGAGTCCAGGTACCATGACTGCCGTCCTGATCTTGCTGCTAAGAACATCTGCAACAGGGATTATTTTGCTCTTAGGTACCCAGATCTTCTTGGGTCCTTTAGGGTTAGTTGGTTTGTAGGTTTGTCTAAACTTCTGTTTTTCAACATAATGTTTATTCTGACTTGCCTTGGGTTTAAACACATAAGTATTCTTCTCAGAGCTCGTGTGTTTAATGTCATTTAATTGACCAAACTTAAATTGAGAGTACAGAGGTGTCTTCTTGATGAAGAGTTTGTCAACAGATTTTGGATTACTTCCAGAGGAAGATTCATATCCAATACCTCTTCTGTTATTCCCACTAACACCATAGATCATAGAAGCCATCTTGCTTCTGTCTAAGCTCTTAGTAAGGAATCTCTGAAAGCTAGAGTCATATTTTTCTAAAATGTTTTCACATGACTTAGTCTCAGATTCAGATTCTTGTTGAGCTATTTCAAAGTCATTTTTGATTTTCAGATTAATTTCTTTTTGCTCAACAAGTTCTGTCTTCAGAAGATCAATCTCAGATTCAAGACTGCTTTTCAGCTTCTTGTATTTGAGTTTGATATTGTTATAACTTTTTAGAACTTCTGATAATACTTTGATAAGTTCTTCTTTAGTAAGTTTAGCCATTACCTCTTCAGCGTCATTGTCAGATTCAGATCCTGAAGTTCCTTCCTCCTGATCTTCTATGCTGGCCATCAGTGCAACATTAGCACATTCTTCTTCTGATTCAGATTCATCTGAGTCATCCCATGTTGCCATCAGAACTTTCTTCTTTTTGTCAACCTTCTTCTTGGGTTTTTCTCTTTGAAGTTTGGGGCAATCATTTTTGTAATGCCCAGGTTCTTTGCACTCATAGCATACAACTTCTTTCTTGCCAGATCTTCTGTGCCCAGAAGATTCCTTTCTATGATCAGATTTTTTGAAGTTGTTGAACTTCTTTCCCTTGTGCTTCCAGAGTCTGTTGATCCTTCTGGACAACATGGATAATTCATCTTCTTCTTCAGAAGAAGATCCTTCAGAGCTTTCTTCAATGACCTGCAAAGCTTTAGCAGATTTATTAGATTTTAAAGCAATAGATTTACCTTTCTCTTTCTTCTGAGGTTCATCTTCCTCAAGCTCAATTTCATGGCTCCTTAGTGAGCTGATGAGTTCTTCTAAAGAGATCTTGTTCAGATCTTTAGCCATCTTCAAGGCAGTCACCATTGGTCTCCATCTGGTAGGTAGACTTCTGATGATTTTCTTTACATGATCTGATGTGGAGTATCCCTTGTCCAGAACCTTTAGACCAGTTGTAAGGATCTGGAATCTAGAAAACATAGTTTCTATATTTTCAGATTCTTCCATTTTGAACGCTTCATACTTCTGTATAAGCGCCAGAGCCTTGGTCTCCTTCACTTGAGGATTTCCTTCATGAGTCATTTTAAGTGACTCAAACATTCCATGAGCTGTTTCTCTGTTAGTAATCTTTTCATACTCAGTATGAGAGATTGCATTAAGCAATATTGTCCTAGCCTTATGGTGATTTTTGAAATCCTTCTTCTGGGCTTCTGTCATTGATTTTCTATCAACTTTCTTGCCATCCTCATTTGTAGGATGTTCATAGCCATCAATGACCAAGTCCCATAAATCAGCATCATACCCAAGGAAGAAACTTTCTATCCTGTCCTTCCAGTAATCAAATTTCTCTCCATCAAACATGGGAGGCTTTGTGCTGATTCTATCCCCTTCATATTTGTTACAGTTGGATGTAGAAGTATCACCCATAATGACAAACAGATATATATATCAAAGTAACTTTTCTCACTGGATCTTTACTGACACGGTTAAGTGGTAGCACACGCAGAACCGGAGCTCTGATGCCAACTGAAGGTGAGAAAATTACTTAGAAGGGGGGGGGGGGTTGAATAAGTATGACAAATAATCAAAGATTCAAAACACAATTATTTTTATCCTGGTTTGTTGAACTCAACTACTCCAGTCCACCCTCTCAAGAGTGATTTGCCTTTCTCAGTCAAGGACTTAATCCACTATTTAATCAAACTGATTACAATAGTAACACCTAAGAACAACTGTTCTTAGTCTTCTCAAGAGCTACTGATCCCAACTGGATCCTCTTAAGGAAACCTTTTACAATCAATGTAAAACTAATACAAGAGTGAGAATGCTTCTACAAAGCTATTATCACAACTGTGATATTTCTCTTAAGTTTAAGAACAATGTTACAGCAAATAAGATAAAAGAGCTTTTGAGAGATTTGCTTTGAGTGATTTTTGGAAGTAGTTCGTTACTGAAGAAGATGGAGTGGACTTCTTTATATAGGCACTTAGATCCATGAAGTCCTCTCAACGTTGAAGGTTGTGCTGAAAAGCCTGGAGCCTTTTGTCTTTACATTGGAGGCTGTGCTGAAAAAGCCTGATGCCTTTTGTCTTTTACTTTGCAGAAACTTTCCTTAGAATGGAATGCACAGATAAAACCTTTTTTTCTGTGTTCTTGTGTCTAGCATAAAATAGGAAAGAGCTGTTGAGATATGCCAACGTACATATTCAAATCTTCTTCACTAAGTAAGTTCAGCTATCAACATCAGAGTCTAGATCTTCAGAATCTCTAGAGTAGAGATCTTCTGGATCTTCAGAGTCTTGAGATGTTCTTCAGATTATGCTGAATCAGAGTATGTGTAGCTTGTGTGCTTGAGCGTGTATTTCTGTCAGAGCAGAGTCTTCTATATCAGATTCTCAATACTTATGCAGCGCAGTATCTTTAGAGTCTTCTGATGACTAAGCTTCTGAACTCTCAGAGTCTTTTATTCTTTAGAGGCTTCTGCTTCAGTAGATAGCACTCAGATTCTTCTAGAGGCATCGTTCAGATCTTCATCTAAGATGCTCTTGAACCTTTGAAGCCTTTCATAATATCATTGTTCAGATCCAAATTTGCTCTTTAAGAATATTTTCTTTAGTACTTGTAGCAAACAGTCTAGAACAGATTTAGAGTATATAATTCTTGAATACAAAATTCATAAGTGTTATCATCAAAACATAGAGATATTACTAAGAAACAATCTGTGTTCTTACAATCTCCCCCTTTTTGATGATGACAAAACATGAAAAATTTTGTTCAATAAAAAATATGAATTATAACTCCCCCTGAGATTAACAATCTCCCCCTGAAATAAATACTCTAATAGAAGAAAACACTTCCCTTTTTGATTAAGTATATTTCAGATTCAGAGCCTGATGCAAGAGGTTTGACTTTCAGAATCAAATCTTGATACCAGATAATTATGACTTCCTTCAGTCAGAGCGCCTGGTTATCATCTTGCTTGAATTATCTTCCAGAGTAAAGGTATCAGAGTAAGCTATCAGAGTTGATTGAATACTCAAATTTTCTTTGAAGATCAGGTTCTGGTTGGAAAAGTCTCAGGGTAACTTCAATGAATTATGTCAGATATATCAATGTAATCTGAAAGACTTAAATTCAAAGTAAGTTAATAAAATGTCTGAATTTCAGTTTTAGTAATTGCTTATAGGTTGAACAATCAGAATCTCTTTTTCTCCCCCTTTTTGTCATAATCAAAAAGATTTTTAATGACATAAAGATACAGAAGAAAAGAAGCATATAGAAGCAAAAACATCAACATTCATTTAAGCATATCAGAGTTCACAATCACAGAGTCACAAAAGAACAGATAGATGCCAAAAAGCGTAACACAACAATAAGAAAACAACAGAAGCAATAACATGTGCAAAAACATCAAATAAAGCTAAGTCTGGCGTGAGGCAATAAGGGTCAAAAATTCTGTCATTTTGGCAGTTGACTCTTCTTGCTTAGACATCCAGGTCTTAATCTCATCAGTTGTCTTCTCTTGCTTTACCATCCAATCTTTTATTTCCTTGACATCATTCACAAGCTCTGTGACCACAGATGAAGAAGGAGCAGATGCAATAGCAACAGTGTTCTCTTCAGACTGGTTCTTTTCAGAAGCTTGTTCAACCATTTCAGATTCAGGAGCCTCTGGAGGAGCAGCTTCCAGAAGCAACACAGGAGGAGGAGGAGGCATGTTCATCAGAGTTATCTTGATTAATTCTGCAAACTGAGTCTTAGAAAGCTTAGAGCATTTAGCTCTAACTTTTAAAGCAGCTTTGTTGAACATCCAGATGAAACGCTTCCAAGCAGTATTTGAAACAGCTGGATCCAAACTTGACATGCACACATCCTTAACACGAGAATATTCAGAATCTATCTCCTTCTTGAATATTTCAAACATAGCATTAACACATGATCCTAGATCTGACTGTTCAGACTCTTCAGAGGGTTTAGGATTAGGAGTGTTAACAAGAGTAGGTTCAGATGGTGTAGGTTCAGATGGTTGTGGTTGAGGTGATGTTGGTTGAGATGTTTGGATGTCAGATTGAGGGAGTTCAGATGGTTGAGGAATAGTTTGTGTTTCAGATAGATTGGTTTCAGATGGTTGAGGGATGGTTTGTGTTTCAGATGTTTGAGTTTCAGATGGTTGAGAGATGGTTTTCTGAGGTGGGGAGTTAGGTGGAGTATGAAACATAGAAATGTTAACATGTTCCTTCATAGCAATGTCAGAACGTGCTTGTTTGAGAGACTCTGGTTCAAAATCAGATGAATCAGATGATTCACAATCAAAAGATTCTTCTGAGTGAACAGATGTTGAAGAAATGTTAATGAATTGATTGAGGGGTTCTATATCCAAAATATTGTCAGAAAGATTTGGATCTTCTGATGGAATTGGTTGTTCAGAGTGTTCAGTTTGAACAGTCTCTGGTTGGTTTGGTTCTGAGATGATTATATCTGGTTGGGGAATTTCTAATTAGGGATTTTCTGGTTGTGAAATTGCTAGTTGTGGAATTTCTTTTTGAGGAATTTCTGTTTGTGAAATTTCTGGTTGAGTAGGTTGAGGGGGTTCAGATGTAGTATGAGGTTGGGGTTCAGAGGGAATTGGTACAGAAGATGATTGTGAATGTACTGGTTCAGATGAAGGTGGTTCAGATGAAAGGTTTGCAGATTGTTTGGGTTTAGAAGTTTTATGTCTAAGGTTTGGAGAGAGTTGAGGTGATGAAAGGGGTGAATGAACAGCAGGTGTAGGATCAGATGTTAATACCTGATGAATAGTGTCTCTAATCTCTTCCAGAGTGGCATCTCTAGAATTGATTCTGGCTTTCTTTACTCCTTTCTTCTTCTTCCTTGGAACTTCAGATACCTTCCTTTTCTTCTGAACCGATCCTTCTTCAGCTTTTCTCTTACTACGCCTTTCCTTCATCAGATTGGGCATTTCTTCTCCTTGTTTCTGAACAAGGTTAGCAGGTAGAGGAATTGCTTCCTTCAGACATTCTGCAATGTAAGTCCAGACAATACTTTTTGGTTCATCTGCACTGAACATTGGAAAATCTTCTATGGGAATCCTTCTGCCATTGACCTCCTCAGAGTTTATCTTCCTTAGTTTACCATTCAGCTCTGAAATGATCTTCATCCTTTTCAGAGTGAGTCCATTTATCTCAGATCCAATGATGTATGACAGATCCTCTGTTATCTTTGCATCTGTCAGATGCTTCACCAACTTGTTTTCTATAAGGATGTCAGAAATCAGTCTTCCCAGAGGTATCCAAGTTCTAACTTTCCCATCCTTAGCTCTGACCTCTTCTCTAGTCTCTTTGACATGAGTCAGAAGATGACTGAAAATCAGATAGGGCAGATCCACCTTAATATTCTGGCTGATGCAGTACATGAAGTACAGATGCTCTGAACTCACATAGTCTGGTGAGTTGGTTGACTTTCTATGAAAGATTGTACTCATAAATATCTTTGCCCATATCCTATAGATAGGTTTCAGATCTTTAACCTTAGTTGTTGGTGTTCCATCTACAGTGATCTCTTCATATACCTTAGCCATATCAATGCGTGAAGAGGCTAGGTTTGTAACACCATCATATTCTTTATAACTGAACAGTTGCCTGATTAGCTTCTCAGTTATCACTATCTCCTTCTCAAGGACAGATGAGTGAATGAACTTAGGACCAGCACTAGCGTGAATCCAGAATTCCTTTACAAGAGTTGGGTATACAGGACCCATCAGTCTCTCAAAGTACTTCTCCCAGCCTTGAGCTTTAATGGAAGTTGTTAGGTCAAACCCATTTTCTTCTATTGATTCAAGATCAACGAAATTCTCACACAGAACCTCAAGATCTACAACTGGAGTAAAAAGAGTGCGTTCTGGTTTCTTGTACATTATATTTTTGTTGGAGATTTCAGCAGCATTTGATGTAGAAGCCATTGATGAGGATGAAGCTTTTGATTTGGGTTTAGGGTTTTGGTAGAGGTTGAAGAGAGAACAGAAACGCATAAGTGTAGTGAGTGTGAAAAGTGTGAAAATAGTGTGATAGGTGGTATTTATAGAAAACTAAGAAAATCAAGCATTGGGCACATCAATAGACACCTACGCACGTTTACACATAGCATTTAATGAATGTAATCATTTCAATTTAAAATTATGACAATTGGGGGGAAATCCAAGAAAATTGAGATTTTCAAAGCAATACCTCAAACGTGAATTCAGTTGAGCACTCCATCTTTTCAGATACTGAGTGACACGTGTTTGCTTTGTATGTGCATCTGATATCTCTCAAGAAATGAAACGTTTCCAACGTTCAGATCTTCTGAGTTTGTTAGTTCAGAGTTTCACACAAATAAATCAATTAAAGATAAATGAACAAATAATCAGATGCAATACTTCAGATCTTTAAACATTTTGCATCTGATAAGTTGCCTCTGATAAATATTACTCTGGACAAAAATCCATACAAATATTTTTCAGAATGAACTTAAATCTATCTTCAGCAAGGGGTTTTGTGAAAATATCAGCCCATTGATGATCTGTATCAACAAAGGCTAGATTTATTACTCCCTTCTGAACATAGTCTCTGATGAAGTAATGTTTAATTTCTATATGTTTAGCCTTATAATGTAAGATTGGATTTTTTTGACAAACATATAGCAGAAGTATTATCACAGAAGATAGAAAGATTACTCTCATAGATCTGATAATCTTCTAACTGACTCTTCATCCAGAGCATCTGTGTACAACATCCAGCAGCAGCAATGTATTCTGCCTCTGTAGTTGATAGTGCAATAGTGGGTTGCTTCTTGCTGTACCATGAGATCAGATGACTTCCAAGAAACTGACAGCTTCCAGAAGTGCTTTTACGTTCAACTCTGTCTCCAGCATAATCAGCATCACAGAATCCAACTAATGAAAATTCATCAGATCTTCTGTAACACAGACCCATGTTAGTAGTACCTTTCAGATACCTTAGAATCCTCTTAACAGCTGTTAAGTGTGATTCTCTAGGATCTGATTGGGATCTTGCACATAAGCAGACACTAAACAAAATATCAGGTCTAGAAGCAGTCAAGTATAGAAGAGATCCTATCATACCTCTGTAGAGTTTCTTATCTACCTTCTTACTTACCTCTTCCTTACCTAGAGTGCTTGTAGGGTGCATTGGAGTCTTTGCCATCTTACTATTAACCATGTTGAACTTCTTCAGAAGCTCTTTAACATATTTGGTCTGATGTATGTAGGTGCACTCTGGAGTCTGGTTGACTTGGATTCCCAAAAAGAATCTCAATTCTCCCATCATGCTCATTTCAAACTCTGCCTGCATACATTTAGCAAAATCCTTTCCAAGCATAATATTTGTTGATCCAAAAATAATATCATCTACATAAATTTGACAAATCAACAGATCTTTCTTAAGAGTTTTACAGAATAAAGTTGTATCCACGTTTCCTCTGATAAAATTTTTCTTCAGAAGGAAATTGCTCAACCTCTCATACCAAGCTCTGGGAGCTTGTTTTAAGCCATAAAGAGATTTCTTTAGTTTAAAAACATGATCTGGAAAGTTTTCACTTTTAAAACCAGGAGGTTGGTGGACATATACTTCCTCTTCTATAATACCATTAAGAAAGGCACTTTTAACATCCATCTGATATAGAGTGATGTTATTTTGTGCAGCAAATGAAATAAGAAGGCGTATAGATTCTAACCTTGCCACTGGAGCATAAGTTTCAGTGTAATCAATACCTTCTTGTTGACTGTATCCTTGAGCAACCAGCCTTTCCTTATTCCTTTCAACTTCTCCCTTTTCATTCAACTTATTCTTGAAAACCCATTTTGTTCCAATAACGTTGAATCCTTTAGGTCTAGGAACCAGATCCCAAACTTCATTTATGGTGAATTGATTTAGCTCTTCTTGCATGGCAATAATCCATTCATTATCTTTCAGAGCCTCATCCATAGATGTTGGTTCAATTATTGACACTAAGCCAAACAATGAAGATTCAGATGTTCTGAGATAGGATCTTGTCCTGATTGGATCGTCTTTCTTTCCAATAATCACATCTTCTGGGTGAGATGCCTTGATTCTGGAAGAAGATCCTCTGACATTTGATCTTTCAGAAATGTGTAAGTTGTCCAATTGAGAAGATAGGGGAATAGCATCTGGAGTTGCTTCAGATTCCTTCTCTTTAGCCTTTTCTGCCCCTGATCCTTCAGAGTCTATGAGAATCACTTCTCTATCTGCAGAATTTTCAAACTGCTTTGGCATTTCCAATAGTGCCAGATCTAATGATCTTGCCTTTCTGGTTCCCTCCAAACTTCACGTCACCTCCAGATCTAAGTTCCAGGCTTTGGAACATAGACCTTTCTCCTGTCATGTGTCGTGAGCATCCAGAGTCCGGGTACCATGACTGGCGTCCTGATCTTGCTGCTAAGAACATCTGCAACAGGGATTATTTTGCTCTTAGGTACCCAGATCTTCTTGGGTCCTTTAGGGTTAGTTGGTTTGTAGGTTTGTCTAAACTTCTGTTTTTCAACATAATGTTTATTCTGACTTGCCTTGGGTTTAAACACATAAGTATTCTTCTCAGAGCTTGTGTGTTTAATGTCATTTAAGTGACCAAACTTAAATTGAGAGTACAGAGGTGTCTTCTTGATGAAGAGTTTGTCAACAGATTTTGGATTACTTCCAGAGGAAGATTCATATCCAATACCTCTTCTGTTATTCCCACTAACACCATAGATCATAGAAGCCATCTTGCTTCTGTCTAAGCTCTTAGTAAGGAATCTCTGAAAGCTAGAGTCATATTTTTCTAAAATGTTTTCACATGACTTAGTCTCAGATTCAGATTCTTGTTGAGCTATTTCAAAGTCATTTTTTATTTTCAGATTAATTTATTTTTGCTCAACAAGTTCTGTCTTCAGAAGATCAATCTCAGATTCAAGACTGCTTTTCAGCTTCTTGTATTTGAGTTTGATATTGTTATAACTTTTCAGAACTTCTGATAATACTTTGATAAGTTCTTCTTTAGTAAGTTTAGCCATTACCTCTTCAGCGTCATTGTCATATTCAGAATCAGATTCAGATCCTGAAGTTCCTTCCTCCTGATCTTCTATGTTGGCCATCAGTGCAACATTAGCACATTCTTCTTCTGATTCAGATTCATCTGAGTCATCCCATATTGCCATCAGAACTTTCTTCTTTTTGTCAACCTTCTTCTTGGGTTTTTCTTTTTGAAGTTTGGGGCAATCATTCTTGTAATGCCCAGGTTCTTTGCACTCATAGCATACAACTTCTTTCTTGCCAGATCTTCTGTGCCCAGAAGATTCCTTTCTATGATCAGATTTTCTGAAGTTGTTGAACTTCTTTCCCTTGTGCTTCCAGAGTCTGTTGATCCTTCTAGACAACATGGATAATTCATCTTCTTCAGAAGAAGATCCTTCAGAGCTTTCTTCAATGACCTGCAAAGCTTTAGCAGATTTATTAGATTTTAAAGCAATAGATTTACCTTTCTCTTTCTTCTGAGGTTCATCTTCCTCAAGCTCAATTTCATGGCTCCTTAGTGAGCTGATGAGTTCTTCTAAAGAGATCTTGTTCAGATCTTTATCCATCTTCAAGGCAGTCACCATTGGTCTCCATCTGGTAGGTAGACTTCTGATGATTTTCTTTACATGATCTGATGTGGAGTATCCCTTGTCCAGAACCTTTAGACTAGCTGTAAGGATCTGGAATCTAGAAAACATAGTTTCTATATTTTCAGATTCTTCCATTTTGAACGCTTCATACTTCTGTATAAGCGCAAGAGCCTTGGTCTCCTTCACTTGAGAATTTCCTTCATGAGTCATTTTAAGTGACTCAAACATTCCATGAGTTGTTTCTCTGTTAGTAATATTTTCATACTCAGTATGAGAGATTGCATTAAGCAATATTGTCCTAGACTTATGGTGATTTTTGAAATCCTTCTTCTGGGCTTCTGTCATTGATTTTCTATCAACTTTCTTGCCATCCTCATTTGTAGGATGTTCATAGCCATCAATGACCAAGTCCCATAAATCAGCATCATACCCAAGGAAGAAACTTTCTATCCTGTCCTTCCAGTAATCAAATTTCTCTCCATCAAACATGGGAGGCTTTGTGCTGATTCTATCCCCTTCATATTTGTTACAGTTGGATGTAGAAGTATCACCCATAATGACAAACAGATATATATATCAAAGTAACTTTTCTCACTGGATCTTTACTGACACGGTTAAGTGGTAGCACACGCAGAACCGGAGCTCTGATGCCAACTGAAGGTGAGAAAATTACTTAGAAGGGGGGGGGGGGTTGAATAAGTATGACAAATAATCAAAGATTCAAAACACAGTTATTTTTATCCTGGTTCGTTGAACTCAACTACTCCAGTCCACCCTCTCAAGAGTGATTTGCCTTTCTCAGTCAAGGACTTAATCCACTATTTAATCAAACAGATTACAATAGTAACACCTAAGAACAACTGTTCTTAGTCTTCTCAAGAGCTACTGATCCCAACTGGATCCTCTTAAGGAAACCTTTTACAATCAATGTAAAACTAATACAAGAGTGAGAATGCTTCTACAAAGCTATTATCACAACTGTGATATTTCTCTTAAGTTTAAGAACAATGTTACAGCAAATAAGATAAAAGAGCTTTTGAGAGATTTGCTTTGAGTGATTTTTGCAAGTAGTTCGTTACTGAAGAAGATGGAGTGGACTTCTTTATATAGGCACTTAGATCCATGAAGTCTTCTCAATGTTGAAGGCTGTGCTGAAAAGCCTGGAGCCTTTTGTCTTTACATTGGAGGCTGTGCTGAAAAAGCCTGATGCCTTTTGTCTTTTACTTTGCAGAAACTTTCCTTAGAATGGAATGCACAGATAAAACCTTTTTGTCTGTGTTCTTGTGTCTAGCATAAAAGAGGAAAGAGCTGTTGAGATATGCCAACGTACATATTCAAATCTTCTTCACTAAGTAAGTTCAGCTATCAACATCAGAGTCTGGATCTTCAGAATCTCCAGAGTAGAGATCTTCTGGATCTTCAGAGTCTTGAGATGTTCTTCAGATTATGCTGAATCAGAGTATGTGTAGCTTGTGTGCTTGAGCGTGTATTTCTGTCAGAGCAGAGTCTTCTATATCAGATTCTCAATACTTATGCAGCGCAGTATCTTTAGAGTCTTCTGATGACTAAGCTTCTGAACTCTCAGAGTCTTTTATTCTTTAGAGGCTTCTGCTTCAGTAGATAGCACTCAGATTCTTCTAGAGGCATCGTTCAGATCTTCATCTAAGATGCTCTTGAACCTTTGAAGCCTTTCATAATATCATTGTTCAGATCCAAATTTGCTCTTTAAGAATATTTTCTTTAGTACCTGTAGCAAACAGTCTAGAACAGATTTAGAGTATATAATTCTTGAATACAAAATTCATAAGTGTTATCATCAAAACATAGAGATATTACTAAGAAACAATCTGTGTTCTTACAGTTTGTGCTTCTCCAGGATGCTGCAAGTGTGGAGTGGCAGCTCAGTGTGTTGTTGAACGCTCTTATGGTTTGGTAAAGATGGTTTATGCCCCATCATGATTTTCGGCTGTCTATTGGAAAATTGAGGAATTGATCACCCTTAATCTCTTGTTGATAGTGGATGGAGTCATGTTGGATGGGATAAACGTGTCTTGCAAGCTTAGATGGCGTGTGTAGTGAATTGTTTTGAGTTAAGCTAAGTGCTTACAGATTGTTTTGGTGAGTCGGTGCAAGATGGTGTTGAGACGTTTATTTTGATGGAAACTTTGAGTATTAATAAAGTGGGGAAGTTGGCGGTGTGCCAATTATTTGTGATTGTCCAGAAGTTTTTCCTAATGAGATAAATGATTTACCGTTGGAACGTGAAATGGAGTTTGCGATCGACGTAGTTCTTGGAACTAGTCTGATATCGATGGCTCCATATCGTATGTCTGCATTGGGATTGAAAGAGTTGAAGAGTCAACTTGAAGGTTTGCTTGAGAATAGATTCATTTGTCTGAGTGTGTCACTGTGGGGTGCACCAATTTTGTTAGTTAAGAAGAAAGAAGGTTCTATGAGGCTGTGTGTGGATTATAGATAATTGAACAAGGTGACTATTAAGAATAAGTATCCACTTCCAAGGATTGATAAGTTGATGGATCAGTTGGTTGTTGCAAGTGTGTTCAGTAAGATAGATTTGAGATCTGGGTATCATCAGATCTGTGTGAAGGCTGAAGATATTCAGGAGACTGCTTTTAAAACAAGGTATGGACATTGTGAGTATTTCTTGATGCCAATTAGTGTGACTAATGCACCATGTGTATTTATGGAGTATATGAACAAGATTTTCCATCCTTATTTGGACAAGTTTGTGGTTGTGTTCATTGATGATATTTTGATATATTCGAAGAGTAAAGAAGATCACGCTGAGCATCTGAAAATTGTGTTATTAGCATTGAAAAAGAAGCAGTTGTATGCAAAACTGTCAAAGTGTGAGTTTTGGTTGAAGGAAGTGAGTTCTTTAGTCATGTGATATCGAGTAGGGTTATTGTGGTTGATATGTCGAAGGTTGAAGCTGTATCACAATGAGAAGTTCCAAAACCTATTTTTGAGATTAGAAGTATTCTTGGGCTGGCAGATTATTATCGAAAATTCATTGAAGGATTTTTCCAAGTTATCTTTGACATTGACACAATGGACTAGGAAGGTTCAAGATTTTGTTTTGGATACAAAGTGTGAAGAAGGTTTCAAGAGCTTTTGAAGAAGATGACAGCAACTCATACTTTGATTTTTCCGAATCCGACAAAACCATTTGTTGTATATTGTGATGCTTCATTGGTGGGATGGGGAGGTGTGTTAATACAACATCAACAAGTTTTATCTTATGCTTCAAGGCAACTTAAAGTACATAAGGGAGATTATCTAACACATGATTTAGAGTTGGTTGTTGTTGTGTTTGTGTCGAAGCTTTAAAGGCATTATTTGTTTGGTTCGGGATTTGAGATGTTTAGTGATCTTAAGAGCTTAAAGTATTTGTTTGATTTGAAAGAGTTGAATATGAGGCCGAGGAGAATGACTTGAACTTCTGAAGGATTATGATTTTGAATTGAGTTACCACCCTGGTAAGACTAATGTTTTAGCTGATGCATTGAGTAGGAAATCTTTGCATATATCGATGATGATGGTGAAAGAGTTGGAACTGATTGAGCAATTTTGTGAAGAGACTTCTTATGGAGTTAAGCTTGGTATGTTGAAGCTTAATAGTGAAATTCTTGATGAGATTCAAGAAGGTCATAAATCTGATTTGAGTTGGTAGATCGGTTAAATCTGATTAATCAAAGTCGAAGAGCTAATTTTCAGATTAATAGAAATGGTATCATGAGATGTCATGATAGAGTTTGTGTTCCAGATATTGTTGAGTTGAAAAAGAGTATTCTTGAGGAAGGACATCGAAGTAGATTGAGTATCCATACTGATACTACGGAGAGGTACCAGGATTTGAGAAAATTGTTTTGGTGGTCTGTGATGAAGAAAAGAGTGGTTGAGTTTGTGTATGCTGGTTAGACTTGTCAGAAGTCGAAGATTGAACATCAAAGACTATTGGGTCTGATGCAACCGTGGAATATTCCAGAGTGGAAATGAGATATCATATTTATGGATTTTGTGACAGGTTTACCGAAGACTTTGAAGGGATATGATTCAATTTGGGTGATGGTGGATAAATTGACTAGATCAGCTCATTTCTTACCAATGAGGTTAATCGTTCTATGCTGAAGCTAGCTGAGATGTATATTGAGGAGATGGCGACGTTGCATGAGGTACCGTCGAGTATTGTGTCTAATAGAGATCTGAGATCTTCCTAGAGGTTTTGGGAGACTTTGCAGACACTTTGGGTACCACGTTGAGATTGAGTTCTGCCTATCATCCGCAGATGGATGGACAGACAGAGAGAACTATCCAGTCTTTAGAGGTTTTGCTGAGAGCTTGTGTGTTGGGTCAAGGTGGATCATGAGATAGTCATTTGCCGTTGATCGAGTTTACCTACAACAATAGTTAACATTCTAGTATCAGAATGGCACCGTATGAGGACTTGTATGGTAGGAGGTGTAAGACTCCTTTGTGTTGGTATGAGTCAGGCGAGAGTGTTGTACTCGGTCCTAAGATTGTGCAAGAGACGATTGAGAAAATCAAGAGGATCCAAGAAAAAGTGAACATTTCGCAGGGTCGTTAGAAGAGTTACCATGATAAGAGAAGGAAAACACTTGAGTTCCACGAAGGGGATCACGTGTTTTTTGAGAGTTACGCCGATAACTGGTGTTGGACGAGCTTTGAAGTCTCGAAAGCTCACATCGCGTTTTGTTGGTCCGTACCATATTTCGCAGAGGGTGGGGGAAGTAACATATCAGATTTCTTTACCGCTGTCGCTTGCGAATTTACATGATGTGTTTCATGTGTTTCAGTTGAGAAAGTATATTCTAGATCTGTCGCATGTGATTCAGATGGATGATGTACAAATGAGAGATGATCAGACTGTTGAGGCGTTGCCTATTTGGATTGATGAACGAGAAGTGAAGCAACTGCGAAGTAAAGAGATTGCCTTGGTAAATGTAGTTTTGGGAGGACCAGCTGGAGAAAGTTGGACTTGGGAGCATGAGGATTAGATGAGGGAGTCGTACCCGACTCTGTTTCCTTGAGGTAATTTTCGAGGGCGAAAATTGTTTAAGTGGGGGAGAGTTGTAACACCCCAAATTTAATTGGAATATTTATTTAATTGATTTAAATAAGAAGATTCGCATTTCGGTGATTTTCAGTGGTTTTGTGGAATATTGGAAATTAATGGAATTTGGGTTATTTATTTTGAATAATAGTATATAATATGAATATATTAATATTATTATTAATTAAAATAAATACAAGTTGACTAAGGGAAAATTAGATATTTAAGAGGAGTTAGTGAGGGTAAGTTGGGAAAGGCCCAATTGTGAGGCCCAAGACTAGGTTTAACAAAAAGGAAATTGTGAAGAAATTAGGATTCATTTGTTAGACCGTGAAAAGAATTGAGGCCAGAGCTTTGAGGAGGAAGATTGGAGGCAAGAGCTTCAAAAGGTTCCACTACAACATTTTTACTCTATAGCAACGCCTAATTTTTAGGATGTAAAAAAATTGTTCTCGTAGAGAGTAATAGGCAACTAATTATATAATTTGTTGCGGTAGCTTATATAATTTTTTGTAAATTTTATACAACGGCGCGAAACCATTCTTGTAGAAAACAATGAGAACGACTCCTATTAGCAACGACTAGAGCCGTTCTTATATAATTTTTAATTATTTTAATAAAATATTATTTACTAACACCATTCTCCTACTTTTCTTTGTCCCTCCCAAATTGCCTAAAATTTTCAGTACCCTCCCAAATTAATTCTAACTCACATAGAGGGAAGAAACATTCATCCCAAATTGATTCTAACCCTAACATTTTGTTCTTCATCCCATATGTAACCCTAATCCTTTCTTCATCGTACGAGCTTCTCTCAAACCCAACCCTATTTTCAATCAATCGCAATCATAACCTCTCACGCTGCCGATCAACCATGTCTCACTGGACTTCCGCCACTTCCCTCCATGTCTCCACCGCTCATCCCTTTCCGATCTCCAAAGGATTCCGTCTATGATTTCACCGTCTCTTATGCCGCCATTAAACCCTAGCTTCGTCTCACATTTCTAATCCTGGTAAAAAGGAAAAGGAAGGGGATCGTTTTTCACCATGGATATCTAACTCTTTACAAAGGCGTGGAAAGATAGAGCCTTCACATCACCAAAATGTGACACCCAGTAAACAAGTGCCTATATTTTCTTCTGGGCGCGTCCGTGGGGATGATACTCTTCCAGAGTCTCTTTCTAAGGTTTTGGAACAGCGCGGCGTAAGCTATAATGCATTAATATTCGTTGTTTTCTTAAGAAATGATTTTGTGAAATTCGTGAAAATTATCTTATATTTGTTGGATTTTCTGGCATCTTACTTTGGATGTAAAATATTGATAACATTGCTTAATTTTTGGCCAGTTGGATGTTAAAATAATATATAGTGGAGGAGTTGATTTGGATATATTGGCAAAAGGTGCTGGTAAAGGTCAAGCTCTTGCCTACTTGCTTGAAAAGTTTGAGAAGGAGGGAAAGCTACCTGGTAATACCCTCGTTTGTGGTGATTCCGGATATGATGCAGAGCTATTCAACATTTCAGGAGTTTATGGTGTCATGGTTAGTAGTTTAACTTTTTTATCACCATCTTATAAATTAGTCTAAATTTTTTATTTTCTTGCATGATCAATCTATTTCTGTTCACTGTGTAGGTAAGCAACGCCCAAGAGGAATTGCTGCAGTGGCACGCAGAAAATGCAAAAGATAACCCTAAGATTCTGCATGCTTCGGAGCGCTGTGCATCTGGGATTATACAAGCCATAGGTCATTTTAAATTGGGCCCAAACTTGTCACCAAGAGATGTTCCAGACATTGCATAAGAACATAATGTTGAAAATGCAACCCCGAGTCAGGAAATAGTGAACTTTTGCTTGTTAAGTGAAAAGTGGAGGCGTGGAGAAATTGAGAACTCGGAGCTGATTATTGTTGGTCTAAAGGCAGCCACTGTATGATTGATATCCTTTACTTTTACAGGTTATCTATTGTGTGTTCTATATGCGTTGGCAAACTGCAGGGTATTTAAAATGTAGTTCAAAATGCTTTTACTGAATTCCTTTTTTCTGCATTGTTTCTATTTTCAAGTTTCATAGACAAGCAAGATATGTGTTTACAAATAGGAAATTGAAAAGAAAAATCTGATATTAATTATAATACTATTATCATCTATATCTCTATAATCACTGAATTTGTGCAATTTTTACATCCATTAAGGGAAGCTGTGAGTTCACCTATTGAGCATTTGACTCTTCACTATCAGGTCAGTGTTCTGTTTTTTTCTACATATTTTCTTCATACATCATGGTCATTCTCATTATATATTTATGCTCTTATGATGCATATGGTGATATTCTTTACAGCATGATGCATGTGAATGTTGTCTTGCAGGTTCGACATTTTGACACATCTGATAAAAGTGAACTTCATAAGTTACAACAGCTGAAGGATGAACAAGGTTCAGCCATTTTGTTTTGCTCAAGCTCTAACAAAAAATTTAAGCATTGCCTGATTAGCATACCAAGTCAAATTATGGTCCATATTATAGTGTATTTATTTAATTATGATTTTCCCTTCTTTCTTATCCAATCAATTGTGGAATTTAATATTTCCATGGACTGGGTGGGAGAGGCTAAATGACAATTATTTAATTTAATTATTTTCAGGAGAACTTTCTAGCAGTGATGAGAAAAAATACAAAGCACTTAAGCAAGCAACAAAGAGGGAGATTTCTCAGAGTGCTGATGTGATTTGCTGAAAGAAGGTTGTATGCTGTTATGGTAATGGTAGATAGTATGTAGGACTATTATGTTGTTAGTACTGTTATGCTATTATACTGTTATGTTGTTAGTAGGACTGTTATGCTGTTAGTAAAATTAGTCTATTACTGCCAAAATGTTAACATTTTGGATACTCACTTTGCTTAGATACTATAACAGGTGCGATTGATTTTATGTAATGTTGTTTTCACTCGGTATGGAAGTTTTCCTATCACTGACCATTTCTGCAATCAATAGTAAAACCATTTAGGAACTGAACATAAATAAGAGGTATTTTACATTTTACGACCAAAACTATATGTAAAAAGAAAAACAGTACCATAGAGTCTATGTTAAACTGGAAGACCTCTCCAAACAGCATCATCCTTTTCGTAACTGGGTGCTTTTCTGTTGTACCTCCGGTAATAATGATTGAATTGTTGACAATTACCCATGCACACTCTATATGGGAGTCTGGCTTTGGCATAGGTGGCAAAACTTTCCATTTCATTTCATTATCCAGCATATAAACATCTTCATAGACCACCTGGAATTTTAGAGTTTAAGGCCACAAAACAAAAGCATTGCACGCACCTGAAATTTTAGAGTTTAAGAATTCAATGTGTTCCAGTCTCACGTATATTAGGTATTTTTTTTCCAAATGAGTGGAAGTTGACACACACCTTGTGCACCAACACTTGCACTAGACCCCAATGGTATATCATATATGGTGTGACAGCTGACAAAAGAGGTGTAATTATGAAGAAGATTATATACAAGTTACAACGTACTATCAAGTTCAATTTTCTTTTTCATATCTTTGAATTCAACTATCTAAATCACAATATGCAACAGACAACTCATTTAGAACTGGTAGATAGTAAATCTAATTGTTAGTTAATGGTCTTTGTATGTAGAACTGTTAGTAGAACTGGTAGAACTGTTATGCTGTTATACTGTTATGCTGTTAGTAAATCTAGTTGCTAATTGTTAGAACTGTTAGAAATTGGAAAAGAGTTAGGAAAATAGTTAGTGTATTGGTGTGTTAAAGTGATATGAATGAAATTGGATGGTTGGTTTGTATAATCTTATTTAAGTTATATTATTTTTATTTTGCAGGTCATAAATGATAATATCAATGAAGATTTTGAATTTGAAGATGAAGATACGTAGATGTAGAGATGTAGATGTTTAAGTTTAATTTTATAGATTAAATATGTTATTTTGACTGAATGATGATTGACATTGGGATCGATATGTAATTTTAAGATGTTTTGTTGACATTACGATATGTAATTTGAAGATGTTTTGTTGATTGTGAATCAATGATTGACATTATAATATTTAAATGGATTATGTCATGTATTTTTTTTATATGCAAGATCAGGTTTATAAAAAAATTGAAGATGTTTTTTTTTTAAATGTTTTGTTGGATCATTTTCAATTTGAAGATGTTTTGTATTTGAATATTATTATATAAAAAAATTGTGAATGATGTTATTATTAGATTTATAAAATAAAATAAAATTTTATTTTATTAAAAAATAAATAAATTTATTTGGTTTATAAAATAAAATAAATTTTTTTGCAACAGTTACAAAGTGTGTCTGTAGTAAAGAAGGCGTTGCTATAACCTATGAAGAAAAATTAAACTTAAGCCTCTATTAGAACGGTTTAGAATAGACTACAGTTAAGAACCGTTGCTATATTCCATAAAATAGTCGTTCTTTAATAAACAACAATTGCAACGGTTTACATTTGAAAACGGTCTCCAGCCGTTGCTGTTCTAGGCCGTTCTCTATATAAAATTACAGTAACGGCTCTGAACAAGACGTTGCCGTTGGCTAAATAACCATTCCCAAAGGCTAAAACAACGCCTTGGTTTAGAACGCCCTGAAAACCGTTCTCATATGTAAAGGCAACGGTTTTTTTGGATTTTGCAACGGTTTTTTTGTGTTGCTGTATATTCAAAATGTTGTAGTGTTCCCTGAAATATTTGAGAAGACCGTGATCAACAATTAAGGTATGAGGAGTATTACCTTCATGATTTTCCATGTGTATCTTTCAATGTATTTAAGGTCGATTTAAGGTTTAAGGGTTTTGAGGGTGGATATGAGAATTAGTGATCTTTGGCCTTCGTGGCCTAAATCTATTATTGTGAATCTAACCGTGGAATTCACCGGGGAAAAGGGAAAGTTAGGCCGTCGTGGCCAAAACCATGATTTGTTATTTGTCTAACCCTGAAGGGATAGGAATATTTGATAGTGAGTAACTCTGATGCCTGCAGGACAATTGTAAGGAATTTGTGATTTACAGCGTGAATATGATACGGGATTGGCCTAATGAACCGTAGGTTTTGTTCCTTTATCGCCGTAAGACCTTAGGGGTGATTTAGGGATGTTTTGGGGGCATTGGGGAAGTGAATCGTGTGAAATTTTGGGTTGAATTAAGTTCTGGTGCATAGCAGAATTTGCTGTCATCGCACTGTTCGCCTAGCAAAGAATGCTTCGCACAACGAACAATTTTGTTCCCAGACTCGCCTAGCGAAGAAACTCGCCCCAGACTCGCCTAGCGAACATGCCAGCGAACATAGCAGAGTTTCGCGAATGTTGATTGCGTGCAGCGATGCCTTGATGTTTAATTCTGTGATTTCTGTGATGAATTAGCATGAGTATAATTGGAAATTCCATGTGATTAATATGCGATAATATGATGATTACCATGAGTATAATTATGAATTCTATGTGATTAATATGTGATAATATGATGAATTAACATGAGTATGAATGTGAATTCTATGTGATGTGTATATGATGATGATGATTATTATGATGAGCTATGATGATGATGAGTATGACACGATGTATCATTAATCAATATTCCACATGTTGTCCTAATCATAATGCAAGAAACATCCATTTTTGAGAAGTCAAACGAGTTTTCATCACAACAAACAAACTTACCTACCAAAGAAGATATATTTAAAGAAAGGGATGGACCATGCATAACATGGTATTCCATAGCAACGCAACCACGTGATCCTCTCCTTATCCATATTGTCATCCTTCCACAACCTCACCTCCGAGAACCATTGACCCAATCATTCTTTAGCTCCATCAATTAGAGCTTCTAACTCCCCATCATCGTCTTCTTCAAGAAAGAAAAGGTTTGCTCCCATTAGAGTAACCTTTAACCTAAAATAACCTTCAGTCTAAAACCTCATTTGCATGTTATAAGTTGAACCAAGGTTCAACACCTTCGCCATATAAGCCTTCTCATATCTCTTAAGATCATCCTTATCAACTTCAAACGCAAGACTCTGGAATTGCCTAAGATAAACATCATAGTCCTCTTTAGGCATTCCTCTTCCACGAGTAACCTCAACAAAGGTCCTTCCACGAACACACTGATTAGCTTCCTTCGTAGGTTTATGACGCATCTCTTTGTCTTTAAAACCCGACATTCCCCTAACACTAGTTCCCTTAACACCACCCTTACGAGAAGCAGGTCTAAGGAACATTTGCATACAACTTTTTCCCTTCGATTATAATATCATCTAGTTTAATCACCAACATTTTCACGTCTCTTACCTCATAAAATCTAACAAAACCGTAGTTCTACCAAACTTATCTCTCCTTGGAGGAATTACAACTTCATCAATGTCTCCATAAGGCTCAAACAATTGGAACAAATCCTTTGCTCTAAAGTTATCCAGAAACTTAGTGATAAAAATCGACGTAACCTCCCTATCTTTATACCCTGTGAACTTTCACTTAGAATCCCAGCGATTTCTAGCACTTCATTTCCTCCTATTCTCCACCTTGATCCACTAATCCTTCCCTTGACGCCTAAAACATCTCCTGCTCAAGAGATAAAATTATCTCAAAAAAGAAGCTGAAACCTTCTCTCTCCAAAGATACCAATATTGTAAACAAATGATTACTTATGACAACAATTTGGATGGAGGCAGTTATACTAGTTATTTATTCTTTTTATTGGCTTGAAGTTTCCATTTGTATAATTCATTATCTCATTGGATTGAAGTATCCATTGATGTAATTCACTATCTCACTATCAGTTCTCTCTCTTTTATTTTATTAATGGCTTCTATAGAAAGTAGTACTAACCATTGTGGTGTTAAGGGAGTTAGTAATACATTTCACTTTTAAAAAAGTTTGATTTCTAAAATCATTCATTTGAAAGGAAAACTCAACTTTGTACCAAAATATAAAATGTATATGTTTGCCCGTAACTTAGCCCTATAACTAATACAAGGAAAGAATTTGCATGGTGAGGAAAATATATTTGTCCATCCTAGTGTTCGATGTAGTAAAACCTTCATGATTGCCAAGTGACAATATTATGTTCTCTAGTATATATAAATAAACTATACATTAACATATTGTAAAAAAAATAGTGATATGATTCGATTTGGGTGATGGTGGATAGGTTGACTAGATCAACTCATTTCTTGGCAATGATGATTAATCATTCTATGTTGAAGCTAGCTAAAATGTATATTGAGGAGATGGTGACGTTGCATGAGGTACCGTCGAGTATTGTGTCTGATAGATATCTGAGATCTTACTAGAGGTTTTGGGAGAGTTTGCAAACGCCTTGGGTACCACGTTGAGATTGAGTTCTGCCTATCATCCGCAGACGGATGGACATATAGAGAGAACTATCCAGTCTTTAGAGGTTTTGCTGAGAGCTTGTGTGTTGGGTCAAGGTGGATCATGGGATAGTCATTTTCCGTTGATTAAGTTTACCTACCACAATAGTTATCATTCTAGTATCGGAATGGCACCGAATGAGGCCTTGTATGGTAGGATGTGTATGACTCCTTTGTGTTGGTATGAGTCAGGCGAGAGTGATGTACTCGAACCTAAGATTGTGCAAGTGACGACTGAGAAGATCAAGAGGATCCAAGAAAGGTGAATGTTTCATTGGGTCGTCAAAAGAGTTACCATGATAAGAGAAGGAAAGCACTTGAGTTCCACGAATGGGATCACGTGTTTTTTAAGAGTTACGCCAGTAACTGGTGTTGGTCGAGATTTGAAGTCTCGAAAACTCACATCGCATTTTGTTGGTCAATATTAGATTTTGCAGAGGGTGGGGGAAGTAACATATTAGATTGCTTTACCTCCGTCACTTGCAAATTTACATGATGTGTTTCATGTGTTTCAGTTGAGAAAGTACATTCTAGATCTGTCGCATGTGATTCAGATCGGATGTACAAATGATAGATGATCTGACTGTTAAGGCGTTGCCTGTTCGGATTGATGAACGAGAAGTGAAGCAACTGCGAAGTAAAGTGATTGACTTGGTAAAGGTAGTTTTGGGAGGACCAGCTGGAGAAAGTTGGATTTGGGAGCGTGAGGATCAGATGAGGGAGTCGTACACGACTCTGTTTCCTTGAGGTAATTTTTTAGGGAGAAAATTCTTTAAGTGGGGGAGAGTTGTAACACCCCAAATTTAATTGGAATATTTATTTAATTGATTTAAATAAGAATATTCGCATTTCGGTGATTTTCGGTGGGTTTTTGGAATATTGGAAATTAATGGAATTTGGGTTTTTGAATAATAGTATATAATATTAATATATTAATATTATTATTAATTAAAATAAATACAAGTTGACTAAGGGCAAATTGGATATTTAAGAGGAGTTAGTGAGGGTAAGTTGGGAAAGGCCCAATTGTGAGGCCCAAGACTAGGTTTAACAAAAAGGAAATTGTGAAGAGATTAGGATTTATTTGTTAGACCGTGAAAAGAATTGAGGTCAGAGCTCTGAGAAGGAAGATTGGAGGCAAAAGCTTCGAGAGGTTCCCTGAAATATTTGAGAAGATCTTGATCGACAATTAAGGTATGGGGAGTATTACCTTCATGATTTTCCATGTGTAACTTTCAATGTATTTAAGGTCGATTTAAGGTTTAAGGGTTTTGAGGATGCATATGAGAATTAGTGGGCCTTCGTGGCCTAAATCTATTATTGTGAATCTAACCGTGGAATTCACTGGGGAAAAGGAAAGTTAGGCCTTCATGGCTAAAACCGTGATTTGTTATTTGTCTAACCCTGGAAGGATAGGAATATTAGATAGTGAGTAACTCTGATACTTGCAGGACAATTGTAAGGAATTTGTGATTTAGGGCATGAATATGACACGGGATTGGCCTAATGAACCGTATGTTTTGTGCTTTTATCGCCGTAAGACCTTAGGGATGTTTTGGGGGCATTGGGGAAGTGAATCGTGTGGACTTTTGGGTTGAATTAAGTTATGGTGCATAGAAGAATTTGCCGTCATCGCACTGTTCGCCTAGCGAAGAATACTTCGCACAACAAACAATGTTGTTCCCAGACTCGCCTAGCGAAGAATCCTTCGCACAACGAAAAAACTCGCCCCAAACTCGCCTAGCGAACATACCAGCGAACGTAACAGAGTTTCCGAATGTTGATTGCGTGTAGCGATGCCTTGATGTTTGATTCTGTGATTTCTGTGATGAATTAGCATGAGTATAACTGGAAATTCCATGTGATTAATAAGCGATAATATGATGATTATCGTGAGTATAATTATGAATTCTATGTGATTAATATGTGATAATATGATAAATTAACATGAGTATGACTGTGAATTCTATGTGATGTGTATATGATGATGATGATGATTTTGATGATGATGATTATTATGATGAGCTATGATGATTATGAGTATGACATGATGTATCATTAATCAATATTCCACATGTTGTCCTAATCATAATGCAAGAAACATCCAATTTTGAGAAGTCAGACGAGTTTTCATCACAACAAACAAACTTACCTACCAAAGGAGATATATTCAAAGAAAGGGATGGACCATGCATAACATGGTATTCCATAACAACACAGCCACGTGATCCTCTCCTTATCCATATTGTCATCCTTCCATAACCTCACCTCTGAGAACCATTGACCCAATCATTCTTTAGCTCCATCAATTAGAGCTTCTAACTCCCCATCATCTTCTTCTTCAAGCAAGAAAAGGTTTGCTCCCATTGGAGTAACCTTTAACCCAAAATAACCTTCAGTCTAAAACCTCGTTTGCATGTTATAAGTTGAACCAAGGTTCAACACCTTCGCCATATAAGCCTTCTCGTATCTCTTAAGATCATCCTTACCAACTTCAAACGCAAGACTCTGGGATTGCCTAGGATAAACATCATAGTCCTTTTTAGGCATTCCTCTTCCATGAGTAACCTCAGCAAAGGTCCTTCCACGAAAAGACTGATTAGCTTCCTTCGTAGGTTTAGGACGCACCTCTTTGTCTTCAAAACCCGATTTTTCCCTAACACTAGTTCCCTTAACACCACCCTTACCAGAAGCAGGTCTAAGGAACCTAGGAACATTTGCATACAATTTTTTCCCTTCAATTAGAATATCATCTAGTTTAATCACCAACATCTTCACGTCTCTTACCTCATAAAATCTAACAAAACCGTAGTTCTACCAAACTTATCTCTCCTTGGAGGAATTACAACTTCATCAATATCTCCATAAGGCTCAAACAATTGGAACAAATCCTTTGCTCTAAAGTTATCCAGAAACTTAGTGATAAAAATCGACGTAACCTCCCTATCTTTATTCCCTGTGAACTTTCACTTAGAATCCCAGCAATTTCTAGCACTTCATTTCCTCCTATTCTCCACCTTGATCCACTAATCCTTCCCTTGACGCCTAAAACATCTCCTGCTCAAGAGATAAAATTATCTCAAAAAAGAAGCTGAAACCTTCTCTCTCCAAAGATACCAATATTGTAAACAAATGATTACTTATGACAACAATTTGAATGGAGGCAGTTATACTAGTTATTTATTCTTTTTATTGGCTTGAAGTTTCCATTTGTATAATTCATTATCTCATTAGATTGAAGTATCCATTGATGTAATTCACTATCTCACTATCAGTTCTCTCTCTTTTTATTTTATTAATGGCTTCTATAGAAAGTAGTAATAACCATTGTGGTGTTAAGGGAGTTAGTAATACATTTCACTTTTAAAAAAGTTTGATTTCTAAAATCATTCATTTGAAAGGAAAACTCAACTTTGTACCAAAATATAAAATGTATATGTTTGCCCGTAACTTAGCCCTATAACTAATACAAGGAAAGAATTTGCATGGTGAGGAAAATATATTTGTCCATCCTAGTGTTCGATGTAGTAAAACCTTCATGATTGCCAAGTGACAATTATGTTCTCTAGTATATATAAATAAACTATACATTAACATATTGTAAAAAAAATAGTGAAGTTCAGCTACACTAAGATTTCACTTTATTTTCCTGTAACATATCACATTATTACCAGCTATAGTAGTATACTATATGGTATAATAATGAATTTATAATTAATGGATAAACAATGCCCAAATAGGGTAAACCATGAGGAAGATGATGCCAA
The DNA here is from genome assembly GCA_963859935.3 of Lathyrus sativus. NCBI lineage: Eukaryota > Viridiplantae > Streptophyta > Magnoliopsida > Fabales > Fabaceae > Lathyrus > Lathyrus sativus. Next base: position 475,065,455 of record OZ012738.1, read on the forward strand.
GAGTGTTAGATATTCCATGTCTTTGGGTGAAAGAATTTTTGAATCCACCTGTAGCTCTGACATGTTCTTGTAGCAAGTAACAACCAATTAAAAGATCAATTGCCACTCCAATCCAGTTGCTCCTAAACTTTAGAGAAAACAAGTCTGGGGATACTACCACTAGAAGAATCATTGATCCTGGCATCTCCATCCATTCTGGAAAATGTTTGTTGAAGAAAAGCCTCAATACGACTGCAATAAACGCAATCCATTTTCCAACTTCTCCTCTGAATAATAAAAACCAGATACATTAATTATTGAATCAATTTAAAAAATATACATTTTTCTTATATTAAAGACCAGAGGAGTATTAATCATTACCTGAAAAAGTGAAACAAAGAACCCGGAAAGCTGAAGAATATGTAAGGCACTAATAATGAAGTCAGCATATTGCTTCTCCAGTTTGTGCGATCCAGAACCAGTAAATAACTGAAATCAACATTTTCTTACGTAAATAATTTGTCAAGTTATATATTTATAGCTAAATTGAAAACCCTAGTTCGGATTGCGTGATGCGAGTTAATTTGATCTTACATAGCAGCAAAGGAAGCGATCCATCTAAGGAGAGACATGGCAACACCTTTGCCTCCTAACATAGCTGCATGATTGAAGAGTTTCTTTGCTGCAAATTTGAGTTCATTCAAATCAGAATCTATTAAATTAGCTACAACAGGTTCCGCTTTTGTAGCCAAATACTGCATTAAAATTCTCCCCATCGTATTCACGATTTGCAAAAACAAACAGAGTTATATGTATGAACACAATGTATAGATATATATACAATGTCACGAGAATGGACTGAGTGTTGAGGTTGTGTTTACGGAACTAGCAAGTGAAAAGGAGTTGATTATGGGAGTTTAAAAGCTGGTGATTGAGAAAGTGTGTGAATGGTGGCTATTAAAAGTTTCATGAACCAATGGTAAGGGAATAACATAATGCGAAGTTTAAGATCCTTTATTCTTTTATTTCCACAGGTTTTCTGAGCTTTGACCATTTTTTGTGATGCTTGTTTCCTTTCATTTCCTAATTCTATGCTCGAGTGAAATGGCAATGCTTATTTTTAAGTAGCCAGATGAAATTTGGTTTGACACATTATGTGTTGCATCAATTATTATTATTATTATTTATTTTTTTAATTTTTTTTTGGAAATAAAGAAAATTTATTAAACTAAAGGACAAAAAGGTACAAGACCAAAATAACCAAGCAAACAAAACAAACCAACCTCTAAGCTAACATAAGGTTAACTAAGTGATGCCTAATTTTAGGATAACACCACCTCCTATAAGTAAGAGTTTCAATCACTATACCCTTAATATCACTATTATTTACATTGTTTTCAAAAATCTATTATTCCTATATCTCCAACCTTCATAGATCATTTCAGTCGCAACACTTTGAAACATTTGAGCTTTTCAACCTTTGCCTTTCCCTTTCCTAATCAACTATTGCTTCTGCTCCTCCCAACCTTGAGGCATGTGATTCATCTTCATCCAATCAAGGACCTTAATCCAATGAATCTTTATGGCGGGACAACAGAAAAATAAGTGCTATGTTGTTTCAATCTCAGGGTAGAAAGTGCAACTATCATCACTATGCATACCAAATCTCTTGAGTCTCTCTTTGTAGGTGAACTGCCATGGCACACAAGCGAAAGAGTGAACATGGATCTAGGTCGATCCACACTTTTTTGCAATAACACTTTCCAATTCACAATAGGAGCATCACCTCTTATGTTCTCATACATATTCCTCATGTTGAAATGATCTTTCATGAGATTCCAATCCTGCACATTGCTCATAATTACTTGTTTCTTAACACATTTTTGACAATCCAATAAGCTTTTTGGTCTAGCTGCACATTGCTCATGTCCTGGCCTTTAAAATAGAACATGTCGATCTATTTGATCTACAAACTGCCTTTCTTCTTACCAAGACTCCACAACAATTTAGTGAGGCAAGTCTTGTTCCACTTAGCTAGAGAAATCACATTCAAACCACCATTGTGCTTAGGTGTACAAACATGATTCCAAGCAACCATGAACTTCTTCGACTTAGTATCCTTGCTAGTCCATAAGAAAGAACGACATATAGAATCAATAATGTGGATAACCTTTTTTTGGAAATGGCAGACAATGCATCCGATAAGATGTGATGGCAGTAGTGACACTTTGGATCAATTACACTCTTCCAGCATATCTTAACAACTTTGAAATCCAATGCTCAATTCTCTTCACATTCCTATCCATCAGGCCCATGTAGTGGCTTATAGGAAGCTTCCTGCTTATGAGTGGGGCCCCAAGGTACCTGAAAGGAAGATTCCCCTCACGGAAAGAGGTGATACAATGAATATTATTCTTCACAGTCTGCTCCACTCCACCATAGTATACTTTGCACTTAGAAGGATTCACAAATAAGCCAGTCGCCCTAGAAAAAGTTACCACTTTCTCTATAAGCAGCTCAATAGATATATTGTCACCACGAGAGAAAATGAGCAAATCATCAGCAAAGTTGATGTTGATGATCTGCAGGCTCTCACTCTTAGCATGGAAGTTAAAGTCAGGTATCTCCAATATTGAACTTGTAGGAGACAGTTGAAACAACCACCATTACCCATTTATCAAACTGGTTGGGGAAGCCAAGCTCTTTTAGGATACTCTCCAAGGCAAACCTATCAACCATGTCATAAGCTTTCCGAATATCAAGCTGCACCATGCACCTAGAAGTACCACCTTTCTTACTATAGCCTTTAATTAGCTCATAAGCTAAGAGGATATGATCATGAATGCTTTGCTCAGGTACAAATGCATCTTGGCTCTAATTGATAATATTGCTCATAACTCTACTAAGTCTACCTGTCAAAACCTTAAAAATTATCTTGTAAACAGTTGTGCAGTAAGAGATGGGTTTGACGTCCCTAATAGTCTTGCCATCATTGCCTTTGGGAATGAGGGACACAAGGGTGGAGTTGACAGCAGGGTACATTTTGCTATGGTGGAAAAACTCAAAAACAACATCAATAACGTCTTGCTTAACAACAGTCCAATGGGCATTGAATAACTTGGCCCCAAAACCATCTACACCTGGAGCTTTTAGGTCCCCAATGTCTTTTAGGGCCTGCAGAATTTCATCCTCAGTTATAGGCATTACCGGCATATCCCTTTGGTCAGAGGTAATTTGTGGGGCCCTTCTCATAGAAACCAAATCAATACCAATAAACTCCTAATTGGATTTGCCCATAAGACTGCCATTAAACTCAAGAATTTCCTTCTCGATCTCCTCTTGAGTTGTGAGCCTAGTGCCATCATCTTTACAAATAGTTGTCATCTTAGTTTGGTTGTGCTTGGCCCTGACTTGAGTATGGAAGAAGTTGTTGTTTCCATCTTCTAACCGCGACCAATCAATTTTGGACCTTTGTCTAAGATTTTGATCCTCAATAGTGCTCCATTTGAACACCTCAGCAGTGATCTCTTTAACATGTTGAATACGCTCATCATTGTCTTTGTCATTCATAAGCATGTTCGACTTCTCAATCAACTGCAATATGGATCTCTTCAAAGAAATAGTGGCATCAATCATAGGCTTGCTCAGCTGCCTAATGATAACCGGGGCTCTGATAAGCTTCCTCTACACAAAAAACATAAGATTGCCAGTGATAGGGGTTCTCCAACATCTATATATCTCCTCTTAAAATTTAGGATTGTCCACCACACTATTTAAAAACATAAAGTGGTAATGCCTTCTTTGCCTACTGAAGCTAGTAGGATTATACCTGAGTGAATCACACACTCAAAGATACATCAGAGTTGCCATCGAACTTTATTTAGTCCCAAAGGATAGGGAAAATATCAATAAAATCCAAAGGGAAGAGAAATGGGTAAGTGGGTAGGTTATGCGAGAGGAAGGGATTAATCACGCACCCGTCGTACTCGAAAGGTACCATTTTCTTACTTCTAGGCTTGGATGTGTTATTTATTTAAAGGCTTCTAGCTAAAAAAAAGAGAAAAAGAGAAGGAGGAAGAGATAAAGAAGTGCTCATGGAGAATTTGGGCCCTCGTGCCTACGTATCTTCATAGTGCAATGAGGAATTCAGAGCTACATAGTTCATGGAACCAGGGAAGAAGAAGAAGAAAGGTGGCTCGCCAAGATTTCACAATCTTGTACCTACGTATCATCATAGTGCAATGAGGAATTCAGAGCCTATGTAGTTTGGAGAACAAAGACGGAGAAGGAACAGGAAACAAAAATAGTGTCAAAACCAAGAGCAAAAGGAGGTAGCAAAACCCTACTAGGGAATGCAAAAGAATGGTGTCAAAATCGAGAAAGAAAGGCAAAGGGAGACACTGTTGAGGAGCACAGAAGAATGGTGATGACTCCACTGGGGAGAAAATAAAAGAATGGTGTCAAAATTAGAAGAATAAAGGACAATAATCGAGGTAAAGAAAGATTCACAAGGGATTCGGTATATTAATTGATAGACAATGATTAACCGAAGAAAGATAAGAGTAAGACTCTGTGGGGAAAGCAAAAGGTCGGTGTGAACAAATTGACTGTGATGAACCAGAAGGAGAGTATCGAACCAAAATAAGGTGTTTGACTCTCTGGGAGACTCGGTGTATTAACTGATAAACATTGGTTAATCGAAAATAGAAAAGAGTTGGTTTTAACCAATGTATGGCGATCAACCAAAAGAACGGGTGTGGAACCAAGCGAAGGTTGTAACCCAAAAGACGGGTGTGGAACCAAGCGAAGTTTGTGACCCAAATGAAGGGTTCGGAACCAAGCGAAGGTTGTGACCCAAAGGACGGGTGCGTAACCAAGCGAAAGTTGTGACCCAAAGGACGGGTGTGGAACTGGGCGAAGGTTGTGACCCAAAGGGGTTCGATACATTGACTGGACAAGCAGTACTTAACCGAAGAAAAGGTATTTGAACCAAAAGAAGGTTACTAACCCAAAGGTGCAAGTGTTTGAACCAAAGAAAGGTTTCTAATCGACCAGGATTGTGGTGTTTTAATAGACGAATTGTGACTAATTGAAAAGAATGAGTGATTAACCAAGAAAAGGTAATTGACTCAAAAGAAGCTCAATATGTTAACATAAAGATTGTGGTTAATTGGGAAACGGGTGATTAACCAAGAGAAGGTGATCAACCCAAGAAAGGTTGGTTTTAACAGGCGGACTATGATTAACCCAAGAGGAACTCAGCATGTTAACTGACAAACTATGATTAACTAAGAAAAATAGAAAATTGGTATTTTAACTGACAGGAAGTGATTAACCAACAAAAAAAATGAGAGGAACCAAGAGAAGGTTGTGAACTCTGCCACAAATTCAGTATCTAACAGACAGACTGTGATTAACCGAAGAAAAAGGATTGCGACTTCGTTGGGGAAGAAGAAAATTGGCTTTAACCAAAGAACGGTTGATTAACCAAAGAAAGGGGTGATTAGAAATCTTATGGGAAATCAAATAATAGTCATTGGCCAAAATAAAAAGGTGTTGAATCGAAAGGAGGAAGTTAATTCAAGAGGCAATGATTAGGGTGCAAGTGATCAAGGATCGACTCGACTGAGAATTGAGAAACACTACAGTAAGGAGATACAGACGATTATTCCAAGCACAGGTTCATTCGTCACCTACCCAAAATAATCAGAATGAGTGTAGGAATTCTACACTCTCATTCATTCTCTAAAACCAAAGTATAGTGCGAGCATTGAAACCGACAGAATAACGGTGCAAACTTGTACGCTGCTCTAGTGCGTTTCAGACTTTCGGCTCAACAGAGGACTGAGAGAACAAGGCTATAAAAGATCCTAAAGAGAAGAAAAAGGTAAAATCAACTAATCAAAACGAGTTTTCTCTCAATCGATCAAAAGGGAATGGACAAGCCAACAATCTTTCACACACACCGAAAGATCATCAAAGCAAGTGTGCAGAGTAATGATTATACGAAATTAAATATGCTCAATAAAGAACAGACTTAATGCAATCAAGAATGAATTTGCAAGACAGTAACAAACATCAATTAGCATGCATCACCAATCATGTTATCATGTAAACAAGAATGTGCATCACCAATCATGTTATCATGTTATCATGATCGTACAATGTCAAAAGTGCAAAAAATTACATAATCGATAAATCGTGCACATAGGTTTGCATACATGCTTTAAACAAAGGTTAAATAGATCATAAAACATCCAAGAATATTAAGCATATTAAGCCATGGAAGTTAAATAGGTAAAGAAAACCAAACAAGCATGAAAAAGCACTAAATTAGCATTATGTCAAAGTGTTAATCGGTTAACCATATATGGTTAATCGGTTAACCTCTTGAAAAATTCATAAACACGTGCATAAAAGACTAGTTAACCAATTATCCTTTTTGCACAACAAATGGTTAATCGGTTAACACTGTGACAATGGCAGAAAATCAATTTTCCAAAATTACTTCCAGTAGCTTATCAATTATCCAATCACTCACATGTTAGGGTAAACATTTGTGCACAAAATATCAAGTCCGAAATCAACAATTAAGCATTAATAAAATCAATTAATCATCAAGATCAAGAATCAAACAAGTAAATGATCAATTCACAATAAAAAAACTATCAGATCTACATCGTAAATGCGCGAAAGTGATCGAAAATAGTAAATTGAGTTGAATTACCAACCTACAAGACAGAGGATTTCCTTGGTGATTGTTGCAATTGAAATGTGGTGAGAATAAGCAAAGAAAACCAGAGACTTCCAAGCTTGAAATACGAATTTTCACCGAAGAAGCTTGAGACGATTACTTGAATTGGAGTAAAAGCTACTATAAATAAAGAAATCCAAGTAGAAATGCAATGAAATGGAGGTTTATCTCAAGACAATAACAATTTTGATATGAATATTGTTACACTTTAATGGTGGATATTGAGATTTTGTGCGTGGTTTGGGGGAAAAGTTGAAGATGAATGTGAAGAAGTTGCAGAAAAATCAGAGAGAATTGAGAGAAATGAGAGAATGATCAAGTGAAAATAGTGAGAATAGTTGAAGGCCCCTTGCATAAGAGTGAAGGCTTCTTTATATAGAGTGACTAGCTTTAGAGTTAGTTACATCTAACTCACTGAATCGGAAGTTGACTCAGTTAGTTATTTTTTAATTCGGTGGAGCAATCCCAATGCAAGTCCAAAATCCAATGGTTCACATGTTTGGAAGCAAAGGTGCATGGTGGTCTTAATTGGAAATGATGTATTATAGTAAGTGCAGGTGAATTCTTGAAGTGTCTTGAAGTATCTATAATATTCCACATGACTCTAAAATCAAGTAGACCCCAAAAAAGTGAAGGAAAAGTTTCTGTCATGAAAATGCAGTAGAATCTGCCAAAACGCATGTGTTAATTGGTTAACCATATATGGTTCGATTAGCACAGCTAAAAAAATGCCCAGTTTGCTTTGAAACAAGGTGTTGTGACCATGGTTCCGATTTTCAACCTTTTGCTTTGATGAATAGGTGTGGAAACCCTTGCATTTTGCTTGTATTGATGATGTGATGACTTTGTGATGATGCGATTAATCAGGCTCTAAAATTCTGAATATTCCTATAACAAAACTACAAAGAAAAAATATTGATGCATATACCGGCGATGCGAATGCACATGCTTATGCAAAAAGGCAAAAGGGGAGGTCAAATTCGGGTTATGACAGTTGCCCCTATTTAATTCTCTTGGATTTGAATGTTCAAATTGCGCCCACTTTTCGATTATTCAAGGTGTAACGGAATTAAATAAAAGAGTAGCTCGAGAATTTGGCCGACAGCGACAAAAGAAGATGAGGTGAAAGTGTAGAGATTTGGATTAGGTGAGAAAACTGGTTGAAATCTATTAGGGAGATGAATCAGTCGACAGGGAGTATGATTGATGCATATGCTATGTATGGTTGATCTTACATGATGTTTGATATCATGTTATACAGTGGTATAGGTTAAGATACTGTCTGGCAGGTAGACAGGTGTCGCTACTGCGAAAATCGGCGCCGGCATGACAGAAGAGTCGCCACCGCGCGTTATTTATCCCAACGAAGGGAAAGGAAACGCTCGAAGTAAACCTCGCAAAAAAGGGAAAGGTATGGTCATCGCAACCAAAACCTGGGTTCGGGAGTCGGTTACGCAAGGGGAAGGTATTAGCACCCCTCACGTCCGTCGTACTCGACGGGATCCACGCTTGGTGTTTATAAGGAAAAGGGTGTGTTTATCTATCTACGCTAGTGGTCAGTCTGAAAAGAAAAGAAAAGGACAGGACTCGACAGAACATACGGTGTTCTGGGCCTACGTACTCCCTCGTGCAATGGAAAAGTCAGAGTCAACGTAGTTCGACTACCTACGCCTAGACGGGGGGAAGGTTGCTCGCCAGGACATCGCGTCCTGTGCCTACGTACTTCCACACGGCATGGAAGATCAGAGCAAACGTAGTTCGACTTACGCACGACACAAGCTGTTCAAGTGTTTTTTATGGGAAAATGCACCTTAACCAAGGGTTTTCACAGTCCAGGAGGACAAAAGGTTTTGATGTTTGTTCAAATCTTTTGACGGAAGACATGAATTCGCTTTTGTTTTATCCTTTATTAAGTGTTTTTCTGTTGTTTTGAAAAAGGAAAGAGACACCCTAAAACTATGGTTGAAAAGGGGAATCTACCTAATGTTATCATGCATGGTTAACCGACCTAATGTCTATCATAACTACCCCACAGCAGAGAAGTTAGAGCTCCTAAGGGATCATGGAAACAGAACTAAACAGCAAACAGGAAACACTACAAAGTAAAGAATACTGGAAATATGCATGAATGCAACAACAAAACAAGCAAGGCACAAGGGCCATAAACCACAGAGGTAAGGGAGCTCAGCTCTACCAAATACCAACAAGCAAATCCACTCAATAACAACCAAGCATAAGGAGGACCACCTCAACTTCTCATGCACACAAGCAGGCTTATTTCTAAGATGCACCTATCTCAGAAATATCTAGAAGAACCCCTAAGTCTAATGCAGCACAGCACCACACAAGTCAATTAACGCACAGAGAAGGAAAGGGCTAACCAGCCTGGCAAATTCCTATCCAAAAACTTAAGCCAAAACCCTGAGCAGGACCCCTAGACAAAACCATAATCAAACCCCTGAACAAAGCCCCTAATCAAACCCCTGAGAAAAAGCCCTACACAAAACCTTAATCAAATCTCCAAGCAAAGCCCTAAAGCAAAACCCTACACAAGATAAATCAATCCCAGTCTTCAAGCTTCAAGACAAGCTTACCAAAGAAAGGGAGCTAAGTAGACAGACTCACAGTGCCTTCCTCAGGAAAGTACTAGGAGACTTCTACTTAGGAATCATATCCCATGTGGCTCAACAACTGTGAACGGTTTACATTCCTCCTCAGGAGAAACTAAACTCACATGAAGGCTCCAACATCATTGGATACTTAAGAAAGCCTAGATGAACTACAGGAACTAAGTGAACAGACCCATAGTGCCTTCCTCTGGAAAATACTAGGGGACGTCCACTTAGGAATCATATCCCATGTGGCTCAACAACTGTGAACGGTTTACATTCCTCCTCAGGAGAAACTAAACTCACATGAAGGCTCCAACATCATTGGATACTTGAGAAAGCCTACATGAACTAAGGGAACTAAGTGAACAGACCCATAGTGCCTTCCTCTGGAAAATACTAGGGGACGTCCACTTAGGAATCATATCCCATGTGGCTCAACAACTGTGATCGGTTTACATTCCTCCTCAGGAGAAACTAAACTCACATGAAGGCTCCAACATCATTGGATACTTGAGAAAGAGGTGAGAAGAAAGAATGAAAGACATCCATAGTGCCTTCCTCAGGAAAGTACCATAAATTTCCCTCAAACTAAAGGATCTCAAACCTCACAGAAAGAGAGCAAGCTCCTAGACCAGGTCTTCAATCTATGCATCCTTGCAAGCTCCATCAAGTCTTCATCCAGCCTCCATCTTCAAGAAGAAACCACAGACCCTCAAACCAAAAGAAACTATCTCTAAAGTTCAACCACAGTTGAACTTCAAAGTCAGAAGCCCTCAAGACTTCTCCTATTCTCAAGCTTAAGCAAAAATAGCAAAACAACTTCTGAAAATCCACCAAAAATCTAGGGGAAACCTACATGGCTCTATGATCCCAAGATCAAATCTCAAAGCCTAAGTCAACTTCTAAGGCTACTAAACAATCCCTATCATGTGAATGGTCAAGGGTTAACCAGCAAGTTACGAGGTCTCTACTCTCTAACCCTAAAACAACATCAATCAATTTCTAAAAAATCCACAAAAACCTATGGGGAGCATGCATTAGTCTAGTACAACATACTAAAAAAGAAAAGCAAAATTCATTACCAAATGAGAGAACTAAAATCAACAGGACAGACACATCACAAACCAATTATTCAATATCAATTAAAATACAAAAATGCAAATAAAAATGAAAATGCATGATCAATTCAATATTTTTGCACCCTAAAATTCTAAATTGAATTATGAATCTACAGAAAAAAGAAGGGAATTAATTGGATCATCCTACTATTTTTTATGAATTTTTCTAACATGGACAAAATGAAGAAATAAAAAAAAGAAAATAAACCAGGGGGGTGGCGATAGCAAAACGCTCCAGTTATTCCAGACTGGGCCCAAATATGGGGGGTGCACATAGCAATTGGGACTTAAGCCCAAACCATTCTTATTCAGCATACACAGCCAGGGGAGGGTATGGCGAGTAAACGAAGGGGTAGTTCGCAGCAATTCATACTTGGGCTTAACCCAATCCAAACTCTAACCCAATTACCAATTAACAAAACCATCTTCTCCCCCAAAAAACTCGTCTACTGTTCATTACCTCCCCTCAAACCCTAATCGCCGTTCCCGCGATCCCTCAACCTCTCAACCTCTCTCAAGAACTCTCAAACAATCTCTCTCCAACACTAACAAACTCTCACTTCCAACGTAACAAATCCCACGAAATTGTTCATTCATCCAAACAAAACTCTCCCCAGTCTCCAATCCAATCAACTTATCCTAATTGAAAACTCCTTCATCCACAACCCTAACAGAAAAAAACAAAAAACCTAATCTACTGAAGGAACGATAATGGATAGATAGCGAAAAGGGCAAACCTGGATTTAAGCGATGGAAACAATGAAGCTTTGAAGAATCTCAAACGAGCTCGCGGAGATCTTGAAGATTTCTAGAGGATTCTTCATAGATTCCTAAGGATCAACCAACCGGAAGATATTTGAAGATGAACTGGGTACTTTGAAGGTCTTCGAAGGATGATTGAAGATCTTGGTTGAAGGCGTCGTTGGAGATCCGACGATCTTTGCAGAAGATCGTTGTTGAAGCTTAGACCAGTTCACTGGAGACGATACGCGTTGATGTTCTTTGAAGGAAGCGTCGAGGAGATGAATCTTGATGGTGGTCCCTGGGAATTTTCAATTGAAGGTGGATGAATATCGTAGACGAAGGTCTGGGCGTCGACCTCGATTGTTCTTGGACAGCAAAGCGAAACTATAAAGAATCTTGCAGGTTCTCTAAGAAAATCTGGGAAAATCGCCGGTGGATATGTGCTTAGATGAAGTTTCCGGCGAGGTGATGTTTTCCGGCGAAAGGGAGATGAAGGTAGAAGATGAAGATCCAAAGGTTTGGATGGATTTTTGATGAAATCTGCAGATTCCGGCGTCTGGCGGTGGTCCGGTGATGGTTAGGGCTGCCGGCGGTGGGAGGTTAGGGCGTTTACATGCCCGGCGGTAGGGTGTCCCGGCGAGAAGGAGGTGAAGACAAGTGGCAGGGAGATGGAGTGCATGAAGGCCACGTGGTGGGGTTAGGAGAAAGTGGATTACGCGTGGCTGAATTTTGGGTGAAGTGGGAATTGTGATGTGGCCAGCCCCGGAAGCACACGCGTGGCAAGAGTTATATACTGACATGTGACGATTTTGGACAAAAAATGGACTGAAAGAGGATTGGGCCTCCAAAAAACTCTGGGCCCACGAAAAATGAATGCTTTGGACTGGATTAGGGCTAATTGACTGATTAAGACTAACCACACACTTAAAACGAGAATTAAAACTACAATTTAAATGCTAAATGAAAATTAACCTAATCTAATCCTAATTAAATCTAACAAACTCTAATTAAAATCTAAACAAAAGATTAAAATCCTAATTAATCTCTATTAAGTCCTAATTAACCCTAATAAGGAGAATTAACATCTAATTAAATTCTATATTAAACTAAAACTAATATCTATTAATATCTATATAAAAAAAACTATTAACCTATATTAAACCTAATAAAAGAAATTAATATCTAACAAAAGATTAAATCTATATTAAAAATAAACTCTATTAAATCTATATCTAAAAACTATTAAATCCTATAATATCTATTAACTATTATTCTACTAATCTATTAAAATTCTATTTAAAACTAATAAAAGAAAAATCTATTATATTCTATTAAAACTATTAAAGAAAACTATTAAAACCTATTAAAAACTCTATAAAATTCTAAAAATGATTTAAAACTATTAAAAATATATAAAAAACTATTTAAATTCTGAAAAATCTATAAAACCTATTTAAAATCTACAAGAGGCTATTAAATCCTAAAAAAATGCAAACAAAAGCAAATAACCACCATAAAAGAGAGCGCGAGACCAGATCGGAGCAAACAGTAAACCCAGACACCGAAAATCCCAAAAATCATTGCGAACCGAAAACACCCAGGAAGCGCGCGACTTCTCAAAATAAATTCCGATTATCAGAACCGGTCTGAGATACCTGAAATGCGACAGCAGGGCTGTAATCCCGATAAAATCACCATGATTGAGGAAATGCACTGTATGCAGTATGTAAATGCGAATGCGAAATGCGTCGAAACATCAAGCCAGATGCGGGACCCGGTTGGTCAAATTTTAGGGTGCAACAGCTACCCCTATTCAAGCGGCTTGGACCTGAATGGGTGAAGAGCGCTCGGCCTTCAACCATTCAAAGGTAGATGACGGTTGAATAACAATGAAACCCTGAAATTTGCCAACCGCAAAAATAAATTGCGCACACCACTGCTTGGGAAGAATTAACCAGGGAACTGATTTCCGTTGCCACAGTGACAACTAACACCCATCCATCAACCTGCTTATGAAATAATCTGATATTGTCCATAGATCATCCCATTCCGAAGAAGTGAGCATACACTAACCAGTGAGAAAATGTTGATTTCACTTACCAACCTTTCGCATCCGAAGAAACGAGCAAGCGCTTAACCAAACGAGACAATGCTGATTTCACTTATCACCCCTTTCGTTCGTACCTGAACGAGCAAACACTAAACGGCGAGAAAATGTTGATTTCACTTACCAACCTTCCGTTCGTACCTGAACGAGCATCCACTAAACAGCGAGAAAATGTTGATTTTACTTACCAACCTTCCGTTCGTACCTGAACAAGCATCCACTAAACAGCGAGAAAATGTTGATTTCACTTACCAACCTTCCGTTCGTACCTGAACGAGCATCCACTAAACAGCGAGAAAATGTTGATTTCACTTACCAACCTTTCGTTCGTACCTGAACGAGCAAACACTAAACAACGAGAAAATGTTGATTTCACTTACCAACCTTCCGTTCGTACCTGAACGAGCATCCACTAAACAGCGAGAAAATGTTGACTTCACTTACCAACCTTCCGTTCGTACCTGAACGAGCATCCACTAAACAGCGAGAAAATGTTGATTTCACTTACCAACTTTCCGTTCGTACCTGAACGAGCAAACCTGCGGGGACACGAGAAACTTAACCAAGCAACTCTGAGAGGACAATTCTGACGACGGCCGTCAAATATTTATTCTGGCAATAGGTATCCTGAAAACACTCCGCTGGGGAAATTGAGAACTTATCCAAGCCACTTGACGAGAATAACTTTGTTGGAAAATACGAGGAACTCAACCAAGCAACACGTTGAAGTAACACCCTGCTGAGGAAACTACGGGTAACCACCCAAAAATCTGCATTACCATCTTCCAATGCTGACACCACAACATCCTGAGAAAGACTCAACTGGGGGAAAAAAAGGTGCTTGACCAAGCAAACTCTGCTAGGGGAATATGACATGACGAACACGATCACTGCGTGTCTGGCGCAACAACCTTCTTGACAGGAGGAAACACGATCACTACGCGCCTCGGTGTTGCAAACAAAACCACCTATAGGACGGATACAATCACTGCGTACCTCTTCCGCAAAAACCCCATGACATGATGAACACGATCACCGCGTGCCTTGCGCAACAACCCTCTTGACAGGAGGAAACGCGATCACTGCGCGTCTTGTGTCACGAACAAAACCACAGGATGAATACGATCACTGCGTATTCTACCACAAATCCCCACAACACACTGATGACCATGATCACTGCGTGCCCTGCGGCACAACTCTCTTGACAGGAGAAAACACGATCATTGCGCGTCATGTGTCACAAACAAAACTACAGGATGAATACGATCACTGCGTACTCTACCACAAATCCCCACAACATAACGATGACCACGATCACTGCGTGCCCTGCGCCACAACCCTCTTGACAGGAGGAAACACGATCACTGCGCGTCTTGTGTCTCAAACCAAACATATGCATATTTCTGTGAACCACGATCTCACTTATCGACAGAGAAAATACCTGAGGCTGGACGGGTAATCAATCCTGCTTACACTTCCAAATGCACATGTTTGATAATGACGTAATGCTTCCATACTGCATGGAAATGCTATGTATTCGTGTAAAATGCAAGTGCTTATGATGCATGCTTATGCAGAGAATTACTTCAGCAAAATAAATGCTGAAGACAAACTGGATCCGCTGGGGATGACCGGAATACTACCGGAACACTTCCAACAATATAAATGCTGGAAAGATGAACTAACTCCTTTGGGGATAACCATCCTGCTGAGAAAGTAGCTCACAGAATCAAAACTTCAAACTCTGCTGAAAATGATCGTCCTGACGAGGAAGGATCAACCTGTTGGGGATAGAGAAAAGCAATCCTGGAAACTATTTTCAAAAGGTATCAACACTCTGATTACGCCCTGTGGGGATAATTCATCTTGCTATCACTGAGCTGGGGATTGACCGGTGTACTCTGATTCGCACTATACAAGACTCTTTGGGCGAGTTAATCATATCCGCCTCGACCCTTGCTGGGGAGGACTCTGCTCTGCTTGATAAGCCAATTCTGAACTACTGAAGATACATTGATCTTTTCCTTTGACGCAATCTCCACTCTCCTGGGGAGACAACATTCAATTTTGCCTGGGGCGACTTCACTGGGGAAAGACACAACATTCATCCTCTGGAGAGGGTACTAGCCTGCCATGGACTCTGGCGGGGATAAACAGACTGGCTTGAATAACTTGCCCCAGTGCACTCAACTTGCCCCTATCTAACTCCTGGGAATACTTGCTCTAAACAGCTTGCTTACGAGACGACCTCGAGATTACTTGCCCCGGTATCTATACGACAAAAAGATTCAATCTCCACTAAACCCCGATCAACCCAGTTGGTTTCAACACTCTCTGCGGTGACTTGCCCCTGAATGAGCGTTCTAGCGACTTAACCTGATCTGATTATCCACCTGAAGTATCTGCTTTCAAATCTCCATGTTCTGTATAATTGCCCCTGATTGGCTCTTGAGAAGACTCACTTCTGATTAACTGCTTCTTAAGCAATACTGCCCCTTGATCAACTGAAGGTTCGGGACTTGTCCTCAGACTAACTGATTCCGAACTCAATGGAAGTCAATGCCCCTGATTCACTGGGTTTCACAACATATACCATCCTGGTTCAGACTGCTGAATTACTCAGTCCTGCTTGACGATTCCCTGTTGGAATTTCTTTCGTGTCAACTACTATCCTGCAAGTAAAAATCGTCTGTTCACGAATGGTAATTTTAATGCAATGTTTATGCAGATTTTGAAAATTTTTGTGCTGTCACTCATTTACGTGTCATGATTGAGTGACGAATGAACCAAAGTTCAAACGTAGTGCTTACATGGTCAGTGAAAAACACAACAAGGATGTGACTAGCAAGTCACGAAGGAGTCAGCTTACTCAACCTTATCGTAATGCGCTTTCAGAATAAACCCTGCCTCAATTAGGTCTTTTAAGGGTTGTATCGTGGTCGGGTTCACGGTTCGTGAAGCAAAGGATATTTGGCTCAAAATTTTGATTTGTACCCACCCCTTCTACGTGATGATCTCCGATCCTAGGGTTCAGCTAACCTGGCACAAGCGCTCGCCTCTTCGAGAGGTATGTTGAATGGTAAGAACCACAGTTAAGGAACTCACAGGGCTTTTCCAGAGTGATAGTTACTCCTTTTTGTTTTCGGTGTCTGTGTACACGACTTTGTGACTTCACGGGATTTTTCTATTGGTATCCTTTCTTTTCATTCTTTTGATTCCCTAATTTTTGCCTGGACTGACTCCTTTTGAGTTTTTTTCGTTTTTTCGTTTTCTTTTGAAGTCCAGCGGGATGCCCTGATTTTTGCCTAAGTATTAGCTTTCCAGCTTTTTCTTTCTTTTTACTTAGCGGGCTTTCTTTTTCTTTCTTTTGGAACAAAGTCGTGTGACACTGGTTGTCTTGATTGCTCCGAAAGGATTGTAACTGTCTTACCCCTGATTGGTGAGGTTTAACCACTGTGGTTGACGAGGTACGACCTCTTGAGAGGCATAAACTGTAATTGGTCCTCGAAAGACAACACTCCTCTGTAAGACTTGAACGCTCGGTCAAGCTAACTGACAACTACCCTGCCCCGGGTTAAGATGTGAGGGTTTAAGGGTCCGAAAAAACTTCTACTTCCTGGCTCGAAGTGGTTAACAAGGGACTAACTCCTTATATCTCCGGTGTTTAGGGGATTTGAAACAATGCCTTGTACGTCATCGGCAAGGTTTTATCTGAAAGCATACGATCATCGGTTATGAGTTTATTTCGTCATCCTCCCTCCCGTCTTTGCTAATCACAGTGACAAAGTGGAGTGAATAAAATGCAAGTGTCAGTGCAATGCAGTAAATGAGCGACAGCGACATGATTAGTTCAGAAAAATGCATAGTCACTTTATTATTATTACCATTCGAAACATACAATGTTTACAGCCAGTAGTAACTGACAGAAAAGAAACTACAAATGCAAATGATATAAAGTCTGAGGACTGCCAATGCTGAGGGCGCCTGCCTGTCTGGACCACTGGCTTTTGCTGGGGAATACTTTCTGAATCTACGAGCTTAGACAGCTGAGAAGTTAGTATGAACAAACAGAAATCCTTCTCGAAAGGAAATGCAATCCTGGTCGATCAACTGCTGTACCTTCGCCTGAAACGCTTTACAATCTTCAGTTGAATGCCCCAGTGATCTGCCATGATAACCACACTGAACATGGGGATTATACCCAGGAGGGTAAGGTTCTGGCACGGGCTTGAGAGCTTTAGGCTCCACCAAAGCGTTCTGAACCAACTGTGGCAAAAGCTGACTGTACGGCACAGGAACTGGGTGGGAAGGACCATTCCTTCGTTCCAAATTGCTACGAGGTCTGTTCTGATTCTGACGCTGAGTCTGATAACCTTGGCCACGAGTTCGCTGAGCGACATAAGACTCCTGATATGGTGCCCCAGGCACAGTGGTCTGTCCAGAATAACGAGACACAGAAGATACTGATCGCTGAGAAGACGAAGAACCAACAGATTTCACCGATTCGACTCGAGGATACCCAACATCATTCATGATTGCGTTGACCAGAACTCCTTCTTCGGTTTGAAAGCTATAGAGAGATTCGGTTTCACTAGCCTGACCGCCTGCAACATTCTGGATTTTTCCAGTCTTTACACCATACTCGATGCGCTCTCCTGCCCTTACCAATTCAGAGAAATTTGGTGTGACTCCAAGCATTCTTTCGAAGTACGGGCTCTGCAAGGAGTTTACGAACATGCCTCTTATCTCTTGGTCTAGAAGCGGTGGTTGCACTTTAGCAGCAAATTCTCTCCATCTCTGAACATACTTTCTGAAAGGTTCATTGTTCCCTTGAGACAATTCTTGCAGTTGCATGCAACTAGGAGCTTCAACAAGATTGTAGTCATACTGTTTCAGAAAAGCGTTGGCTAAATCCACCCATGATCGGATCTGATCCCTCTCTAACTGCATATACCAACTCAGAGATGCCCCAGTCAGACTATCCTGAAAGCAGTGAATCATCAACTTGTCGTTATGCACGAATGAAGTCATTCTTCGGCAGAACATCACCAAATGTTTCTTCGGGCAACTGTCTCCTTTGTACTTTTCAAACCTCAGCATTCTGAACTTCGGAGGTAACACTAGGCCAGGAACCAGACACATGTCCACAGCACTAGGGTTAGCAGCGTCTTTACCTTTCAAGGCTTTGAATCTTTCATCCAATGCGCGAAACCTTTCAGCATACACGGGAGCTAATGGGTCTTCATTCCTTGCTATCGGGGTCTCTCTTCGGGATTTTGGCACAGGGAAGGAAAAACCCTGGTAGTCTGAGATATCAACAGAAGGAGAACGTTCACTTCGGACAACAAACTGCTCACGTGGACCTCGGTCTTCAACAGAAGGCTGTACAAGCTGAGCTGCAATAAGGTTGTCCACTTGCGGGAAATCTTCGTCGTGCGTAGATCCATACAAAGGATTGGACGTCACAGTGAAACCTGACAAGGTATCAACAAACTGGAAGCTGCTCTCCGACATAACTACCAACAACTTTCAACTGACTTCACTGCTTGATCCTGATCAAATCTGCTTCAACCCCTTGGTCGTCTTCAATACTCCACACTTGCCTCGAACAATCCCCCGAGAATCACCCTCTGGGTCAAAACAAAGGCTGGATAAGTGCTCTGGCCAGCTAGAGAAATGCTATGCAATATGATGCAAAGATGCTTATGCAAATGCAATGCAATGCAGCAACCACGGGATCACATCCCCCACAACACGCTCTGAATACTGCTGTACTGCTGACGGAGATAATCACTCTGAAGCGAAAACCAAAAAATCGGGTCGTCTGGAGGTTAAGTTTCCTGCAAAAACCCTTCCACTCACAGGTATGGACCTAATCTGACAAGGTACGGCATCCTATGTGGTCATCAGCGTCACAGACTTTCATGAGGAATGATGCGATACCCAGAAGGTGTGGCATCGTCATCTCATGAAGCGGCCTCACTTAGCTGACTTCCAATTGATCGGTCCCCAGAGTCGACAATCCTCACGTCTGGACTCCCCTCAGATCCTCAGGATCGGAAAGGAGCACCTCGGAGAGAACCTCGTCTGAGCGCAGATTTCGTAGGGAACTGTGTCTGCTCAGCAAACAGGTTCGTCTACTACTCTCCACAACTATGTCTAGGTGCATACTCAAGCCCAGGTCCGGCTTCTCACTCATAGTAACCTCCCTCTCCCACATCAATAATCACAATAATATAATGCTGAAAGTAAATGCGGAAAGGTAAAGGTACGGAAAAGTAAAGTGCAGAAAGGTAAAACACATATGCACAACACCCAACAGATAAACACCCAAGCGCTAGGATTGACTCGCGTAGGGGATGGGAAACGGTCCCAGCATAAGGGATGGGAAAAGTCCCTAGATGCTACAAATCCCCAGCAGAGTCGCCAGCTGTCGCTACTGCGAAAATCGGCGCCGGCATGACAGAAGAGTCGCCACCGCGCGTTATTTATCCCAATGGAGGGAAAGGAAACGCTCGAAGTAAACCTCGCAAAAAAAGGGAAAGGTATGGTCATCGCAACCAAAACCTGGGTTCGGGAGTCGGTTACGCAAGGGGAAGGTATTAGCACCCCTCACGTCCGTCGTACTCGATGGGATCCACGCTTGGTGTTTATAAGGAAAAGGGTGTGTTTATCTATCTACGCTAGTGGTCAGTTTGAAAAGAAAAGAAAAGGACAGGACTCGACAGAACATACGGTGTTCTGGGCCTACGTACTCCCTCGTGCAATGGGAAAGTCAGAGTCAACGTAGTTCGACTACCTACGCCTAGACGGGGGGAAGGTTGCTCGCCAGGACATCGCGTCCTGTGCCTACGTACTTCCACACGGCATTGAAGATCAGAGCAAACGTAGTTCGACTTACGCACGACACAAGCTGTTCAAGTGTTTTTTATGGGAAAATGCACCTTAACCAAGGGTTTTCACAGTCCAGGAGGACAAAAGGTTTTGATGTTTGTTCAAATCTTTTGACGGAAGACATGAATTCACTTTTGTTTTATCCTTTATTAAGTGTTTTTTTGTTATTTTGAAAAAGGAAAGAGACACCCTAAAACTATGGTTGAAAAGGGGAATCTACCTAATGTTATCATGCATGGTTAACCGACCTAATGTCTATCATAACTACCCCACAGCAGAGAAGTTAGAGCTCCTAAGGGATCATGGCAACAAAACTAAACAGCAAACAGGAAACACTGCAAAGTAAAGAATACTGGAAATATGCATGAATGCAACAACAAAACAAGCAAGGCACAAGGGCCATAAACCACAGAGGTAAGGGAGCTCAGCTCTACCAAATACCAACAAGCAAAGCCACTCAATAACAACCAAGCATAAGGAGGACCACCTCAACTTCTCATGCACACAAGCAGGCTTATTTCTAAGATGCACCTATCTCAGAAATATCTAGATGAACCCCTAAGTCTAATGCAGCACAGCACCACACAAGTCAATTAACGCACAGAGAAGGAAAGGGCTAACCAGCCTGGCAAATTCCTATCCAAAAACTTAAGCCAAAACCCTGAGCAGGACCCCTAGACAAAACCATAATCAAACCCCTGAACAAAGCCCCTAATCAAACCCCTGAGAAAAAGCCCTACACAAAACCTTAATCAAATCTCCAAGCAAAGCCCTAAAGCAAAACCCTACACAAGATAAATCAATCCCAGTCTTCAAGCTTCAAGACAAGCTTACCAAAGAAAGGGAGCTAAGTAGACAGACTCACAGTGCCTTCCTCAGGAAAGTACTAGGAGACTTCTACTTAGGAATCATATCCCATGTGGCTCAACAACTGTGAACGGTTTACATTCCTCCTCAGGAGAAACTAAACTCACATGAAGGCTCCAACATCATTGGATACTTAAGAAAGCCTAGATGAACTACAGGAACTAAGTGAACAGACCCATAGTGCCTTCCTCTGGAAAATACTAGGGGACGTCCACTTAGGAATCATATCCCATGTGGCTCAACAACTGTGAACGGTTTACATTCCTCCTCAGGAGAAACTAAACTCACATGAAGGCTCCAACATCATTGGATACTTGAGAAAGCCTACATGAACTAAGGGAACTAAGTGAACAGACCCATAGTGCCTTCCTCTGGAAAATACTAGGGGACGTCCACTTAGGAATCATATCCCATGTGGCTCAACAACTGTGATCGGTTTACATTCCTCCTCAGGAGAAACTAAACTCACATGAAGGCTCCAACATCATTGGATACTTGAGAAAGAGGTGAGAAGAAAGAATGAAAGACATCCATAGTGCCTTCCTCAGGAAAGTACCATAAATTTCCCTCAAACTAAAGGATCTCAAACCTCACAGAAAGAGAGCAAGCTCCTAGACCAGGTCTTCAATCTATGCATCCTTGCAAGCTCCATCAAGTCTTCATCCAGCCTCCATCTTCAAGAAGAAACCACAGACCCTCAAACCAAAAGAAACTATCTCTAAAGTTCAACCACAGTTGAACTTCAAAGTCAGAAGCCCTCAAGACTTCTCCTATTCTCAAGCTTAAGCAAAAATAGCAAAACAACTTCTGAAAATCCACCAAAAATCTAGGGGAAACCTACATGGCTCTATGATCCCAAGATCAAATCTCAAAGCCTAAGTCAACTTCTAAGGCTACTAAACAATCCCTATCATGTGAATGGTCAAGGGTTAACCAGCAAGTTACGAGGTCTCTACTCTCTAACCCTAAAACAACATCAATCAATTTCTAAAAAATCCACAAAAACCTATGGGGAGCATGCATTAGTCTAGTACAACATACTAAAAAAGAAAAGCAAAATTCATTACCAAATGAGAGAACTAAAATCAACAGGACAGACACATCACAAACCAATTATTCAATATCAATTAAAATACAAAAATGCAAATAAAAATGAAAATGCATGATCAATTCAATATTTTTGCACCCTAAAATTCTAAATTGAATTATGAATCTACAGAAAAAAGAAGGGAATTAATTGGATCATCCTACTATTTTTTATGAATTTTTCTAACATGGACAAAATGAAGAAATAAAAAAAAGAAAATAAACCAGGGGGGTGGCGATAGCAAAACGCTCCAGTTATTCCAGACTGGGCCCAAATATGGGGGGTGCACATAGCAATTGGGACTTAAGCCCAAACCATTCTTATTCAGCATACACAGCCAGGGGAGGGTATGGCGAGTAAACGAAGGGGTAGTTCGCAGCAATTCATACTTGGGCTTAACCCAATCCAAACTCTAACCCAATTACCAATTAACAAAACCATCTTCTCCCCCAAAAAACTCGTCTACTGTTCATTACCTCCCCTCAAACCCTAATCGCCGTTCCCGCGATCCCTCAACCTCTCAACCTCTCTCAAGAACTCTCAAACAATCTCTCTCCAACACTAACAAACTCTCACTTCCAACGTAACAAATCCCACGAAATTGTTCATTCATCCAAACAAAACTCTCCCCAGTCTCCAATCCAATCAACTTATCCTAATTGAAAACTCCTTCATCCACAACCCTAACAGAAAAAAACAAAAAACCTAATCTACTGAAGGAACGATAATGGATAGATAGCGAAAAGGGCAAACCTGGATTTAAGCGATGGAAACAATGAAGCTTTGAAGAATCTCAAACGAGCTCGCGGAGATCTTGAAGATTTCTAGAGGATTCTTCGTAGATTCCTAAGGATCAACCAACCGGAAGATATTTGAAGATGAACTGGGTACTTTGAAGGTCTTCGAAGGATGATTGAAGATCTTGGTTGAAGGCGTCGTTGGAGATCCGACGATCTTTGCAGAAGATCGTTGTTGAAGCTTAGACCAGTTCACTGGAGACGATACGCGTTGATGTTCTTTGAAGGAAGCGTCGAGGAGATGAATCTTGATGGTGGTCCCTGGGAATTTTCAATTGAAGGTGGATGAATATCGTAGACGAAGGTCTGGGCGTCGACCTCGATTGTTCTTGGACAGCAAAGCGAAACTATAAAGAATCTTGCAGGTTCTCTAAGAAAATCTGGGAAAATCGCCGGTGGATATGTGCTTAGATGAAGTTTCCGGCGAGGTGATGTTTTCCGGCGAAAGGGAGATGAAGGTAGAAGATGAAGATCCAAAGGTTTGGATGGATTTCTGATGAAATCTGCAGATTCCGGCGTCTGGCGGTGGTCCGGTGATGGTTAGGGCTGCCGGCGGTGGGAGGTTAGGGCGTTTACATGCCCGGCGGTAGGGTGTCCCGGCGAGAAGGAGGTGAAGACAAGTGGCAGGGAGATGGAGTGCATGAAGGCCACGTGGTGGGGTTAGGAGAAAGTGGATTACGCGTGGCTGAATTCTGGGTGAAGTGGGAATTGTGATGTGGCCAGCCCCGGAAGCACACGCGTGGCAAGAGTTATATACTGACATGTGGCGATTTCAGACAAAAAATGGACTGAAAGAGGATTGGGCCTCCAAAAAACTCTGGGCCCACGAAAAATGAATGCTTTGGACTGGATTAGGGCTAATTGACTGATTAAGACTAACCACACACTTAAAACGAGAATTAAAACTACAATTTAAATGCTAAATGAAAATTAACCTAATCTAATCCTAATTAAATCTAACAAACTCTAATTAAAATCTAAACAAAAGATTAAAATTCTAATTAATCTCTATTAAGTCCTAATTAACCCTAATAAGGAGAATTAACATCTAATTAAATTCTATATTAAACTAAAACTAATATCTATTAATATCTATATAAAAAAAACTATTAACCTATATTAAACCTAATAAAAGAAATTAATATCTAACAAAAGATTAAATCTATATTAAAAATAAACTCTATTAAATCTATATCTAAAAACTATTAAATCCTATAATATCTATTAACTATTATTCTACTAATCTATTAAAATTCTATTTAAAACTAATAAAAGAAAAATCTATTATATTCCATTAAAACTATTAAAGAAAACTATTAAAACCTATTAAAAACTCTATAATATTCTAAAAATGATTTAAAACTATTAAAAATATATAAAAAACTATTTAAATTCTGAAAAATCTATAAAACCTATTTAAAATCTACAAGAGGCTATTAAATCCTAAAAAAATGCAAACAAAAGCAAATAACCACCATAAAAGAGAGCGCGAGACCAGATCGGAGCAAACAGTAAACCCAGACACCAAAAATCTCAAAAATCACTGCGAACCGAAAACACCCAGGAAGCGCGTGACTTCTCAAAATAAATTCCGATTATCCGAACCGGTCTGAGATACCTGAAATGCGACAGCAGGGCTGTAATCCTGATAAAATCACCATGATTGAGGAAATGCACTGTATGCAGTATGTAAATGCGAATGCGAAATGCGTCGAAACATCAAGCCAGATGCGGGACCCGGTTGGTCAAATTTTAGGGTGCAACAGCAAGGATTGTAGAAAAATAGACTCGACATCCTCAGTTGGGGAAAGAACATCACAGATGATGTCAACTCCATTGGGTAACATGTCTAGAATCTCAGAATTCCAAGCTACCACCATTATTGTTGCTGGGGATGAAGAAACCTTGAACGATCTCCCAATAATCGATTATTCTTGGAGAAGAATGAGGTCCAGATGATCCTTACTACTCAAGGCAAAAGGACTATCGAAACACTATCATTGCTGGAGAATGATGGCTTCGATCTGTTGGGGGATGTTGCGAGGATCCCGCTCTTGCTGGGGAATAATTAACATGTCCTTGCTTAGGGCCAACCGTGGTTCTTCTAGGGAAATGGGAGATAAACCAACCTTCTGAAGAACCAAAACAGTGTCCATTGGGGATCAAGCTTGCAACGGGGGATTATCGATCATCCCTCAGGATTTTTGGTAAAGCATGCACTGCATAATGCTTTCTTTGTTGATTTAGCTTTTATTGTTCTCAATGTTTTATAGTATTATGTGATCACAAATAATCATTTATTTTGCAAACAAAATACTGAAAAGAGACAAATGAGAAATCAAATGATGAATTTTATTGAATATGAAAAGATTTGTACATAAGGTGTGTACAATGATGTAAAAATTCTTGATGAGGAAATTTATAATAAATTAAAAAAAAAAAAGCAAATGGCAATGGGAAATTAGACTTTGCATTAATTACAATATTGGTCATCATCCACTGTAAGTCTTAGTTCTAACACTTTGAGTCCGTTGATGATGATTGGATCGATCATTTACCGTCTGAAGTTCATCTATGATGAAGATAGGCTCAAATGTCCGCAATCAAATGCCTTTATCCCTAATTTTTCCTGGACATTTTTATATATTTTTTTCGTCCACCAGGATACCCATTGTCATACCCCAAATTTTACCCTTAGATTCATTGATTGTTTGTATACCATCTAGGTCATTATTCATGCATAGATAACTGTTTTAACCCGTTTTCTTATTTTGTTTTATGAAGCCAGAATTACCGTGGAAGGTTCATAAAGCTATAAAGATTTAGTGAGTACACTTTATTTCCCACAGGATCCCTCAGGAGGTTTCATCATATATCTAAGAGATCAGAGTTTTATTCTATTGACGGCGGGTGTAGTTATTCAAGGACTAGTTACAGTTCTCGTTGGCTTCACAGATGGATTGTCACTTAAGTTTAAAAGGGAAGGGTTTGGACATTCTTGATGGTGGTTTGTGATTAATAAGTTAGAGGTGATCCAAATTAGCATTTCATTTGATAAAAAAAACTCATAGTTGGTGGGTATGGAATACAAGTTGCAAATGAAAAACTTCAAGGAGAACATGACGTGATTGCAAAGTGAAGAAACATGGTGTTTTTTTTTTAGATTTGAGCATAATCTGGATAATTAGAAGTTCAGAGTGAGATACAAATGCCAGAAAGTAGTTTCAATACTCCAAAACCGGAAAGTCATTTATGGCATGGTGGTATAAATCCGTTGATGTTCCTATTGCACAACAAGTATGACGAGGATCTAAATCAAACAAAAAAAAGGAGGCATTTATTATCTGAAGGTTAGTGCCAAAGATTGGAGGAATTAACAATCATATGTCTCCATACAAAATTCATATCTCAGGTGAAGAAAGTATTAAATCCTGAGCAAAGAGAAAAGTGATTACATGGGTAATGTATCATTTACATTCACAAAGTTTTCGAAATAACAGGTTCTAGTTCTAAAAAGAAGAAAACGAAAAGGCGAAATCTAGAGCTTCTCGTGGCATCTCACATGTTGTGCTTTCACATGGCAGTTTCGTTAACACAACAGAGTCTTTCCTTCTTACCATCATTGATTGGGACCTTTAAGTCTTGGGTACGGTTCTCACATCCCGACCACCGACTTGAAAAAAATGTCCGCGGGAGCAAATAAACATGGATGTTGATATGATGAGAAAAGGTCGTCATGATACCACTTTTCATTCCCATAGAAATACCGACACAGTTCTGAAGAAGAGCAAGTCGAAGATGGAGCGAAAAAGTCGCCAGCCACCATGAGCGTCCTGCCATAAAACCATGAATTTATCAGCAGATATCAAAGGTGTTGCAGAGTTTGTTTCATATCGAAAAATAGAAGACATATGAATTGGCACAAAGCAGTCAAACATTCATCACAAAAACATCCAGAACTATAACTTGTCCATAGTTACTCCATGTGGTCGTTCAAAACTGACAATAGCAAATCTTGGACCTGCGTCATTACTATAGTTCATCGGCTACAGTTTTTTCTTGTTCTATTCGTACGCCTGATTATGAGTTTGCAGAATACTCACATGAGAAGCCTTGGCCATGATTACGAAACATCGTTCCTTGTAAGGTTGGAGTTTTAGGTTGGTTCTCGTAACCGCGTCATAATCTGAACACAAAGCATACAAGACAAAGCCATAAAGTGCACTTCGTAACAGGATGAAAGTTCAGAAAATTAATAGAAAAGAACTCACCCGAATACAAGGAGTTACTCTTGTCGCGCATTCGTATAAGCTGGAATAGGTGTTGAGCCGCGCACTCCACCCGTATAGCCGCAGTTGTACCTACGTCGCGGGAAATAAGAAGGAATTAATACAAAGGTTAAAGAAGAGAAGCAGTTCAACATACTCAATCAAGAACAATTCACTTACCAAAATTTAATGAGTGGCTTCGGTAAATCCCTGCAAAACCATTTTTTGCAATCCATTTCCCACCCAAAGAGAATGTAAGACCTGTCAAAAACAGCACTGAATCAAAATGTGTTTGAAAAAATTTTATGCATCTTGTGAAACCGGTGAAAGAGCCTTACATTTACTGACAATATTAAAGCATGCTGCAGGAACCATTATATTACTCAAAGACAACAGCTCATACCCTTTCCTACAAAGAACATCAAGCTTCACACGAGATTCATGGACTTCCTTTACAAAATTGCTTTTAGACCATCATCGGAAGTAACAGAATATGTATGATGTCCGAATTTGCTAACACGTTCAAAAGTCGTCAATGCTTAAATGTAACCTGCAAATATGAGAGTCTGATGTTAGAGTTTCAATTAATTGATCTAATAAGAAAGGTACAGGAAGAAGTCATTGTATGTCAAGATATTTGCCGGATAATGAGTAGAAACTTCAAGAAGTTTGAACTCTCAGCAAGAGCCAGGGAGGGTCCTTCTCCAATGTTGGAACGACACTTCTGAGAATGTTGTATATTACGTGTCTCCGAAGGAAGGTATAAACACCTGTTAACATTAAAATAGAACTCATCATCAGAATTGGTACATGAAGGAAGGCATATCATGATAACAAGTATGGAAACTACAATTTAGACCTTGAGTTTCCATGATGCATTGTGAAGGAATTTGCAACAATCAGGAATCCCCTGCAACATCCAAACAAAACCGTATCAGTTATGTCCAAGAAGGATTACATACACACAAGTTTAAAACTCAATTTGTGAAAGTCATTCATACCGAATTTCATATGATTGTCAAGAACCCGTAGGAACGACGCTTATTTGCTTCTGTACACCACACCCGGTCTTTCAAAGTTCAAGCATCGTATTAAACTTTGTCGTACTCAAAATTGCTCCAACACACATACCTGAAAGGAAGTGAGAACGAGTTAAAGGAAAGATGGAAGAATCACAACCATATTCAAAGAGAAAAATGCATCAAACCCCAAAGGCACAACCAGTCGAAAAAGGAAACGTAAAGCACATCAAGATATTCCCAAAACAAATTTGCGACATGTTCGAGTTAAAATGGAAGTAACAATCATCACCATTAATCAAGTGTTCAACATAAATCATAGCAAGAATATCTCCACATCAGAACCAAATCACCACGATCAAGTTTTGTTGAAACATGTTCCACATAAAATTGTGCACCATTATACCTTTCCAGAAACAGATTTCCGAAATTAAAAGCACATCTGAACATGTTTCAGACATGTCTAGTTTTAAAAGGAAAGTCCTTAATTGTTTTCAATTCGGTTTTGAGAAGTCCGTGTATAAAAGGGGGACATCAACACACAACAAAAGGGGGATTCAAACAGTCTTCAAACACAATTTCACAGAACTTCACAAATTCGAGATTTGAAAACCCTAACCCTACAAAGAGCGAAAGATCATAAACTTATCTGAGTCGTACTCCATCGTCACCGACATCAGAAACTCCCCCATCTCGACACGGAGTTCGCATCGTTGCCACCGCCAACATCCCCGTCGGAAATCCCTTTTCATCCCCGCCACGCGTCATCGCCAGAAACTCTTCAAACCACCCGTCCAAAACTTACATAAGAACCTTTTTTTCATAAGTTATTTTGTTAACCTCTAATGATTTGGTTTATTGTTTGTTTATTTTGATCTAGGAAGGGAAGCAGAGAAATGGAAACGGAGAGAACAGAGAAGGAGATGGAAATGACGGAGAGTGGATGAAGGAAAGGGGCGGCCGAGAATTTGATTTAGGGTCTGTTTGGTTCAAATGAGGGGGAGGGGAGGGGAGGGGAGGGGAGGTGAAGGAATTTTTTAATCAAATAAGTGTTTGGTTCAAAAGAGTGGAGGGGAGGGGAGGGGAGGGATTTTAATTAAAAATGTGTTTGGTTCAGAAGGGAAGGGGAGGGGTTTTATTAATAATTTACATTTTTATCCTTATGATCTTATATAAGTCATATGATATTACAATGTGAAAAATCCGTGCGTATTTTTGTTGGTAATAAAATTTCTAATATTGAGTGATTAAAAAAATATTTATTTGTCACGTAAAGTTAAAAAATTGAGTACAATCGATTCGACTTATAACTTTCCAACATAAATTAAACTATATGCCAATAACATCGTTTAAATTGTGATGAATCATATAACAAAACAAATATATAAAATAACTTATTACAAAATATTAATGGTTCAAAATATTTAATAAAATGAATAAACAAAAATAAATAAAATGACATGGTTTACAATTTGATATAAAAGAAAATATGATAAAGTACATAACAAAATTAAAAGAAAAAAACGAATATAACGAAACATAATTTTTTTAATAAAAAAAAGACAATGATTATGATTTATATTAATTATAAAAATTATAAAATAATTTGAAGGTGGAGAACAATTATAATAAGTTGATGAAAACAATCGAGAAAAAACAGTAACACAAAAGATAACAAATAGTTTTGAAATAATAAAATTAAACTGAGGATATTTTAGTAAATATAATAATTTTTAAATATCAAAACTCATATTCCCTCCCCTCCCCTCCAAATCCCCCCAATTCGGAGGGAACCAAAAAGTGTGTTTTGGAGGGATTTTGCTCCCCTCCCCTCCCCTCCCCTCCCCTCCCCTCCTAAAATTTGAACCAAACATATTTAATTAAAAATTTCCCCTCCCCTCCCCTCCATCTACCCCGAACCAAACATACCCTTAGGGTTTCTCTGAAAAAGAAACCTTTGCCCTCTTTTCCCTTGGCGATGTCCCGGACCGGGTTGGGTCCGGTGGGTTCATCACCACCGGCCCAACCCAAAAAGTTTTATTTTTTATTTTTCATGTTATATTTTATTTTTATTTTTTGTCTTTTATTTAATTCCTGTATATTGTAATCATGATTATTAATAAAAATTTACTAACCACTAACACTAACTTACTAATAATTAACATAATAAAAATCTGAAATTAATTCTTAATAAAAAGAGTTTTTTAAACCTAATTGAGTTTAAATAATTAAGGATAAGTAATTTTTCTCAAATTTTTAAACAAAAGAATAATAAAAATGTTTAGATTAGTTTTAATATTTAATTTCACTTTCTTCTTAATGATAATTAAAAAAAAACTCAAAAAGATGCATATTTATTTAAAGAAAAAAGAGTCTTTTCATTCAAAATAACTTAGAACGTTTTGCTTAAAAATAATTTAAAACTCAAAAAAATAAATATTCATTTAAAAATCCAAAAAAACATTTGTCCTTTTGTCAAATATATTAGATTTAACTTAGCAGTGATCAACCTAGCGTCCTTTTAATCCATTTTCTAATATTTTCTTAATTACATGAAAATTCTCAAAAATAAACAAAATAACTAATTTCTAATTCTTACACCAAATTCACAAAAATTATTTAGTTGCTAGTATCTCCTTCTAGTTTAGATTCTATTTCAAATCCTAAAAATCTCGCAAATAATAAAAACATTTAACTTCCAACTTCTAAGTCAACTAAATCAAAACAATTCATCCATATCTCACCATCTCAACAACCTTCACCCTATCCTAGCCCTAGGATCCGATTCGCCGTACTCATACTTAGGCGTCCCGCCGCGGACATCCAACCCTTCGTCCTAGCCTTAGGATTAGGAGTCGCCGCACTCCATATAAGTTTCCCGCCGTGGAATACTTACTCCTCACCCTTTTAATTCGAACTTCAACGTAGAAATAGGAGTCCCCGTACTCCAAAATAAGTGTTTCCCTATGAACATTTATTTTCCCCCAAGAACCTTGACCACAATCAAGAAATTCCTCATCTCCCTCTTTGAGGGGAACTCAAATACTCTGATTCCATTCCCGTCAGGATATGTAGGCACAAGATGCGACGTCTTGGCGAGTATACTTAGGACTAACCCCTTTAGGTCCTTCTCTTCACTCTTACCCTTAGCAATACCCTTAAGCAGATAACATAGCAATAACAAACATTTAAAACAAGAGGTTCCTGTAGAGTACTACAGAGGTTTAGGATGCTAATACCTTCCCTAAGCTTAACCAACCCCCGAACTTTAGATCTCTCCCCGCATTGTGTTTACGATGCAAAATAGGTTTTCCCCTTTCTTTAACCTTTCCTTCGGATAAATCAAAGACCGGTTGTAAATGAATTAAGATTCAAGTTAACCAATAGCTTGACATCCAAATTTCACCGCA
Source organism: Lathyrus sativus (assembly GCA_963859935.3). Lineage (NCBI taxonomy): Eukaryota > Viridiplantae > Streptophyta > Magnoliopsida > Fabales > Fabaceae > Lathyrus > Lathyrus sativus. Next base: position 475,097,111 of record OZ012738.1, read on the forward strand.
ACAGAAAATGGCGACTTCACTAGGGAGAAATCTCAGTGGGTTTCCCTAACTTGTTTATTATATTTGTTATATACTTGCTTATCTGCTTATCTGTTTATTGCTTTTTGGGATGATCTTTGAGTGGTGAGACAAAGTCCTACACCCGGACTTGAGTGAACTTAAGATAGGATGGTGATATATTCGACGAGGCTTATAGGGAGTGAGTCCCGACCAAGTTGACTCGAGAATCACCGCTCAGTTGAGACCCTTTCCAAAATAGTTCGGTTAAACAAGTATAGTCGTGAAAACTTTTACTATTTTTGATTGGAGTCTGTGATATTGAGGACCATAGTTACCTTAACCCCACTTTGGCCTTCATTAGGATGTAGTGCGAGACTATGAAGGAGTAGTCCCGAAATAGTGATACGCGATACTACACTCAAAAGAGGTTCTCTTGAGAATATTATTAACCACCGAGTCAGTCGGAAAATTGATAATATTTGAAAGATGGACTAATGACTTTGGGCACCTTTTTAGAACCCTTGTTCTGCAGGTACAATTAACATGTAGTACTTACCTTTCGGGATGGGTAGACCTTGGCTCCACTCATGTTCCTCTAACCTAGGACCTTTGTGTGCTTTGTGTGCTTGTGCATTGCATCCAGCGTCGTATCACTCCTGGTTTCAAGGAATTCAACTATCCTTTGCAAATTCAAAAAAACTTCTCTTGAATTTCAAAATCTAAAACTTTTTCAAGATTTCCTCGAAAATACTTGCAATCGACCGTTGAAATCCTTGAAACCAATGCATTGCATTGCATCATGTTTTTGCATTTGCATTTTTCCCTCCGGTTTCTCATCCTTGGTTCTCTCGCTTCCAGTTCTGTCACCCTGAGTCCTCTGCATCAATACAACACTAGAGCTCGAGCTCGGAAAAAGATGACAGTTTCCCCTATTTAAATGACTTCACAGGATGATTTGAGCGACGAAGGCTCGAGGAATCATAGTGAAAGGGATTTAAATATAGATAACCGAAAATTTTGCCCTTAGATGAAGTGATATGCAATGCTGTGGACAAAACAAAAATGCTGACAATGCTATGAATCTGAAATGATGCATATGATGAAAAATCGTAAATGTAAGGATGCAGGAATGCAGACGAAACGACGACACTAGGGGAACGACGCAACGAGAAATCACACACTGGGGGAAAATGACGCACTGGAGAAACAATACGACACTGGGGAAATCTAAAGTGATGGACCAACACCCATTTTTACCTAATTCGTCCTTTTAGTTTTTCAACTTAGCGGGCTATTATTTATTCTTTTATTTTTTTTATTTTATTTTTATTTTTTTTGCTTTTGTCCCTAACTTTTGTATGGACATTTCTTTTTTTGGTCCATCGGGATACCCATTTTTGCCTAGATTGTCCTTGCGGATTCCAATCTAGCGGGCTTTTTATTCATCATATTTTTTCAGGCATAATATTTTTTGATTGCGTCAGAGTTCACGAGTAGTGGCAACATCCCCATCCATGATGGTGAGGATCAGGGCTCCACCTGAGAAGGCCTTCTTGATAACAAAGGCTCCTTCGTACTTGGGAGTCCCTTTGCCTTGTGGATCCGAGTGAAAAAGTGAATATCTCTTGAGCACGAGTTCGCCTGCGTGAAACGCTAGAGGGAGAAATTTCTTGTTAAAAGCTCACTTGAGGCGTCTTTGATATAATTGACCATGGAAAACGGTTGTCGGGCGCTTCTATTTGATAAGACTCAGTTGGTTGTATTTGGATTGAACCCATTCAACTTCATCAAGATATGCTTCTATGATGACTCTGAGTGGAGTAATTCGACTTTAATGGGCAGAACAACCTCCATACCATAGATAAGCGAATACAGAGTTTCCCCAGTGGAAGTACAAGCTGGATTTTTGTAGCCATGTAATGCAAATGGAAGCATTTCATGCTAATCCTTGCAAGTCTTGACCATTTTCTGGACAATCCTCTTGACGTTTCTACTTGTTGCTTCGATGGCACCATTCATCTTGGGCCGATATGGTGAAGAATTATGGTGCTCGATCTTTAATTCTTAATACAACTCCTTCATCATCTTATTGTTCAGGTTGTTGGTGTTGTCAGTGATAATACTTCTAGGAATAACATAGCGACAAATTATCTCTTTATTGATAAATCTGGAAACCACTTGTCATGTAACGTTTGCGTAAGAAGCAGCTTCAACCCACTTGGTGAAGTAGTCGATATCAACTAGAATGAAGAGATGACCGTTGAAAGCCTTCGGCTCAATCATTCTGATCATATCAATACCCCACATAGAGAAGGGCTAAGGAGAATTAAAAACGTTCAATGAAGTTGGTGGCACATGGATCTTGTCACCGTAGATTTGGCATTTGTGACACCTTTTAGCAAAGTTGTAACAACCTACCTCCATTGTTATCTAGTAATAACCAGCTCGAAGGATCTATTTAGCCATGGCAGGTCCTTTGGCATGTAGACCCTCACAACCCTCATGTATGGACCTTATGATCATGTTTGCTTCGTGTCTATCCATGCATCTGAGCAACACAGAGTCATAATTCCTCTTGTACAATATACCACTACTCAAGAAAAATTTGGCGCAGAGTCTTCTGAGAGATTTCTTGTTGGTGATAGTGATACCCTCGGGATAGTCTTGTTTTTCTAGATATCTTTTGATGTCGTAGAACCAAGGCTTGTCATCAGACTCGTCCTAGATTGCTAAGTAGTGTGCTGGTTCATTCAAATGTGTAGAAGCATGCTTCAGTCTCAAGTTTTGATGATGTCAATGCTACTCAAAGTTAATATCTCTTGATTGCAAAAAGACAAGCCGTTCAAAGTCATCAAGATCAAGTCAAGCTATCTTTCAAGTCAAGCTATATGGAACTGATTCTTCCAGACTTGCCTGCATTACTGGTATATCAAATCCACCTTTTTAATTTTGATATACAAGTGTTCAAAAACATCAATCTTTTGTGCATAATACATACACATGTTTTTGAAACTCTAAAAATGGTATAACATTAATTTTAAAAAGCATTTTTCTGAAAATTAGCAGTGTTAACCGATTAACCATATGGGTTAACCGGTTAACCATTTTGAATTTTGAATTTTCTGGGCTAACGTACCAGTGTTAACCGATTAACCATATGGGTTAACCGATTAACACTGAACGTGCAGTGAAAAATTGCTTTGTTTTGAGTTCAAAATTATTTTTTAAAATCATACCTTTTCATGGTTTGAATCTTTTAAAATCATACCTTTTGTGAAAGGTTATTTTACTCATATAAATTCTGAGTTTTTCATTTTGAAAAACACACCAACAAAAAACCAATTCTCATTTTTAAAATTGTCTTAGAATCAAATTCATTTTTCAAAAGTGTTCATACTTGCATTGAAAATTTCATATTCATTGAACACTTGTATTGAAAAAATTACAAAGAGTGAATTTTGATTCATTGAAGAAGATCACTTTGACAATTATACTCAATCCAAATTCATTACATTTTTTGTATTTGACTTGTGATCCAGGATTGTTGGACACAAGGGCGAGTGTTTACAAGAGGATTGTTCTTGTACACTTGTGAGATTTTATTGTTTGATAGTAGGCCTCACCGGTTGATGGTGTGATAGGTTGTACTGTTTTAAACAATAGTGAAAATTCTCTTTCATGTTGAAAGGGGAGTGGAGTACTCTCGGATTGTGAGGGGAACCACTATAAATCCTGTGTCTCTTTTTCTTTCTGTTGATTTACTGCTTTCCATAACCAAGAACACCATCCAGTATATTTCCAAGAACCATATAAAAACCGGAAAAATTTCAAAAGTCCTAATTCACCCCCCCCCCCTCTTAGGCATACTCTGTTCTTACAATTGGCATCAGAGCAGGTTAAGGTAACCTGTTCCTAACGATTCAGTATGGCTTCCGCAAGTACCAACCCGGTTTTCAAAGATGGTGGAAGTAGTAACAAACCACCACTCTTTTCTGGAGAATACTTTGATTTTTGGAAAATCCGTATGAAGGCACATCTTGAGGCTCAAGGAGATGGTATATGGGAAACCGTTGAAACTGGTCCACATGTTCCTACAAGTGTGGTAAATGGTGTTGGAACCCCAAAGATCAAATCCTCATATGATGAAGATGACAAGAAGAGAATCTTGAATGAGAAGAAAGCAATCAACATACTTCAAAGCGCTCTCAGTATGGATGAATTCTTCCGCATATCACAGTGTCAATCGGCAAAACAGATTTGGGATACCTTGGTAGAAACGCATGAAGGAACAGCAGAAGTAAAAATATCAAGACTTAACACGTTAAGTCAAGAATATGAGATGTTCCGTATGCAGCCCGGTGAATCTATTGTTGCCTTGCAAAAGAGGTTCGTTCATCTGACAAATCACCTGATTGCTCTTGGGAAGACCTTCACCAATGATGATCTCAACTTAAAAGTCCTAAGATCCTTGACAAGAGAATGGCAACCAAAAGTGACCGCCATTTCGGAAAAGAAAAGTCTTTCAACGATGACATCCGCTTCATTATTCGGGAAACTTCAAGAGCATGAACTGGAACTTGGAAGGCTTGAGAAACATGAAAGTCAAGACAAGAAGTCCAAAGGAATTGCCTTGAAGACTGACACAAAGGATGACAAAATTGACGAATCTTCCGAAGACGAAAATTTCATGCTTCTAGTAAAGAAGCTTGGTAAGTTTTTCAATAATAATAAAACTTCTTCTTTTTCTAAAAAGAATAGACATTTCAGGAAAAAGGAGGCATCCACATCAAACCAAGAAATTACATGTTATGAATGTGGAAAACAAGGTCACATAAAGCCAGACTGCCCAAAACTCGCAAATAAAGGAAAATTCAAGGGCAAGAAGGATTTCAAAACAAAGAAGGCTTATGTCGCATGGGACGACAACGAAGTGAGTTCATCATCGGAATCAGATAGCGATGAATGTGCAAATATTGCCTTAATGGCCTCTCACCATTCCGATGACGAAAATGAGGTTAGTAGTAACTTTTCTGTCTATGATAATGATGCACAAGAAGTTATAGATGAACTTCTAAAAGAGTGCAATACTTTGTATAAAGACATCTCATCACAAAAGAAAAGAATTTTACTTTTGGAAAAACAAAATTCTGACTTCTTGAAAAATATTGAAGATGAAAAACAAAAAGTGATGGATGAAAAACAAAGTCTTGTATGTAAGAATTGTGAGTCTTTGTCTTTTCAAATTGTTCAACTTAAAAGAGTTTTAGAAAGATACGAAAAGGGTCAAATTGGCTTGGAAGAGATTCTTAAACATCAAAGGTATCCTAATGATAAAAGTGGATTGGGATATTCTAAATTTTCAAAACCAAGCACCAATAAGACCATTTTTGTAAAAGCAAGTGAACAAATTGTAAAGAAAGAGACAAGCACTTCTAAGACTCAGCATCAAAATCATAACAAGAAAAAGAATTATATTCCTAGATATAGGAGTCATTTTCAACCTACATGTTTTTATTGTGGTATTAAAGGGCACGCACCTAATGCCTGCTATGTACGTAATATTGGTGTTGCAAAGGGGCATTATGTGTGGGTGGAAAAAGGTACTAACTATCAAGGACCCAAAGCAACTTGGGTACCTAACACTACCTGATTTTGTTTTGTAGGTATGCTTGAAGACAACCACAAATGAATGGTATCTTGATAGTGGTTGCTCGAAGCATATGACGGGAGATATAAACAAATTTTCAAGTCTATCATTAAAGGCCAAAGGATACGTCACTTACGGTGATGATAATAAAGGAAAAATTCTTGGAGTTGGAACCATTGGTGCACCTCCATGTACCATCATCGAAGACGTTCTTTTTGTTGAAGGCCTTAAGCATAACCTGCTTAGCATCAGTCAACTGTGTGACAAAGGGTTCAAAATCAACTTCACAAAGGAGGAATGCTTGATCGAACACGAAGTCACTCATGAGATTCTGCTAAAAGGTAGAAGATATAATAATATTTTTATGATTTCTTTTGATGATTCTTCTTTGAAGGTAAAATGTCTTATGGCGAACAACAACGAGGCATGGCTTTGGCATAAAAGATTTGCTCACATTCACATGGAGCATTTGAACAAATTAATCAAGCATGATCTGGTTGTTGGGCTTCCGAAGATAAAATTCATCAAGGATAAATTATGCGATGCATGTCAAAAGGGAAAGCAGACCAAGACAACTTTCAAATCCAAGCAAGTGGTTTCTACATCAAGACCACTTCAATTGTTGCACATGGATCTTTTTGGTCCATCAAGAACGAAGAACTTTGGAGGTAGTATTTATGCTTTAGTTATTGTTGATGATTTCTCTCGATATACCTGGACAATGTTTTTAGTGCAGAAAAATGATGCGTTTAAAGCATTCAAAAAGTATGCAAAACAAATTCAAAACGAGAAGTCACTCACTATAGCCTCCATAAGAAGCGACCACGGTGGAGAATTTCAAAATTCAAACTTTGAAGAATTTTGCGAAGAACATGGAATTTCTCATAATTTTTCGGCACCAAGAACTCCTCAACAAAACGGCGTCGTAGAACGGAAGAATCGCTCACTAGTTGAACTTGCTAGAACAATGCTCAGCGACACAAATCTTCCAAAATATTTCTGGGCAGAAGCAGTAAGCACGGCATGCTTTGTAAGCAACCGCGTGAATATTCGACCGCTACTCAAAAAGACTCCGTATGAGTTGTTCAAGGGAAGGAAACCGAATATATCATTCTTCCACATATTTGGCTGCAAGTGCTTCGTTCTCAACAACAATAAGGACAATCTCGGTAAGTTTGATGAGAAGTCCGACGAAGGTATATTCCTTGGTTACTCTTCTTATAGTAAAGCTTTTAGAATTTTTAATAAAAGAACTCTTACCATTGAAGAGTCCATTCATGTTTCGTTTGATGAGACTAACCCCTCGAAAGAGGATAATATTGTTTTGGATGATGATGATGATTTTGTAGATACTTCACAAAATGAAGAAATTGTTCCAAAAGATCAAACAATATTACAAGAAGATGTTACTCAAGAAAATCAAGATCTTCCGAAAGAATGGAGAACACACAGAGATCACCCAATTGATAAAGTTATTGGTGATATTAGTCAAGGCGTGGCAACTCGACTTAACTTAAAGGATGCGTGTCTCAACATGGCGTTTGTATCTCAAATTGAACCATCAAAGATCGATGAAGCTTTAGGCGACGACCAATGGATTATAGCAATGCAAGAAGAACTTAATCAATTTGAAAGAAATCAAGTTTGGACCCTTGTACCAAGACCAGACAATAAGCATATTATAGGAACCAGATGGGTGTTCAAGAACAAACTTGACGAGAATGGGATTATAGTTCGTAATAAGGCAAGATTGGTCGCACAAGGCTACAACCAGGAGGAAGGAATTGATTTTGATGAAACATTCGCTCCGGTAGCAAGGTTAGAAGCAATTAGATTACTACTTGCTTACGCTTGTTCTATGAATTTTCAGTTATTCCAGATGGATGTCAAAAGCGCTTTCCTGAATGGATACATTAATGAGGAAGTCTACGTCAAACAACCTCCGGGTTTTGAAGACTTCAAAAATCCCTCACATGTTTTCAAACTGAAGAAGGCTCTCTACGGTTTAAAACAAGCACCACGAGCATGGTATGATCGCCTTAGCAACTTCTTATGTGAGAAAGGATTTACAAAAGGAAAGGTTGACAAGACGCTATTTATAAAGAAGATCAAGGGTAACACCTTGTTAGTACAAGTCTACGTCGACGACATCATATTTGGATCAACAAACAAAGAACTGTGCGAAGAATTCTCACTCATGATGCGAGAAGAATTCGAGATGTCCATGATGGGAAAGTTAAATTATTTTCTTGGACTACAAATCAAGCAAACCAAGGATGGAATCTTCCTCAACCAATCCAAGTACTGTAAGGAATTAATAAAGAAATTCGATATGGATAGTTGCAAGATGATGTCTACTCCTATGGGATCCGGAACGTATGTTGATCAAGATGAATCTGGTACTCCAGTTGATATTACTAAATATCGAGGTATGATTGGTTCATTACTATATTTGACGGCAAGCCGTACTGACATTATGTTTAGTGTTTGTTTGTGTGCGCGCTTCCAAGCAAATCCGAAGGAATCGCATCTCACTGCTGTGAAGAGAATTATCAAGTATCTCAAAGGAACGACCAACGTCGGATTATGGTATCCTAAAGGTAGTATTTGTTCTTTAGTTGGTTATTCTGACGCTGACTATGCAGGATGCAAAACCGATAGAAAAAGTACAAGTGGTACATGTCATATTCTTGGAAATGCTCTAGTATCATGGGCCTGCAAGAAGCAAGCTTGTGTAGCACTCAGCACCGCCGAAGCAGAATACATCGCCGCAGGAAGTTGCTGTGCACAGATTTTATGGCTGAAACAACAACTTCTGGATTATGGTGTTGACCTCGGTTGCATTCCTCTACGATGTGACAATACTAGTGCCATAAATATCACAAAGAATCCGGTTATGCATTCCAGAACAAAGCACATTGATATCCGGCATCATTTCCTTCGAGATCACGTATTAAATAGAGATGTTGATGTTACTTTCGTCGACACACACAACCAACTCGCCGACATCTTCACCAAGCCTTTGGCAAAAGAATCATTCTACAAAATTCGGAGAGAACTTGGAATTCTTGATGAAGGTGACATCTGATCCTTGTCTCTATTATATGTATGCATTAAATGTGATATGTTTTCATGTGTATGCATTCTGTTTTTATGTATTTTTCAAAAATTCGAGCATGTTAATCGATTAACCATATGGGTTAACCGATTAACACTGTTAAATTTTCAATTCTGATTAAATTTTTTAATGTGTTAACCGATTAACCTATATGGTTAACCGATTAACACTGTAAACTTTTCAAAAAATCAGAAACGAAAATTATATTAATTTTTGAAAATTTTATATTTTTTCTTTATATATTTTGTGTGGTTCATATTCTTTAAACTATCCACATCCATATCCAAAATCCACATTCCCTCTTAAATCCTAACTTCTCTCTCCCACTCTCAAAAGTTGGAAAAACTCCCCATAACCTCTCAAACCCTAACTTCCTCAGAACCCACAACCCCAGTTTCTCTCAAACCTCCATCCATGGCTTCAGCATCAAACCGCGGCAAGGGAAAGCTTCCAGAACATCACTCTGCATCTGATGAAGATATTCCTATGGAAATAACCAAGAAGCGCAGAATGGATTTCAAAGTCCGAGTTCGGTCTATCCTTCCGGTAAAGTATGTGAATCTTAAGGCTTTTCCTGCATCATCTTTTGATTTTCCTGCTTTGCTCAAATATCAGAGGATCGATAAATTTGTGTCTGATTCTGGAAACTGCTACCCGGATCTTGTCAAATCCTTTTTGCATAAACTGTCTGTGTTTCTAAATGCAAATGATGAGCATATTATGAAAACAATTGTTAGAGACTGTGTTGTTGAAGAAAATTTGTCTGATGTTGCTGCAATGTTGAACATTCCATCATCTGGGTATTTTCTGAGAAAGGGAGTTAACCACGTGGAAGGGCCGTGGTCCAACTATGACAAGATGGAGTTCTATTATCAGATCTGCAGATTTCCAAAGGAGATGATTATTGCCAACCAACGTACTGCTCGTCTGTTGTGCTATGCAAAGAATCTTACCGTCTCTGATCGGATGCTTCACTATATAATCTGCTATGTGCTGATTCCCAAGGATTCGAATCATGCACAAATTAATGATCTGGAAATGCAACTTCTTTTCGCCATCAAGAACAAGATTCGTGTCAATTGGATTCTGACCATCATGTATCACCTTCAACAACAACTATCTCTGTCGACCCGTCTTCCTTATGCACGGCTGATTTCAAGAATTTTGGAATTGACTACTTTGGATCTTAACCGTGAACCAACCATCAAGATGAAATCAACCACCAATGAGATCAACGAGATTACAATTGTCAAGAATACTGGAATTTTTAAGGATAATGACGGTACTTACAAGTACTCAGAAGAAGGAGCCAATGCTAACCAGGCCTTTCCCGTACCTGCAGGAGGCATCACCAACGAGTTCCTTTACCAAACTATCATGACTCAGCATAGAGAAACCTCCCGGGCCATTGCTTCCCTCCGGAACCTTGTCCTGTCTTCTCACCATACCAACCCTGACAGCCCTGTTGTATCTGATGAAGAAAATGAAGAGGAAGAAGAGGAGGAGGATATGGCGGATGAGGATGTTTAGAGAATATGCTGCTGCTGTTGTTTTTATTGCTTTGCTTTCTAGTTATAAGTTTTTATGATTTCATTTGAACTACGTTTTATTGTAACCAGTACAATTTCTATTTGCTGCATTTTATATGTACTATGTTTGTGCTTTGTGTTTACTTGGCTTTGCATGTGCTTATTACTATATTTGTTGCTATCTTGTGGTTTCTTTGAAAGCTCTTCCTTTTTGCTGATGTCAAAGGGGGAGAAGAGCTTGGTTCTGTTAATATCTCTCTGTGTGCAGATTTTTTGTCCTCTGTTAAAGATAGGGGGAGTGCTAGACATAGGGGGAGAACCAGATCAAGAACCAAGAGATATCGCACAACATTTTTTGATTGCCATTATCAAAAAGGGGGAGAATGTAGAAGCATGCTTCAGTCTCAAGTTTTGATGATGTCAATGCTACTCAAAGTTAATATCTCTTGATTGCAAAAAGACAAGCCGTTCAAAGTCATCAAGATCAAGTCAAGCTATCTTTCAAGTCAAGCTATATGGAACTGATTCTTCCAGACTTGCCTGCATTACTGGTATATCAAATCCACCTTTTTAATTTTGATATACAAGTGTTCAAAAACATCAATCTTTTGTGCATAATACATACACATGTTTTTGAAACTCTAAAAATGGTATAACATTAATTTTAAAAAGCATTTTTCTGAAAATTAGCAGTGTTAACCGATTAACCATATGGGTTAACCGGTTAACCATTTTGAATTTTGAATTTTCTGGGCTAACGTACCAGTGTTAACCGATTAACCATATGGGTTAACCGATTAACACTGAACGTGCAGTGAAAAATTGCTTTGTTTTGAGTTCAAAATTATTTTTTAAAATCATACCTTTTCATGGTTTGAATCTTTTAAAATCATACCTTTTGTGAAAGGTTATTTTACTCATATAAATTCTGAGTTTTTCATTTTGAAAAACACACCAACAAAAAACCAATTCTCATTTTTAAAATTGTCTTAGAATCAAATTCATTTTTCAAAAGTGTTCATACTTGCATTGAAAATTTCATATTCATTGAACACTTGTATTGAAAAAATTACAAAGAGTGAATTTTGATTCATTGAAGAAGATCACTTTGACAATTATACTCAATCCAAATTCATTACATTTTTTGTATTTGACTTGTGATCCAGGATTGTTGGACACAAGGGTGAGTGTTTACAAGAGGATTGTTCTTGTACACTTGTGAGATTTTATTGTTTGATAGTAGGCCTCACCGGTTGATGGTGTGATAGGTTGTACTGTTTTAAACAATAGTGAAAATTCTCTTTCATGTTGAAAGGGGAGTGGAGTACTCTCGGATTGTGAGGGGAACCACTATAAATCCTGTGTCTCTTTTTCTTTCTGTTGATTTACTGCTTTCCATAACCAAGAACACCATCCAGTATATTTCCAAGAACCATATAAAAATCGGAAAAATTTCAAAAGTCCTAATTCACCCCCCCCCCTCTTAGGCATACTCTGTTCTTACAAAATGATCAATACGGATAGAACGAGCTTCGTTCTTCCACTTGACTTTGAACATGGATGCCAGGGTGGCGAGAGCATCGACTAGTTGATTCTCTTCCCTGGGAATATGATGAAAAGCAATTTCATCAAAATAGGAAATCAATTTCGCGATGTACTTTTGGTACAGAGCCTACTTGGAATCCTAAGTCACAAAATTCCCTCTGACTTGGCCAATCACCAAAGCAGAATCTCCATAGACCTCAAGAATCTTGATTCCCATATTGATTGTCGCTTCAATTCTGTAGATACATGCTTCGTATTCAACCATATTGTTGGTGCATTCAAAGCATAATATGGCAGTGAAGGGAAGATGAAAACCCGTCGGAGAGATGAGGATATCATCAATTCCACGACCTTTAGCATTGGAGGCACCATCGAACACGAGCGTCCATCGTGCCCTTGGTTCGGGTCCTATGTCAGGGTCTGGAGTTTCATAATCTCTGATAAACAGAACATCCTCTTCTGGAAATTCAAACTTCATTTGTTGATATCCTTCCACAGGTTGATGAGCAAGGTAGTCAAACAAGACGCTCCCTTTTATTGATTTATGGATAACATGTTAAATATCATACTCAGTTAACAACATTTGCCATCGAGAAATTCCTCCAGAGACAACAGGCTTTTCGAAGATGTACTTTATTAGATCCATTTTAGATATCAACAAAGTAGTATGAAAAATCATATATTGTCTTAGGCATCGAGCAACCCAAACCAAAGCACAACAAGTTTTCTCTAAGAGTGAGTATCTGGTCTCACAATCAGTGAACTTTTTGCTCAAATAGTAAATTGCATGTTCTTTTCTGCCAGTGTCATCATGTTGATCTAATACACATACTATAGATTCATCGAGAATAGTGAGATACATGATTAAAGGCCTACTAGGAATCGAAGGTACTAAGATCGATGGTTCTTGCAAATATTTTTTTATTTTGTCAAAAGCTTCTTGACAATCATTGTTCCATTCAACCGATTGATTTTTTCTTAGTAATTTGAATATCGGTTCACGGGCAACCGTCAAATGAGAAATGGATCTGGAGATGTAATTAAGTCGGTCTAGAAATCCACAAACTTCTTTTTCTATTTTGGGAGACAACATGTTATAAATTGCTCGAACCTTGTCAGGATCAATTTCAATGCCTTTCTAACTCACAATAAAGCCCAACAGTTTACCCGATCAAACTCCAAAGTGCACTTTGCAGGATTCAACCGTAGTCTGAACTTTTAGAGTCTGTCAAACAATTTCTTCAAAGGGCCCAAATGATAATCTTCAGTTCTGGATTTTGCAATCATATCGTCCATGTAAACCTCAATCTCCTTATGGATCATATCATGAAAGAGGGTTTTCATGGCACATTGGTATGTTGCCCCTGCATTTTTCAGATCGAATGGCATGACTTTGTAGCAATATGTCCCCAGGGTGTTATAAAGGTGGTCTTCTCCATATATGCTGGGGAAATCTTGATCTGATTGTATATTGAGAAACCATCCATGAATAAAAAGACAGATAACTGTGCCGAGTTGTCCACCAAGACATCAATATGAGATCTCGATAATCCACACACATTATGACCTTCCCATCTTTTTTAGGAACCGGGACAATATTAGCAACCCATTCAGGACATTCAGAAGTGGCTAGGAACCCAACATCAAACTGTTTCTTTACCTCTTCTTTGATCTTAAGTGCCATGTCGGGTTTGGTCCTTCTGAGCTTCTGCTTGACAGGTGGACATTCGGGCTTGAGTGACAAGTGATGTTCAACGATGTTGGTATCCAACCCATGCATATCTTGATAAGACCAGACAAAGATATCAACATACTCTTTCAATAAATTGACCAACTCGGAGTGTACATGCTCGGCGAGAGATACGCCAACCTTGCCTTCTTTTTTGACATCATCAGTACCAAGATTGACAACTTTCACTAGCACTTTGTGTGGCTGAATCTCTTTCTGCTCGTGCTCAAGAAGCCTTGCTGGTTCAGTCGGTAATTCATAATTTTGCTCACCATCTTCTTCGGCTTGGTTAATTGAAATCCCAGAATTACAACGGATGTTTACCATGTTGTTACCAATGCATTTATTTTCTCTTCATGTTTATGAATTTGTTTAGAACGAGCTGTTTTGAAAATTGGAAATAAAAAGAAACTTTTGCCATTTGTTATTTGTGAAAAATAAAAATAAAGGAAGGAAGTAGAGCATGATTTGAATGCAAAAAGAATTTTATTTATTGATCACATAATATTTTGATAGCGTGAGGCCCTTACAAGCTATCCACTCGTCTCGGGAGAGGACGAGGGATAAAGAAAGCAAAATGCATTACATGTTTGTAGGGAAAACCACGGGAACCATAGTAGATGTCCAATTGTTGAGCTTAAAGCCAGGCGGACACTTGCGTACAAAGTTTGCACTTTGGTTGCTAGGACCAGCATCGTCAATGGCAGCCACAATATCACCCTTCTAGAATCCAACGCTATTGAACTTGATCAGGTTGCACTAAGGTCAACCGCGTGAGCCAGCTTGTTGGTTAGGACGATAACCCAATCCAAAGCGGCATGCTTCTCTACCACATTCAAAATTTGCCCTCAGCCATGCAGGGCACCTTTCTCAATGGTCTCTTTAGCACTCTTGACAGATGACATGGTCATTTTCGGTGATTTACTTGGATTGATAGAAGCGGAGCTAACATCTTTGAATTCAAGACATTGCAACGACACCTCAGTTATGCCTTCTTTGGTCTCGACGTATCGAAAGGATGATAACTCGCTTACTAGCAAATCTTCATCACCACAAATGATGACAAATTGGTTAACGAACATGAATTTCAGTTTCTGATGCAATATGGAAGTAACTGCTCCTGCGACATGGATCCAGGGTCGACCCGATAAGAAACTATATGCAGGATTGATATCCATCACTTGGAAAGTAATGGTAAACAAATGTGGTATGATCTTAATGGGTAGATCCACCTCACCAATGACTTGTCTTCTGGAATCGTCAAAAGCTTTGACAATTAAAACACTCGGCCTCATCTCGCTCCCTTCTACCAGTAGTTGACTCAATGTACCCTAAGGCATCACGTTGAGAGAAGAACGGATATCCACAAGGACACGAGATAGAAAGGCGTCCATGTAAGTCACTATATATGTAATGCTCTGTCACGTGTAGTTCCTTCAAGAGGTAACTCTGATTCGTTGAAACCCAAGTACCGACTTGCAGTTATGTTTGCGACCATGTCATCAAACTGCTCTATGGGGATATCATGCATTACATGAATAACATTCAAAACTTTCAATAAAGTTAATTTATACGCAAGCGAGCTCATGAGTAAAGACAAGATTTAAATCCTCGAAGGAGTCTGCCCTAGCTGATCCACAATCTTAAAATATCTCTTCTTGATCAACTTGAGAAACTCTTGATCATCAATTGCCTCTACTTTTTGTTGCATCCATAGACGGAGTGACTGGCATTGATGCAGCAGTTGATGCCTCTTGTTTCACAATAGGGGTTGTTGAAGTAGATTTATCCTTGGAAGGAACAACAGTTAGAACTTGAACTGGCTTAGATGTGACCTTTAGAGTAAACACTCGTCCGCTCCGAGTCATCCCTCCAGTAGCAGTTGCATTCACAATTTCGGATTCCGAAAACTGAACTTTTTGACCCCTAGAAAACATGACGGAACCATACTTCCAAGGTACCTCTTTTGAATTCTGATACGAGAACAACTTTGGCATACAAACAGTGATAGGCTATACTTTCTTCTTAGGAGCTTCCGCGGGAACCTTCCTATATATGATCGTGAACGGCTTGTTGGTAGCTACCTCTTCCACAGACTTGGCTCTGGAAAACTGAACCACACCCCGGTTCATAAAGATCTGAACATAGCCCTTCAACATTCAGCATTGATTAGGATTACCATCGAAAATTTGGCACTTCCCATGAAGACCTTTCAATAACCCTTGCTCCTTAAACTTCTTGTTCACAACAGTCATCAAAGTTTTCACTTCGTCGACATCTCTGATTAACACAACCCTTTGATCTCTCTCAACTATATTAACCACAGTTCCACCATGATTAGGCAAGGGATTAGTTTGTATATTAGGACACTCCTCAATAAATGTCAAGATTTTCTGATCAATAAGCTCTTGAACCTTGGTCTTAAAAATAATTCAATCTTCTGTAGCATGTCCTATGTACCCATAATGGTAAGCACGTGATGCATTTTGATTATGCGTAGTACCATAAGGAGGAATTGCAGGTGCAATCTCTTTGGGGACAATTGCCCATTGAAGAACACGATAAGGAAACAACTCTGTATACAGCACATGAATTTTGTCAAAATTCGGACGCTTGCGGTTGTTCTAATTATTATTGTTCTGTCTGTTCTGATATTTCTTATTTTTGTTGTTTTGTTGAGATTGTTGACGTTGCGGTTGTTATTGATTTTGAGAATGCTGAACTTGTGGTTGAGGATGATACTAATATGGCAGTTTTTGATACTGGGAAGCAGCGACATAAGGATAAGGATAATACGACATGGGAGCCATGGGAACCTGACACTGAGGAGAGGCTTTTTACATCACAACATTTGTTTCACCTTCTTTCTTCTTTGAATGCCTTCTCTGAGGTTTCTTGGTTGGATGTTGACCAGCGATATCAACAATCCTACCAATTTTCAAACCATTTTCAATCTTTCACCAATAGTCACGATTACAGCGAAGTTTGAAGAACTGCCCACCATCTTTTCATAGTACAACCCTTGCAAAGTTCCAATAAAGATATCAACCAACTCAGTGTTAGAAAGAGCAGGTCGCACACGAGAGGCCATTTTGCGTCATCTCTATGCATATTCTTTGAAAGTTTCAATTTTACGCTGAGACTGATTATGTAATTGCAATCTGGTAGGAGCCAAATCAAGATTATACTTGTATTGTTTCAAGAATTCTTCTAACAAGTCTCTCCATGAGTGAATCTTGCTACACTCTAAACCCATATACCAATCCAAAGAAGCTTCAGACAAGCTATCTTGGAAGCATTGCACTAGCAATTTATCATTGTCAATATAGGACAACGTCTTCCTACAGTACATGGTCACATGACTGTGAGGACAACTCAACCCTTTTTATTTTGACAGCTTTGGAATCTTGAATTTTTGTGGCAGCATAACATTAGGAACCAAACACAAATCTTTGGCCTCCATGCCAAAAATAGAATATCCTTTAATAGCTCTGATTCTTTCATACAACATCTTATAGTTAGCAGTTTTGTTATGATTAGCATATCTCACAAGATTCTCTAGATTTGGAAGTTGTAATACAGCTGAAGCAAGCATCCAAGGAGAAGCAAACTGAGACAGATACACCAACCTAGAATTTACCATCTAACCAGCATTTTGACTCATCTAAAAACCATATGGATAACTAGTAGGAGGTATCATACCAGCAGAGGATGCCCTAGGGTAGGGAATTCTAGAATGAACGTTCTGAACAGCAGTTTGAGCAGGTTGAGACAAAACCAAAACATGAATAGGAGAACTTCTGTACTCATGCTCATCTTCATCAGGGTCTCAACATCAGTCGACGCATGAGTCTAGTGAATCTGCACTTGAGGAATTTCATGATCATCATGGTTCACCACAGCGGTGGAATCGGAGTAGGCATGCCCCATGGGTAAGCAACAAAATTCCCATTAGGCATGGGTTCAACAAAAGGTTGATACATAACAAAGGCACTACCACTGGCAATATGAGGAGTGAAATTCAGGGGCATTCCCCATGGAAAGGCAACAGGCGTCCTATTTGGGTCAGGCAAGGAGTGTGGCAAATTGACAGTGGGTTGAACAACATTTTCAACCGACGTTTCAACAACAACAGAAGAAGAAGTAACAATAGAAGGAGGAATCACCATAGAAGTGATGACAGTTGCATTAGTAACAATTGCAATAACAGAAGTAGCAGTAGCGAGTCCTTTTGAGCATAAAGGAACTCCATGATAACATCCATGTTGGTCTGGAACTGAGCCAAAATCTCCTTATAGGTCTCGCTACTCGAAAAAAAATGCAACGACGGAGAGGCGAAAATGGAAGAACAGAAGAGTTATCATCGAACTTTATTTATCCCAAAAGGGGAAGGGAAAACATAGAGAAAACCCTAAAAGGAAAAGGATAAGATGGTCTCATAACCAAGAGAAAGGGTTCGGAAGCCGGTTATGCGAGGGGAAGGTATTAACACCCCTCACATCCATCGTACTCGATGGGAACCATTTTCTTGTCTATGTGTAAAGATATTTACCAAGAATATTGCTTTCTAAGAGTGTTCTAAAGGGGAGAGAGAAGGGTTGGTAACAAAAATGAGAGAAAAGAGGAAGAGAAATGGGGGAGGAGATTCGGTAGGACTTCGCGGTCCTATGCCTACGTATTCTCAACAGGTATGAGAAAGTTAGAGTCAACATAGTTTAGAGGACTACGGATAAATGGATGGAAGTGTGCTCACCAAGGATTGGGGTCCTTGTGTCTATGTATCTTCACTTAAAAGAAGTGAAGAATCAGAGCGTCTGTAGTTCGGACTACGGTTTGTTGGTGTTATTTATGGATGATGCTAACGTACGCACTCTAGCAGTTAGGTGCGTTGCAACTCACTTGTGGAGTCTTAGGCGTTACCTATTTGCAATAGAACGGACATAACATGTCCTTTTTGAAAAGATTAGTTTTCTCCATCAAGGCAAGATGTCATATTTGATTGGTTGAAGGTTGATTTTTAAGGGTGAAATAAGTCCTTGGATAGTAACCCCTTGCGGGTAGTACCCAATTCTTTATCTCAAAAGACTTATTGTGAAAATAGTGTGGTGAATATAGTCACGTCTTCGTATTGAAAGACAAGTATTAAGAACACACACTATAAAGTGAGTATCTTAATACTCGAAGAGAAAGAAGTCTTCACTCAATCCTCTCTCTTTAGTTCAATATAAAGAGAAACTTATTCTCTTATTAAAGATATTTTGATTTTTAATAGTAAGTACTTTATGACAGTGAACCCTAAAGGTAATGTCAAGTACTCGGGATAGGAGAAGGCCTTCACCTAACCATTCTACAACCATCCAAGTTCATTAGGAAAATAAGTTTGAAAATGCACTTGGTACAAGACCAAGGTTTTTAGACTCAAGGAGACAAAAGAAATAGAGAAAAGGTTTTCAAAAGAAAGGGTGGTGAATAGATCAAGGTAGGTTGATGGCGATGCACGAGGCAATTGACTTACAAAGGTGGAATCCATACAAGGTTAGGATAGGTAATACCAAGAAATGAGAGATGAGAAGGGGTGGAACCCTAAGATACAAACCAAGTTAAGTTTGAAAATGACTTGACATTGGATCAAGCCTTATTTTTCTTTTTATTGAAAATGTGTTCTAATCCTAAGTTCATTTTATCTTTCTTAAACAATCCAGCAAACACAAATAAAAAGTCAAAAGAACTAAGTTATTACATTGCAATGGGGAGAGGGAACATAGTACCCACCAAGGGGAGAGATGATATATGAAATATAAAAGAGGAATAAGTAGGAATGAATGGAGCAAATCATCAAGAAATCAAAGGAAATCAATGGGAATCACCCTCAAAACATGAGCAAAGAATTAGGTCAAGAAAAACAAGGAAGCATAGTCAAAACATCATCAATTTGATATAGCATCCAAAAATAGGAAAATGATCAAATAAATTCCAATAAAAGACTCAGACTCATGTCAACATACTCAAATGTGTGTGTGGAAAAGGTAGCTAAAAGCTAGGCTTAAGAACTTGCACAAAAGCAACCAACAAGCTAGGGTACTCCACAAGTTGAACATAAATCGAGGGTCACAAATTATCAAGTGAAAAGCATACCAAAACACATTATTAAATATCAACAAAATCATCCAAACATCCTTTCATTGTATTTCAAAACATAGCAAAGAATTAGCTCAAGCAAAAGTGTTTGAGGTATCAAGATTCAAAACCCTAATCTAAGGGTACTTTAGGAAATACCTCTCACAAATAAATCAAAATAAAATAATTTTTTTTTTAGAAATAAAATAAAAAATTTGATAAAATAATTGAGACATTAAAGAGTGTGAAATATATTTTTATGTATTTTTTCTCATGCTTGGAATAATTAAAATAAGATTAAAGTGAAAAAAAATAAAAATAAAAACATAAACAAGGAAGGGGTGCAATAGCAAATGGATAATTGAAGTAAAGTTAGTTCACAAAATTCTGCTAGGCCACATAAGGGTGGTGTGAAAAGTAAGACACTAAAGCCCAATGAGAAGAGGAGAACGGGTGAGCCCCATGGGTTTATGAAGGACCCAAGTCAAACCATGCTGAATCCAAGATGAATCTGGGACGTTAGATCAAAATGTGTCCACCATTGACTCTTCATCTCACGAATGTAACCACGAGTACACGCAATGAACCTGGACATGCTCACACTGGAAAAATGATGATGCAACATACCGGTGACATGTGTCACCGGTGATGGGAAGTGGAAGCAATACGAGACAGGTATCCCTAATAGTACGTACACGGTCCATTTCACCAAAAACATTCTCTCTTTCTCAAATGAAATTCTCTCTCTCTCTCTCTCTCTCTCTCTCTCTCTCTCTCTCTCTCTCTCTCTCTCTCTCTCTCTCTCTCTCTCTCTCTCTCTCTCCGAACTCAACAATACAGGGGGAAACAGAAACCCTAATCTGGCCAGAGAAGATTGAGACCGACGGCCTTCGCCGTCTTCTCCGGCGAGACCACACCCAAAGATGAACACACAAAATAAACCCCATCTCAAATCTCATCCTTCCCTTACTTCTAACCTCATATCAACTTAACCATAAATAAGAAACCTAAAACGAACTCGCGACTTTACCAAATACCTAAAGTCAAGAATGGAAGCATCACAAAAAAACAAAGAAGGAAACAACAAATGAGAGTCAAATGAAGACGAGATCCGAAAGAAAGAAATAATACCCCCTGAAGAGTTTCTCAAGCAAGTCTTTTTCGGAAAATGAATCTTTAGGTAAGCTTAATATTCTCCTTCCTCTATATTTCACGCTTTCTACCTCCCTCTGTGACTAAGCCCTCTGAGCGGAGTTTTAACTCAAAAAGGTTGGAATCTCAATGTGAGATTCAAGGTGCATCTAAGGTCTGAGTTCTTTTGTGAAAATTAGGGTTTTTTCTCCTTTTTAGATGATGAGTGGCTTTGCTTATATATCCTTTAATTAGGGTTTTTCTTTGTAGAGATTTTGGGGGAAACGCAAGGTACCCCCAGTACAACTTTCATTCTCAGTCCTTTGTGCGAGTGGTGAGAGGTGTCTTTGTACGAAAGTAGAATTGCCCAGAATTTTGTCTGTAGCAGAAAATGTGGTCCCCTGCTGACCACTCTTTGATTAGCTTAAGGATATGATGAAGAGAAATGCGTGCCATAGTTAGTTTTCCACGAATGTTTTGAACGATAATCTTCTGAATTTGCAATTAGTTATGAACAATAGATTATGAGCTAATCCTTCAACAAGCAAGACATTAGTTATGGAAGGAAGTTTACCATTGCCTATGGTTCCAGAGCCAATTATTTTGCCCTTCTGATTCCCTCCAAACTTGACATCTCCTCCAGATCTAAGCTCCAGACTTTGGAACATAGACCTTTTTCCCGTCATATGTCGTGAGCATCCAGAGTCCAGGTACCATGACTGGAGTCTTGACTTTGCTGCTAAGGATGTCTGCAACATAGATTATCTTATCCTTAGGTACCCAGATTTTCTTGGGTCCTTTTTGGTTAGTTGCCTTAAAGCTTTTTCTGAACTTCTGTCTTTCAACATAAGACTTGTTCTGATTAGCTTTAGATTTATTAAACACAGGTTTGTTCTGATTAGAACTTGTGTGTTTAATATCATTCAAGTGACCAAATGTAAACTGAGAATATAAAGGAGGATACTTGATATCCAGTTTATCTATAGATTTTGGATTTGAATCTTCATAAGAGAAAGATTTATATCCAACACCTTTTCTATAGTTTCTGCTAATACCATAGATCATTGAAACCATTTTACTTATATCTAGGCTTTTAGTTAGAAACTTCCTGAAACTATAGTCATACTCTTGTAAAATATTTTTAGAGCATGGTTCAGATTTTGAATCAGAGTTTAGTTGAGCAGATTCTAAATTATTTTTCAATTGAAGATTTTCAGCTTTTAGTTCAGCTATTTCTGATTCAAACTTGTTACTCTCAAATTCAATATGCTTTAGAAGCGTTTTGTATTTGAGTTTAACTTTGCTATAGTTTTCAAGAATATCAGATAAACTTTCAACAAGTTCCTGTCTAGAAAGTTCAGCAAATACCTCCTCAGAATCAGATTCTGATTCTGATCCAGATGATTCAGCATTGTCTTCAATGTCAGCCATGAATGCTACATTTGCACATTCCTCTTCTGATTCTGATAACGAATCAGATGCATCTGAGTCATCCCAGGTAGCCATCAGAACTTTCTTTTTGTGATCTGACTTTCTTTTTGGGTTCTCCTTTTGAAGCTTTGGACATTCACTCTTGTAGTGCCCAGGTTCTTTGCATTCAAAGCAAACAACCTCTCTTTTTCTAGATCGTCTGTGTCTAGAGGATTCTCCATATCTTCTGTATCCAGAGTGTTCTCTAGATCTTCTGTGCCCAGAAGATTCTTTGTGTTAATCTGGTTTTCTAAAGTTCTTGAACTTCCTTTGCTTATTCTTCCAGAGTTTGTTGATTCTTCTGGACAGCAAGGATAGTTCTTCTTCATCTTCAGAAGCAGACTCTTCAGAGCTTTCTTCTAATTCCTGCAATGCTTTAACAACTTTATTAGATTTTAAAGCAATTGACTTAGCTTTCTTTAGAGGCTCATCTTCCTCTAGTTCAATCTCATGACTCCTTAGAGAACTGATTAGTTCCTCCAGCGTAATCTTGTTCAGATCCTTTGCCAGCTTCAGAGCAGTGACCATGGGTCTCCATTTGGTTGGCAAGCTTCTGATTATTTTCTTGACATGATTTGCTGTAGAGTAACCCTTGTCCAGAACCTTTAGGCCAGCAGTGAGAATCTGGAATCTGGAAAACATGACTTCAATAGATTCAGATTCTTCCATCTTGAAAGCTTCATACTTCTGGATCAACGCCAGAGCCTTGGTTTCTTTAACTTGAGAGTTCCCTTCATGAGTCATCTTCAGGGATTCAAATATATCAAAGGCAGTTTCTCTGTTGGTTATTTTCTCATACTCAGTATGAGATATGGCATTTAGCAAAATAGTTCTAGCCTTGTGGTGATTTCTGAATTCCTTATTTTGCTCCTCAGTCATTGATTTTCTGTCAACTTTCTTGTCATTCCCATTAGTGGGATGAAAATATCCATCAATAACTAAGTCCCAAAGATCAACATCAAATCCTAGAAAGAAACTTTCCAGTCTATCTTTCCAATAATCAAATTTCTCTCCATCAAACATGGGAGGTTTTGTGCTGACTCTTTCTTCATATTTGTTGGATGTTGAAGTTTCAGCAGCCATAAATAATATCAACTAAGAATATAAAGAGTTTTTCCCACTGGATCTTTTCTGGTCACGGTTAAGTGATAGCATAAACAGAACTGGAGCTCTGATGCCAACTGAAAGTGAGAAAAACACTTAGAAGGGGGGGTTGAATAAGATTTTTAAGAAATATGGCAATAAATACAACTCAAGAATTTTTATCCTGGTTCGTTGAACTCAACTACTCCAGTCCACCTTATCAAAGATGATTTGCCTTTCTCTGCAAGGACTTAATCCACTATTGATCAACTGATTACAATAGAAAGCACTAAGGACAACTGTCTTAGTCTTCTCAAGAACTACTGACCACACCTTGGTCTTCTTAAGGAACTTCTTACAAATTAATGTAAAACTAACAAGTGTTTGAATGCTTCTAATAAGCTGTATCACAACTGTGATGTTTACACTTAAGATTAAGTACAACAAAAACTATACAGTTTTATGAGAGATCAAAAGAATAAGATCTTGTGAGATTTTCTCTTTGATGAATCAAGCGTGTAGTTCCTTTCTGAGTGAACTAGCAATGAGCAAGAGATTGGTAGTGAATGAGCAACCTCAAAATGTTGAAGTAGTTCTCCTTTTATAGCTTTTTCAAATAGCTTTGAGTGATGTGCAGCTGTATATAATATTAAATTTGTAAGACTTTTCATCACCAAAAGTATGGGCAGAGATATGCTTTCTGCAGGAAAGGTATGGTTGTAGAAGCCTTGGGATTTGCACCACGACACTTTTTTGGACAAAATAGCCGTTGGTTACTTTGGAAGTAGCACCACGTCCAATCAAGTTTACAGCTTCTTCAATAAGCTTCCTTCAGGATGAAGTCTTCATAATCTGCACTTCAGAACTTGTAGCAAGCTTAAAAGGTATGAAATGCTTTAAGATGATCAGAGCTTAAGATGATTGAGAAGTTCAGGGTCTTGATAGATGATCAGATCTTAATGTATCAGAGTCTCAATCTTGATTAGAGTCTTCATCAGAGTATGCAGCAGTATGTGCTAAGAGCGTGAATATTAATGATAAGAGTCTGATTATCAAAGCCTCTGATATTGCAATGAAAAGAACTTCAGAGTCTGATTAGATCACAACTTTTAACTTTTGTACACTTCTTTCATTAACCCTTCAGATCATTCTGTAGCTTCTGCTTCAGATCCTTCTGGCAGCGCTTCAGAATCTTCTGATAGTCTTGCATCTGATGCTTCAGAGCTTTGCATAGTTTTTTGTACTTATGTATTTTGCTTCTTTAAGAGTTTTCAATTTTATACCTAAAACAATAATACTTTGAACAAATTTTAGAGTGTATATTTTCTTACTACAAAATTCCATAAAAGTTATCATCAAAACATAGAGATATAAGGAACACCAATCTGTGTTCTAACAATCTCCCCCTTTTTGATGATGACAAAACATAGGGAATTTTGTTCAATAAAGAGAAATAAAATATATAACTCCCCCTGAGATTAAGAATCTCCCCCTGAAATGAATACTCTAATAGAAGAGAACACTTCCCTTTTTGCTTGAGTATATTTCAGAACCTGGTAGAAATCCTTTTTATGTTTTCTAGAATCAGAGTATGATGATTTCTTTCAAAATGAAGAGTCTGGTGTATCTTCCAGAATCAGAGTCAAATTTTCTTAAATGATTAGAGCCTGGTAATTTCTCAGGGTAACTTCAGATCATTTTTGTCAGATGAAATAATAAGATCTGAAAGTCTTAAGATTCAATGTTAGATTAATACAATGTCTGAATTTCATTTTAGTATTGCTTATGGATTGAACAATCAAATTCTCTTTCTCCCCTTTTTTGTCATAATCAAAAAGAATTTTAAAGACAGAAAAGATAACAGAAGAAGAGAAAAACACAACACATAAATGAAAAACATAACAGCTAGATTCATTCAGAGTCAAACAGAACAAAAGGATTAGATGTTCATACAGCAGATGATAGAAAGTAGAGCAACAGAAAAACAAGTGCAAAACAAGAATGCAAAGACATGAAAAAGAAAACTAGGGCTGGCGAGAAGCAATCAAGGTCAGAAGATCAGTAATCTTAGTGTCGCTACTGCGAAAATCGGCGCCGACATGACAGAAGAGTCGCCACCGTGCGTTATTTATCCCAACGGAGGGAAAGGAAACGCTCGAAGTAAACCTCGCAAAAAAACGGGAAAGGTATGGTCATCGCAACCAAAACCTGGGTTCGGGAGTCGGTTACGCAAGGGGAAGGTATTAGCACCCCTCACGTCCGTCGTACTCGACGGGATCCACGCTTGGTGTTTATAAGGAAAAGG